>OX352310.1:6392243-7011445 GCA_947086415.1 Pammene aurita | reverse complement strand
AAAAATCAAAATTTTTGTGGCACAAAATACAGTTGCCATTTTTTCCGATTTTAAAACAAAGCTGTCCTTACAAGCACAGACTAAAAGAAACAACAAACATGCTTTCATCTACCTAATGACTGCCACCTTTGACGGACCAGCTTCCTGACCTCGGACTTAATCATTCCAAATATAGGGGTCATAATATTAAAAGAACTAGTTTCTTGTTAAAAAATAGTCAGGCTGTAGACATAATAGGCTTGTCACAGCGACACATGGAATGTCAAGGCCCCGCCAAGTCAACAATGTTATCACCAAATTCCTACCGCGCTACGATATCAAAATACCGTTGACGTACAATTTATTGGCAAGATTACGGTATCAACTACTCGCATGCAACTAATTGGTGACTTACAAAACTCTCTTTCAAAACGTTTCTCAAATTGAAAACCCCCGAAACGACTAAAAGATGGTTCATGCTGTAGCGTTCTGTCCTACACGACACTTACGACACTTATATATACAAGTATAGTGTAATAAATAATAATAATAAAAAAATCACGTGAAAGAAAAATGTGTTGTGTTCGGAGGGTTGATCGGCTGGGACGACGGATCACATACAAAAAAAACGTGTTTTTTTTTTCTATTTTTTCTTAATCACAATACGATAACAATTATGCCCTTAAACGGATCACCAGTATTTTTGTCACACCCTGTAGAGAACATCACGTGACTTCCGAGGATCACGTGACGCTTTCTATACAAGATGAAGTGTCGGAAGTGTCGTGTAGGACACAGAACGCATGTTTAAAACCACTCGCTAGACAATCTCTTTAAAAAAAACTGTATTTAATTCGTTTCAACCGTTTTAGCGCTACGGTGTCACAGACACACATCGTAGTCAAACTTACATTAACACCCCTCTTAGCGCCGAGGGTTACAAATAATATTGCATCAATATTTATGCTTTTCATCTTTAACTTTGACTTTGAGGTTAACTTCGAATATGATGGGCAAAACATTATTAAATAATAAATAAATAAATATTATAGGACAATCTTACACAAATCGACCTAGGCCCACAGTAAGCTCAATAAGGCTTGTGTTATAAGTACTAGACGACGATATATATAATAGATAAATATGGATAAATACTTAAATACATATATAGAAACATCCATAACTCAGGAACAAATATCTGTGATAAACACACAAACAAATGCCCTGACCAGGATTCGAACCTGGGACCTCCTGCATCGTAGGCAGGGTCACTACCGACTGAGCTAGGAGGCCGTTAAGTTATTCGAAGAGTACCTTCGATATCTTTAAGAAAACACGGTTTTTCCTGAATCAGAATCAGAATTTTATTCATAAAACAGTCAAGATCATTGTTTTGTTATTGGAAAGTATAGTAATATACGTATAGATGAACTTTCCAGATAGGCATTTCGAGCCCGGATTTCTAATCACTAGATTATAGCTGTGCCACCACACGTCTGAAACGTTAGATAAAGATAGATATATAGATAGAGATCTTTATTTGCAACCAAGTAACCAATCAAGTACATGACAAAGATTAGCACAATGGACCCTGATAGCTTTTCTCTTCTTGTATTTGTTACGTAGGTACCTACAATACAACAAACAAAGATTAATCGAATTTATTATTATGTACTTGAAGTGGATAATTTACACTATGAGTACGCGCTGCTGATTGAAAAATGCCATTGTATTTTCGAATGCCTCTTGACCGATTTAAAGAGATTTATATGGTCAGCGGCTGATGGATGTATGATTTGATTCGAAGACATATATTACTTCAGAGTTATAGCGACTGATTATAAAGTAGGTATATCTAATCCAAATGGAGCAGAGAGCTGCATAACAACAGAAATCTAAATGGTACCCGCGTCACTGGACTCCAACGCTGTATTGACATGGGGATTCGCGCATCACCGTTTACACGGATCCAGAAGGAAATGACCGAGCTACTGTACAAAATATTAAAATAACTATATGTGTGCCTATAATATTTGAAGAGTTCCCTCGATTTCTCCAAAATTCCATCATCTGATCCTGACCTGGTTACAATGGGACCAACTGAAAAGTATACTCTTTCAAACAAAAAAATAATTTTCTAAATTGGTCCAGCCGTCTTCGAATAATCGGTGAACATACATAAAAAATAGCAAATCCTTCGAAATCTTCAAGTCGGTTGAAAATAGGAACGTGCTTTATTATGATCCAGCGCTGGATACTGGACGCTGTACTGGATTAAAACATGTTTACATAAATCCAGTGCTAAGCCATCGTTGGAATTCAGTGAGGCTGGATCCAGCTACTATTACAATGTAAGCAGCCTTTATGCATAAAGTTCTAGGTAGAATAAGGTCAAGTTCCACCGTTTTAAATAGATTGAGCGAGAACAGAGGCAGTAAATCGATTTGGAGTTATTTAAAGCGACGTGGGCGCATTCCGATGTGGCCGTGGTTGCAATGGAACTGCTGACCTTCCGGTGCACCCATCGGCAGTTAACATTAATCATGAGATCATAAACACGATGATGCGATCACAGCAGAACAAAGTAAACATCAATGCCTTGGTCTTGGTGATGTTACTAATTTATACTTAAGCTCCTTGGCGCCAATGATCTTCGATCTGAGTCCCTTAGTTTTCTAATGATTTTTAAGCCTTTTCACATTATCAGTAACGACCTTAAACAATATAGTATCCAACAATATATTTACTTTAATATTCATTGTCTTCGAGATATTTGACATCAAAGTTGAACAATTTTAGGTCCAAAATGTGGTTTTCTGGTCATAAGTTGTGTGTTAATTAGTTTAAAATTAAAATCTCTCTTCTGTTTTTAGAGACGTCAAAGTGAAACCCTAATAATATATGTAGATTACGTATATGTAAGATTCATTATAAATAAATAAATAAATATTATGGGACAATCTTACACAAATCAACCTAGTCCCACGGTAAGCTCAATAAGGCTTGTGTTGTGGATACTAGGCTACGATATATATAATAGATATATACATATAAATACTTAAATACATAGAAACATCCATAACTCAGGTACAAATATCCGTGATAAACACACAAATAAATGCCCTGACCAAGACACACACCATTACAGCATTCGAATATCGATAAAAAATTTTTTTAGACCAAATTAAAAAATATCATCAAAATCTGGCTCTACAGAATGGAGATAAAGGATTCAAGAACCGATAGCTGTTTGCCTTATAATTCTATCTATTCTATTCATTTGCAATGTTGTAATATCGACTCAAAACTTTGTTGACTTTTGTTACTTTGTGACTTTTTTTGACTTATTCGACTTTTTGACTTTTCACTTTGTCACTTCTCACTTTTCACTTCTCTTCACTTCACTTTATTCTATTCTATTTTATTTCATTTTACATGCTTCTTAATTGTATGGCTTTGTATCGCGTTTTCGTGACGGTCACGTGACCTTTTTTCGCCTAGCCCCCATCCGCGAATCGTCCGATAAGGAACATCGTTCCAAAAACGTGTGGAGCCCCTTAAAGCTTTTTCTACGGTATCGGGTGGGTAAGCGGATACAATTTAGTTTAAGTTTTTGCTATAAAATAGACTTGAGTCACCTTGTTGTCGTATTTCAAAATCGATTAATAAATGACAGCGTACTAAGGTAACCACATTAAAAGTACAATCGAACGGCCTGCTATTTTTTGTATGTTAAAAAGTTGATTATTTCCATTCTACGACCGACACAAATAAGTCATTTGGAACCATTGGAAGTGAGGTTTGAATGAGAACGATCACATCATCCAATCAATTAAAGTATTGTAGATTTCAATGACAATTCCGAGAACTTCAAACTACTTATTATGTAACTGTTACGTAATAAGGGTCCTTAAAATACGAGTGTGGTTTTTTTAAGGACCCTTATTACCACACTCGTAATTTAAGGCCTAATTGGGTACAGTTGCATACACTGCTTTATCTAACTATACACTCACCGGCAGGAACACAACACTATGAGCAGGGTCTAGTGCTATTTGTTTACTGTAAGGTGGATGTACTTCCCCAGTCCGGCTCTGCTTCAGATTTGAGTGAGACGACACTCGCCGAGTTTTGCTCTACCACACATAGCGAGATGACATTCGCAGTGACCATACCTGACATTTGGACATAGTTTAAGGACGTACCGTTGTCCAGGATGTTAATTTATCCCTGGGGATTATTCTGGATCAAGGGTTAGATACAGAAGCCTTCGATCCTCTGAACGCGGCCCGCAGCATAAGTCGCGTAGTCGTTATCTCGTCACCGGCAGTCGCGAGTTCCAGTCCTGCCCGAGGCAGTGGATTTGTCCACTCTCCGCTCTTCCTTTATTTCACGTGGCTTTTTTCCGCCTAGCCCCCATCCGCAAACCGTCCGATAAGGAACTTCGTTCCAATATCGTCGCCACGTAAGTGTGTTTACTAGCGATACGAAGGTTCCCGGATTATTAAGAATTTGCTACTTATAATTAGTAAGATGGTTCTAAGTTTCTTACTTACCTACATACTTGACTTTCAGTTAAGCAAAGCATTGTGTATGTTAGAGGCACTTATTACTGTCAAACAAAACTGAATTTACATGAGAATGCCTCGCCATTGAGGCACCTGAGTAATGTTTCGGATTGACAAGCTAAACGTGGATACAAACAAAACGTATGCTCAGGCTATTGTAGGTACCAAATGATAGCAAATAAGCCCGCGTATCGCATCAAGATATTTCTGAATCATTCACAAATATGTAAATGTGGTGTGTAATTAAACAGCTGTTTTTATGCTACGTTGATTTTTATTACAAACGTGTGTTTCCATGTACTTGGCCCATTTCAAAGTGAAACGCAAAAAAGACGTTCGGAATTGTCATTCTTCTTCTTAACTCGTTCGCTTCTCGTGGCAAGTGACAAGATATCTCAGGACTCGTGAAGTAATGACACTTTTCGTCCTTTCATCAAAATGTACTATTATTAATCCTATCAATGTAATTGACAGTTTAATGAGGTGCGATTTATAAGATGCATTTAGCAACAGTGCAGCTTTATTTTATTGTGTTTTCATTATTCTCATCTGATGTTGGATCCCATATTTTTTTTTAATAATATATATATATGAATATATGTTTTATTTTATTTTTTAAGTAATATTACAGTTTAAGGTATACTTAGTCCACTACGCGCGACAGGTAGTATCTTTAACTATAAAACTTTTGTGAGACTCTAACATATTAAAAATATTTATAACGGGTTACTCACGTAATTTAAGTCGATTTTTGCTCGATAATCGAAAATCGACTTAAATTACGTAAGTAACCCGTTATAAATATTTTTAATAGGTAGTAATATTCTTCTTCCTCCTAGCGTTTGTCCCGGCTTGGGGTCCGCTTGACAACCTAATTCCATGAATGGACGTAGGCACTAGTTTTTACGAAAGCGAGTGCCATCTGACCTTCAAACCCAGAGAGGAAACTATGTCTTATCGGGATTAGGTCCAGTTTCCTTACGATGTTTTCCTTCACCGAAAAGCGACTGGTAATATATCAATTGATATTTCGTGCATAAGTTCTGAAAAACTGAGTGGTACGAGCCCGGGTTTGAACCCGAGACCTCCGGATTGAAAGTCGGACGTCTTAACGCCAGGCTATCAGCGCGACATGTAGTATAGTTAGCTTGTAGTACCCTGTAGTGTCAGTATGTCTCACGAAAGTTAAATGTTGAGATTTTCAAAATGGTATAAATAGTAAGTGGTAGTTTTTGGACCCGGGGTATGTCCTTAAACTACGTTCGGACTTGGGTATGTCCTTAAACTACGCCAAAAAGAGAGGTATGGACACTGTGAATGGCATCTCGTTAAGTGTGGTAGGGCACGTTCAGCGAATGTCATCTCGCTCAAATCTGGAGCAGAGCCCGACTGGGGAAGTACCTCCACCTTACAGAAAACCACAGCCAAATAGCACTAGACCCTACTCATATTATTGTGTTCCTGCTGGTGAGTAAGGTTGCCAAAGAGCTCAAAGAGGACCCAGTGTGTTGACGATGAGGGACCTTCTTGTTCCTTTAGCCATCAACACAGTGAATCCTCCTTTTTGTAAAGGGTCGGCAACACGCATGTGACTCCTTTGGAGTTGCAGGCGTCCATAGGTTACGGTAGCTGCTTACCATCAGGCGGGCCGTATGCTTGTTTGCCACAATCGCGGTATAAAAAAAAAGTAACCAGTTGTTGTTTTTCATTTCAGCATTCGTTGCTCAGACCTAATTAGGCACTCTCGGTAATTAGGCAGCACTGCATGGGCTCATGTGTTTGCTGATGACGTCAAGCTCTAAGTCCATTAACGGCATGTTAATGAGAGTCAATGTTTTTCATCCAGTGCGAATTAGTGTGGCGCCAGCGCCTGCGCCGGGGCAGGAGGAATCCGCTGAACTAATACACATTTTCATCAACAAATTTATCACTTGCTCAGACACAAAGACATAGACTGCCATCATTATAATCTTTGCTTATCGCTAAGTCGTAGATGGGGAAAAAATATTAAAGATAATAATGCGGCGTGACAGTAGGTGTTAGGTACGAAGCGTATTAAGATTTTTAATGCAGTGCATCGCAGTCGCAGCCTCATGTACAGTCACCGGCAATATTATCTTCCTACACGAAGGCTACAAAAATATGTGACACGCTCCTATGGCCCCACAAATAAGAGCGTGTCACATATTTTTGCGGCCTTTGTGTAGGCAGATACTATTGCCGGTGACTGTACAGTCAGCAGCAGAGGTATTAGCTAAGCGGGTGAGGTGTTCGAAATGACCTCGGCACGACTTTATTGTTAAGAGAATAAGAGCGTGTGCAGGTCATTTTGAACACCCCACCCGTTAAGCTACTTCTGCTGCTGACTGTACTTTTATTAGTGTACCTAAATGAAATGGTAACATCAGCATGCGCATATTACTAACTTGCTTTCCGCCCGCGACTTCGTTAGCGCATAATGCGGTTCCCAAACGGAGTTTCACTCCCTATTGTATCTTCTTAAAATATATTTTTTTGGTATATAAGAACTATCTTTCACAATTACATAATCTTTCAATTCTGTCACATTAAAGTTAATGTCTATATACAAACTTTCAACCCCTTTTTAACCCCGTTAGAGGTTTAATTTCAAAAAAAGCTGAAATTACTTGTCTAGTCTCTAAATTAATATTTCAAATCCTACTCATACAAACTTTTAACCTCTTAGGGCTTTCAAGCATTCAAAACTTTAAAGAACGCATTGGTCATAGCATCCATTTTAGCGGTGCCGGACTTTGAGAAAACTTTCTCCGCACATTGCGATGCGTCTTCTTACGTGATCTAAGGGATCAATGTTACTCTGCGTTCGTACGAAACACCTTAGACAACCCTACATGAGATCCCTGGGTGGTGCTAAAAGCTTAACAAACTTGGCAGCTGCACTGTCCCATCTGGACCTCGCAGCACTCACTGGATTTTCTTTATCATCCGCTTTCCAACTACTACTACCCCAGGGAAGAAATGCCTATCTTATAAAGTGACATGTAGCCATACGATAATAGTATTTTATGCAACAGTTGTATAAGAGGGGTCGAAAAGGTGAGTGGCGTGGGTAACAATTTGAGCCGGAGGCGCAGCCGGAGGCGAAAACTGTTTAGAAAAACGCCACGAACATTTTTTGACCTACTTATACGACGTTGCATACAACACTTTTTCTACGACTACACATAGTTTTACAAAAAATGCGAAATTGAACACTTCATGGATATTGCAGTTATTTTGTCAACATAATCAACAATAATTTAAGTTTCACCTTTTAAAACACTGTATTTCAAGAATACTAACACAAACACACACCGTCGTTATTAAATCAATTATCAAGGAGCGACAGAGATTAGTAAATATATATTATTTTCAAAGTTTGCAGTTTGCCATCACAAACGAAACGAATGGCAAACGTAAAAACTACAAAGTATGTCTGAGGTTCTTTTCATTTTTTCTTTTTTAATTTATTTTTTCTAAAAATGCTACGTTTATTTAGGTTTATTAGGTTGGCAGTAATGTATTTTCTTCTAAAGTCCTGATTGCACGCGATATTCTATTTTGGCGGTTTTATTTAACAGTTGTTTTTTTGGGGAATAGACTAGATAGACTTTTCTTCGAGTATATTATCTATGTGTTTCTTCGACGATATAGATGATGACGAAGGTATAAATGATAGATAAACGGGAGTAGAAAAAAATAAATTGTTGGGTTCACAGGGCACCTCTGTTAGCAGTTGCATTATATCACATAATAACCCTAGGGTCTTTTTGAAGAATAGACTAGATAGACTTTTTTGAAATTGCATAAGACCTGCTTTTATATTCGTTTGCGGGACGATATAATTGACAGATAAAAGTACCGGAGTAGAAAAAATACAAAACGGGATTGGAGGCGTGCTTGTTCAGAACATTGGGATCGTCGAGCATCCTATCGCGTACGTCAGTCGAGCTTTAAATAAATGTGAGCGCAATTACAGCGCCACGGAAAGAGAAGCTTTAGCCGTAGTATACTCAGTAGAACAGTTTCAGGCATATCAAGGCTCGCGAAAGTTTAAAGTAATTACGGATCACTTAAATGGTTTGAATCATAAAAACCCGTCGGGGAGATTAGCTCGTTGGGGTTGCAGACTGCTCAATATGATTTTGAGATTGAGCACCAGGAAGGGATCTCTTAACGTAGTGCCATAAAGGTGGACGCGATAAATGTGACGAATGCTAACACTGAGCCAGATAAATGGTATGACAGGATTGCAAATGGTTGTAAATCTTTTCCCGCAAATTTTCCAAATTTTTGTGCGCTGACATCACTTTTTTGCTTTTAAGTGTTTCAAAGTCATTCAGAAAAAAAGCAATCTCTATAGAAACTGTCAATCCCTGTTGCAGCAAACGAAGTTTCTTCTCACTAACTTAAATTTTTAAATCCCACCCATACAAATTTTTAACCCCATTTTCACTCCTTTAGGGGTAGAAATTCCAAAAATCCCTTCTTTTCCCTGGCCTAAGTTATAAAAGGAAGCCCTGGTGTACATTTCTAGTTCTAGATGTTTCGGCTCTGCGTTGATGAGTCAGTCAGTCGGGATATAATAGGTACATAAGGAATTTAGATTATTTTTTTAAACGTGAGTCCAACCTGACCCAAGGAACCGAGTGCAAATTCTTCCGTTGTGTTTCTTTTGTTTTACATTAAATTTGAAATTGTTAACCAAGGGTGGAAAGGAACACGTTTTACCCGAGATATTTCGCCAATAGTTCGAGGGTGAAATGGGTAATTTCACCCGAGTTAAGCACTCTACTTTTCATTTCGACTGTGAGGAAAGTAAAATACTACAAGCACATTTTATAGAAAGTATATTAAGAATCAGTTAAAATTTACAGTAAAATTGGTACAATTCGAAAAAGACGAATGTTTTTCCGGGCATATTGATGTTCGAAATGTTCTGAGAAACCTGTGTTCCTTGTATGGTATGCGACTCAGATTGGATATTTCAAATATGCAGTAAAATTGGTGAAATTTTTCATGTTAACATTATGCTTCGTATTTATCGTAAATTTCAGCATTGAGTAATTGCTCCTAAGCGTTGAAGGCTGTAATGTTTTTGACAATTCACTAAAGTATGCTAAAAATACATTTTCCGAAAGGGATTTGACATTTATAGCGGATTTTTAGAGCACTGCGCTAAAAGATTGTTAACAACGGTTTTTGCCTGTTCTTTTATCTCATCGGGAGTTAAAGCAATGTCCATCTCACTTTATTGTCACTAGAACTACTTGTCGAAGCCATTTTTTATCCAAAAAATCACCTTACATATATTTAATCGTGTATTCCCGCTTTTGCATTTTTTTCTGTTTTATCCAGTAATGGGCTCTAGACCTTGCAACAAATCGCAAACGATTTTTGATACAATCCCAATAGATTGGGTGCGAATTCAGTCTATAGAGTCCATTATTCAATAATTTCATTCGTTCAATTGCTAGATTGTCTATGGTTTTAGACATTTTAATACCGATACCTAGCTTTTTTCAAGAGACAGAAAGACATAGCAATAGGTGTCTGTACCACCATGAATAAATGGAGGTACAGACACTAGGTCTATTTTATATAGCATAATAAAGTTTATTCTCCGTTGCTCATCGTAACTTAAAAAAAAAAATACCTTCCACCCTAGGGTGGAATAGTAGATTGTGTAACAAGGGAGCAAAATGAAATATTTACGGCGAGGGCGTATATTGATTCCCAAACGAAGCGATGGAGTCTATAATAGAATCCAGAGCGTACCGAGGGATTCTAAAGTAGACTCCTGAGCGTAGTGAGGGATTCAAGTGTTAACGCCCAAGTTGAAAATAGTTTTTCTCCTATGTGACACATACTGCTTTTCACACCAACTTAGGGGAGAATATCTTTTTTAAATGTTGAATCATATTTATTTTAACTTTATATGTGCTTAGTGTGCTTCTTGATTATAATGAATCTATTAATTTAATAAGAAATTTGATTATGATGACGGACTGGCTGAAAAAAAACGAATGTCCTAGAACAGAAAAGTGCCACTTTGTTCCCTCCTAGCAGGGAAGAAAAAGCCCGTATAGGACTAGGTGGTATGAAAAAGCTATTTTCCACCCGGCTATCTTCTCATGAAAATCATAATTTCCGAACAGGAGAGATGAAAACATAAATTAATTAATATGTATTATCTGGAAGCAATCATGGTTTGTGTACCGCCGTATCTATCGATTAGATTAAACTTGTTTATGTTTCACAATAGTCACTGAGATTTTTTTGTTTGGATTGTCATATTCTAAATTGTAGATAACATGAGTATTTCCTTCATCAAAAAAGTCTAAAATGGAAAATACTCAAAAATTTCCCGAGAAGGGAGAATAGCCAGACATACGAATTTTTGCTCCAGGAAACAAAGACGCTTCGTTCGCTTTGTCGGCTTGATCTTAAATTGTGTTTGATTAGAATTCTTAGGTAGTTTCGAACTTTTGAAGCAATCTTTTGGCTGGAATCAAAAGAGTCAGTGCCTTAGATAAAACCTATCCTATGACCATCCCATCCCAACTATCTTCATTTCAAATCGGTTCAGCGGTTTACGCGTGAAGAAGTAACAGTTAGACAGACAGACACACCTTCACAATTAAGTATGGATTATTTTTAATTGTAAATGGTATTCCTGACTCTCTTAACTACCCCATCGTTAAATTCTAGATTTTTTTTTTATACCACGACGGTTGCAAACAAGCATACGGCCCGCCTGATGGTAAGCAGCTACCGTAACCTATGGACGCCTGCAACTCCAAAGGAGTCACATGTGCGTTGCCGACCCTTTACAAAAAGGAGGATTCACTGTGTTGACGACTAAAGGAACAAGAAGGTCCCTCATCGTCAACACACTGGGTCCTCTTTGAGCTCTTTGGCAACCTTACTCACCAGCAGGAACACAACACAATGAGTAGGGTCTAGTGCTATTTGGCTGTGGTTTTCTGTAAGGTGGAGGTACTTCCCCAGTCGGGCTCTGCTCCAGATTTGAGCGATGACATTCGCTGAACGTGCCCTACCACACTTAGCAGTATGCCATTCGCAGTGCCCATACCTCTCTTTTTGGCGTAGTTTAAGGACATACCCAGGTCCGGACGTAGTTTAAGGACATACCCAGGTCCACAAGAATGCTGAATTACTATTGATCCTGGATGTAACCTTGTGATTGACCACCAAATATTTAAAAATTCGTGAGGTTCGTGGAACGGTTGGGCCGACGTTATGTTAATTCATTTCATTTCATTTTATTCTCATTCTCATCATCTACATATTTCTCAATCGTATGGGTTGTGACGGGTTTTCGTGACGGTCAAATCTTACACTTTTTTTCGCCATCCGCCAACCGTCCGATAAGGAACTTCGTTCCAATAAAGAACGATAGATTGTCCAGGACCTGTAAACTGCGTCTGCGATTCGCAAACGACTTTTCGGAGATACAATTGCGGCTCTTTATGTCACTCGAACAAATTAAAACTTTAGAGCTCTGGGACCACTACAATAATTAACGTTATGATTGTTAGGGGTTATATATAGTAACACTAATAAATTATTATAATTTATTGTTAGAATTGTTTTAGTGTTAGGTACTCGGTGTTTGTGTGTCTAACATAGTTTGCTTTGTCACAGGCAGTCTCGTTTGGCAGTTTAGAAAAATCGTACTTTATTATTACTAAACCGCGATTAGAATGGGATTGAGAATATTACGATAGCTGTCAATCCATATTAATTTTGACGCAAGTGTATGGCAAATCTCTCAAGTCTAATCCCATTCTCATCGCGGTTTAGTAATAAGCAGACTACTCTACATGACAATATGTAAATATTGTAAATTAGGTATATTCAAATGTTAAATACTCACGCGCTCGTCATGGTAACACTAATTAACTTAACACAGCCGTCGAGACTCAATTGTAAAGAAATGCTGAACTTTACTTATTCAAAATAGTCCTTTAAATTGTGAAAGTGTGTAGTATACTACATCCTTTGAAAAGGCATTGTCCACTGAGAAGAACGCTTAAAGGCATTTACATTTATTTATTTACGTTAAATAAAAAAGTTTTCAAAGTTTTTGCAGCGCGAAGTCGTAATGTTGCTCGTTCTCGGCACGGTCGACGTCTGTCCGTTATGCCGGGCGCGTTAGTACTGTGCGAGCAAGGGAGGACGCTCTCTGTTCTAATATGCCAAGAATGAGGTTTCAATTTTCATTCAAGAGTTTCAGAACGTTTAGACCGACACCCTTAGCGCATTGCTATTAATATCTTAAAATAATTTCACTGAACTAGATCTGGTATGAAAATATCGTAAGTGATAATAAACCTCGAAAGGCGCGTTTCGGGAGCTTAACATACGAGGGGTATACAATAAATACAATGTAGTGAGAATGAGTCCCGATATCTGAAGTTATCTTTATTAGTATTATATTTTTCATTTACATGAGGTATGTGCATGTATTATACAGTTATTAATTATGTCATGTAGCTCCATAAAACTGGTGTATGTCAAAATTTGTCATTTTTAGTATTTTTACCCACGATGGAAGAGAGACGGTGAGAGGCGGTTTGTTAGTTTTCATTTCTCGTGTTCTGAAAGTGAGTCATTGTTTATTACTCATTTCCGGCCTAAGTAGGGAATTTCACTTTCCCAGTACCTATACAATTACTTACTTTATTTTGAAAATTTCACCATTTTCCACAAAATCCTCATATGAGTAAATGCACATTCGAGTAATGTAGCTTTTTGCATTCCGTTTTATACTTTAGATTCAATCAATAATATAAAGCCCTTCGAAAACAGATGAGATTGCCTGATGAAGTGACCCTTAAAGTTTTATGTCTCAATAAAAATATTGTTACAGCAGATATTTTTGACACTTACTAATTTGGTTCGAGGTCGATCTTTACAGTCCTTGACATGGTTTTGGTTATTGAATTTAAGTATAACGTATAAGTAGTATTATTGTCAATACGAGGACACTTTATTGTTAACATATTCATGGACTAAGAGGTGACTACGTCAGATATGACACAATAATGAGGGCAACAAAACCCATCTGGTTAAATTGCTATACTATCCTTATTGCTAGATTCAGGCATCTGGCAGCTTTTAATGGGAAAAGGTCAGAGTGTCAGACTAGCAAAATTTTTGAATTGGAAAATAGTAATACCAAAATAGGTAAAATCTGCCGAAGTTGTTTCAGTTATAAAGGACAGAACCTATATTTTAACATTATAATAAAGCACATTGCGTATTATTGCGGAAACAAGGCGACAAATGTGATTGTGTGAAATGTGAATTACATTATACGTCGTTTGGCTTTACTTTTCCCCAACAGAAACTTTTGGCAAAGATAATCTAATTAGTGATATAACTCCTCATAATATTGCATTAAACAGAACTTCAGGATTCGTTTTCATGAAGTGGTTTGTATTCTTGGACCTCCACCACTTGTAGCTGCCAGATGCCCAGTTCTAGAAATAAGCATAGTGTAGCAAACTGACTAGAGGGATTTCCTTGTTTTCATTACTGTGTCTATCTGACGTGGCTAGCTGCTCTATCAGGTTGCTTTTCCAATATCAGGGCATACTTCGCAACGCGCTTTTACAGGTGTAGTAAAGGTTCCGCATTGTATAGACAGGGTTAGATTTTAGTGTTTACGTATTTTATCAACCGACTTCAAGATTTCGAGGGAGGAGGTTATCAATTCGTCGGGATTTTTGTTTTTGCATTTTTTTATGTATGTTCACCGATTATTCGAAGACGGCTGGACCGATTTAGAAAATTCTTTTTGTTTGAAAGATACTTCACAGTTGGTCCCACTGTAACCAGGTCAGGAAATGAGGATGGGATTTTGGAGAACTCGAGGGAACTCTTAAACTATTATAGGCACACCTACTTATAGTAATTTGAGTATTTTTTACAGCAGCTCGAGCATTTGCTTTTGGAAAGGTGGAGGTTAAGTGAAGTGGATTCTTTTTTGTTTAAAATTATTATAAATATATAATAATAAATATGACAACCTCAACAAATATGTTGAGAGGTTTCAATGTTCAAATTAGATTTACAGCGGTTTAGGTTAGGTTAGATCTGCAAAATTAAAAGACCGGCCAAGTCCGTTTCGGAGCGCGCATACTGAAGGGTTCCGTCATTTCAATGTAAAAGGAAAAAAGTTAAGCGAAAGGATGTATCTCTCTACCCGGCACTTACATTATGTTACAATGTAAAAATATAATTTTCATAGAAAGTAAGTGTTATTAAGACGTATCTTTTTAATTTTTTTACATTTTTTTGCACTTAAGATTCAGAAGTATGAAGGTGAGACAAAATGCAGGGCGCAGGGGGGAGCTAGAAGTTTTTTATTCAGCAATTTAACTTGAAAACTAAGTGGTAGGACACAAAACACACGTCTAGGTAAAAATGTTCAAATTATGCACTTTAAAAATAAACAATTTTAATCTTTCGAAATATGCACTTAAGTACCTAAGTACAATAAAAATTTATAGAAGTCTTGTTATTTACTGCAAAATAGTATCGAAAACTTGAGTGAAATCGAAAAACCGGCCAAGAGCGTGTCGGGCCACGCTCAGTGTAGGGTTCCGTAGTTTTCCGTCCGTAAGTGTCCCCACTTAAGAGTTAAGCACGTCATTTCATTGTGATTTTGTAGAAATTACAGGTACAATAAACACCTGCTTATACGGTTAAATTACAAACTTAGTTCAGAAAATATTTTGTAATTTTTTTCTAAAACGATTCAACCTATCAAGTTCAAAATAATTTTCCTAGAAAGTTTTTATAAAGTTCTACTTTTGAGATTTTTTTTATATTTTTATAACTTACTAGCTGTGCCCGCGGCTCCGCCCGCGTGGAATTCGGTCTGTGTCAGTAAGCGGCTAATTCACCCCTAATTTCTTTCCCGCTACCCTGGAGGCGGAACTTGAAGTAAAGTTGACAGATGGATTTATCCTATTAATTTTTATTGGCATGATTTAAACGACATAGAATAGTAGGTGTATATCGGACGATACAGGACCACTTTTGTATTTATACGTCCATGTCCACGGCAAATATCATCCAAATCGATCCTCCCGTCACATCAGTCTAAGCACGAAAGGTACGACCAGGCGCGGTTGAAATGGGGGGGGGGGGTGTCACAAATGCAGGAATGTTTTTTTTCTATTTGAGGAATTAGTAATCCTTAAGGGGTGATTTCCGGGATAACAATGCAAAAAAAACTGGCCAAGAGCATGTCGGGCGATGCTCAGTGTAGTTTCGTAAGTGCCGCCCTGTTACGAAACATCCGTTAAAACGGTCGTTTATTAAGGGATATTTAGCGGCGCTTACGTCAGTCTACTATCCGGCACATCCTTTCACTATGCGATTTTGACTGATAATTCAAAAACGGCTGAACCGATTTTATTCAATATTGTTTTTATTGAAAGTTCTTATCATTAAATTTCAGCTTTCTAGTGCGAACAGTAACTGAGCTAGACCGTGGACAGACGGACGGACATGGCGAAACTATAAGGGTTCCTAGTTGACTACGGAACCCTAAAAAGAGATAAATAGTAGTTTATGTAACTGTTACGTAAAAAGGCCTAATTATGTACAGAAGCATACACTGCTTTACCTACACACATATTAAAAATCCACTGACACCATGCGTGCCGGGGGTCGGGGGGGAGGGGCGGATTTTGATTACGTTACCGTAGGTAATTAATTTTCATACGTTTTTACCACACTCACAGATAATACACTGATGTTACGTTACTGGTTGCAATAATTGTGGTAATTACATACTCCAAGGTAAGCACATTACAATGCACTAATGAACGTCAGAGAAAAATAAAATACGTGAGTGTCGTGGAACACTCTGTTGGAATGGAACGAACTTATGTTATTTAATTTTATTTCATTTTTGACTTTTTCGTAAATTTTGTGGTTTTGATTTTTTTTTTATTTTTATGAAATTTTTGAATTTTTTGAAATTTTTGAAATATTTGATATTTTTGAAATTTTTGAAATTTTTGAAATTTTGAAATTTTTGCAATTTTTAAAATTTATGAAATTTTTTAAATTTTTTAAATTTCTGAAATCTTTAAAATTTTTGAAATTTTTGAAACTTGAAATTTTTGAAATTTAGAAATTTTGCCATTTTTGACATTTTTTACTTTTAGGTTCTCGACTTTTTTCACTTTTATCACTTTGTCACTTCTCACTTTCACTACAATTCACTTCACTTCACTTTATTCTATTTTATATATGTTTTATTTCATTCCATTTTCCATGTTTCTCAATCGTATGGGTGTCGCGTTTTCGTGACGTGACGCTTTTTCGTGACGGTCACGTGACTTTTTTTCACCTAGCCCCCCATCCGCGAACCGTCCAATAAGGAACTTCGTTCCAAAACTACCACCGGTTCTAACCCTACACCTCTGGCCCAAGAAGTATTATGACCGAAAAGATACTCGACGGGACTTATTTTTTTCAAAACAGTAATACATTATTAGATCTTAAAGATACAAAATAATGCGTAGTTCTTCAAGAAGACATATCAAAACAGCTTGAGAGACAGATAATGTACCTATTGTTTAATTATAAAGGAAAATAAATCCTAATCTGACTGCTTCACAAAACGTTTGATATGTTTTCCTACCTTAACGGTGTCCTATAAATGTTTGGTTTGGGCCATGCATCTTTGTCCGTCATATATAATACTCGAACCTGCAATAACCCTTTGACATTCATGACATTTTCAAATATTTCTTAAGAGGGGGTAAAGGTAAATTTAAAGCATCGACGGGTAACATGTTATAAATATGAACACCTTGACCAAAAAATTACAAATTATTTAAATACCAAATTTCATCTAAATACGGACAGCGGTTATTGGTTGTTTCTTCCCCATGTAAACTTTCACCCCTTTTGTATCCGTTTAAAGGATAATTTCCGAGATAAAACTATTTTATTTCCTTTTTTAATTAATTATCTCCATACCAAATTTTATCTAAATCGATTCTGCGGTTAATAATTCCCTATACAAATTTCCAACTCTCTTTTCACCCCTTTAGGGTTGATTTTCGGAGTGAAAACTATCATTTTGTCCTTTCTTGAGACCCATACTATACCAAATTTCATCTTTATCAGTTCAGCGGTAAAAAAATCGTCATACCAACTTTCAACCCCCTTTTCGGCGTGAAAGGGTTTATTTTCGGGATGAAAACTATTCGGTCGTTTCTCGGGACTCAAATTATCTGCATACTAATTTCTATTAAAAAATCTCCATACAAACTTTCAACCCCCTTTTCACCCCCTCCAGGGTTGATTTTCGGGATGAAAACTATCTCTACACAAAATTTCATCAAAATCCGTTCAGCCGTTTTCACGTGATAGATGTACAGATAGATAGTTTTTATTGAAAGTACCTTTCAGGCTTCACTTTCATTATTTTTTTCAAATTTTTTGGACCTACGGTTCTAAAGTAAGGTGAGGGGGGGGGGGGGGGGTCAAGATGAAACTATCCTTTGTCCTTTCTCGAGACTCATACTATTTCTATACCAATTTTCATCTAAATCTGTTCAGCGGTAAAAAAATCCTCATACCAACTTCCAACCCCCTTTTCACCCCCACAAGGGTTTGAAAACTGTCCTATGACGTTTCTCGAGACTCAAATTATCTCCATACTCATTTCTATCTAAATCGTTTCAGCGGTTAAAAATTCTCCATACAAACTTTCAACCCCATTTTCACCCCCACCAGGGTTGATTTTCGGGATTAAAACTATATATTATCCTTTCCCGGGACTCAAACTATCTCTATACAAAATTTCATCGAAATCCGTTCAGCCGTTTTCACGTGATGCGCGGTCAAATAAACAGACAAACAGATAAACAGATAAACAGACAAACAGATAAACAGACAAAAATTCTAAAAATTGTTGGAACGTGTTCTGTTATCGATTCTAAGTATCCCCAGCCAACTTTTTTTCGATTATCTTCCATGTACAGACTTTCGACCCTCTTCAGCTTTATTATATGTATAGATGGTTCAAAAGTTAGAGGGGGGGGGGGGGGGGGGGGGGGACACACACACATTTCTTTTTACTTCTGGAGCGATTATTTCCGAAAATATTTACATTATCAAAAAATTATTTTACTAAACCCCTATTCATTTTTAAATACCTATCCAACAATATATCACACGTTAGGGTTGAAATGAAAAACAAAATCACTCCCCACTTTACGTATAGGGGAGGTACCCTAATAAAACATTTTTTTCCACTTTTTATTTTACCACTTTGTCGGCGTGATTGATATACATATTACGAGTAGTACCAAATTTCAGCTTTCTGGTGCTAACGGTCACTGAGATTATCCGCGGACGGACGGACGGACGGACAGACATGGCGAAACTATAAGGGTTCCTAGTTGACTACGCAACCCTAAAAACCAATTGAAATACGTTGTCGAAACTGTGATCTATTCGGCTATTTGTCTTTGGAACGATCTCCCTCTCCCCTTAAGGCGCTAGGCGCTAATTGTGGCCAAAAACTGTTACTTTCTAAGGGATATATCTGAATAACGGGTCATTCAAAAATTTTGAAAAAAATATATGTTAAATACCATTTCATGAACAACATTGTCAACGTTTGAATAACTCGTGTAACGTATAGTTTCTCCGTTATTTAAATGTAACGAAATGTCGTTTTACAGTTAATTTTGCTTATATCTACTGAACGGCTCATTCGATTTAAAATATTGTTGAACAAAAAAAAATGTGTTCTACAAAACACTACAAACTCAACGTAGGATATTTAAATTGATTAAATTTTCTTAAACAACTTGATCATAATTCCACATTTCGTGCGTTGGTAGCTCGAAAACGGCGTTGTCGTGAGCTAGCTTTGAGACGAGGAGGCCGTGTCGCTCGTCGCTCCGTGCTTCCCTTGTACTACAAATACTTGTGCTTGGCCCGTGAGCAATAATATCGGACTTACTGTGCCTAAAGACTTAATAACTGCAGAGGGTTCATGCGGTGCGGGCATAACGTGTCTTGTCGGAATCAATAGCGCATAGACGTTTTATCTTTTAAGATAATATACCCGTATGTGTGTTCATGTATTTACGTTCTTATAAAAAGTGTATTTTATTTAGATGACCTATATTACAAATTAAATAAAGAAATGAAATAAAAATGGAGAAAAAACAGAACTCATGCATCTTATAATGCCCTGAAAACAAATGTAGTCTTGTAAGTACACTACAATTATTATGTATTAGTACTTATTCTGATGAGTCACGCAAAACAGGCGTTAGTTGTCGAGTTGCGGAAACCTGCTATTGCTACAATACAATGGACTAATAAGTAATTTTCGGAGTTATTATTTACGAAAATATGCGTTTTATCCAAATTTTGGAAGACCTGTCCAATAATACCACACACTATCGTGTATCGTATTAATCGCTTGGGTTGGAGCGAAAAAAAATCACCTCCACTTCATTTTATTTTTCTGATTTGATTTACCATATTGTCGGCGTGATTAAAACAAATTTCAGTGAACTAACTATCACTGAGCGAAGCCTGATCGAGATTCTAATTAAAAATTGCTGATATTTAAGAGTTTAATGTAAGTAAGAATAAAGGAAAAAAAGCTTTACTATCTCGCTGAAATACAAATTTATATTAATTATCAACACAAGTAAATAAATAAATTACTACTAACGGTTAATACTACATATCAAATATCTTTAAAAGACCGGCCAACAGTGTATCTAACCACGCATAATGTAGGGTTCCATAGTAGTTTCTCGGAGATAACTCAAAAATGGCTCAACCGATAATATGTGAAATAGTTTTCATATAAATAAGTACTAAGCCGTATCTCCTTTATTTTTTTCATATTTTTTGGACTTACGGATTAAAAGTTAGATGGGGGGGGGGGGTCTATTATTTAGACTATCGGAGCGATTATTTCTAAAAATATTAACTCAATAAAAAAGGTTTTAAAAATCCTTTATATATACTTAAGATATTTTTAAACCCGTATCGATAGATGTACACAATGTTCGTATTTGCAAAAAAAAAATTGTTTTGACATTTAGTTCGGCATATATTGTATGGAGTGCCTCCCCTTAAAGTTTTTTTTTTCAGCAATTTAGCTAAAAACTAAGTAGCGGCACAAGACACACCTATGGATAAAATTTTATCAATATATATTTTACTAGCTTTTGCCCGCGGCTTCGCTCGCGTAAAATTCGGGGTAATAAACCATACAAACTTCCACCCCCCATTTTAGGGAAGTGGGGGGTTAGAAAGAGACAAAAAGTAGCCTATTTCACTCTCCATCCCTTCAAATATCTCCATTTAAAAAATCACGTCAATTCGTTGCCCCGTTTTGCCGTGAAAGACGGACAAACAAACAAACACATACACTTTCCCATAATATCAGTATGGATAATAAAATGGTTGTGACATACGGATGGACGGACGGACAGACGGACATGTTTCAAGAAACTTTTTTAGTTTTGTAAATTTTTCGTAATCATATAAGTGATTTTTACGGTTGATATTCAAAATCGCTACAAAAAAATAACCATCTATTAAACTCACTTGCGCAGCAAAAAAACGAAATTCACATAAAAACATCGCTTTGATGTGCATTCAGTTTTTTTTTCTGATATGTAGAATATTTTTACCAATATTTTGCCGCTGACTGTACTTCAAATTCAAAATCTAGGTTTTATTTTATTACATAAAAATCTACTAATTGAGATCGTTATTACTTATCTTGTTTAATAGGTAAGTAGCATTCCTAAAATTATCACCATTGCAGTAGTACTTAATCACAGTATTCAAATCAAAAAACCGGCCAAGAGCGTGTCGGGCCACGCTCAGTGTAGGGTTCCGTAGTTTTCCGTCCGTCACAGTAAGTGTCCTCACTTAAGAGTTAATAACACTGCCATGTAGGATATGATTTGAGAGTTCCACGTACAGCGACATCTATCGGCAAATTAAGTAAACTATTGCGCGCGAGCTTAAAGTATGGAAGATGATTTTTATGGGATAATTATTTATTGCGTGAACCGATTTTCACCGTTTTTACTTTATTTGAAAGCACGTCATTTCATTGTAATTTTGTAGAAATTACAGGTACAATAAACACCTGCTTATATGGTTAAATTACAAACTTAGTTCAGAAATTATTTTGTAATTTTTTTTCAAAAACTATTCATCCTATCAAGTTCAAAATAATTTTCCTAGAAAGATTTTATAAAGCTCTACTTTTGAAATTTTTTTCATATTTTTAAAACTTATGGTTCAAAAGTTAGAGGGGGGGGGACGCATATTTTTTTACTTCTGGAGCGATTATTTCCAAAAGTATTTACATTATCGAAAAATGATTTTAGTAAACCCCTATTTATTTTTAAATACCTATCCAACAATATATCACACGTTAGGGTTGAAATGAAAAAAAAAATCACTCCCCACTTTACATATAGGGGAGGTACCCTAATAAAAAAAATTTTTCCACTTTTTATTTTACCACTTTGTCGGCGTGATTGATATACATATTAGTACCGAATTTCAGCTTTCTAGTGCTAACGGTCACTGAAATTATCCGCGGACGGACGGACGGACGGACGGGCAGACATGGCGAAACTATAAGGGTTCCTAGTTGACTACGGAACCCTAAAAATATCCGCAAAAGGATTATAATTATTATAAAGCTGCCCGCGCGCCTCTGTGTAAAGTCATATTCTTTGAACATCGTTCCGGTGCAGTGTGGCGGATTTACGTACGATCGCAATGAGAGGGTAAAGCGGGTAGCGCGGGTACACAGCAGGGATGTAACAGATGTGGTTTTATGGGAACCGAAAGCGAAATCAGAAGTTTTAAATTGAGTTTATCGGAACCAGAAGCGGAATCGGAACCGAAAACGGAAGCGGAACCAGAATCGGAGCCCGGGTGATAGGTGGACGAGATGTTAAGGGTAGGTCTATAAACCTGTTTGTTTTTGATGTACGTCGTTCATTTCCTCCCGCTGCGTTGCTATGACATCCGATATAACTTCTGTTTTGAAAGTAACGGAACCGGAACCGAAGCGGATGTTTCAAACCAATCGGAAGTTCTGACTTAACGGAACCGGAACCGGAGCTCTGTAACATCCCTGGTACACAGCGCCCAAACGCTCAAGGACACTCTGGCGACAACCGTCTTAAGACAAGCACAGAGCAAATTTTCGTTTAAACGTATGTTCAAACACCTTTCTCAAATAGTCTAACTGACTTAAGGATTGGTTATCTGCAGATTACTTATATACATGGGTACTATATTTTTATTTATGTATGTATATGTATATTTATGTTATGTTTATATGTGTATATATGTATTTATCAATAAATAGTAATGTTGATTTGTGTTTCTAAATATATCTCCATTTCTATGATCCTGCACCAATTACAAGTTTCGGTTTGATCCAATGTTTGATTGGTAGAGAATGCCTTAAGGCATTAAGTCCGCCTCTTGTACACTTTTTTATTTGTGCAATAAAGTTTAAATAAATAAATCTACGGAGGTTCTAAAGAACTGGGTTTCCATTAAGATCTCATTTCTTTTATTGGCGAAACCGTTTACAAACTTGGCATTCATACACATTTATGTTTTTGTATTAGGTGCCTGAGCTTGTTTTAAACGATCTACTTACTATTGCCAAAATGTTGTGCTAACCCAAATACAAAATCCGTGCAATGTAATGTATTTTATACGTGTCACGTAATTTTATCCAAAATGTTTTGTGACGTCCATGCATGTTGTCAAATACTTTTTCAACCGACTTCAAGATTTCGAAGGTGGGCGTTCGTCGGGATCTTTGTTGCTATTTTTTTTACGTATGTTCATCGATTATTTGAAGACAGCTGAACCGATTTGAAAAAAAAAAATTTTTTGTTTGAAAGAGTAACCAGGTCAGAATTTGATGATAGGATCCTGGAGAAATCGAGGGAACTCTTCAAATATTAAAGACACACCTATAGTCATTATATATATTTTTTACAGTAGCTCGAGCATTTCCATTTCTAAGGGTGGATTTTTGAATAAATTAAAAAGGTGGCTATTAAACCATACTTTTTACAGTCTCGCAGAGTTCTATAACGTACCTAATTAGGAAATCACTTAATTTAAAATTTAATAATTAAGTAAAAATTATGTATTAATAAATAAATAGTAGTACCAATATAATGTAATTTGCCATGTAATATTTTTAATATTATAAATAAATGACTATGACTATTACTTTAACTTTTACCAACAAATTTTATATGCTCTGTCTGAAATTAAATATAAAATATGTATATATATTACATGTTTATATGCATTGTTTATCGGCTTTGTGCGGTTTAAATCAGTCAATTGTTTTGTTTATACTTCCAGGAATTAGTCACGCAAAATATTTTAATGGTCATAAATGTTAATAGCCTATTAAATTGGTGTGACTTTATCAAGGTCTTCCCGGCGGTGAGTCGAGTGTCCCACATTCCTGTTTCGGGAACGAGGTCCTTCAAAAATACCCGACACTTCTTAAGAAATAAGGTCACAAACACAATAATATCGCCTTATTGCGAACTGTTTTTTACAACCACAATGAAAATATTCCGTGTTGTTTGTCAGTAAGCTGAAACGGCCTGTCTTTAGGTATGTGGACAATTAGGTTTCATTTCGGGCAGTCTTTTGTATTGAACAACAACGAACCCAAACTCGATGAAATTAGCGTTGTTACCCTAAAGACTACTTTATGGCTACCTTAATAATGAATTATCAATCCAGATGGATCAGTAAGGAGAAGTCAGAAACTATGAGATACAGCGACCTATGTACTTAGGAACCATGGCTTCGATTTTAGATTTTATAAAAAAGGCATTCCATTTTTTTAAAAGCTCTCATACATAATCGGGAATCGAACCTGGTCGAAGTCTCTGTAAACAATGTTAGGTATAAATTTCGCTATCTCTCATAGTTTCTGACTTCTCCCTACTGACCCATGTGGATTGATCACCCTGTATAGTGTCGCAAAACTTGGTTAAGGAAAGTTTGCAAGGTAGGAATATTAAAAGATATATTGTATAACATAAGAAAACATCCGCCGGGCGCCGGCTCTCATTCGTCGGGAAACACGTCGGAATCCAAAACAAAACAAATCTAATTGAGATCTCGAGTAATTCCCCGCACTTCATATTGTTTACGTTCGAATATTGAATATGCAAACAACTTTCGTTGATGGCTGAAGTGTACGCCATGGATTTTTTTTTCTTGATATACCGATTTAAATGTTTCATACAACTTCGCCCTGTAAAAGTCACTCTAAATAAATGAAACAATTGAATGGCAGACTAAATTAATACACTTTTTTAGTTTTTGACCGTCGGAAAGTATGTTTATACATTTTCGGACCCCTGAAGGGAAACTGTTACTTTTATCAAAAAAAATTTATTATAGAAGACCTCTTTTGATTAGTAGCAAGACTTCCCACATTAAGTAAGAAATTAATAAATACATCAACTATGTTCAAACTCCAAAAGAATCATTAATCATGTTGAGGCAGGCGGTTGCTTCCTAAAAAATAAAAAAAATAGTATGGTGGTAAATTCCTAAAATCTGTTGCCGCTATAACATGAAATACTAAAACACGTTTTTGCCGTTTTTATATAGATAACTATATAGCGACCCGCCCCGGCTTCGCACGGGATAAAAAATGGTTATTGTGGGTTATCCCTAAGAGATAGACATACACTATTGCGGACTTTTTTGTAGACCTTTTTAAGATGTGCAATACTGTAGTACATTATTTTGATCTATATCTTAGGCCCAGCCAACGTTTGCAATGTAAGCGCAAAAAATGCGTTTATTTATAACATCACATTCGAAACTTCTAAAATCATCAGTGTTGCTCTACTATATTATGCATGTATTATACATTTATAAACCTTCCTCTTGAATTACTCTATCTATTAAAAAAAACCGCATCAAAATCCGTTGCTTAGTTTTAAAGATCTAAGCATACATAGGGACAAACGGCGGAAAGCGACTTTGTTTTATACTAGGTATGTAGTGATGGCACGGAACTCTTCGTGCGCGAGTCCGACAACTTCTGGCACACTTTGTAGACACAAAAAGTGCCCTTAAATCCGTACCCAATCATTAAATTTATAATTTAGTCTCGCCTCGGTATTCTTTTTCCTATTTATGGGTTAAATGATTTTGATGTGCCTTACAGTTTTGGAGTGTGTATAAGTGTACCTTTATCGTATGTTTTGGGTCCGTAATGAAACTAATGAAACTAGTATATATCCAAAGGGATACCAAATAAATAAATATTATTATAGGACAATCTTACACAAACCAACCTAGTCCCACAGAAAGCTCAATAAGGCTTGTGTTGCGGGTACTAGGCGACGATATATATAATATATAGATGTAGATAAATACTTAAATACATAGAAAACATCCATAACTCAGGTACAAATATCTGTGATAAACACACAAATAAATGCTCTGACCAGGACTCGAATCTGGGACCTCCTTCTTCGTAGGAACCGACTGGGCTAGGAGGCCGTTTCGTACTCGTAGTTTCATAACGGACAATTAAATAATTTTGTTCATAAAATGTCAATCTCTGCGTTACGTTTTGCTCAGAAACTACTAGTTAGTATTTTATTGGATAATAAATAATATTGGATGCCATGAGTGTTACCTCAATTTCTCTGCGTTAAAAATACGGATACATTGGAAGCATATTGGATCACCTTCATAACTGAGAGCTGAGCTAAGTGCTATATTTAGCGCAGCCGCATTTTAATCCGTTTGTAAACACCTGAAATAAACCGAACAACAACGCACTCCTGAAATAGTTTCAATTATGTGACCTAACCCAGCTGACTCAGCATGGGATTTAGTTTTCCCACTGGTTACTTGTCACAGTTGTTATAGTACGATTTTTTTAAGACGTCGGTATTGTCGGTAGAATTCCTTAGTCATCTTTAAAAATTAAGAGAGGTATGGGCACTGCGTATGGCGTCTCGCTAAGTGTGGTAGGGCCCGTTCAGCGAATGTCATCTCGCTTAAATCTGGAGCAGAGCCCGACTGGGGAAGTACCTCCACCTTACAGAAACTAAATAACCACAGCTAAATAATACTAGACCCTTCTCATAGTGTTGTGTCCCTGCTGGTGAGTAAGGTTGCCAAAGAGCTCAATGAGGACCCAGTGTGTTGACGATGAGGGACCTTCTTGTTCCTTTAGCCATCAACACAGTGAATCCTTCTATTTGTAAAGGGTCGGCAACGCGCATGTGTCTCCTTTGGAGTTGCAGGCGTCCATAGGTTATGGTAGCTGCTTACTATCAGGGGGACCGTATGCTTGTTTGCTACCGTCGTGGTATTAAAAAAATACCACTATACATTAGTAAAAAAACCGGCCAATTACGCATCGAACCACGTATAATGGAGGATTCCGTACCTTCAATGGAATAAGAACCAAACTAACCGAGAGATCGTATCTGATGCCTATGGAAGAAGTTTTGTTGGCAATTACTCAAAAATGGCGAAACCGATAATGTTGAAAACTATTTTCGTAGAAAGTATGTGATTAGGCGCATCTTCTCAATTTTTTTATATTTTTTTAGACTTACGGTTCGAAAGTTAAAGGGACACAATTTTTCTGACTGTCGAAGCGATTATTTCTGAAAATATTCACTTAATCACAGAACGGTCAAAAAACTTCGATGTGTTTTTAAAGACCTATCGATTGATGTGATGATGATGATATTTGGTAAAAAAAAAATAGTAACATGTATGTAGTGCCCCCCCCCCCCCCCTAAAAATATTTTGTTTTGCAATTTAACTACATACGGTAATAGTGGCATTAAAAATACACCTTATGTTTAAATTTTATTAAGATGACGTCTTATAGGACGTAAACTATAGCTTCCGAGTAAAATGGGCGGACGGACGGACACACGGACATGACGAAACTATAATGGTTCCGTTTTTGCCATTTTAACTACGGAACCCTAAAAACCGGCTAAGTGCGTGTCGGACTCGTGCCCTGAGGGTTCCCTACATCACA
The DNA here is from genome assembly GCA_947086415.1 of Pammene aurita. NCBI lineage: Eukaryota > Metazoa > Arthropoda > Insecta > Lepidoptera > Tortricidae > Pammene > Pammene aurita. The sequence goes on along the minus strand of OX352310.1, from coordinate 6,983,725 downwards.
CTATTTTATCAATCATCGATTGTTGCTGTAGGTAACGAAAAGAAAAAAATGTATTGAGATACAAACTTCTTTTCGTATTTTTTTATAATAAAACAAAAAAGAAACGGTTTATGGACTTTTTTCTTTACTTATGCTAAGACCCCTTCTTACCAAATTTCATGATTCTAGGTCTATGGGAAGTATCTTGTAGGTTTTGGGTGCCCTGCGAAGTGTTAGCAAATAACATAGACTAATTAACCCAAGACCCCGCATAGACGGGCGACCCCCGCTGCCACGCTTGAAGTAATTTCACTCTATAGTGAGACACTAATTATTGGAAGTGACAGTAAACTTAGTACATCTCCATGGCAACCATTAATGTCTGACTCTCTCTTACGCCCCACGTAACAATCGCGCGTTCCTTGTCTAGCATTTTGTGTTCCCCTCCCGCACCCCTTCTTTTTGGCAGCCATGGTGTCAAAGAAATAACGCGCTAAGCGGAGTATAGACATATCTTGTATATGGCAAATAGTGATCAATTGAAATGGTACATTTTGCCGGTAGTACTATTAGTTATTCTGTGATTTTGCCTTACATCAAATCAATCAAATCAGGTATGGCTGATTTTTAACACAAGAGTTTTCGACTTCAGATTCACACCGAATCAATGTCAAATAAAAAAAAACCGGCCAAGTGCGTGTCGGACCACGCATAGGAGGGTTCCGTACCTTCAATGGAATAAGAACCAAACTAATACCATAAGGTCGTATCTGATGCCTATGGAAGAAGTTTTTTGGAGATAACTCAAAAATGGCTAAACCGATAATGTTCAAAATTTTGGTTGAAAGTTTGTGATAAGGCGCATCTCTTCAAATTTTTTCATATTTTTTGAACTTACGGTTCAAAAGTTACGGGGCGGGGGGGGGCTACACAACTTTTCTGACTTTCGAAGCGATTATTTCAGAGAATAATAATAAAAATAATAATAATAATAATAAATACTCTTTATTGCACACCTCATACAGTTACAAGCACAAATTTTACAATTACATAAATTTAGGTAGAGGTAACAACAGGCGGTCTTATCGCTAATGAGCGATTTCTTCCAGACAACCTTTAATCACTAATTCTCTTAATCACAAAATAGTCAAAGAAACCTCAATATTATTTTGAAAGACCTATCGATTGATGTGACACATGTTGATATTTGGTTATTTTTTTATTTATTTAGTTACATGTATGGAGCGCCCCCCTAAAAATATTTTTTTTTTCAAATTTAACTACATAACTAAGTAGCTGCATACAAAATACACCTTATGTGTAAATTTTATTCAGATACGTCGTATAGTTTCCGAGTAAAATGCCTGTGACATACGGACGGACAGACAGACAGACATGACGAATCCATAACAAAGTTTCACGTATTTTTCAGATAGGTATGTATTTTAAACGAATTGTATAGCAGAGCTTGAAAATGAAAAAACTGTGCGCGTCGAGAAAAAGTTGTGAATTTTTCACGATGAATATTTATTTTATAAAATGGTCACATGACAATGGTATCATTATAAATATGTCGAAAACTATAGGAATGCACATGTCGTCGCCATACTATCAAAATAAAACAAAAAATTACAACATTATAGGTCACACGTACGAATGTTTACATAATTTAAATAAAACAACTGTACCTGTAATACTATTGAATTCACAGAGCTCATACACATATTTAGGACTAACCACAGATAGGACACCCTTTGTAGCAAACTAAGATAACCTACAACTAACTTACTTAAAAATACTAAAAACTAAAAATCTATCTCTAAAATGGGCCCCTGTGGCATCGTGCCGAGGACGCTGGCAGCATTTCCTCGCTGAATTGCAACACTTATGCGTTGAGCGAGGAAGCTGCCAGCTCGTTTGTCCCCTGTGACTTCGACCAGCCGTTTAGCTACCTGGCGGTAAAGCTTTTGAACTGCGGGACCCCACGGGCCGAGAGTCTCGACGCCAAATGCAACAAAGTTGTAATTGGCGTCGAGGCCCTCGTATTTTCGCCTTTTAAGAGCCTCGGCCACCTTCGCCGTCGCGCCAGCTTTATTCATGGTACCGTGGAGGTGAGACGGTGCCAGCGTGTCCACGCAAGTCGCGTCCCACACTAGCACCCGTCCCAAACTCCACGGAATCAGTGACATCCCGTCAGGCCTCTTGCCATCGTCTCTAGCTATACCGGCCGGCTCGAGTATCGCCGGAACATTGACGGTGGCAAGAGACCGGAGGATAATGTCGTTTAGCGCAGCGTGACGGCCCGCGCTCCGCTGACAGGAGAGTCCGTGGTGCCCTAGCTGGTCGACGTCCTTACCACAGGGGCATCTGTGCGGTGCGCATACTTGTACCCCCAAGCGCAGGCCAACCGCCAGCTGGAGGGTTTCAGGGGCAAGATATGTCCCTGTGTTAGGCGAGGGATAGGCACGAAGCCAGTGGCCAGCCTCTCTACATCCGACGGCGGTCAGGCGAGCGCGTTCAGCTCCAGTGCTCTGGTTTAAAAGAGTGGTGTATGTTAATTTAGATAGGGCATCGTCCCAGCTTCTCTGGGATTTTTGATTATAGGGGAGATTTTGCCCCGGCCAGCCGGAAAGCCAAGCTTTTCTGGCATCGTCCAAGCCTGAGATCTCATAGTTTGAAGGTGAACCCCTAATATTTTTCCTATGAGATCAGCAGAGCTGTGAACCGATGAAAGAAAAGCCGGCAGTGCAACACTTGAAATTTTGCGTAATCCGATACCGCCATACCGGACGGGAAGGGATGCTTGGAGCCAGGATTTTTCAGTGAGCTTTAAATTTAGAACGTGTTCCAAGTTTGTTTGAATTAAAGAATCGAGAGGTAGTAGTAAATTTTGATGGTTCTAGAAAGGGCTACACCGGAGCATGTGGGTTAATTTTGGGACGAAAAGGCAGAATTTGATAATAAAGAGGGCCGAATGGGGACTGATTTCTAACAGACGATCGGCACAATTTTGAAATTTCGTGATGGCACTGTTTATGTAAGTAGGGAAAAAAGTATTGGATAGAGGAGTTCCCAGGAGGCTAAGGTTATCATTGGTGACAATTTTAATATTGGGAGTTAAAGTGTTAAATTGATCGATAATGCTAGACTCGTTTAAGGAACTATCGTGGATGTATAGTTCACACTTGTTATAATTTAGATCTAAGCCAATGGATTCAAATTTTGTTTTAAGATTAGAAAGGTCCAAAAGAAGTGTCCAAGTTGCTTCCTAGGGTGCCGTCGTCCAGATACCACACGTTGAATTTTGATTTTAAATTTTGTATGATAGGATTTATGGCTAAACTAAAAATTGCCGGCCCGAGGGGGTCACCCTGCTGGCATTCAACTTCAGAGGAAAGTTCGTGGTTTTTGTACATTAATTTTGAGGGATCAGCATAACAATGGAGGAGGTAGTTGTATAATTCCGGTATATTACTTATAATTTCGGCCAGCAAGGTGTCCCTGTTAACTAAATTAAATGCGTTCTTGACGTCGATTTTAACTAGTACTTGACATTCGGCATTGGAGAGGTAGGTGCGAAGAGCGTGAACGGCAGCTTCACACCCACCTCTTGTGCCAAACCCAAGTTGGATTGGCTCAAACTTACGCTGTAATTTGGAAATAATATATCGAACTGCGATTTTAGATGTTAAGCGTCTTAAAGTCGATCCGATTGCGATCGGTTTCTCGCCGCCATCTTTTTTTGTGAGAGCGATCAAATTGGCTCCGTAAAGGATGGGTACTATATCTGCATTGACGCAGCCACTCAACATGAGGTTTACTAAAGTACTTAGGGAGGTGATAAGTTTTCTGCCAGCATCACCTACACAATATGCAGTGAGGTCTTTTAGATGCTGTGGAGAAATTCCATCCAAGCCAGCCGCCGAGCCAGATTTAAAGCTAAAAATAGCATCAACAATGTGCTTATCCTCGACTTGTAGGCAGTCTTTGGATGGAGTCGGTGGGTCTAAGAAAAAGGGAGTAGTCGGAGCTGGGGGATGTTTAGGACGCAGGGCCGAAAGGGTGTCGTCATTGTCAGGGGAAAGAGTGTCGCTAGAAAATAATATTCTTGCAGCGCCTTTAAGGTCACCGTCGCTTATTTTGTTTTCCACTATTTTTGCAAGATTGAATGTAGTTTTGCTGTTATTTGAGCTATGCCGTGGAGGTATACTGGTAGATAGATGAGGAGGATTGGAACAGTTATTTTTAATTTTTTGAGTAAGAGATAGCTTCTGGTCATCGGTTGATGCGTGGAGGGTCTGGAAAGAAAAAGTAAGGAGATTCCGCCAAGTGTCGAAAGTGTTTAACTGTACGCATTGGTCGATGAGATACATAGGCTGCTATTTATATATCCGGAAACCGGGATTACAATCTTCTTAAATAGCATATTTGACCTCCATGGTAAAATTTGAACTTTTTTAAGTACTGGCCGGTATATTTTTTCTTTCTTATTAACGCTCGTGTTTTGTTTTTGACGGGTTTTAAATGTCATCTCGCAGCAAGAATGGAACTCACTCGTGAAAATATTCGTGCTATGATTTATTATGATTTTCGGCGTGGTTTAACGCAACAACAGTGCATAGATCAACTAACTTCAACTTTTGGTGATGAAGCCCCATCTAAAACTACCGTGTATCACTGGTTTAGTGAGTTCAATCGTGGACGTAGTATGCTTACGGACGAAGTTAAGGCAGGTCGCCCGAAATCGGTCGTTGTACAACAAAATATCGAGGCTGTGCGAAAACTTATAATGGACGACCGACATGTTACGTACCGCGAGATAGAGGCGACTCTGGGTATTTCTATGACCAGCATTAATAGCATATTACATAATTATTTGGCTGTAAAAAAAATTTGTTCGCGTTGGATACCCCACAACTTAACAAAAGAGCAAAAAGATGCTCGCGTCGAATGGTGCAATAAAATGTTAAAAAAATATAACCGTGGTGACTCAAAAGCCGTTTATAACATCTATACAGGTGACGAATCCTGGATCTATGCATACGATCCCGAAACGAAGCAACAATCAACGGTATGGGTGTTTCAAAATGAGCCGAACCCTACGAAAGTTACTCGTGCAAAAAGTACATTGAAACAAATGGTGGCCTGCTTCTTCGGTATTAATGGACATGTAGCTACAGTGCCACTAGAAAACCGTAGAACGGTTAATTCAGAGTGGTACACGACCATTTGCTTACCGGAAGTATTTGAACAAATTCGTAAAACTAACCAGCGACGAAGAATCATTCTTCATCATGACAATGCCAGCTGTCATACGTCACGCGAAACAACTCTATTTTTGGAGGGTCAAAATGTGGAATTAACGGGTCATCCGCCGTACAGCCCTGACTTGGCACCCAACGATTTTTATTTATTTCCAAATATAAAGAATAAATTACGCGGTCAACGATTTTCGACCGCTGAAGATGCTGTCGACGCATTCAAACAACACGTTATGGAGGTACCTCAGGCGGAGTGGCAGAAGTGCTTTAAAAATTGGTTCACGCGACTGCAAAAGTGCATAGATCATCAAGGGGAATACTTTGAAAAACAATAAAACCATTTTCAGCCATGTACGTTTGTTTGTTTTTTTGTTTCCGGATATATAAGTAGCAACCTCGTAGGCCAGGTGGGTAACGACGGTAATCCGTGCGCCGCGCGGAATCCGTTTCGTAATTGAAATGTTATTTTTAAAGTAACTTAGTTCCGTGTGTAGATTATTGGAAGGTAGATGGCTAGTTGAAGGCAATTGACTGGCAGTATCAGGTGGAGGTGGAGAAATTTGAAACAAACATTTTCTGTGTGTTTTGGAAAAGTGGATTTTTAAGCCTCGAGATGATGGAAACGATTTTGGACATAAACTACATTTGCTACTTGAAGCAGCCGGTTGTGTGGAGGCAAGCATTCGCACCTAAAAATGTTATTGATTAACAAAACTATAAATATGTATAAAACAACTTACTGACGTTAGGTAACGTAAATATTCGAATCTGTAACGGTTCTCCGACAGGCGATTCGACGATGGGCTGTTCGTCGACGGAACTTTTCATCTTTTTTTTTTCGTCGACAGAACTTTTCTCCGACGCACGTTTCGCCGACAGAACTATTCATCTTTTTTTTTTCGTCGACAGAACTTTTCTCCGACGCACGTTTCGCCGACAGCACTATTCATCTTTTGATTTTTCGACGACGAACGTTTCGCCGACAGATAATTTCAACTAACGCGCATCACACATTTGAGAGGGACCATCACACATTTAAAAGTGGGAAATTTGTGTATGGTAGTGACATTTTTGTATGAAACCACAGACAATTTGCAGCCGGATATCCGTCTTCTGGCTGATTTTTCTCTATGGTAGCTGTATCCTGAAGTGTGTGGAGCAACAAAAACCGGCCAAGTGCAAGTCGGACTCGCGCACCGAGGGTTCCGTACAAACCTGTAGGTATATAAGTAAAAGTTCACCCGTCGCATTGATATAGAAAATTGATTTTGTTACAGCTTAAAGGTATTATAAACCTGAGTATTTGATATGAATTTTAATTTAATACCTATATAAAAGGTAGTAAGCATAAAATAAAAATAAAAAAAATTTGTATGAATTTATTAAAAATGTCTACTTTTCGTAATTTTTCCTTTGTCTGTGCTATATGAAGTTTCTTCGTGCCAAGTTTCAAGTTTCTGAGTTTACGGGAAATACCCCTTAGGTTTTGAGTTTCTTGCGAGTACTCAGTTTCAAAATATGCTACTTAAATTGCTATTTCTTTTGATTGCGTTGACATAAAAGTTTGGTTTTGCTACATCTGAAAGGTCCTATAGTTCTGAGTATTTGACATGAATTTCAATTTAATACCTCCACGCGTTTACGAGGGAAAAGGTAGTAAGTTTAAAACATTAAAAAATATTTTTTTGTATGATTTTACTAAAAATTTCTGCTTTTTGTAATTTTTTCATTGTCTATGCTATATGACGTTGCTTCGTGCCAAATTTCAAGTTTCTGAGTTCACGGGAAGTACCCCTTAGGTTTTGCGAGTGCCGAAAAATCTAAAATTTGCAGCATAAACGACTGTATCTTTTGATTGCGTTGGCTTACAAGTTTGATTTTTTCACAGCTCCAAGGGACAATAAACCTGAGTATTTGATATAAATTTAAGCTTAATACCTCCACGCGTTCCTGAGAAAAATGGACTTGACAGACAGACAGACAGACAGACAGACAGACAGAGAGACAGACAGACAGACAGACAGACAGACAGACAGATAGACAGACGGACAACAAATTGATCCTATAAGGGTTCCGTTTTTTTCCTTTCGAGGTACGGAACCCTAAAAACTGTGTTCAAAACTTAACGTATGGTAACGGCATATACTCGTACGTCAAATTAACCAATCGTAAACGGAGTTCATCCGATTGAGTAACCGTATCCGGCAGCTTGTCTTCGTAACGTTTGTGTTCAGCTTAAACGAGTAACAACTAAGCTCTATCTAGACCCTGGAAGAAGGCGACAAATTTATATTAATAAAAACATCGTATGAAAACCCCGTATATAAGGCGACTTAACAATAATGATACTTGATTTTTTTTTTCTTACGGCATAAATCAATTACAATTTTTATAAAAATTACTATATTTTTTTCTGAAACTTTTTACACGCTTTTTACCTGCGTTGTCTGTCATTAAATCTCTTAAGTTAAATTTGACCCACTTCTCGGTTTCCGATTGAGCTGAAATTTTGCGCGCATGTGAATATTATGGTGAACTATTGATTCTCCAAAATATTATTCGCTTCGCAGACAACCACTCGCAGATGGATTCTTTGGTAGAAACACAATTGGCAGAATTTCATTACGCAGAGTAACCTTATCGGAGACCAGTCAGTGCGCAGATTATTGATTCGCAGATTTTCTTTTCGTAGAATGATCGTTTTGTAAGTAGCACGATTTGCCGACCAACCATTAGTTGAAAAACGGTTCAAAGAATGATCATTTGGTATAAAATATTGTTTCCTAGGCATTTTATAAAACGCAGCTGTTTTATGATATGCCTAGCTAACATCAGTAGTATAGATTCACCGTTTCTACCACATGGATTTCCCACCACCAAAACAATGGTTTTTCGGGGCTATGAAACCTAAAAAAAAAAAAAAAAAAGTTTGGTATGTTTTAGTACGTTTAGCCCCCCATTTAGATCGATTGCACTAGGTCTCAACAGTGCCCGGAGCCTCCTTCAGCACTTAGGCACTCCGCTAATTAAACAATACACGCTCTTCGACACCACAATAGAACCCTTGCTCACCTTTTTCTATTGTCTCTATTGTTAGCTCGACTCGGCGACATCGCATTGTTACCGAGCTCGGTAGAGGCATACTCCTACGTTGTAGTTTGTTCTTTACGTATTTGCAATAGGTTTTATAATTGCTTAATTGGTTACTCCTTATGAAAGACTAGGTATACTACCTAAATTTTCCAAAGTTTAGGTATAGTTTTGGTGGTGGGAAATCAATGGGGTAGAAACGGTTATATAACTCAACGAGATTTTTAATTATCTAACAAGCCCCGCGAACTGACACAATTACATTACCCTTTATTAGTCTGGACTGGAGTAGGTATCAATTTTATACCTAAAGTAATTAATTCACATTTGCGAATATATATGCAAATTTCAACGTATCTATAAAGTTTCCATAGTTTAGGTATAGTTTTGGTGGTGGGAAAACGATGGGGTAGAAACGGTCATATAACTTAACGAGATTTTTAATGATCTAACAAGCCCCGCGAACTGACACAATTACATTACCCTTTATTAGTCTGGACTGGAGTAGGTATCAAATTTATACCTAAAGTAATTAATTCACATTTCGCGAATATATATGCAAATTTCAACGTATCTATATGTGTTACAGCACAATATGAAACTTCTGGTATATGTTTCAACCCCATCAATTTTAATTATTTAGTATCTATTCCTTTTCAGTTTTTGCCTAAAATTTATTATTTTATGCAAATCCAATTTTTGAAATATTATTTTATTGATTCTAGATTTGTGTTTATATATTTGTGTTGTCTTAATTTTTTTAGGTAAATTATTTTATGGAAATCCAATTTTTGAAATATTATTTTATTCATTCTAGATTATTTCTAGTCTAGTGTTGTCTTATTTTTTTTTTGAACTCGTAAATAACTTTGGTATATGTGACAACCGACTGCTATTTATTGGTGGACAATAAACATGACTGTGTTTTGAACAAGTTTCAACCTGTAAGTATGCTGTACGTTTCCGTAAAGGAAGTTCCCATTATTTATTATAATATATAGATCTTTTGTTAATGTAGGATTCGGTGTGTGATTTATTTCATTCTTGTTTATACCAGTTAGGTGGGGCGGTGCGATTTTTAAAACTCCTTTGGTGCTCTAATTTAAAGTCGCAATTTCTATTATTAGTTTTTTCTTGATGCTGTCGGCTTGAGAACTTTACCTTTTTTACTAGATGTCCTTTGAAGAAGGTAATAATTTACTTTTTATTCGTTTCTGAGAAATGTATAAATCAATCATCGGGTTTGAAGTCACACGCAATTTTAATAGAAAGTAAATGCACAAAAGATCTGTCGTTTAAATTCTTTAGAATTCTTTTGATAATTTAATCTTTTGTTAGAAAACATTCCGCTGCAAACAAAAATTTACCTGTCCCCGAAATCCTGTTTAAACTCGTCGCTACCTACCTAGGTGGTCCTCTGTCCCCACCAGCCGTGACCTTTTTTTCAACACAAATTCATATAAAAAGGGTGAGGCTGGGGGCTAAATTTTAGAAACGAAGTGAGCTGCAAATCACGTGTTCAATTACGATTAAGTGAATAAATTTCTTAATTTTAACTAATCAGAGATAGAATTTGAAGGAACACTTTAAATTTCAAAGTATAAAAAACTTATAGTATCCTGATTTTTAATCTATATATATATAGCATGCAAATTGGAAATGATAATTGTGATGTTGAACTTCTTCAATTATGTGAAGACGCGGAGAAGGAATATTTTGAAGACCAAGAAATATATAATTTGTGTGAATCTCTAAGTCAACAAAAATATGAAATGTAAGTTAATCAATTTGTTTAAATATTTAATTCACTGTACATTTTTTTTCTACCTTGCATCTTGTTGGGGTGGGTGATCTAAGTTAAAACCTGTTGTTACATGTTTCCTTACCTGACTTACGGATACGGAGGGGATAGTGGTATAAAAGTGGGTCCCCAGTTTTAAAATTATCTATAGCAAATTGAAGTTTCAGTGTTTTGTACCTGTGGTGTTGTGTGATTCAGTTTTGCAACATGGCATTTTATCTTGAGCCTAAATTAGAACGTAGCGAGATAGCAAGTTTTAGCAAAAAGTTAATAATCCAGAAATTTCATAGACACATCCGATTGTGGTTTATTGATGGCTTATTACCTGATTCAATTTTCGAAGATCAAGATATTAAACCATATTATACCCCATGTGAGGGTCATAGGAATCAAACACAGGATATTCATATGTCAGCTACTGATGTAGTAGACGGAGTCCTACCAATGCAAGCGTATTGTTTGCATTGTAAAAAATATACAAGTTAGTATTTTGTAGTTATTATTAATCTTTGTTTCTGGTAATCATATTATAAGTAATGATGTAATTATATTATTTGTGATATTTTATTTTATTTCTTTAGATCCCAACAAGTTGGAGGCGAAATAGAAATGGCAACTACGGATCCTGTGTCTAAGGCATCAACAAAGAAGAACATTCAACTAGCAGTGATTCAGCATCAACTTCTACAACACAAGCTTGCTGTATTGACGTAAGCACAAAAAATAATGACAAAATTGAATGTTCTGTGTGTCATGTGTATGTGGTAAAAAGATATTTAGCAAACCATTTGAAAAGCAATAACCACAAAAACAATGTTCTTAGTTCAGACAGCGAATTAATCAACGTTCAGCTAATTGAAAATGCATTCCGAAACAGGGTTGCTACGTACAGAATATCAAGTAATAAAAATGATTACCAACCCTTTGAAACCCCCGAATCGTTTTTAGAAAAAAATAAAGATACAATTTTCACTATATTAAATCGATCAGTTGCAGATCATTGTGCTTTAAAAGTTAATTTTATTTTAAATGCAAATTTTTGTCAGGATACCAAACAGCTAAGAAATACATTTGATTTTCAATTAAACAATCAACTTTTTAATGTGAGCAGTGATAAAGATTTATTTTTCATATCTCTCGTAAATGAAATAACAGAGAGATTAACAAACTTTGAAAGAAAAGATAGTGGATGGAGTTTGGTAAACATAAACCACTTAGACGTTAATGTTAATAAATATAAACCATTGCGTGGTTCTTCATATATTGAATTACCACGTGATATAACAAACAAAAGAGCAGTAATAAACATCAAAAACAATGATCATGAATGTTTCCGTTGGGCATTGCTTTCGGGTTTATATCCACCTAAGAAAAACAATCACGCTAATATGGTGAACTGTTATGTCAAATACAAGGAGAAATTGAAGTTTGGTGACATTCCTTTTCCTATCAAGTTTACTGATATTCAGAAATTTGAAAAGTTAAATGATTTAAGTATTAACGTGTTTGGTTTGGAGTATAATTCACAAAATAAAAGTCATGATATTGTTGGTCCTTTACACATTACAAAATGTAAAAAAACAAAACATTTTAATTTGTTATATATAACAAAGGGGAATAGAGGACACTATTGTCTAATCAACAATTTATCTCGATTAGTATCCGCTCAAATAAATAAATCACAACATGCTGTTAATATATGTGATGGTTGTTTGTCAAATTTTTCATCTAATCAGAATTTAGTAGAGCATCAAAAGAACGATTGTTTTCATATATGTACCAATTTACCCTCTGAAGAGGATAAAAGGAAAGATTGGTTTGACAAAATGACTTCTTCAAGTCAACTTAATTTCAATAATTACGAGCGTAAATTACGAGTTCCTTTTGTTGTGTATGCAGATTTTGAGGCATTTTTAAGTCCTATTCAGTCAGAACAATCTAATGAACAAACCACTAAAGATAATAGTCACTCTCCAACACCTGACAGTGATAAAGATTATGGAGATGATGATGATTATGTGGATGATAAAATCAAACGTAAACGCAGACGTATAGACGACAGGCGTTCCTCAACCATTAACATTCAGAAACATCAAGTTTATAGTTTTGGATACTATATTAAATGTGCATATGATGACAAGTTATCAATTTATAGAACATACAAAGGGGAGAACTGTGGTCAAACGTTTATGAAATGTATTAAACATGATTTGGAGAGTATTTGTAAAAAGAATACATTTTCCAAGCCCCCTTTACCCTTAACAACTTTAAATAAAGAACACATTGCAAACAGCAAAGTCTGTTTCATTTGTAGTACATGTTTAAACGAGGATTCCTGCGTTTCCTATAACTGGCATACCGGTGTTTACGAAGGCGTTGCACATTCACTTTGCAATGAAAAGTACAGGCCCCAAAACTTTGTACCTGTGTTTTTTCATAACTTAAGCAACTATGACAGTCACTTTATAGTACATGGGCTTAATTTTGAAGATGGTGATATAGAACTAATCCCACAGAACAAAGAAAAATATATTTCCTTTTCCAAAATGTTAAAAGTGAATAACCGTACAGTGAAATTAAGATTCGTTGATTCCCTTAAATTCATGTCTAGTAGTCTTGAAAAATTAGCTAAAAACTTAACAACAGACCAATTTAATGAACTAAAATTAAATTTTCCAAGTGAAGAAGACTATAAGCGCTTGATACGTAAGGGTGTGTACCCATATGAATACATGACATCATTTGATAGTTTAAACCTTACCGCCCTTCCTCGTAAGGATTTATTTTATAGTTCTCTGACTAATAGCCACATTTCAGATGAAGATTATGAACATGCTGTGGGTGTGTGGAATCACTTTAATTGTCAAAATATGGGGGACTATTCAGATTTATATCTGAAAACAGATGTTTTGCTACTAACTGATGTATTTGAAAATTTTAGAAATGTATGTGTTAAGACCTACGGTTTGGATCCAGCTCATTATTACACTGCCCCAGGGTTGAGTTGGGATGCTATGTTAAAAGTTACAAAAATAAAACTTGAACTTTTGACGGATATTGATAAAATTGCTTTCATAGCAAAAAATATTCGAGGAGGTATATCCCAATGCAGTCACAGACATGCAAAAGCTAACAATAAATATATGTCAAACTATGAATCAAACCAACCGTCTTCTTTTCTTGTATATTTAGATGCAAATAACTTGTATGGATGGGCTATGTCTCAACCTCTTCCTACAGGTAAATTTGAATGGGTGAATGTAGAGACGAATTTTAATATTGCAGATGATGCTGATCATGGCTTTATCTTAGAAGTAGACATTGAATACCCTAAAGAATTACATGATTATCATTCGGATCTACCATTCTGTCCCGAAAATGTATGTTTAGGTAATTCTAAAGCAAAAAAATTAATACCAAATCTAAACAAGAAAACAAACTATGTCATTCATTACAGAAATCTTAAACAAAGTTTACAAAACGGATTAAAATTGCTTAAAATCCATAGAATATTAAAATTTGAGCAATCCCCATGGTTAAAAAGTTACATAGATTTAAATACCTACATGCGATCCCAAGCATCTTCTGAATTCGAAAAAGATTTTTTCAAACTCATGAACAATTCAGTGTTTGGTAAAACTATGGAGAATGTAATGAAACGAGTACACATCAAATTATTAAATCACTGGGAAAATCGTGGGAAATCTCAAGGAGTTCAATCTTTAATTGCGAAACCTGAATTTCATAGTTTATCTGTTTTTTCACATGATTTAGTAGCTGTTCAATTGAAAAAAACTAAAGTTTTATACAACAAACCAATTTACCTAGGTTTTTGCATTTTAGATCTTTCTAAAACTTTAATGTATCAATTTCATTACGACTATATGAAAACCAAATATCAAAATAATTTGAAATTGCTTTACACAGATACTGATACTTTACTATATCAAATATTCAGAGAGAACTTTTATGATGACATAAAATCAGATCTTAATTTATATTTTGATACTTCTGAATACCCAGAGGACAACGTGTATGGCTTCCCTCTGGTAAATAAAAAGCAACTTGGAGTTTTCAAAGATGAAAACAATGGGGAAATATTTAAGGAATTTATTGGTTTGCGTTCAAAAATGTACGCCATAGATGTACAAAATAAAGAAATTAAAGCTAAAGCTAAAGGTGTCAATAAATGCATAACGGAAACGTATGATCTTGATAGTTTTAAAAAATGTTTATTTAAGAAAAAAATTAAATATGATGCAATGTTACGTTTCAAATCAATAAAACACATTTTATTTACACAGAAAATTACCAAAATAACGCTTTCCCGTAATGACACGAAACGATATTTGTTAGGAAATTCTATTGATACTCTTGGGGTGGGGTCATTATAAAATTCCTCATGGTGTACTTTAAAATTTATTTAATTTACACAGAATATTCAATGAAATGTATTTATTTTTTGTGCAATGTGTATAATTTTTGTAAATTGTATGATTTAGTTTAGAAGTTAAAATTATCTTGTGTCAATTTTTTTTTTGTTATGTGTTATTTTTAATAAATGTTCTCGATATAAGGAGAAACTTTAAAAAAAATTGTCATTTGAAATTAATTCCTTTTCATAACAACACACTCCTCACGTTAATTCAAAATGATTCATTTTTACCATCCCTTCACCACTATTGTAGCTGGTCCGAGTGGTTGTGGAAAAACTAAATTTGTTACAAGTTTTCTTGAACATTCGAAAGAATTATGTAATGTTGAGTTTGATGAAGTGATTTGGTGTTATGATGAAATGCAACCCCTATATAATCTAGAAAATGTGATTTATAGTCAAGGAATACCTGATATGTCCATGTTTGATGGACTGAAGCCCAAATTACTTATAATAGATGATTTAATGCGGGAATCAAATGGGCGACTAGTTGATATTTTTACAAAAGGTAGTCACCACAGAAATTTAAGCCTGTTTTATATTACTCAAAATATATTTCATCAGGGTAAAGGTCAACGTGATATGTCTTTGAATACAAGTTATTTAGTGTTTTTTAAGAATCCTAGAGATAAAACACAAATACGTTATTTGTCTCGTCAAGTATGCCCAGAAAACTCAAAGTTCGTTGACGAAGCTTACAAGGATGCTACTAAAAACGCTCACGGCTATCTTATGATTGATCTAAAACAAAACACAGATGACATGTGTCGTTTTAAAACTAAAATATTTCCATTTGATGGCCATTGCACAGTGTATATCCCAAAGAAAGGATTTAAATATAACAAGGATCATCAAGTTTCAGTCAGTTCTAAATGATGCATTCTCGAGTAAGCACCTATAAACATTTACTGGAAGCCCTGCATTTACTTAAACCAAAATATCGCTCTGCTTTGCTTAAATCGTGCGATGAAGATGAGATCAACATCATTTGTGAATGTATCTATAACGTTCTAAAGGGTAAAATTCCTTTAGATAACAAAGAAAAATCTAAATTAAAAAAATATAAGGAAACATTACGAAAACTAGTTTCAAAAGGCAAAAATAAGCTTAGAAAAACCATTATTATTCAGAAAGGGGGTGCATTTTTACCAATAATTTTAGGTGCAGTTTTAAGTGCATTGGTAAACTCCTTATCTTAGATACAATGGAAAATACAAAGAAAATGTTGTTAGTAGAACCTGAATTTATTGAAAGACTTAAAAAAAGTGAAAATCAGGTGGAAAATTTATCATCCCGTCTGGATGGAGAAATGAAAACAATTCTTAGAAGAAAAATAAATGATTGTGAAAAGTGGGCATTATATTGTCAAGCACTACAACGATTTTTACATTTTGCTGAGGCAGATCGAAGACCATTTAAATTACCAATAGTGATGGATGAAGTGAACTACCTTACTAACGATAACTACAACGTTGCTTCGAAAGTTAACAAAAAGGAGGAAAATGTAAAAAAAGAGGAAAGTATCCGAAAGGAGGAATCATTTACTCAGAACTTAAGCGGAGACGCAAATTCACCTGTGCCGGAAGAAGATGTTTATGCCACACCTCCTGGTGTATCAAAGGTTCAATTACCTAAACGATATTCTCCATCCTATATTATAGATGTTATACCTAAATCGTACAGGACAAAAAGTCAGACGCTATTGCAAAACATTGTTCTGAATAGACCTAAAATTTGGTGGAAGGAGAACGGTGAAGTAGTTATAAACAGTCAGACAATACCAAATAGCAATATTCTCGATTTGGTAGGCGATGTGCTTAGACCGCTTAAACGCTCAAAACCAGTGGGATGGGAGGATTTCGCTCGTCTTTTAAATGATATAAAAGTTCCATCGTCATGTATTGGTAACCCCGAGACTTTAGAATTTATTAATAAAATTCAATCTAAACCTGAAGCTAACACTTCACAGGCTTCTATTAGCGAGCACAACCTATCAATTAAAGAAAAAAACGCATCTACTCCTCTATCTACTAAGCCAAAAACGAGGTCTCAAAAGAAAGTTGATTGGGAAAGATGGACTCCTTATTAGACATAAATAGAATATATTACGATATATCAAACCCGGCTGGATATAGTAGTTTAAATAATGTTATGAAGGAAATGAAAGGTCAAATGAATAGAGAGGAAGTGAAAAAATGGTTGCAGTCCCAAGAAGCGTACACTCTACATAAACCTGTTCATAAACGTTTCTCGCGTAACAAATACATCCTGTCAAACTACAATGAACTATGGCAAGCTGATCTAAGTGATATGCGTACCTATAGTCAATACAACGATGGGTATAAATACATTCTTTGTGTTATTGATGTATTTAGCAAATATGCATTTGCGAGACTTATGAAAAAGAAGGATGCTGAAACGGTTAAAACGTGTTTTGAAAGCATATTCACGGAAGCAAATGCAACCCCTAGACATATTCAATCTGATAAGGGTACAGAATTTGTTTCAAAGATGGTGAGAGATTATTTTAAAAATAAGAACATAAATTATTATACAACTAACAACCCAGACATTAAAGCTAGCATAGTTGAAAGGTTTCAAAGAACTCTCAAAACTAAAATGTGGCGTTATTTCACTCATAAGAATACTTACAAATTACACTAATATATTACAAGATCTGCTTTATTCATATAACCATAGCTATCATTCCAGCATAAAAATGCGTCCAGTTGATGTTAACTCTAGTAATATAAGGACTGTTTGGTGTAACTTATATGAAAGAAAAAATGATAAACAACCTTCAATCAACCAACCTAAAAAAAAAAAAAAAAAAAAAAAATGAAAATAATAATTAATAATAATAAAATAATTTGTTTTGTAATAAAAAATAATTTGTTTTTATGGCATGTGCAAACACTAAATTTGTTTAATATTTAATATGTGGGTAGGTTTGCATATTGAGATAGTTTTTGAACGGAGGTAATTGTACATTTTTCCTCAGTCGACCCGTTGACCACGAACGCTGTAAAGTGTTTGAAACGTCGGGATGTAATTTAAACTCAATACACGCGATAAAATCCGTTTTTAATTGTTTTATTTCATGATAAACAACCTTCTTTAGAAAATGCAAGGCTAAATGTAGGTGACCATGTTAGGATAACTAAATATAAACATATATTCCAAAAGGGTTATGAAACCAATTGGAGTGATGAAATATTTGTGATTGAATCAGTTATCAATAGGTCTCCGTGGGTTGTTTATACTTTAAAAGATTTGGAAGGTGAACCAATAATTGGTACATTTTATTCTAAAGAATTACAAAAAGTAACTCACCACCCCTCCATCAAATATAAAATTGATAAAATAATACGCTCGCGCCGTATTGGTGGCAGAAAGGAAGTGTTCGTGAAGTGGCGAGGTTATCCTAATAAATTTAATTCCTGGATACCGTCATCAAGTTTAGAAACAATATGAGTGAAAACAGTTTTTACTTAACTTTGTTGAGCAATAGCTCATCGGAATATTACAATGATAATACAACTGCGCACTTTTTAACAAAATTACCTAAAACCATTAAATTGGAAGGAGAATGGGTCGTGGGTTTAGTAGAATTTCAATACCCATGCTCCATGTACAATGTTCAAGAACATGAAAATACCATTTATATTAAAAAGAAAGTTCGAGGACCTGCAGACAAGACGGATAAAATCGTTGATTCAAAAACTCACATACCAGCTACTTCGTATGATAGTCTTGATCATTTTCTTGATGCATTAAATGAAAACCCACAGCTAAAAAGCAAAGTTAAGTTTAGATTTGATAAAATTACAAAAATGGTGGGGATATCAACAGATAAAGAAATAGTCTCAGTCACAACAACACCCATATTAAGTCTACAATTAGGATTTCGACCAAGATCAAATTTAAAAGAAATGTCAATTGGAAAACATCCTGCAAATTTATACTTAGGTTTACCCTCACAAATATTTGTTTATGCTGATATCATTCATCCACAAGTGGTGGGAGATGTAATTACATCATTACTGAGAATAATACCGTTAGACCCAACTAAATTTATCTATGGTGCTTACAAAACACATATTTTCTCACCTGCTCACTATGTACCCGTATTAGGAAGAGAATTCGATACTATAGAAATAGATATAAGGACAACTACTGGAGCTAGAATACCATTCCAGTTTGGATCTTCTTGCGTGAAGCTACACTTTCAACGGGTAAAATGAATTATAAAAGATCATCTACGTCTTGCCCATATGAACATTACTATTCACACCAAGCTGGTACGGGTATAGGAATAGTTTATAAAGGGGTACCATATCAACGAGGACATGGGATCGGAAGTTTCTTGGGTGGTCTTTTTAGGTCTGTGCTACCATTATTATCTAGTGGTCTTAAAACAGTGGGAAAAGAAACTTTAGATGCAGGAATCGGTCTTTTATCCGATATGGTAAATTCACGACCAATGGATAGTTCTATTAGATCTCGGTTCAATGAAGCAAGCGCCAACTTAAAAAGAAAAGCAGATGAAAAAATTGTTTCTTTGATGTCGGGGTCTGGGTATAAAACGTCCACAAAAAGACGTGGACCATTCATTAACTTAAAAGCATCGCACCGAAGAGGAGGTAAAAAATATAGGAAAAACAATATTGAAGATATATTTTCAAACTAAAAAATGTCATTCTTACATAGTCATTCTTGTGAGTGTGCCAAATCTGAGTTAGAGTTATTTGCTTTACCATCAACTCAAACAAGCATTGAAAGTGGCCAGTGGATTCATTACAAACCAATTTCATCTCTAAGTGACGATGGTCCTATTGAGTTTCAAGTTCCTGGGTCAGGTGATGACTACATTGATCTATCACACACTTTGTTGCATATAAATGCCAAAATATTGAATCAAGATGGTACAAAAATAAAACCTGATGCAAATGTTGCACCGGTAAACAATTGGTTACATTCCCTGTTTAGCCAACTAGACATTTATTTAAATCAGAAGCTTATATCACCTCCAAACAACACTTATGCTTACCGAGCCTACATGGAAAACCTGCTTAATTATGGTTCAGCAGCCAAAAAATCTCATCTGACTTGTGGATTGTGGTATGAAGATACCCCCAACTATATGGACGCCGTTGACTCGACTAATAAAGGGTTTCACGAAAGAATGGACTTTGTTAAGGAAAGCAAGGAAGTTGAAATGATTGGTCATTTACATGGTGATATGTTTAACCAGGAGAAATTTCTAATTAATGGTGTAGAAATGAGAGTTAAATTAGTCCGTTCGAAAGAAACATTTAATTTAATTTGTCATAAGGATGGTAAATTTAAAGTACAAATAACAGATGCCAGTCTCATTATCAGAAGAGCAAGAATAAATCCTAGTGTATTGTTAGCTCATCAAAAAGTATTAGCATCAACAACTGCGAAATATCCGATAACAAGGGCAGAAGTTAAGGTTCTGAAATTACCCGCAGGTATACAAGGTAAAACGTTGGATAATATATTTCTCGGGCAAGTCCCTAAAAGATGTATTATTGGATTCGTTTCAAACTCTAGGTTTAATGGTAATTTAGCTATAAATCCCTTCAATTTTCAACATTTTCATATGAATTCATTTAGTTTGTACGTAGATGGTCATGAAATTCCTTCTAAAACTTTGCAACCCTCATTTAACTCTCCGGGTTTAATAGCAACTGCATATCATACTTTGTTTTCTGGAACTGGTATTCATTTCCATAACGAAGGTAATGCTATAAGCAGATCAAACTATGTGGGTGGTTATTCTTTATTATGTTTCGATTTGACTCCTGATTTATCTGCAAGTTCAACTTCACACTGGAATCTTGTAAGACACGGAAGTGTTCGAATCGAAGTTCGTTTTGATTCAGCTTTAAGTACTACAATCAACTGTATTGTGTATGCTGAATTTGATAACATAATTGAAATAAATAAAAATCGTGATATCACTGTAGATTATAATAGTTAGTAATTAAATAAATACAATGCATTCACTCAATTTTATCATTACCACTTGAACATTGTCTGTAAAACCACCAGTGTTTACTTTTTTAGATTAATTATTATTATGGATTCGAATGAAATACAATTTTGTATGAATAAAATAAACCCCAGGTTTAAGTCAAATGTTTTTGCTGCCAACCGGATTCCTGTTTGGGTTAATCTACCTACTTTTATTATAAGCAATCTGGATCCTGATTCAAAGCCCGGTTCTCATTGGATTGCAATGCACATTGATGTGAATGGATATGGTGAATACTTTGACTCTTTTGGTCGAAAGCCTACTGGTTATCACAGGTTATTTTTAAATAGAAACTCTAAGAGGTGGTTTTATAACCATCAATCACTTCAGAATTATTTTACTTCAGTTTGTGGAGAATACTGTTTAGTTTATCTTTATTTTAAGCTTCAAGGGAAAAAAATGTCTGAGTTTTTATGTCTGTTTTCTGATAATTCTTTGTGTAATGATTTAGTTTTAAGGAATATGTTTAAATCAGTTTTTGTGAATTAAAACAATGTGTTATGAAAATAAATTGGGTTTTATTTTATTTCTTACAACTATAATTACAAAATATTCCTACTACCTAAGACAAATGCAGTGACGGAGAAAGAAACACAAAATAAGCAGTTAAAACTACATCTAATATTAAATATGTTCAATAAATGAGTAATAACATTAATATACAATAAAACAAGAAAGAAAGTAAACATTTTTTATAAGTGAAAAAATAAAGGAACTTATTCTAGTTATAAATAAAGCACTGATTAAAACTATTTTTTATCACCCTTATCAGTCTCTATAAAATATTTTACACATTTGGTTTTAGATGATAGTTCTTTCGTTATATTAAATATAACATCCCGAGCACTTTGTTCATGTGAGTCACCTTCGTTAGCATAATATTTAACACGATAGTCACAGTGTTTCCAGTGGTCCAGAGGTCCAACGTTTCGTATTTTATTCATGTCGTATACTTCGATCTTTATGAGGTGTGATGCATATGCCCCATCGTCCTGACCCGAAGTGAGATATGAAACACCGTCTTCTTCTTTTTTGGAGACCGTTGAAGATTTCTTATACACTTTTGTCTTCTTCTTAGGCCTTTCAAAAAAGCCATCAATATTATTTGATTGACGCTTCTTCGCAATAGCTTGCTTCACTTTGAAAGCCAGCGTCCCCTCTTCATCACTTGCTTCGTCTTCATTTTCATCAACGTAAAAGTTTTTGAAAGTGTTGTCGGAAAACTGAAACAAAATTCATAATTAATATTAAAGACTTAAAACATACACACAACACATAAATTTTTTAATGCAATAATTATAGAGTAATACTATTTAAATACTTACATCCATTATGAATAGTCTTCGTTAAAACTTCAAAGCGTAGAAACTGAGAGCTCTTAACTGAACTGGAGATCCGAAGGTACTATATAAAGTTACCCACAGCCTCAGCCTTTTTATATGAATTTGTGTTGAAAAAAAGGTCACGGCTGGTGGGGACAGAGGACCACCTAGGTAGGTAGCGACGAGTTTAAACAGGATTTCGGGGACAGGTAAATTTTTGTTTGCAGCGGAATGTTTTCTAACAAAAGATTAAATTATCAAAAGAATTCTAAAGAATTTAAACGACAGATCTTTTGTGCATTTACTTTCTATTAAAATTGCGTGTGACTTCAAACCCGATGATTGATTTATACATTTCTCAGAAACGAATAAAAAGTAAATTATTACCTTCTTCAAAGGACATCTAGTAAAAAAGGTAAAGTTCTCAAGCCGACAACATCAAGAAAAAACTAATAATAGAAATTGCGACTTTAAATTAGAGCACCAAAGGAGTCTTTAAACATCGCACCGCCCCACCTAACTGGTATAAACAAGAATGAAATAAATCACACACCGAATCCTACATTAACAAAAGATCTATATATTATAATAAATAATGGGAACTTCCTTTACGGAAACGTACAGCATACTTACAGGTTGAAACTTGTTCAAAACACAGTCATGTTTATTGTCCACCAATAAATAGCAGTCGGTTGTCACATATACCAAAGTTATTTACGAGTTCAAAAAAAAAATAAGACAACACAAATATCTAGACTAGAAATAATCTAGAATGAATAAAATAATATTTCAAAAATTGGATTTGCATAAAATAATTTACCCAAAAAAATTAAGACAACACAAATATATAAACACAAATCTAGAATCAATAAAATAATATTTCAAAAATTGGATTTGCATAAAATAATAAATTTTAGGCAAAAACTGAAAACGAATAGATACTAAATAATTAAAATTGATGGGGTTGAAACATATACCAGAAGTTTCATATTGTGCTGTAACACATATAGATACGTTGAAATTTGCATATATATTTGCGAAATGTGAATTAATTACTTTAGGTATAAATTTGATACCTACTCCAGTCCACACTAATAAAGGGTAATGTAATTGTGTCAGTTCGCGGGGCTTGTTAGATCATTAAAAATCTCGTTAAGTTATATGACCGTTTCTACCCCATTGATTTCCCACCACCAAAACTATACCTAAACTTTGGAAAATTTAGGTAGTATACCTAGTCTTTCATAAGGAGTAAGCAATTATAAAACCTATTGCAAATACGTAAAGAACAAACTACAACGTAGGAGTATGCCTCTACCGAGCTCGGTAACAATGCGATGTCGCCGAGTCGAGCTAACAATAGAGACAATAGAAAAAGGTGAGCAAGGGTTCTATTGTGGTGTCGAAGAGCGTGTATTGTTTAATTAGCGGAGTGCCTAAGTGCTGAAGGAGGCTCCGGGCACTGTTGAGACCTAGTGCAATCGATCTAAATGGGGGGCTAAACGTACTAAAACATACCAAACTTTTTTTTTTTTTTTTAGGTTTCATAGCCCCGAAAAACCATTGTTTTGGTGGTGGGAAATCCATGTGGTAGAAACGGTGAATCTATACTACTATGCTCATCCATTGACAGCATTAGGCATATCGTAATTAGGGTACCTATTTATACATATAGAGTGTACGCTATGAGTACAAATTGTCCTGTATATTTTTATTAGTTATTACGCACATTGTCATTTGTCTGGCTAAATCTTAAGCATAATATTATATCAGCTTTTTCCCGCAACTTCTTCTGCGTAAACTTAATTCCCCTTTTTATGTCTTTAAGAGATTAGTTCGGGATAAGAAATATTCTATAACTAACTCAAACTATATCCATTGCAATTTTTATACAGGATGTTTTTTCAATAACTAGCCATATTGTGAGAGGTGCTTACGGATTGGGTAAGTCGGTTCAGCGGTTATTGATGCCCCATACAAATTTTCACTCCCCTTTTCACCCCTAAATCATCTAATTATGGGATTACAATATTTTATAAACTCATATATTTGCCGTTGTCCCTATACAAGACCATAGGCCACCAACTGCAAAAATTAAGACGCGCAATATTCCCCGCCGTACAAAACAGTGTGAGCGTCATAAGATGAGATGGTCATTATAGTCATCAACCAACAAAAACCTCCTTAATGTAATTATTCCCTTAGTTAAAAATATGGTTGTAAAACAATATGGTAACATTCAAAGTCATGTTTTGAATACTAGAATTTTATTTTGTATATATTTATTGATAAAATATGTACTTTAAACCTGAAATCATTATATAAAACCGGCCAAGTGCGAGTCGGACTCGCGCACCGAGGGTTCCGTACAAACCTGTAGGTATATATGGGTAGTAACTTTAAAATTATTAAAAATATTTTGTATTATATGATGTAACCAAAAATTTACGGTTTTCGCAATTTTCCCTTTATCCGTGCTATAAGACGTTGCTTCGTACCAAATTTCAAGATTCTGAGTTCACGGGAAGTACCCTGTAGGTTTTGGTTCCCTTGCGAGTTTCGAAAATTTGCGGAATTTTGCGGCATAAACGGCTGTATCTTTTGATTGCGTTGGCTTAGAAGTTTGATTTTTTCACAGCTCCAACGGATAGTAGACCTGAGTATTTAATATAAATTTAAGCTTGATACCTCCACGCGTTCCTGAGAAAAAGGGTCTTGACAGACGGACTGACGGACAACAAAGTGATCCTATAATTTGATTTTAGCGCAGACTTCGCGCCATATTTGAATCGTGAACGTGTTTAGCCCGGTTACCCTCATCTGGCAGAAAAATATTGGTCAGAAATACACTTGGCATAACCTGTTTCGCAGAAACACTTTCAGTCGAATGGTAATTTTGCATAAAGGTAGTATGAAGTTGGCATAACTACTACTACGCATACGACACGTTTTGCAGCATATTGTTTTGCAGAACATTACTTTGGCTGACTTTGGTTTAGCATCATTTTATGTACCGTAATAATCCTATAGCATACTATTACAATAGCATAATTATTTTCTGCTGGCAGAAAAGTGCGTTAGGTAAATTTTACGTAGTAGAATTTAGATTTATTTAGGTTAGGTTACAACTGCAACCCCCGCGGAAACAAACTGTTGCCAGAAAAATGGATTAGGTTAGGTTAGAGTTGCGACCACCCGCGGAAGCAACTGTCGCCAGAAAAGTGGCTTAGGTTAGGTTAGTACTGCGACCCCCGCGGAAAAAAATTGTTGCCAGAAAATGGGGTTAGGCTAGGTTAGAACTGCGACCCCCGCAGAAACAAACTGTTGCCTGAAAAGTGGGTTAGGTTACGTAAAAGTATTTGTGGCGGCCGCAACGGGCCATTGCTCTTGGTGGCTCGAGCATACCGCGTTAACTCGCACGTAGCAGCCTGACCGGGAGCCCGCGTTGGGAAGACACAACAAATTACTACAGACACAATTGGCAGATAACAATTTCATTAACCAGAATACCGACACAAATATTCTCATTATTACAGCGCCTGCACGTTTTTATGAGCAATACATCCAATCCCGCATATGTCTTCTATACATATAATAAAGCTGAAGAGGGTCGAAAGTCTGTACATGGAAGATAATCGAAAAAAAGTTGGCTGGGGATACTTAGAATCGATAACAGAATACGTTCCAACAATTTTTAGAATTTTTGTCTGTTTATCTGTTTGTCTGTTTATCTGTTTATCTGTTTATCTGTTTATCTGTTTGTCTGTTTATTTGACCGCGCATCACGTGAAAACGGCTGAACGGATTTTGATGAAATTTTGTATAGAGATAGTTTGAGTCCCGGGAAAGGATAATATATAGTTTTATTCCCGAAAATCAACCCTGGTGGGGGTGAATATGGGGTTGAAAGTTTGTATGGAGAATTTTTTACCGCTGAAACGATTTAGATAGAAATGAGTATGGAGATAATATGAGTCTCGAGAAACGTCATAGGATAGTTTTCAAACCCTTGTGGGGGTGAAAAGGGGGTTGGAAGTTGGTATGAGATTTTTTTTACCGCTGAACTGATTTAGATGAAAATTGGTATAGAGATAGTATGGGTCTCGAGAAAGGACAAAGGATAGTTTTCAACCCGAAAATCAACCCTAAAGGGGTGAAAAGGGAGTTGGAAATTTGTATAGGGAATTATTAACCGCAGAATCGATTTAGATGAAATTTGGTATGGAGATAATTTGAGCTCTGGAAAAGGAAATAAAATAGTTTTATCTCGGAAATTATCCCTTAAGCGGATGCAAAAGGGGTGGAAGTTTACATGGGAAGAAACAAAAAATAACCGCTGTACGTATTTAGATGAAATTTGGTATTGAAGTAATTCGTAATTTTTTGGTCAAGGTGTTCATATTTCAAATTCAAATTCAAAAATATTTATTTCAGACAATATGGTCCATTTTGTTAGTATACATTCTAAGTTGTTAGTAAGTAATCATATTATCATACTTAAAATAAAACATAAAACATCTAAAAGTTATATTCTAAATTGGACTTTACCAGTTTGATCAACCCGTAGACTATCGGGCAATCAAATCTACCGGCAATCATCCTCAGAATGTTGTTGTTACTGCATATTTATAACATGTTACCCGTCGATGCTTTAAATTTACCTTTACCCGCTCTTAAGAAATATTTGAAAATGTCATGAATGTCAAAGGGTTATTGCAGGTTCGAGGACTATATATGACGGACAAAGTTGCATGGCCCAAACCAAAAAACTACTACAAAATCATCTAACATTTATAGGACACCGTTTAGGTAGGAAAACATATCAAACGTTTTGTGAAGCAGTCAGATTAGGATTTATTTTTATTTGTAATTAAACAATGGGTGCATTATCTGTCTCTCAAGATGTTTTGATATGCCTTCTTGAAGAACTACGCACTATTTTGTATCTTTAAGATCTAATAATGTATTACTGTTTTGAAAAAAATAAGTCCCGTCGAGTTTCTTTTCGGTCATAATACTTCTTGGGCTCAGGTGTAGGGTTAGAACCGGTGGTAGTTTTGGAACGAAGTTCCTTATCGGACGGTTTGCGGATCGGGGGCTAGGCGAAAAAAAGTCACGTGACCGTCACGAAAAAGCGTCACGTCACGAAAACGCAACACCCATACGATTGAGAAACATGTAAAATGGAATTAAATAAAAAATATATGAAATAGAATAAAGTGTAGTGAAGTGAAGTGTAGTGAAAAGTGAAAGTGAGAAGTGACAAAGTGATAAAAGTCGAGAAGCTAAAAGTAAAAAATGTCGAAAATGTCAAAAATGGCAAAATTTCTAAATTACAAAAACTTCAAAAATTTCCAAAACTTCAAAAATTTCCAAAATTTCCAAAATTTCCAAAATTTCCAAAATTTCCAAAATTTCCAAAATTTCCAAAATTTCCAAAATTTCCAAAATTTCCAAAACTTCCAAAATTTCCAAAATTTCCAAACTTTCCAAAAATTCCTAAATTTCCTAAATTTCCAAAATTTCCAAAATTTCCAAAATTTCAAAAATTTCAAAAAGTTCAAAAATTCCAAAAAATTTAAAATTTCATAAATAAATTTCCACAATTTCAAAACTTTCCAAAATTTCAAAATAATTAAAACCACAAAAGTTGCGAAAAAGTCAATAATAATATAAAATAAAATAACATAACTTCGTTCCAATCGCGTGTTTCACGACACTCGTGTATTTTATTTTTCTCTGACGTTCATTAGTGCATTGTAATGTGCTTACATTGAAGAATAAATATCTTTATCTATACCAATATCATAAATCCTCTATCGGAACCGTATGTAATTACCACCATTATTGCAACCAGTAACGTATCATCAGTATATTATCTGTAACAGTGTGGTAAAAACGTATGAAAATTTAATATACGGTAACGTAATGAATATCCGCCCCCCGACCGCCGGCGCAATAAGGTTGGTCATGGCGGTGTAATGGCGGTCATTCTAATGTTTTCAATGGATATGAGTGTAGGTAAAGCGGTGTATGCTTCTGTACATAATTAGGCCTTATTACGTAACAGTAACATAAACTACTATTTAGCTCTTTTTAGGGTTCCGTAGTCAACTAGGAACCCTTATAGTTTCGCCATGTCTGTCCGCGGTCTAGCTCAGTTACCGTTCGCACTAGAACTTTTTCGCGCAGTTCGCACTACTATTCGTTAAGAAGACAGTTATGCTCATCAACATTATGCCAATATAAGATTCGACATTATAAAAATCTGCAAAATGATTTATGCCAAAGCATACACTGTGTAAGGTGTTTCTGCCAAACGTTACTTCTGTCAAGTATCATTATGCAAAAAAAAAATATGTCAAAAAAGTTTCTGCAAGACAATAGTAACCCGTCTAATGATTCTCCGAAATATTATTCGCAGATTTTTGATTCGCAGACAACGACTCGCCGAACAACGTTTCGCAGAATGGTTTATTCGTAGATGTATCTTTTGCTCGACTTACGTTTGGCAGCTCTACGGTTCGCAACTAGTTCAGTTCTGCAGCATCTGTTTTAACTCACAGAACAATTATTGGAACAAATTCGTTTGGCAGAGAGTTCACTATTGTCTTGCAGAAACTTTTTTGACATATATTTGTTTTGCATAATGATACTCGTTCGTAATGATGAACCTTTTTCGGCGAGTCGTTGTCTGCGGATCAAAAATCTGCGAATAATATTTCGGAGAATCCTTAGACAGCCGAATACAATGCAATATTATGATGAGATGAAGCTGATTTTATGATGGAGCTGGAAGGTGGCCATAAGAACTCTTCAAATACTCAATCATAATATTGCATTTTCATGCGTGCAATATTTCAGCTCAATCGGAAACCGAGAAGTGGGTCAAATTTAACTTAAGAGATTTAATGACAGACAACTCGGGTAAAACTGAATAAAAGCGTGTAAAAAGTTTCAGAAAAAATTATAGTAATTTTTATAAAAATTGAAATTGATTTATCCCGTAAAAAAAAATCAAGTATCATTATTGTTAAGTCGCCTTATATACGGGGTTGTCATACGATGTTTTTATTTTTTGTCGCCTTCTTCCAGGGTCTAGATAGAGCTTAGTTGTTGCT
Source organism: Pammene aurita (assembly GCA_947086415.1). Lineage (NCBI taxonomy): Eukaryota > Metazoa > Arthropoda > Insecta > Lepidoptera > Tortricidae > Pammene > Pammene aurita. The sequence goes on along the minus strand of OX352310.1, from coordinate 6,954,655 downwards.
CGTTTAAGCTGAAACAAACGTTACGAAGACAAGCTGCCGGGTACGGTTACTCAATCGGATGAACTCCGTTTACGATTGGTTAATTTGACGTATATGCCGGTGCCATACGTTAAGTTTTGAACACAGTTTTTTGTTGCTCCACACACTTCAGGATACAGCTACCATAGAGAAAAATCAGCCAGAAGACAGATATCCGGCTGCAAATTGTCTGTGGTTCCATACAAAAATGTCACTACCATACACAAATTTTCCACTTTTACTAAGATGTCTATGATATTCCGCGCATAATTCCTCTCAAATATGTGATGCGCGTTAGTTGAAATTATCTGTCGGCGAAACGTTCGTCGTCGAAAAACCAAAAGATGAATAGCGCTGTCGGCGAAACGTGCGTCGGAGAAATGTTCTGTCGACGAAAAAAAAAAGATGAATAGTTCTGTCGGCGAAACGTGCGTCGGAGAAAAGTTCTGTCGACGAACAGCCCGTCGTCGAATCGCCTGTCGGAGAACTGTTACAGATTCTGAATGGAGGAATCAATATCCTTCTCTGATCCTTTTTACAATGACGCGATTTTTAGAGAGACCGAGAGATCGTATGTTGTGTGTTGTGTGATTTCGGATATCGGATAGCTTTGTATGTATATGAGTGCCCATTGCCCACTGGCAAAGGATTGCGTCGCGTGATGCCTCTTTGGAAGCGATGTGCTATTTATTTATGAAATTTTATTTTACAAGGAAATAAAATTACCGCACATGACATGACTTTTTTTTTAGGTTATATATATTTTAGGTTATTTACATAGTTTATTTAAGTTTTCGCATGTACCTATCTTGTACCTGAAATAAATATACTTTCGCTGAAAATAAAAAAGTACAAACTAACAAAACCCTGCGAATGTTGCCGTGGTGGAATCGCACATAAAATAGGGATTAATAGCGTATGGTCGTACTTTCAAAACTCCACTTGAAATACGATTAAAACGTTACAGATTAGATACATAAAGTTACTAGTTAAATCGTAAACAGAACCGAGCTTGTAATGAAGATTACGATCAGCTGTTTAAGTTATGTAATATTCAGTAACTGAAAAATTTAAATCATTAGTAGCATCACATTACTACAAAACCGAGTCATTTCCATGTATAGAACACAAACCTGATAAAGTCACAAGAAGTAAACTTAAGCTATTCTTAGATAACTTTATAGCCAATAGTTTTTATGGCGAGCGTACATTTCAATATTTAGTACCTAAAATATATAACTCTTTGCCAGATAAACTGTTTGCTAAGGTATAAAAAATAATAAATTAAAGAGAAATGTAAAAAAAAATCCTACCAAAAACATAAATGTAAAAAAGGAGAGCCAAGTTCAATACAAAAATTATGCTTGGCTGTGGGCTTCGCCGCAAAAATAATAGAGATCTAAATGAGTGCCAAGTTCTATGCAAAATCCAAATATGTATTTATAGGAACAAAATAACATAAGAAACACTGATAATTGTAGAGGTTACTAATGTGCTGTCGTAATTAAACATATTTTTTTTCGCTTACATTGCAAAGGCTGGCTGAACCCTACGAAATAGATCAAAATAATGTACCACAGTACACAATGTACAATACACAGTGTACAATAGTACACCTTAAAAAGGTCCACATAAAAGTCCCGTGCGAAGCCAAGGCGGGTCTCTAGTAGGATATAAACTATTATCTGACAAAGTTTCAATCGGGACGCGATGACGATTTTTTTAAATTGGTTAAATCGCTACCGTTCCTCAACCCACCAACGGAGAGGCAGCTGACCTTCACGGGGCTACATTGCACATCGCCCTAAACCACTTAACAAGTTATCGCCTGAGATGCGATGACCAACGAAATTAGTTCCTGGCTTACGGTCTATAAGTCCGCCATATTGTTTTTACTTCAACCATATTCATTTAAATCGGTTCAGCCGTTCAGTTGTTCTTGTCGAATAAATAATCTTATATACCCACATGCATACATGAAACCTGGGCCCCGATTCGAGATGCCAAACTGCGAGACGTTGCTCTCACACTTGTCTTATTAGGTGATAGAGTAATACACCTAACTGTCAAGCTGTCAGTAGGTCTCGCTAGAGCGTTTTGTCTATGGCTATGGCCACCATTTTAGATATGTTGACAGGACATTGGGAATCCCATGGCAGAGAGTTTGGTGTTTTCTTTAACCGACTTCAAGATTTGAAAAGAGGAGGTTCTCAATTCGGCGTGTATGTTTTTTTTTTTTTTTTTTTTTTTTTTATGTTTGTTACTCCATAACTCCGTCATGTCTGAACCGATTTTGAAAATTCTTTTTTTGATTGTAAGTATATATATACAGATTGGTCCCGTTTTTGTCAAAACGCAGTTCTGATGATGGGATCCATGAGGAATCGAGGGAACTCCTCAAATCTTAAAGGCATACATATAGTGATTTTTATATTTTTATCAACAAAACCATCATTTTCATTCAAAACAGTGACATTGGATGAAGTAGAACTGCTGATGATGATCAGAACGGAACTCTTCAACGACGCATAGTTCACGTTTGGCGATTCGTCCTCTTCGCTGTGTTTGTTTAGCAAGTTTAATTGTCAGAACAAATGTTCGTCCAGCTCAAGTTCTGATGATGGGATCCATGAAGAATCGAGGGAACTCCTCAAATCTTAAGGGCTTACACATAGTGACTTTTGTATTTTTATCAACAAATCAAGCATTTTCATTCAAAAGAGTGACATTTGATGAAGTGGAACTGCTGATGATGAACAGAACGGAACTCTTCAACGACGCATAGTTCATGTTTGGCGATTATTCCTCTTCGCTATGTTTGTTAAGCAAGTTAGATTGTCAGGACCAATTTTCGTCAAGCTCAAGTTCTGATGATGAGTTCCACTAGGAATCGAGGGAATTCCTCAAATCTTAAAGGCATACATAAAGTGACTTTTGTATTTTTATCAACAAATCAAGCATTTTCATTCAAAAGAGTGACATTTGATGAAGTGGAACTGTTGATGATAATCAGAACGGAACTCTTCAACGACGCATAGTTCACGTTTGGCGATTGGTCCTCTCCGCTGCGTTTTTTAAGCAAGTTATTTCATTGTATGGAATCTAAGTGCACCATCTATCTACAATAATCCTTCACCGGCTACCCCCATTGAAGTCGGTTTTTTTTTCTTAAAAATTATTTAGTAGGTGTACGTAGGTATCGAACCATGGATGTATATGAAGTGGATCTCATTCTTCGGTCACAAAGTGAGGCCGACAGAGAAGCTTATCTAAGGGAGTGTCTCGTTTTGACTAAGGAGGTAATGACGTCATCAGACAATCAAAATGTGAATATGTGTCAAATGTGACAATTTTGTAACGAGTGCGAGTGAGGCACCGCCCCCCACGATTATGCTCTCTATCGGACCGTTTTTAGTACTTTTAAGGGTTCCGTAGCCAAAATGACATAAACGGTACCCTTATAGTTTCGTCATGTCCGTCTGTCTGTCCGTCAGTCCGTCTGTCCGTATGTCACAGCCATTTTACTCGGAAACTATAAGACGAATAAAATAAAATTTAGACATAAGGTGTATTTTTCATGCCGCTATTTAATTATAGTCTGGCAAACCATTTTTTCAGTAGAAAAGCGCGGCAAATTCAAAATACCTACATGTGCCAACCCTTTGTGATGATGATGAGACACCGTGTTCGTGACGAACATTTCTTTTACATTGAATTTGTTTCTAGTGCATTTCACTCTCTCGTCTTAAGCGCGAGTGAGATAGAACTCCTGCAACGTTCTACATTGAATTTAAATTCGTTTTTATGGCATATGTCAATTGCCTCAACCAGATTATTTGTTACAGTTGATGACAAATCAGACGAAATATATCCGTCTCCTTTTTACACACCCCGAATGTCACGTAATGAAAGAGGTGGAAATACCAACTAAAATTAAAAACATAGAATTTGATGATCATTGCTGCTTTTTTCACTGATTCTTAGTGTTGTCATACTTTTGGTCGCTGTACATTGCTACTGCGTTTCTTGGCTGGCCAGACTATATGTAGTTAAATTGAAGGAGAAAATATTTTTATGGGGGGCGCTCCATGTAACTAAATTACAAAAAACAATTTTTCCCCTAATATCAACATGTTGCACATCAATCGATAGGTGTTTAAAAATAACATTGAGGTTTTTTTTGAACATTTTGTGATTTTGTGAATATTTTCAGAAATAATCGCCTCGAAAGTCAGAAAAATTGAGTGAACCCCTCCCCGTAACATTTGAACCCTAAGTCCATATAATATACTTAAAAAAATTTGAGAAGATTATCTTATTTTTCTATTACATACTTTCTACGAAAATTGTTTTGAACATTATCAGTTCAGCCATTTTTGAGTTATCTCCAAAAAACTTCTTCCATAGGTATCAGATACGACCTTCTGGTATTAGTTTGGTTCTTATTCCATTGAAGGTACGGAACCCTCTATTATGCGTGGTCCGACACGCACTTGGCCGGTTTTATGCTAGTCGCCTATGAACGACTCTTTTACTCGGTAATAATTTTCAACTGTGGCTAGACAAGGTTTAAGAAAAAGATCCACTTCATATAAATCCGTGATACGAACACAGATTACACCTTGTTAGCCCGCCCCACTGTAAATTTATCAAACATCTTATCGGTTGGCTTCCATATAGCGATATAGAGCCCATCTTCGAGATCATGAAAAAATAAGTCTTACTAGGTCTTAAATGGGCGCTAGTATGTATAACACGATGTAAATCGTTCTTGAATAAATATCATATCATATCATATGGCGTCAAGTTGAAAATACAAGAAAAAAACGTTAATTAATCAGTGGTTTTACCGCTCCAAATTTGTACTCACGGTAAAGTCTACTTCAAATAACCTACATACCAAATTCCGGTGGGAGCATACAATAGGCATGGTGAATTTTTTTCATATATGGTATCAATCGATTCGTTTTGTTGTGAGGATCAAATGGTTGCAACGGAAGACCAGAGCTGGCCCTGCCGGCATTTAACGCTGAATTGCGACGATTTCGTGGCAATTAATGTTTCGGGTTGTATATGTTATTGTTTATTATGTTTTTTGTAATTGTCATGAATAAATCTTTCATTCATTCATTCATTCATGTTTCTAAAAGAATGCTTTAAATGTTCATCCCTATATTTTTTATTTCAAAAAAAAAGGTATTAAATATTTATATGACGTTCTAAATAAAACATTTTTTTTTAACGTCCTAGAACGCAATTTTTTTTATGGAAGTTACAAAAACTATTTAAAACGGAGTATTTACCATGGGTATTTGTTTTGTCGAGGTTCCGATATATATTATATGTATCGACATGTTAGAAACTAACAAACGGGGATGGTGGCAGCATTTCTCCGCTGTATCGCAAAACTTATGAGTTGAGCGAGGAAGCTGCCAGCTCTTTGGTCACCAATTGAGTCGACGAGCCTCTTTTTGCGTTCTTTAAAAAGTTACTGAGCACTGGGTCCCCATGCGCCAAGGGTCTCGACTACGAAAGGTATAAAAATGTTTTATGGGTCTTCAGTTTTTCAGCTTCTTTGGCCACCGCACCTGCTTGTTTATTGGTTCCGGTGAAGTGAGAAGCCGCCAGTGTGTCTACGCATATAGCATCCCACAGGCACGCATGTGGCATTTACTTAAGTACCGCAAGAACACCTGTGTGGAGCACAAACACGGACTCAAAGCCGGAATCAGATTTCAATCAATCAGGTGCCGGTCCAGATACTATACGGTTTAAGACATTTATTTCTCAAAAAGATTTACATAAATCACTTACTGAGATAACAATATTTATCATATAGCTAAATGGGAGAGGGTAGAATGCAAAAACTGGTGGAAGAGTTAAGAACAAAGGCGCTCGGTAACACCAAGCGCAATGCAATAATGTAATGTTGTGCATAGGGACCAGTTAAATCGAACTACCCGGTGCGTTCCCTGGTTAACTAACATATGATTTGTGTGTATTCATTAAGTGCATATTTTGTGGAAAAGCCTTAGAAGACGTTTTTATTTTAGTTTTTAACTTTTTTATGTTATACATTTTTGTACATTAATATATTTTTTCTTTTTCTTTTTTTTTAAAGTATTTTAATTATTTAATGTTATTATTATTTGACTTATTTCTATCCAGTAATAATGTCAATATTTCTGTACCCATCCTTTTCTATGTATATGAATGAAGGATGAGCAAGATGAGTAGAGAAATAATGTCATTATTACTGACAGTGTCTGGAAAAGCTGTCCACCCGTCACCAAACCTCCTGTTTGGTGACGGATAAGCCGGTAGCCAGTGCTGCGGCTTAGGAGTGAGTGACTCAGAAGAAATTTGGCACAATACGTCGTCCCAGCTCCAATGGCAATTTGGATGGGAAAACATCCTGACCCGCCAACTACTTCAACAAGCTTTTTTGGCCTCCTCTAAGCCCACAGTTCCATGGTTTGGGGGTGGGGGGTCCTGTAAGATTTTAGTGACTTTACCTACGAGGCTGGCTGAGCTGTAGACGGAGGAGTGTCTTCAGTTGATGTTATGAAGCCGACTATTTCTTAAAATGGTCTTAAATCCTTATGCGCCCACCGGTATGGTCTTAAATTTGGTATTTTATTACTAAACGGGTCTTATAGCTTCTGTAAAAATTTCGAGCAGTAAGCTCAAAAATAAATTAAGGCTCAACTAATTGCGATTTCAACTGGTCTTAAAACCTTATACGCCCACCGTAATGGTCTGTAAAAATTTCGAGCAGTAAGCTCAAAAATAAATTAAGGCTCAACTAATTGCGATTTCAACTGGTCTTAAAACCTTATACGCCCACCGTAATGGTCTTAAATGGTAAGTATGTAGATTTTGTGCGTGGTTAAGTAAGTGGGCTTCGCCGTGTGTCAAAATTTAAGCGTAACGATAAATTAACGTATTTTTTTTGTATTTTCAACTTGACGCCACACATACTAGCGCCCATTTACGACCTTTAAGACTTATGTTTTCAATATCTCCGTGATGGGCTCTACAACGCTGTCAACGCTATATGGAAGCCGACCGGTAATTTTAGATTTTTGATAAATTTACAGTATAGCCGGCACCAGTATCTATAATGTTTAAGTAGTGAAGTATCAGATGTCAAACAATCCTTTAAGGCACTGACTACCAGGCTACCGATAGTAATGATGGAGGCGACCTCTAGTAATTGCCCCCACGAAATTTTTGCGCGAAGTTGATTTCTGACTATTCAAACTAGGTAAGATGCCTACTAGAAGTAATTATAAAATTGATATGATTTTAAGACATTTTCACTGAGAGGACATTAATATTTATAATTTTTATGATCTTTAATTGTAGGTATTTATTAAAAATATATAACTGTTAAAATATAAGTAATATGATATTTAACCTAAAGTTCAATTAACATGCCATAAAAAAAATGTCGATATCTGGCCGAGGAGCGAATGGATAAACATCAAAAAGTGCGATGAGTTGTAGGTTTTCTTCCACCCTGCTGTTAGGAATATATCTACAGTACCCTGCATTCACTGTGCTCTGCATTATTTTGTGTAATTTGGATGCTATGTTAGAGTAGATTTCCTCAGATTAAGCAAGCCACTAGCAATAAATCTCCTACAACGCCTTGACTGTATGCGGCTGTATAGCCATTCCCCATGTACATGTGCATGTGGGATACTACATGCGAAGACACACTGGCGGCTTCTCACCTCACCGGATCCAATAAACATACAGATGCGGTGGCGAAAGCAGCTGAAAAACTGAACACCCTTAAAAAAATCGATGTGTAACCATATCAATTCATTATATAAGAAATATAATATGATATAATATTGGAATATAACTTACACGTAAGTCAGTCAGATACACAATTACATTTACTTGCAGTAAACGTCAACTTCTTTTTTGAAATGAAGACCCATTGGTTTTCATATCCCGAGTCTCCTAAATAGTAATTCAAAACTTGGGTCTTGTTAGTGGCAATTAGTTATAATCATGAGGATTATAACTAGTAATACTGTGCACTGTATTTATTTACCTGATATGTTTATATTTCCATAACATCCTCAACTCTCAGGATTAGGAATACCTTTGTAATATAAGAGTCTTACATTAGATTAGAATCTATGAAGAATATGTGTAAAATTGTTTGAAGGGTCTAAAACCTTAGTTAAGTTAGGAGGCAGTAGTAGGAGCCAAGTTTGAACCCGCGATCCTTAGAGCGTAAGTCGGGCGTCTGGCCGCCAGGCTACCAGAGTTTGTTTTGATAATTACTATACTGTTGCTCCATTTTTCTACTATGTTTATCTGCGTGAAATATCAAATGTCAAACAATCCTTTAAGGCACTGACTTCCAGGCTACCGATAGAAATAACGGCCTCCTAGCCCAGTCGGTAGTGACCCTGCCTACGAAGCAGGAGGTCCCGGGTTCGAATCCTGGTCAGGGAATTTGTTTGTGTGTTTATCACAGATATTTGTTCCTGAGTTATGGATGTTTTCTATGTATTTAAGTATTTATTCATATTTATCTAATATATATATATATACTCGTCGTCTAGTACCCATAACACAAGCTTTACTGAGCTTACTGTGGGCCTAGTTCGATTTGTGTAAGATTGTCCTATAATATTCATTTATTTCTCGAATTTAATTTCTTTTCTGATGTTTTTGAAATGCCTCAAACTTTCCATAGACTTTGACGTAACAAAGACTGCAGCACTATAAGTAGGTATTAAAACAGACCAAAACATTGCAAAATTAAATAATTATATTATTAGTAGTTAGGTTTTCTTATTAAAATTATTTTCCTGTGTATGAATGCTTTTTCACCACATCAGCACCACCGCCTTTCTTGATTTTTTTAAAGCGTCAGTAAAATTGTTTTTTTTTTTCACAAGGGAGAACAGTAATTACTTTACGTTATAGAACGATGATTTTGAACCATAAATATTTGGCAGAATTAATTTGTTTTGTTTTATGTATTTACCTAAGCTTGTATTTATTTGCCGTGGCGTGGTGAAAAATGTTGTAATACTCTCGGCAGCAGTTTGTTTGCTTCTAGTGCCCCCCGCAACGCTCAAGATACCACTTTTTTAACCATACACTCGTTATAATTTTGTAATCTTTCACTTTTTCGGGTCTCGATATAAACACGTGAGATAGAAATCAAGGTTGTATTCTTGATATTATAATTTATTTACACTAAACCTTTTCTACATAATATTGGATCTACGTGGTCGGTTTACAAGTCAATGTATTGTTTTATTTCTTGTCACAAAAAACATTTATTGGTTACAAGAAATCTTGAAATCATTCATACCAGTCATTTTTATTCAATATGTAATATTTGTCACATATCTTTTACCCAAAGCACAGGTTTCGTCATAGTTGCTACACCCAAAAATGCATCGTCAAATCTAGAAAATTGCTTGTAAGCCGTCTATGTAGACTACCCTAGTTCTAGCCTAGTATTTTAGCACGAAAATACACGTATGATTTACACACATACTCACACACGTATTTAGTTTCAGAAGACATTCAGAGATTTCGCTTTCAAATGAGTTTTCATAAAATGCTTCAAGGCTCTCTTTACCTACTAGAGGTAAATAAATGCCTTACGTGGGATTCCCATAATTTACTGACGTCAACGTCAAAACAATAAGATGGCGCCCATGCCAATAGAGAAATTCCTCTAGCGAGACCTGTTGATTTGGATGTAGGTGGTTAGGTGAATCAACTGTCACAAAAGTGTGATATCATATAGTTGTCTCGCATGCGACTGTCAGTTATGCCATGTCGAATAGACTCCCAGAAAACGATACACTCATGTTATTAGGCAGCCTTGTAAAAAAAAAGATTATGTCAAAAATGTTAAAATGACCTTGTGCTTGCACTGGTTTAGGCCGGTGTCACACCTCAAGGCCCAGCACAAGCTCCTCCTTGACCACATGGTCGGTATACAGTCCGGCTGACGCGGCTGCTGCACTCACTCCGCACAAGTCCTCCACCACTTGCTCCTCATTCATATCCTCCTCTCCCTCTGTCTTCACATAAACCTCCGCTTCCTCCTTAACACATACCGCCTCTAGCGACATGTTGTTACGACACCCTGAAATACAAGTAGAACACAATGAGAGGAAAAGGTTTTAATTTATACAAGAATAAAATTAAAATGTTCATTACATGAAAAATTTAAACTCGACTATCAGGATAGAAATAGAATACATCATCATATTATTATTCTCTTTATTATTCTTTTTTCAAAATAATATTTTTTAATTTTATCGCTGTTGATTTTTTATTATTATTTGTCATGCCCTCCAATTCTTTTTTATTATCAGATTAAAGCATAAAGCCAAGTTTATTTTTACATTTAAATTGTTATGAAATATGTACTTTAATACATTCCCAAAAATACCACCTAAACTTCGGATTTTTTTCTTAACATTGCTCTAGGTAAACATACTCGTACTCTTGCTTAAAAAATATGTATGAAAATGAAAAAAACTTTTCCTCTTATTCCGTAAACGACTTATTTTCCAAAGTATTTATATATTTAACATACTAGTTTAACATCATTTTAATCAATAAAGATCTTACTTGTTTTCACCTCTCTAAGCAAAAATTACGAAACAGCTGTGAAATTAAGGTGAATTATTTATAAATGAAACATAAAATCAATACATTGTTCCACTTATACAGTTTAAAAGAAACGATCTTCCAATATATGTATACAGACTAATAATAGTCTTATTTAGTTACTGTAAAATAGTATAGGCAATGGCTAGCATTACCACAACCGATTTTAAGCTTTTTATCTGTGGCAGTAATGTATTTTTAACTTTACATGCTTAAATATTGATAGGTTATGAGTTTTGATAACATAATGTACACCGGAACGCGCCCGCGCGTCCGCCGACACGCGCCCGCGCGACCGCCGGCACAATCGAGTTGGCCATGGCGGCGCAATGGCGGTCATTCTATGGTTTCCGAACACGGCATTTAGGATAAATAATATGAGTGTAGATAAAGCAGTGTATCATGGTGTATGCAACGCCTGCGGCACAGAATAACTAATAGTACTACCGTACAGAAAATTTACTCCTTAACAAAAGTCAGATTTAGGTATAAAATTATACCTATACTCGCCGCCTGCAAGCAAAATTGAAACTTATAACCGCGCACGAACCGTGAATCTTCTTTGCGCGCCGCAGTTTTATGACCGAGCTGTGAGCGTCGGCACGGGGTTGGCACTTGACAAGTTTTTGTACCTATACCTACTGATTTATTATTGTTAGATAAATATGTAGGAATTACAAACGTTGATTATGTAAACACGAAATTTTTATCCGGAGATAGATTTTTTTATAGAGATTATGTCTGATTCTCACGGAAGTAGGTATGCCACAGCCGTATTCCTTTGAAAATATGTCGGTCAGTTCCTAATATTATTTCTGGGCAAACGATATTCAATAAATTAAGGATGTTTATTTTAACTATTACTAAGTAAGGACTTTGGGACCTTTCAATATCGTCCGGAATTTAAAAATGTTATTTCTGCTTCCTTGTTCTTCCGTTTATTCAGACATCCGTAAATACATATTTTATACGGATTAGATCGAAATAGGTTTCGAAACCATTGTGTATTTTAAATTTTGAGCGAGCGCCACGTGACACGACTATCGTGCGAGCCGAGCGGCAGCCCACTGCTATACGACTCCCCGGGAGGCGCGCCGGCCAAATGTACCTAAACTGCGTAGTGAAACCCCCCTGCCTGCGGCTCGTTTCATAAAACCACACTCGTATTTTAAGGACCGTAACAGTTACATAAACTACTATTACCGGACTCTATTGCAGAAAAAAATATATTTAGGGGGGCGCTCCATACATGTAACTAAATTTTTTTTTTACCAAACATCAACATATTGCACATCAATCGATAGGACTTTGAAAATAACATAGATTTTTCTTCGAACATTTTCAGAAATAATCGCTTCGAATGTCAGAAAAATTGTATCGTACGTTTGAAACGTACTTAAGTCCAAAAAACCGGCCAAGAGCGTGTCGGGCCACGCTCAGTGTAGGGTTCCGTAGTTTTTAGTCCGTCACAGTAAGTGTCCCCACTTAAGAGTTTTTGAAAGCAAGTCAATTCATTGTGATTTTGTAGAAATTACAGATACAATAAACACCTGCTTATACGGTTAAATTACAAACTTAGTTCAGAAATTATTTTTCAAAAACTATTCAACCTATCAAGTTCAAAACAATTTTCCTAGAAAGTTTTTATAAAGTTCTGCTTTGAGATTTTTTCAATATTTTTAAAACTTATAGTTCAAAAGTTAGAGGGTGGGGGGGGGGGGGGACACACATTTTTTTTACGTCTGGAGCGATTATTTCCGAAAATATTTACATTATGAAAAAATGATTTGCATAAACCCCTATTCATTTTTAAATACCTACCCAACAATATATCACACGTTAGGGTTGAAGTGAAAAAAAAATCACTCCCCACTTTACGTATAGGGGAGATACCCTAATAAAACATTTTTTCACACTTTTTATTTGACTACTTTGTCGGCGTGACTGATATACATATTAGTACCAAATTTCAGCTTTCTAGTGATAACGATCACTGAGATTATCCGCGGACGGACGGACGGACGGACAGACATGGCGAAACTATAAGGGTTTTTAGTTGACTACGGAACCCTAAAAATGTGAAACAAATTGAGAAGATACACCATATCACATACTTTCAACGGAAATTATTTTGAACATTATCGGTTTCGCCATTTTTGAGTTATCTCATAAAAACTATGGAAGACTCCATAGGCATCAAGTGCGACCGTTTGGTATTATAAGTAGGTAGTTTGTTCTTATTCCATAGAAGGTGCGGAGCCCTCCATCATGCATGGTTCGAAACACACTTGGCGGATTTTTTGTAAACTACATACGCCACAATTTTTATTAGCAATGGCGACCACTACTTACTTTAAATTGGAAATTTTGCAAATGAGTACGCCCAAATTATACCGAAATGTTTCCGGCCCGTGGACTAAACTACTATAAGCCGTAGCAAAATGTACCAAACACAATTAGTTAGTGTAAATAAGTTTTAAGTAAGTGTATATTCTTACCACCTTCTCCTATAGAGTGTCCGATGATACCGTCTGGGCGCACCCCCAGCTTCCGCACCACGTCTACCAGTGCCACCTGCACGGCAACGATGGAGACGCCGGAGCTAATGACGTCGTTAAACACAGAGTCCGGCGCCTCGGTGATCAAGTGTACAAGATTCAAGCCGTGCGGCTCGAGCGCTGCTGCTGACCGCGCGATTCTTGCAGCGAATGCCGGTAACCGCATCAGTGTGCGAGCCATGCCAGCCCATTGTGAACCCATACCGCTGAACATGAACCAAATCGGCCGAGGATTGCTTTTGATTTCTAGCACCTCGAGTGCGGGAGAGGTCGGGCTCAGCACGGCATACCCGCGGTACGGGTGACCAGGGGTAGCCCGCTCGTGCACTGAGTCTATAAGAGCGTGAAGCTCTGCGTCGCAGGGTTACGCAGCGGCCAGCCGGAGCATTCGCTCGACGGTCTCCTCGGTGCGTCCTGAGGCCAGCACGAGTCGTGGTGCCGGGTACACCGCGGGCGGCGGCCGCGCGCCCCGCCCTCCTTGGAGGATCACATGCGCGTTAGAGCCTCCAAACCCAAAAGAGTTTATCGCCACTAGACCACCTTGCCATTCTGTGTTCTTGTCCACAACCTGTAATATATGAGTAATTTTCTTAAAAATTATGCTAACTCTGCAAGTATTCATAATATGTATCATTTTGCCATATCACGGTTTTTTTTTGCCTTAAAATCTTTCATGGCCATTTTATTCTTCAAATTGATACTTAATTTAGGGCAATGCAATAAGCATTAGTTTAAAGCTAGGAAATTAAGAAAAAAGTTGTGAAATTACTACTTTCCCCTAACCCTGCTGTGCCCTGTCGTCACCCAGTCCTTGCACTCGACCTATTCGCGATAGTTTGGGTATAATTTTTATGAACATAGTCAGCTTTATATTTATGTATACCCTTTTTTTGATTTTTTGATTTATTTTCAAACAAATGTTTATATAAGAAAAAATACAATCGTTGTACAATACGAGTACAATTGTTTACAAAATCATTTTAGGATTCGTCTAAGATTCTTGTAGTTATCAGTTATTACCTGTATGCGTCCGTCGCTCAACGCAGGTATATCTTTATTTGGGGTTTTAAAATGAAGGTTACCCGGGATTACACCGCGCTCCATTGCCAGAACCAGTTTGGCAATGGAACAAAGCACGGCGGCCGGCTCCGCATGACCCATGTTTGATTTGACCGAGCCAAAAAGCAGAGGCGTAGTGCGGTCCTTACAAAACAGCTCTGCAATCGCGTTCACCTCCTCGGGGTCACCTGCCTACAATACACAATTTAATTTCTTATAAGAGAAGTCTGTCGAGGAACGCTCGAACCGATAAATTTTTATTTATTAAAATTAAATGTATTTTCACCTTTGTACCGGTGCCATGTGCCTCAACGTAGACAACGTTTTGTGGTTGTAAGGTAGCCTTCTCGAAAGTCTCTTGCGCGAGGCGACGCTACATGGAGCCTTTAGGGTATGTGATACCCTGCTTCTTATAGCCATCGTTGTTGATGCCGACACCATGGACCGTGCAGTACACGCGGCGCGCAGTGCGGCGCCGCTGCAGCAGCACGGCCACGACCACCTCAGAGCGCACGTAGCCGCGTCCACTCTCGTCAAACGCTGCAGAACGACTATCTGGCGAAAGCATAGTCAGTCAGCTGATGATAGTTTAGTGAAGAGGCCGGATCGAGGCACAGGCTTGTGCCAGCTATAGTGCTGCGTCGCAGTGGCCAGCGCGTATATTGTTCACGGCCCACGTCATCGCGTGCAAAGCACTAGAACAGGCAGTGTCCATTGATATCGACGGACCTTTTAAGTCAAACGCGTAAGATATTGAGACCGCGGAGCCGATCACCGTTCTGGTGAGTGCCTGGCGCAAAGAATATCACTAGCCATAGAACATGGTAGAAGCCAAAGTATGCGGGGACCTTTGCTCCGGGCACTCACGAGTTTGGAAATTGAAAAACCAGTATACTTAGTATTGTTCTCATACTAGTGTATTTTAAGGGTCTCACGGAGTTCCTTAGGTCACTTTCCGACTGCATCATAAGATGAAAAATGAAAATGAAATATGAAAAATGATTTATTTGTTACACAATAGTTAAGTAAACAAATACCTAACCCAGAATGCTCTGCTCTTCCATTCATTATAAGGTTAATGTTATCAGTTAACCTAATTCTTAAAGGAGATCGTCAATTTTTGTTAGGTGATCTGGCCCAGATTAATTAGGACCGTTTAGGAATGGTTCTTACCTTTAAAGAACCGTCATAATTTCTAGATCAGGATGGTGGTAAAAATATTGCGAAATCTAATGGGAAAACTGAAAAATCATGCATTTGAAACTTGAATCTGACAAGGACAATATTTGAAAGCGTGCTTGCCTATGATTTATATATTAATGTAAAAAAGTACCGATTTTTTAAAGATAATGTGCAAAGGCGGACTTGAAAACAAAACGGGAATCATGATGAAGGAATAAAAAGTCATATTTCGATCGTATTTATAGTTCCTGTATTTCGGTAAACAAAGACGGCTGTCAAACAATCGTTGATACTATTAACTGAACATTCTTAACACCTATTGCGAAGGGATAAGGTTTACCACCGTTAAGTGCGATATCACTAGTATCTGACATTACAAAATTAAAAAATAGATGCGTTTCGTTATCGAAGGAGCATGATATTATGCCATTATGAAACCCACTTTTAATATTGAAACTCCGATCAAAAATGCAAAAATACGCATTTTCAATCTTTAGGCGTTTTAATACAGTCGATTTCTAATTTAAACTTCCGTATTCGTAGGCTTAGATACTATTTTAATATTACAATGTTCTAACTAACCGAACTGTATCAAAACGCAGATTATGTAACGGTATACATTGACATTGACAGTGTCAAACCAAAAAACAATCCCGTTTCATGCCAGGGTGAAGTTAAACTTTATGTCAATGCCATCCCACCAAAAAACATTCTGTAAAAAAATAGCCAAGTCTCGATGGAGCTGCTTATTTATCTCTAAAAAGTAATGAAATCTAGACAAAGTCGTGCCAAGTCTAAGGTTCCTTACTGCGATTTCTTTATTATTATAGTTAACGTTGTGTGACTTGGCCGTTGAAGGGTACACAAAGGTACAAAACCAGGTGCTCCATGACACCATTGCACCAATCTGTCGCCAGAACCGCTACCCATTGACGATGGAAAATTGCCACTTGGGAAACGTTGATTCAATAACTGGTTATTGAATCTGGTGTCTGCTGGATGAATGTTTTTGGTGGGATTTCACTTCTTTTTGTAGAAACGTGGGCTTATTGATTTATTTAGACGACAGCGACAGTCAGCGCCATCTAGCGACGTGTGCGCGTATCACCGCCACTCTTAGTCCAATGCATTATATTTTGACCAAATTTTGTTTTCTAATCAGGGTCACCAGGTACTCCAGATCTTCGATTATCCTAGTTTTTATAGTTTTCCCTTTATGTGGCCATTAAACCCTAACTCTGTACCAAATTTCAGCTCTCTGAGTTTATGGGAAGTACTAATTCTATTTTGATGATCATGAGTGAGTGAGTGAGTGAGTGTCATAAATGCGAAACTTTGCTTTCGCTTAACATCGGAACTAAATGACCTACAGACTTGAAATTTTGGATTTTAAGTATGTGATTATAGCTTACTGGATGACGAAAATTTCTGCGTTCTGGTCTTATCCAGAGGTTCTCAAATAGGGGCCTGAAATGCGGCGAAATGGTTCCAGTAAAGGATGGTACGGCAGTGTTTGCTTCGCGCTCGACTTGGCGGGGGCACTGCCGTGTTCCAAGATAAGGACGTTAACGGTTTGTCTTGCTGTATTTTAATCGCGGAAAAATCGACATAATGTTTATTTATTTAGTATTTCTAATTCCCGTTTCATTTTTTTGCAATATTTTGTCTACTTTAGTAATAATATGAGTATTTATTTTACATTGCAGTACAAACTGTATACGGTTTATATCAGGTGGCCCAGAATTGACGATCTCCTTTATATAATACAGTCCAAATACGACAAATCCTGAAATCTCTCGGACAGTCCCGAAACTTGGTATTAGGTAGTATTTATCTATTATATATATCGTTGTCTAGTACCCATAACACAAGCCTTAAATTGAGATTACTGTGGGCCTAGGTCGATTTGTGTAAGATTGTCCTATAATATTTATGTATTTATTTGGTATGTGTATTGATTATAGGTCCCGTTCCCATGTCCATACCATTCGACGCTCGAGGACCCTGAGAATCGCCAGCATCATGGAAAATGTCTAAAGAAATTCAGGATGGACGACATTTCCCAAGTTTTCCATCATAAGATCCGCTCAGTGTTAAAATATCATTGCGACGTCATCTAAATCACGGAAGAATAAATGTTTGCTCGAGCAGACACCGCAAAGTGGTAGAAATTTAAATTATTATACTTACAAGATTTTAATAAACGTGTGTGAATGAGCCACCGGCACGTAAAACTACTGCCACTCTTGGTCTCATTGAATTTTAACGAGAAGTAATATTTTCCGAAAAGAAAAAAGAAAAAAATAAAGCGGAGAATAGAAGGCGGGGCGGGGTTGCGATATCTTCGCCGATCAAAAACATAAGACGTGACTTTGCCTTAATCTAGGGACTTACTTGATGGTCCACGTTCTTCTTTCAGGTTGTGCTCTGGCCTTGCTGATGGGAGGGCACCTCGTGGCCCGCTCCAGGTCGAAAACACTGTCACTCTTGGTCTTGATCACAAAATCCGATGTCGTCCATAAACTAACAACCCCGGGGCGAAAGATAACTCAAAAAAGACACTTGATGCGTAATACGGGCGGTGCTACGGGAACGATGCAATATTTGCTTCCACACGTAGGAGTTTCGAGCGAAAACTGAACTTTTAATCATGGCCGCCGATGTCGACGCCGTATTGCCCCTAGATGGCGCTGTCATGCTTAGTTTTCTAGGCGATTATCGCATTGGCTCAAACATAGCCCCGGCCTTGAAAGGTTCCCTTTAAAAAAAATGAACTACGATTTTTACAATAAATGCATACAACTAATACTAGAAGAGCCGCTTAAGCAGCTGATGGAAAACTATTTCTAAAACTTAACATACTTGAGCTACAGATTACGAAATAATTGACTAAGGGATGTTGGAAGGGAGTGGACATAAACGTACCACCAGACGCTTATACGTGCCATTCTTTGTTTTAACTGAAACTACCCTTATCGCGCCATCTTTACCCGAATAAGTCTCTATAACGATGCCTATTGGCCAATGTAACGGCGGAGCGTTATCGGTGATAATAAGAACTACTGTTCCGACAGATATAGGGCGCGAATCCGTGTTCCATTTCTCCCGAGCTTGTAACGTGTGTAGGAATTCCAGGGACCAACGACGCCAATATGACTGCACTAGGCTCTCGAGCAAGCTATAGCGCGATAGTCGATGGGTGCGCTCCTCAGTTATTTCCGCGGCGGGTAATGACCTCAAGGGTACTGTGTTCAAAAAATGTGCCGGTGTGAGCGGCGTGGGCTCGGAGGGGTCAGCGCTTAGTAAGCCTAAGGTCTAGAGTTGAGAACGGCTTCCAGTTGACAGAGAAGCGAAAAAAACTCATCATAAGATAATATTTGCGCACCAATTACCCGATACAGGTGGGTCTTGAAGGATTTTACAGCTGCCTCCCAGCTGCCTCCCCAGTCTCCAGACTGGGGACGCAGCTGGGAATAAAATGAAAATTTATCCCCCCAAACGCTCCAGCGTTTGGGGGGATAAATTTCCATTTTATTTGGTTATCTAAAAGCTCGCTTCTAACTGTTTCAGAAAAGCCCTGCTTAAGAAGATTTTTCAAATGCGAAACAGTTCCAACGAAGTTTGTCGCATTGTCGGAATACATGGTATCTACCGGACCCCGACGAGATACGAATCGCTTCAGCGCGTTAAGAAACGTTTCCGAGCTTAAGTCCAAGCAGATTTCCATATGAGTAGCGCGCGTGGTTAGGCAAATGAAGATACAAACGTAAACCTTTTGACTTTTAGCACCGCGTTTCCGAACCATAGTAACATTAAACGGTCCGCATAAATCAACTCCAGTATGTGTAAAAGCTTTGGAAATTTGAAGTCTGCATTCTGGCAAATTCGCCATTGCAGGTGGGGTCACCCCTTTTGGATGTGCCTTGAAGCAACGTACGCACGAATCAACCCGGGAGCGCACAACACCCCTAGCGGACAATATCCAATACCGAAGCCTTAACAAAGAGAATAAGTGCCTTTCACCTGCATGGCAATTTTTACGGTGGGTATAGTCTATAATGAGATTGACGACGTGATCCTTCCGTGGTAGCAAAAATGGATGTTTGTGATCGAAGGTGAGAT
The DNA here is from genome assembly GCA_947086415.1 of Pammene aurita. NCBI lineage: Eukaryota > Metazoa > Arthropoda > Insecta > Lepidoptera > Tortricidae > Pammene > Pammene aurita. Next base: position 6,935,048 of record OX352310.1, on the reverse strand, counting down.
TGCTGTTCTCCAGCCTGCCACCCACTCACAAGACTCCATCAGCTAAGAAGGGTCTAAGTTTCCGAATAGCTTTCGCGGCGGGGGTTTTGCCAGCCTGCACGACTTCCAAATATTCAGGAAAATGCACAGCCTGAATCGCCTCGATAGCGGTCAGTTCCGCCGCTTCCAGGTCTTCCACAGTAATGTCGCCTCTGGACGGGAGCAATTTTGCGAAACGTAACACGTAAACTATCTCGCGGAGATATCTAGGCCAGGATGAGATTCTCTTTGATAACATGTACAATACTGGCTCCTGTGCAGGGATAGTTGTCGTAGTTGGTAGGGCTATTGCCTTTCGCTCCGGAATTTCACCCTCTGAGCTCGCAACAAAGGGTTTGATAGGCCACTGCGAGTATCCTAGTCGTGCCCACGATGGACCTTGCAACCACAGAGGATGCTCTAACAACTGGGAGGGCGTCAGCCCTCGCGAGAGGCAATCGCTGGGGTTCTCCTTCCCAGACACGTGAAAGAAACAATCGGGTGTCAAATTTTTCTGGATCTTTGCCACACGGTTCGCGACGAAAATTTTCCATCTGTGAGGACTCGAGTGAATCCAATGCAAGGTCACGGTTGAATCCGAGAAGGCATAGATTCGACAAAACGAAATTCGAACTCCATAGTGATCCATAACAACTCGAACCAATTTAGACATGAGTAGTGCCGCACACAACTCCAAACGGGCTATCGATACAACCTTCACTGGCGCCACTTTCGATTTCGCGCACAGGAACCGCACTGAGATGCTTTGTTCAGTAGCGACACGCAGATATAAAACCGCACCATAAGCCTTCTCGCTAGCATCTGCAAAAGCTAAAAGCGAGACTGTAGCCGAAGACGGTGTGACGCGGTATTCTCATTTGGCTAAGAAGCGGCAGATCTCTAACAAACTTGGTCCACGCGTCAACGATAGCCGGTGGTGGGGTCTGATCCCAATCGATACGCTCCAGCCAAAGCTGCTTTATCATAAGTTTGGCGTACAAGATTACTGGGGCAGCAAACCCTAAAATATCCCATAACCTCGCTACCACAGATAAAATATTACGCTTGGTGCAACGTTCTGGATTAGAGTTTACCTCAAACGAGAACGAATCCGATCGCGGCTCCCATTTAATTCCTAAAACCTTCTGAGAGGACCCATCATCAAACTTAACCCAGCTCGGGTGTAAATACTCCTTAGGCAGAGCTTGGAGGAGCTCTGGCGAATTACTCGACCATTTCATTAAGTCAAAACCACCTGCCTTGAACATGTCAACGAGCTCCGCCACGGTATCGGCAGCCATTGGTCCAGACTGTGCACTGGACGCAACATCGTCCATGTAGTAATCTCCTCGCTTAATAAGTTCCGCCGCGCGCGGATAGCGGGGCCCCTCGTCGATCGCTAATTATTGAACCGTCCTCAAGGCTAGATACGGGCTCACCGACAAACCAAAACAAACACGCTCAAATTCAAACATTTGTAAAGGGTCGCCTGGGTTAAACCTATAGAGGATTCGTTGGTATTTCCTAAATTCGGAGTGTACTCGAATCTGAAGGTACATTTGTTTAACATCTGCACAGAATGCAACAGGAAACAGTCTAAAGTTCAATAGTACCAAAAATAAATCAGTTTGTAAATTAGGGCCTGGATTCAAAATTGAATTCAGCGAGATGTTTCTGTCCGTCGGCGCGCTGGCGTCCAGAACCAAGCGAAATTTAGTTGACACTTTGTCGTTTCGAACCACACAGTGGTGGGGAATCACGTACCCTTCCTCCTCTCTGGCCCCTGTTACAGGGGTCAAGTAACCCTTTTCCAAGTACTCCCGCACTATATCATTATAAGCGGCCCGCAAGTCTGGAGATGAACTAAATTTCCTTTCCAGAGATAAAAATCGTTTTGTCGCAGTCACTAGTGAATTACCAAGTTCCTCGGGGTTGCTCTTAAAAGGTAAAGTTACAGAGTACCGACCTGAGTCATCCCGAGTGGTAGTGTTCTTATAATTTTCTTCACAATCCTGTTCCTCGGCGCTCATACACGTGGAAGTGCAGGCATGTACTTCCTCTAATTGAAAGAAGTTTTCCACTAATTTATTTAGCGGTGCCCCCGTAAATGCACATAATGCCACTGACCTTGGCCTAGACGTTGCTACTGCAATGGGAGTCCTCCCCATCACCAAGAAGCCAAGCGTAGATTCCACTACGTCCGGTGAACCGGGAGGACCTTGAACCCTACCGGCCATAAGCAAGGTTCCAAACAATTCTACCCTAATAAGCAGGTCAATGTCCCCGGGGACATCAAAAGAGTCATCTGCTAGAGGCACTCCGGAGAGAAAAGCTAACTTGGCGCGGCCCACTCGAGCGGTAGGTAAAGGAAGCGTAATGCGATCCGCGACAAGCGCTATAATATCGTACGTTACATCGCTCTTATAACGCGATCGAATAGTAAGTTGTGCTATGCCTTTAGTTAAATTAGTAGCGCCTGCAAAGCCGTTCACTATAGTGGGCAATTCTTCCGTTGAATCATCTAAGGACAACTTGTTAAAAGTAGCGGTAGTTATAAAATGATCTTGTGAGCCATTGTCAATCATGCAACGAAGAACATGTGTTTTACCATTTTTATCTACGGCATTTACTTTCGCGGTAGCTAACATTGCTGTTGATAATTTGCGCGAGACATTTGCTTGTAAATAATTATGCGACACCTGCGTAATATTTGTAGCATTCGCCACCGGTACAGGCGCATGAACAGTCGAGTTCGAGTTCGCGGCGACGGGCGAGTTTAAATTCGAGCGCTGAGACAAACAACAAGAAGAAGCAGTGGGTGCAACACGTGCGGTGCCGCCGCCACAATGGCAACCCGGGTCCGCGCGGCCGCCGTCTAATGCGTCGCCTTGTGTCACAGCCAACAATGGAACAGATGCCTCAGTTGTAACTAGCGATGTTGATATATTTTCTACGAAATGTAGTAATGAATGATGTGTTAGAGCATTACAGCTCTCGCATACTTGATTCGAACGACAGTTCCCACTTTTATGTTTGTGGCTAAGGCATCTTACACATGCACCGTATTTTTTAACGGTATTATAACGTTCGCGCGGACTTAACTTTTTAAATTCCTTGCATTGATAGAAATGATCGTGTTTCTCATGGCACAGATCGACTGAGTACGCTTCGCGATCGGCTGTGAACTCTGTTGCTTCGCTGGGCGCGCGGTCGCGCTAGAACCCGCTACACTAGGACTCGGGTCCCCGCGGCGTTCCAATATTTTGGCCTGTTCCTTAACGAATGTTAGAAAGCTAGCATATTTAGGCAACTTCTCTGAACGTACAGAGATTTCAAACATACGCCCGGTTTCGGGATCGATTTTTTTTAAAGCTAAGTATAAGAATATAAATTCTTTCTTATCCGATATTTCTAATTTGTCGAAGGCCGCGGCGGAGGTTACGAAACAATCGATAAAGTCGTTTAACCCTTTCGCGGATGGTGAATTTAACTGCTTAAAGTTAAATAATTCATCCAAATATGACGTACCTAACAACCTTACGTCTTCATATTTATCTACCAACGTATCGTAAATCAAATTATAGTTTTCACCGCACGGAACAATCCCGGCTATGGTAGCTAACGCCTTGCCTGATAGTTGACCGCAAAGGTAAAATACCTTTTCCGCATTCGTAAGGGCGGCATTACGATGCACTGTGCTATTAAAACATTCGATAAATGAAGCAAACCTCTTTTGATCGCCCTCGAAAGTCTGGAGGACAATGGGAGGGAGCTTTAAATTTGGTTTAAGAGATGCAGGCGCGATTGCTGGCGCGCCGGCGCCGTCGCATTTGCCAGGGGTTAATTGATTTATGACATGTTGGATGTGAGAAAACATTTCCTCAAAAGCCTCCCATGTTTGAAATGAAGGCACGTACTCTTCATCTGCTTTCATACGAGCAGCATTCAGTTGTTCTACTAGATTATTAAATTCAGAACGCAGTGTATCAATAGTGGCCGATTGCGACATAAAACGTTGTTTAGCCTTGGCTGTCCCCACTTGCAACGATATGTCATAAATGCCCTGTATTCTACCAAAATATGCCTGTACTCGAGCTTCCAATAACCTAATATTAGGCCCCACGGCTCCACTTTCCTCTGTCTTTTGCGGCGGCGACATTTTTAACCAGCACTTGTAGATAGCATATAAGTAAACAATATAGACAGTTACTGTATAAAATGATACCCAGGCTTGATCCGCAATTGTCTCAAAATACGGTCCAAAACTACTGCTTAAAGTAAGTCTATAGGCATTTATTATGTGTAGGTATAACAACAACAAAATACCAGGTGACAACGCAAATAGGCGACAACCGAGTGCAATGCAATTTATCGTTTTACTGTTTTCTGATCGAGTAATTGATAAACAAACCTTAAAGGTTATGTAAGTAATATAAGTATGTGCTTATCGGTTCGCTACCTATCACTAAACCTATTGTGTACAATTTTAATTTGCTCGTTACTATAACTACCTATACGTTGGTGTGGGGAACGAAAAGGTGTAGGTATAAATGTGAAATGGAAAACGAGATTTGAGGATAATGTACGAATATCTAGATATTCGTACATTATCCTCAAATCAAGCGCGTAGGTAAATACTTAGGCACCTCCTATTTCTTATCGGCTAACTATTTACATACGTATAAGATGCGCACGATTAGTTGTGAGTTTGGTAGGTAGGTACTTAATTTATCTCAATTGTATCGACACGTATCGAGCGCCCGATGCTATACGGAATGAACTTGTTACAATTACAACTTAGTTGTGTATGCAAAAAAAAATATATATGTGTGTATTTAAAACACTGAACTGATAATCCGGTTCGAAGGACCATTAAGCGAATGAGCCACCGGCACGTAAAACTACTGCCACTCTTGGTCTCATTGAATTTTAACGAGAAGTAATATTTTCCGAAAAGAAAAAAGAAAAAAATAAAGCGGAGAATAGAAGGCGGGGCGGGGTTGCGATATCTTCGCCGATCAAAAACATAAGACGTGACTTTGCCTTAATCTAGGGACTTACTTGATGGTCCACGTTCTTCTTTCAGGCTGTGCTCTGGCCTTGCTGATGGGAGGCCACCTCGTGGCCCGCTCCAGGTCGAAAACACTGTCACTCTTGGTCTTGATCACAAAATCCGATGTCGTCCATAACCTAACAACCCCGGGGCGAAAGATAACTCAAAAAAGACACTTGATGCGTAATACGGGCGGTGCTACGGGAACGATGCAATATTTGCTTCCACACGTAGGAGTTTCGAGCGAAAACTGAACTTTTAATCATGGCCGCCGATGTCGACGCCGTATTGCCCCTAGATGGCGCTGTCATGCTTAGTTTTCTAGGCGATTATCGCATTGGCTCAAACAGTGTGTATAATCTTTTTTTTTTATTAAAATAAAATAACGTGTTTGAATAAAACTTTTCTGCACCTGTAAAATATAAATATATACATACAAACTCAAACTCAAACTCAAACATTTATTCAGTAAGTAGGCCACAAGGGCACTTTTACACGTCAAAGTAAAAGAGAGAGAAAAAAAATCAAACTACACCGGTTCTAACCCTACACCTCTGACCCGAGAAGAATTATGTCCGGCAAGAAACTCGGCGGGACTTATTTTTTCAAAACAACAGTACATCAAAACTAAACAATACATATAAGTGCGTTGTTCTATAAGAAAACATATCAAACCAAGGTTAGATTAACCAACAATAGGTTATAGTTTAAGAAAAATACCAAAGAAAAAAGATGAGTCCAAATCTGACTATTGAAAATAAATTACATACAAGTTTGATATACTTTCTTACCTGAACTGTGTCTTCTACATAAATTTCCAAATTATAATAATATTAATAATCCATCATCAACAGTTAGAAATAAACTTTGAATTTAAATAATATAAAAAAAAGTACTTAAGTGATTCTAGTATACAATAAACATACTATTTCTAAATTATACTTAGAGATGTATAAGGTCTCCAAGTGTCTTGATCTATATATTCTATATAATAAAAAATATGGATAATCAAGCACCGAATGTTGTGTCTAAAGCCAATTAAACTAAAATTAAATATGATTAATAAAAAGTATTAATTAATAAAAACTAGCCATGTTTAGTCTGGTGAGAAACAATATTACAAACAGGGTACTCACAATTATTCCGATAAACTCGAAAAAACCAATAATTATTTCTGTTAACGTCCAAGCGGTAACATTTTTGAAGACATACTAAGTACAAACATGTGGTTATTGGTAACCGCTAAAACGTAAATATATTTTCACCTCAGCAGCTCGAACAAGCCTACTTCCCTGCGAATACACAGTGACGAAAGTCGCACTTTCGTCACTCCCTGGAGTGATGAAAGTGCGACTTTCGTCACTCCAGGGAGTGAGACAAAGTAGTTTTTTAATTTAGTGAAGGCCATGAACTGCTACTTCATATTTCGGGGTCTATTACAAATTCGAAATACATATTTTTATCTACACACACACCATAAACCCGCTAATCTATCTAAATTTGGATGTTTCATTAATAAGCTTGGAAATCTTCTTCTTCTTCATCATCATCATCATCTTCTTCTTATTCTTTATCTTCTTCTTCTTCATCATGTCCATCTCCATCTTCTTCTTCACCATCATCTTCTTCATCAACTCCGTCTTCTTCATCGTCTTCTTTTTTACCTTCTTCATCACCTTCATGACCTTCTTCATCATCTTCATCGTTTTTTTCTTCTTCTCCATCACCATCATCACCATCAAAATCTTCACCATCACCCGCATCAACATCATCATCTTCTTCTTCTTCTTTATCATGTTCATCTCAATCTTCTTCTTCATTATAACTTTCTTCTTCATCATCATCTACTTTTTCTTCATCATCATCTTCATGTCCTTTGTCTTCACCACCTTCTTCTTCTTCTCCTCTATCATCTACTTCTTCGTCATTATCTTCTTCATCATAAACATCATCATCTTCTTCATCATCATCAAAATCAATTTCAATTTCATTTATTTAGAGACCAACTTGGATCATTATTGTTAGTACGAGTACTTAAAATAAATGGTTAGTATTTACAAATTAATCTACAATCAATATAAATAAATGTCGGCCATAATTTAAGAGATAATTGAAAATAGATTGAAATTAAATTAATCATTACCTATAAAATAAAAATTTACAATAAAATTTAAAATTTAAATGTCAAAATGTCGTACTTAATAAAAACAATATGTCATTTCAATCAATTTCATGTCTCACTTTAAATGTATCATCGAACAGTGGTTGAGATACACACAGTCCACACGTTCAGAAAACATTTTCAAAATGCTGTTGGCACTGCCGCGGATTCGGCGCACCAGGGATGTGGCTCGCTTGCGCATTGTGGCATAAAAGCAGTCTACCCGCGCCTCTGCGAACATCCCTAATGCACTACAAAATTTGGGCAGCCCCATCAGCACTCTGAACGCATTATTGTATTGAACACGCAGAGCGTTGTACCGTTTTTGAGTATAATCAGCCCACAGGTTGCTTGTGTAGAAGGTCGTACAGTAAGCCCTAAAAAGAGTGACCTTCACCTCTTTGGAGCAGTTAGCAAACCTGCGGGCTATCATGTTGGCTCTGACGGACAACGCCCTGCGTTCGCGCTCAATATCGGCATCATTTTTAAGGTCTGCGTTAACCAAATGTCCGAGATATTTAAATTGCTCAACGATTTTTAACGGTTGACCGTTCAATTTAACTGTTGGGAACATTGGCGAGCATTTACCCTTGACCTTAAAAATCATACATTCGCTCTTTTTTACATTATAAACCAGCCCATGCCTCGCTGCGTACCTTTCACAAATAGAAATGAGCTTGGTGAGTCCACACGCTGAGGCGCTCAGCAACACCATGTCGTCAGCATAGCTCAAATTGTTGACGCACACTCCGTCAATGTGACAACCGACACGAGTGTTGCTGAGCTCCTCTACAAGTGCGTTAAGATAAAGGTTGAACAGTTTAGGCGAGGTAAGCCCGCCCTGCCTCACGTCTTATTCTTTATCATCTTCTTCTTCATCATGTCCATCTCCATCTTCTTCTTCATCATCATCTTCAGCTTCATGTCCTTTTTATTCACCACCTTCTTCGTCTTCTTCATTTCCTTCTTCTTCTTCTCCATCATCATCTTCTTCATCAACTCCATCTTCTTCATCGTCTTCTTCTTTACCTTCTTTATCACCTTCATGAACTTCTTCATCATCTTAATCGTCTTTTTCTTCTTCTCCATCACCATCAAAATCTTCACCATCAGCAGCATCATCATCATCATCTTCTTCTTCTTTATCATGTTCATCTCAATCTTCTTCTTCATCATTATCTACTTTTTCTTCATCATCATCTGCATTTCCTTTATCCGCACCACCTTCTTCGTCTTCTTCATCTCCTTCTTCTTCTCTATCATCTTCTTCTTCATCATCAACATCATCATCTTCTTCATAATCGTCTTCTTCTTCATCAACATCATCTTCTTCATCTTTACCCTCTTCATCATCATCTTCTTCTTCATCTTTATAATAATAATAATAATAAATACTCTTTATTGCACACCTCATACAGTTACAAGCACAAATTTTACAATTAGATAAATTTAGGTAGAGGTAACAACAGGCGGTCTTATCGCTAATGAGCGATTTCTTCCAGACAACCTTTGGGTAGTGGAGACTAGAGAAAAACAATAAGCAGTAGGTGGTGCATAGAAACAAAAGAGACGAAATAGATAACACAGCACATTCATATGAATATACATACTTAAATAAATACAAAATAAACATACATATACGTACATATATACATATATAATACACACAATAAGAAACAACAGTGTCAACTTAAAAACCTAAGGAAGAGATAAATAGTATTCCTTAAGTTGCGATTTAAAGCTACCAATAGATTGCGCGCGTTTAATGTTGAGAGGGAGAGAATTCCACAAACGAACGGCCTGGCACGTAAATGAGCAATTATAAAATTTGGAAGATGAAGATGGCACTTTTAGGAGCAATTTTTGAGAGGATCTAATAGAATTAAGATAAGAGAAACGCTCTTTGAGGTAGCGGGGAGTTGCAGGGTTAAAAAGTATAGAAAAGAGTAAAGAAAGTATGTGAGAGTTACGGCGGTGACGGATAGGGAGCCATTTATCTTCATAATCTTCTTCTTCATCATCATCTTCTTTTACTTCATCTCCTTCTACGTCTTCATCTGCTTCTTCGTTCTTCTTTTTCTTATTATTCATCTTCTTCCTCGTCTACAGCATCATCTTCTTTGTCTTCTTCTTCTATAGGATAGAATTATTCGCTTATGGGTATGTTAGTTGTTGCCCTGTTATCAATGCATTACATATAGTTTCTGAACCATTTTATAGGGTTTATAGTATGTGTGTAGATAAAGTAATGTATGCAACTGTACGTAATTATGCCTTAAAACACTCGTGTGATCTTATTATGAAACTCTTATTTTAAGGACCCTTATTACGTAACAGTTACATAAACTACTATTAACCTTTAATATGTTCTCACTACTGAGGTGAAAAGTTGTATGTGTCACACGAGAGCAAAGTTATTTTACATCTCGTGTTTTAGAGTCCCTCGCTACGCTCAAGATTTTAACTTAGAATCACTCGCTTCGCTCGTGATTCAATTATAGAATCTTTTGCTTACTCGGGACTCAAAATCAACACTCGCAAGGAAAACCAACTTTCCTCTCTTGTTGCACAAATAACTATTTCCATTTATTTAACACCATTATTTAGCCAATTAGTTACGGCTACAGTTCATTAATTAATTAAGTATGTACCATCGCCCACACTGTTAACTGTACACCGGTGGACCTTATGTCTTTTGTAATAAGGTCCACCGATGTACAGTTAAGAGTATTGCTGTTTGTACGTAGCTTCATCCACGCAAATTCGGTAGTCTATGTCACTTTCCCTCATTTAAAAAAAATCGGCGGTGTGTCCACACGTTACAGGGTTGTACAGATCCGGACCGAGCGCTGGCAATATGTGAGGAATAAGTTTCATGTTTTTAAATTCTGATTTAGTTTAGTTGTAAACTGTATAGACGCCATCATATAACATCAGAGCGGCGAGGATACTCAAAAATATATGAACAGGGACCACCTTAGCCACTCCGATATATCTGATGGCGACTGTACATGAGAATTTTACAGTTCGTTTTGTGTAATATTTACTTTTTGTAATTCAATAATTTGTTACTTTTTGTAATTCAATAATTTGTAGGTAACATTTTTAACTTAAACTTTTTTAATGGCCTTTGCCACTCCGATATATCTGATAGCGACTGTACATGAGAATTTTACAGTTCGTTTTGTGTAATGTTTACTTTTTGTAATTCAATAATTTGTAGGTAACATTTTTAACTTATTTTTTTTAATAGCCTGTTTTCTGTTCTACTATTCGGCAAAGCCCCCCCTCTCTTCCACTACTCGTCGCGGCTTGGAACATGTTAGTCCCGTCCCGCTGGCAATATTTTGAGGGTTAAGTTTCGAAAATTCTAGAGTTACTTATTATTGAAGTTGGAAATACAGTGTGTTCATGAGAATCTTTCAGTGCGTTTTGTGTCATATTCAATTGATGCTTTATTTGTAATTCAATAATTTGAGGTTAACTTTTTAGCTTGCCATAACTTGAGTAATAGAATATTAGAGTTAAAAAATTTAATTGTTTTGTATTTAGAACAGTTTTATTGTTCTACAAAATCAGTTTGTGTCATTTACGTCGAGTGCAATTTGATATAGTATGACAACGCTAAAAAACTACGTATAAAAAATTAGAGTTCATAAGTTAAGGATTAACTATATCATCACCTTAAAATATGTCAATAAAATCAATATGTGTTAAATTAAGCAATGAAAATTTTAGTTTCTTGGTAATTTCGTTTTTTTAGGCTGTCATCGTTTTAATAAATTATTAAAGTCATCAGAGTTCACATTATAATAATCAAAAAGGGACTTTAAAGTAGATATTTCAATTTGTGTCACTTTCATCAATATATTTTGTCAAAAATTAAACAGAAACAATATTTGCGTTCAGAGGAAATCTTCCTTCCTAACTATAGCGCGTGACCTTGATGGCACGCCTGTTCGGCGTGCTTCTGTAGTGACTACTAGAAGTAGACCCCCGGCTCGCTTCTTAACAAGCTAAACCATGTCAACCAGGCGCTGGCATCTTAGCAGTTACGATGTAGGTACTTGCTCACGGAGGCGCGCGCGGGGTGATAAAGCTGACATAGTCGACAAAGGAACTGAGCGGAAGAGTGGGGCGCGGGAAGCCGGCAACGGGGCAATGAACTCGTGCGTGCCTCGCCCATTTGATGAGTACATTTTCGATGATTTTAAGCATCGTGAATTATGGGTAGAAAACGCAACGTATAATTTTTGTTTTAGTTTCGTTTTATGTTTGTTTTACTTTTGTTTTATTTTTGTTTTTGGAACGAAGTTCCTTATCGGACGATTCGCGGATGGGGGGGGGCTAGACGAAAAAAAGTCACGTGACCGTCACGAAAAAGCGTCACGTCACGAAAACGCGAAACAAAGCCATACGATTGAGAAACATGTAAAATGGAATAACATAAAAAATTAAAAATAGAATAAAGTGAAGTGAAGTAAAGTGTAGTGAAAACTGAAAGTTAGATGTGACAAAGTGAAAAAAGTCAATAAAATAAAAAAAGTCCTAAAAGTAAAAAAAGTCTAAAATGTCAAAACTCCGAAAATTCCGAAAATGGCAAAAATTTCAAATATTTCAAAAATTAAAAGATTTTATAGTAGGAGTTACTCGCCACGGATGAAAACAACTTAATCGACTCAACAGGTATAATTGAAAGAATAACTAAATGTACAGATTATACTTTAACTAACGAGACTGCTCCGGCATCGGCGTGCGTTTCGAAAGAGACACCGCACCGCTACCACAGTAGTTTTCGCAAGATTAGTGTTGGAAGGTGTTCAATGTCTTGAATGCAGCCAACCAAGCACTTATCCGCCCCTAGCATTTGACATCGAATGATATTTTGCATCTCGGTAGTCTTATTTCTACGTCGGCACATCGTTGGCGCGATCTATCTCGGAGGTGGCGCCATCTCTTGACAAATTGGTGTACTACATTTCCCCCCATTTGTTTTCGAGATGTCCCAGCGAGGTTAGGGTTTCTTCGGTCTTCCGCAGCCTCGAGTGAGCCGGTTCTGCTGGGTTGCCTTGCGCGGGCGACCTCGTTTCCTTAAAGGTTGGACAGGGGTTGGTAATTCGCCTGTTGTACCAATGTATGGGGTCAGCGCCGAAGCGTGGTAGATCCCAAGGCACACGCCAGGGTTTGCAGGGTCTGCAACTGCATATGAAGATGGTCCGTGCTGTTTGGTGATTTGATACGGGCCGTCTCTCTTTGGGGCAAACTTGGCGCTGATGCCTTTGTGGGCGGAACTCAGTGGGTGCAGTGACACCATAACCATGTTTCCTTCAGCGTAATTTGGTCTATTCTGGCGGTGTTGATCCACCAGCTCTATTCTCTTTTCTTCTTCTATTTCTTGCACTTCCTTGGTTCTCTCTATTGTATCTGCTAATTGTAACAACTTGGGTGTTATCTCAGGTATAAAGTTTTCCGAGAGTACAATCTGCCGGAAGTTGTTATAATTGTCATCAATGGTTCTCAGTTCTCGCCCGAAAGTCAGGTAGGCTGGGGTGTGGGACGTTGATTTGCAGACTGCCGTGTTCATAGCGAACCTGATACTTGGGAGATGTTCTGGCCATGCCCTGTGTTTTGGTCCAATAATCATCGCTAGCTGCGTCTTTAAATCCCGATTTTTTCTTTCAACGGGGTTTGCTTCGGGGTGATATAACGGGGTATAGCCATGCTTGATCTTTAAGCAGAAGGAGACTTGCTGCATGATAACACTGACAAACTGTGGCCCATTGTCGCTGATCATCCTCCTAGGAAACCCGTAACGAAGGAATATTTCATTTATTAGAATCATGGCGCATCTTTCCGCTGTGGCATCTTCCAGGGCGAAAAGTTCTACCCAGCGCGAGTTGATGTCTTCGATGATGAAGATCCAGGTTTTGTTGTCAGACGAAGGGGGTAGTGGTCCGAAAAGGTCAAACTTCGAATCGCTGACTTAAAGCATGGCTCTGTAGGAGTCCAGCTGGTTGATGGTCAGATGGCTTATAACGTTGGCACTTGATGCAGAGTTTCACATAGTTCTCGATGTATTTCCGCATGCCAATCCAACAGTATCTACGCGATATGGCCTGGTACGTCTTGTCCGCACCATAATGTCCAGCTTTAGGGTCATCATGATAGATGGCCAATACATTTGCCCATTCGTGTTCCGGTACAACTAATTGAGCTTCGTTTGAATTCGATTCCGATTTGTGACGATACAGAAGACCGTCATTCATTAGATAGCCTTTGCTACTCCAGTACAGAGCGCTTTCGTTGCCAAGAGTGTCCTCTAATGCGTGTATTATCTTTGCCAGTCTCTCATCTTTGAGTTGTTCAGTCCTTATTTCAGCCGGACTGCGGGGTCGCAAGTCTACGGTGACCATACACACGCCGCACTCAGTGTGGGTATCTTCCGTACATGGTAGCCTTGACAGGGTGTCTGCTACGACATTGATTCGTCCGGGGACGTATTTGACGTGGATATCGTGAGCCTGCAGCTGTAGAGCCCATCTGGCGATTCTACCTGTCGGTGATTTTAAATTCATTATCCACTGCAGGGGCTGATGATCGGTGACAATTGTAACAGGCACTCCTTCAATGTAACCCGCGAACTTCTTAATGGCCCAGACGACAGCGAGCGCTTTTCTCTCAGTTGTCGAGTAGTTACGTTCTGCCGATGTCAGAAGCCTACTCGCGTATTCAATTGGATGTTCCTCATCCTTTTCACCTTGTACCAGAACTGCACCCAGTGCATAATTACTCGCATCTGTCTTGATCGTGTAACCTTTGGTGTAGCCTGCTTGCCCAAGTATTGGGGTTGAAGTGAGATGGGTTTTCAACGCTTTATACGCCTTCTCTTGTTCAGGACCCCAAGTCCATAGAGCGCTTTTTTTAGTCAATTTTGTGAGTGGCTCAGCAATATCGGAGAAGTTTTTTATAAACCGCCGATACCCAAGAACAGGTCTGTAGGAACGACATCAGGTGTTTTGAGGGACGATTTAAAATAGCCGCCACTTTCTCAGGGTCGACTTGTAGGCCTTCTGGGGTTATCAGGTGACCCAAGTATTTTACGCTGGTACAAATAAAGCGGCACTTATCTTTGTTAACAACGAAGTTGTACTCCCTCATTTTGGTAAAAACATCTCTTAGGTCAGACAAGTGCTGTTCAAACGTCGTCGAAAAGATGATCAAGTCATCCAGGTAAGCTAGAAGCTTGATATGACATAGACTAACACGGAATCTGTCTATTGGTCTTTGAAACGTGGACGGCGCGTTGCGGAGTCCGAAGGGCATGCGTAGGAACATGTAAATATATTTATAAAACTATTTTTACTTGGTCGCATTCTCGTACGCTTATCTGCCAATACCCGGCTTTTAAATCTAGAGCAGACATGTACGCCGTGGACTTAGCTTCATGTAGCAGGTCGTCGATGCGAGGGATTGGGTACGTGTCAGGCACCGTGATGGAATTTAATCTACGGTAATCTATGCAGACTCTTACTTTTCCGTCTGGCTTCGGAACCATCACAACTGGCGCGGCCCATGGAGATGTACAGGGTACGATAATGTTATCCGCTAACATCTTCTCGATTTCAGCTTTTAGGACTTGTTTCCTTTGTTCAGGCATCCTATAGGGAGGGACAGATATTGGTAGATGATTTTGCGTATCGATCACATGTTCCACATCTTCCACTGGTTTGCCGTTTGATTCGAATATGTCCTTGGACTCTTGAAGCAATCCGTCGAGTTGTGCTGATTGTACGTCATCCATAGTGACCGACACGTCTAATGTGCATAGGCTTACGTCATCAAAGAGAGTGGCCGCGTGTGGTGATAAGGTGTACTCAGCTTCCTCTATGTTCTGGATGGCATCTCGCATCATGTATTCCATTCTTGGTGAGTACCCGTCGAAAATGAGTTTATCTTGAGAACAGCTAATTTTCGGTGGCAATGCAGCTCCTTCAGCTTTCGACCCTGCTTCGTCAGCAGTAATTATTTGCTGTGGCGGTCGTTTTCCTCTTTCCATATCCATCGGAGCAAATGCGATTTTAGGAGCGATCACCTCCGGTTGCGTAAACATGACGAACCTCTCCTGATATAGTTCGAACTGCTGTTGCGGTTGGTCTATGTAGCTCCACGTGAACTGTGCGATATTCAAAATGATGCCAGCTTTCTGCATAAGGTCGATTCCCAACAATGTTCGGTTGTCGCGGGATTGTATAAGGACGATGAAAGTACGAAAGGACGTATAAACGTCGGCCGCCAAGGTGAACTTCAGTTTCGAAAACCAGTACTCGTTGCAGTTTTGGGTTGCCATCCGCTAAGGTTACTGTAGCCATTTGCTCGCAGAAAATCTGTCCGCGCGCCTTCAGTAACCCATAGAGTTCGAAAGATGCAACGCTTATTTTAGCGCCAGTGTCTACATAAGCTTTACCTTTCACGCCATTGACCTCCAGAAACACCAGGGGACGAGACCGCATCTCTAACTCTATATTTATAGTACAAAATCCCAAAGTGCCCTTCTTCTCAAGTGAATCCGAGGGCTTGTTGGAGCATACTTTGCAGTTACTGCGATAGACCCCCGGTGCGCCACAGCCACAACAAGATACCTTTACATCGCTTGATGATGGTGGGACCGTATCCGTTGATTCCTTGCCACCTGCCATTATTCTTTTACGTTTCCTGCATTCTTCTAAAACGTTACCCAGCTTTTTACAGAAATTGCACCGAGAAGCCTTCTTCGCGCGCGTCGAGCCTGAGGTTTCTGGTTTAGAAGACTCTGCAGTTTTATTATTGCCTTCTTTCTTCCCTTCTCCTAGTGCTTTCTCTTTCAGCAAAGCTTCCACGCTGCGTGCCTGCTTGAGTAGGTCATCAAAATCCTTAACTTTCTCTATAGGAACTTTCTCCCTGATTTTCAGGTTTAGCAGCCCATAAGTTATGTGAAGCTGCTGCTTCTGATTCAGAAGTTCATCGGAGGGAAGTTCTGAGAAAAGCATTATCTTCTTTGTTACAAAATCGTCCGTAGAAACGTCTGGTCCTTGCTTGGTACCGCAAGCTTCTAAATAAATTTCATATACGGGTTTCTTCGGGGCGAACGTGTTTCTTAATGCCTCCTCGAATTTAGCCCATGAAGTGATAATACTCTTACTTCCTTGCCACCAGACCGCGGCGTCGTCTCGCAGGATCAAAGGTAGTCCAGCTAGCGCATCGTTGTCATTGATATTTTCAAGTTTCTTGAAAACCTACACCGCCGTAAGAAAAGCTTCCACTGTCTCCCTGTCCTTTCGACCGTTGTAAGTAGCCTTGCATGACGTCATACTGCCCTTCCGATTACTTCCTATGCTGGCCAATAATTGCTGGAACTGCTCTTGAGTTAGATTGACGAACATCTTGCTTTCAGTTTTTCCCCGGAGAGCTTTGACCGGATATGTTGTCTTCCTTCCGTGTCTTGTAACCACGTATCTGGATTCGTTCGAGCCCCACGTTGGGCGCCACTATAGTAGGAGTTACTCGCCACGGATCTAAACAACTTAATCGACTCAACAGGTATAATTGAAAGAATAACTAAATGTACAGATTATACTTTTACTAACGAGACTGCTCAGGCATCGGCAGGCGTTTCGAAAGAGACACCGCACCGCTACCACAGTAGTTTTCGCAAGATTAGTGTTGGAAGGTGTTCAATGTCTTGAATGCAGCCAACCAAGCACTTATCCGCCCCTAGCATTTGACATCGAATGATATTTTGCATCTCGGTAGTCTTATTTCTACGTCGGCACATCGTTGGCGCGATCTATCTCGGAGTGGTGCGCCATCTCTTGACAAATTGGTGTACTACATTTTCAAAAATTTCAAATAATTCAAAAATTTCAAAAATTTCAAAAATTTCAAAAATTTCAATAAGTTCAAAAATTTCAAAAAGTTCAAAAAGTTCAAAAATTTCAAAAAGTTCAAAAAGTTCAAAACTTTCAAAAATTTCAAAAATTTCAAAAATTTTAAAAATTAAAAAAATTTCAAAACTCAAAAATTTCAAAATTTCAAAATTTCATACTTTTTTTGACTAATTGTGTAGAATGTGGTAAAATAAGTAAGTTTTATTTGAAACATTTTTTTTTAACTCAAAAATTTCGAAGTTACCCGACTTAGAAGATTAACTACCGGACTCGGAAAATAAAATGGCGATGGGGTATCATTATAACGTATACTTTTGATGATTTTTCGTTATAGAATACGCTAAAATAAGCGTGTTTTATTTGAAAAACTTTTCTCTAAAATCAAAAATGGCCGAGATAATAGACCTGAAACTTGTACACAATTTGGACATTGAAAAAAAAAACCAGCGATGTGATGTCATTATAACGTATACTTTTTATGATTTTTCCGTACAGAATACGCTAAAATAACATAACATAACATAACATAAATACTCTTTATTGCACACCTCAAATAATAGACACAAAGTATACACAAGTCACAAACAAAAAATCAGAGGCAAAACAATTGGCGGTCTTATCGCTAAAGAGCGATCTCTTCCAGACAACCTTTGTAAATTAACAGAAAAGTAGGTGTTGCAAAGCAAATAAACCAAACATTAATAAATTTACACATATAAAAGAAAGAAAATAATATAAATAAAAAATAAATAAACTTACATAGCTCATACATACATACATACATAGATATTTAATAAATTCGATACCTTTGGGTTCAATTGTCGTAAAGGACATTTTGGCGAAAATGAGTTATATATACAGCTGTGTTCAGAATTTCAAGCGCTATCGTTCTGTATAATTAAAATTCAGATATCTCTTAAAAAGTTGCCTTTACGACCCAAATTTTATACTACGAGTTCGCAAAAACAGCGTATCTAAAGGGTCGTAAATAACAAGTTATAATTTACAAGTTAAAGGTATAATCGTAAAGGAAGTCGCTAGATATAAATATTGTAGTAAATGACTTTCATCTCATTTTCCGTCGTTTAAGCCCTTCATTTTGTCTTGCTTATTTTCCAAATCGTATGGTCTAGATGGGCGTAAAGGACATGTTTTATTACGTTTGTCCTTTACGACCTGCTCGAAAAATGATTTTACCATTATGAATTTTAATATAATGATGTGAACATGGTTGTAAAGGACTTTTCTAATAGTTTGTGTGGTTTACTGCTATAAAGAAGTTTCCTTATTCTAAAATTAAAAGAATGAACATGGATGTTAAGGTCTATAATGTCAAAAAAATTGTTTCATGGGACCTTTATTCCTAAAATGTAATGTTTGACCTTCAAATTACTAAACATTTACGCTCAGTTTAAATGTAAACTAACTGTGTAAAGGTCACTTACCATAAATACAGTTAGGTTTGTAGGCTATAAAGGACATGTTTTTATTAATTATTTATCATATTAAGGGCACGTGAGTGTAATTTTTAGTTTGTTTTTTAATTGTATTGTAAAGAGAGAAGTTAAATTGATAATATGTTATGAATTTAATAATCGTTTAAAAATAATCGTATAAAACATGGACGCCAACGAAAAATTATAAATGTACCATCAATTTGTATTGCTTTAATTCATAACATAAACATCAGTTATAATTTAAATTAACATTTAAAGCTTACTATTGATCTAGTTATACCGAATGATTACCAATTTCGTCGGCTAAGTATAAGACCTAAAAAAGCATTGCGATCAAACTACTATCCTAGGCCGTTATCATTCAGGTTACACTACGTTACCTTTTCAATAAAAAGTAAAGATAGGCTTCAAGAAATGGATGAAGAATATTTATCTTTTAGAAAAGAGTACACTGGGTTGAAGGCTAAAGAGAAAAAATAAGCCCCCGTCGTCAATACATTGCACCCATTTAGAGCTCTCTAGCGACCTTACTCACCGGCAGAAACACAACCCTAGAGTAGGGTCTAGTGCAGTGCTATTTAGCTGATGTTTTTTGTGAGGTGGAGGTACTTCCCCAGTCGGGCTCTGCTCCAGATTTGAGCGAGATGATATACGCTAAGCTGTGCCCTACCACACTAAGCAAGACGACATTCGCAGTGCCCATGCCCCTCTTTTAGACCCAAGTAGTGTAAGGACGTACCCGGGTACAAAACTTAACGTGTCAAGTTTGAAACGTATCCGGACAGGACTAAGTGGCAATTAATACTTTATGATAGAATTGGTTTTCATTTATTCATTTAATTGTTTAATATATTCCTTAATTATAATTGAAATGACATGTAATATTATAAATATTTCGAATAATATGTATATGAATGATAACCGTAAACAGGATACATGTTTAGTTATGTCAGATTAGTTTATTATTGGGCGTTACACGCAAGGTAAGAAGTATTCTGCGCCTCAGCTAAAGCTAACCCTTTTTTCAGTTGTGACTCTTGAGACACAGAAATTACTACTTATATAAGAATTAACAATTACTTTCAAATAAATATATTGTTGGATCGTAAATTACAATAAGATATCTTGAAACATTGAAACGATATTATTGAAATTATATTTATAGTATTTTACTCACTATGTAAACGTCCTAATTGTTGATATCCTAATAGTAATCATCGTTAACCGATCGGTTACTTCCCTTGTTTTGATTTAAGGCCGAGGGTGTCAACAATTGTACAAATTTAAGCACTGGGACATTTACTTTATTTCATTTCCGGAATATATTAGATAGCTTTTGAGCAAGTAATTCATTTCTATTACACAACTGATTAAAAACATTGAGTTTTCTATATTTTAAATGTAATCTGGATATACCTATTCGGATCAGCCACGTTTTGATACATATTTCAGGCTTCTTAACAGTGAACTAAGCTGCATACAGTTAACGTGTGTACTGTGACGGGTACCTATATGCCCCAAATTTGGAGTAAAATAATCTAAGACCGTTACTTATGCCCCAAATTTGAAGTAATATAATCTAGGACCGTCACTTAAGACCCCATCATTTTTAAATTATCATAAATTCCATGGGCGTAAAAGACATTCATAGCGTTTTGACCAGTTGTAAAGGACATCTAATTTCTAAAGTATTTAATTTATGGGTAGGAATGCTAATTCAGATTAGAGATGCCAACAATCTAAGTACTTTTCTAATAACATCAATGATATAGCTCGATAAGCAAAAAAAATATAGTCGACATAAAAAAATGTTTCTGTTTTTTGCGTCTCCTGAAAACCAGCATTTTGTCCTTTACGCCAATTGAACCCAAAGGTATCGATATAATAAAATAAGAAAATATAAACTAGGACCAAACACACTACATGCCACAGGTTGTTAAATTGGTTAATGGAGTTGCAGGATATACGGATCATGGGAGAGACAGATAATGTTCTTTAAGTTGTTTCTTAAACAGCAAGAGAAAAAAGCGTGTTTTACTTGAAAAACTTTTCTCTAACATCAAAAATGGCCGCGATAATAGACCTGGAACTTTTACACAATTTGGACATTGAAAGAAAAAACCGGTCAAGAGCGTGTCGGGCCACGCTCAGTGTAGGGTTCCGTAGTTTTCCGTCCGTCACAGTAAGTGTCCCCACTTAAGAGTTTTTGAAAGCACGTCATTTCATTGTGATTTTGTAGAAATTACAGGTACAATAAACACCTGCTTATACGATTAAATTACAAACTTAGTTCAGAAATAATTTTGTAATTTTTTTTCAAAAACTATTCAACCCATCAAGTTCAAAATAATTTTCCTAGAAAGTTTTTATAAAGTTCTACTTTTGAGATTTTTTTCTTATTTTTAAAACTTATGGTTCACAAGTTAGAGGGGGGGGGGGACATATTTTCTTTTACTTCTGGAGCGATTATTTCCGAAAATATTGACATTATCATAAAATGATTTTAGTAAACCCCTATTCATTTTTAAATACCTATCCAACAATATATCACACGTTAGGGTTGAAATGAAAAAAAAAAAACACTCCGCACTTTACGTATAGGGGAGGTACCCTAATAAAACATTTTTTTCCACTTTTTATTTTATCACTTTCTCGGCGTGATTGATATACATATTAGTACCAAATTTCAGCTTTCTAGTGCTAACGGTCACTGAGATTATCCGCGGACGGGCGGACGGACGGGAAGACATGGCGAAACTATAAGGGTTCCTAGTTGACTACGGAACCCTAAAAACCAGCGATGTGATGTCATAATAACGTATACTTTTTATGATTTTTCCGTATAGAATACGCTAAAATAAGCGTGTTTTATTTGAAAAACTTTTCTCTAAAATCAGAAATGGCCGAGATAATAGACCCGGACTTGTACATAATTTGGACATAGGAAAAAAAAACCAGCGATGTGATGTCATTAAACGTATACTTTTCATGATTTTCCCGTATAGAATACGCTAAAATAAGCGTGTTTTATTTGAAAAACTTTTCTCTAAAATCAAAAATGGCCGCGATAATGGACCGAGAAGTTTCATAAATAGGTTATGGTTATTTTCATTGATAAAATCGATAACCGATCTCCTGATTTTCAAGCTAGTGTTCTTTTAAGAAGAAAGAGAAGTTGGTACTGGCGTCCGCTTTGTCCTTTCAATGGCTTGACCGAAGTTTTTAGAATTATTGTTATCAAGTGCCGAAATTTTAATAGGGAATAGCTGTAAAATACTAACTTTTGGAAATTAAAAAAAATACTTAAAACCGAATCGGAGCACCCCACTATCCACGTGGTCTTGTCTGTCCTATCCCTAGAGTGTTTATAAAAGAGATAGCAGGCGCGGAGGGAGGGCAGCTCCGTCACGCAAGGGCGGAAGGGCTGCTTTTCCCGCAGCGCCGCCGCCGGAGTCACGCAGAAGCTATACTAAAGCAGAAGCTTAGTTGCTAGAAAAATGGGTTAGGTTAGGTTAGAGTTGCGATCCCCGCGGAAACGACATTCGCCAGAAAAGTGGGTTAGGTTAGGTTTGAACTGCGACCCCCGCGGAAACAAACTGTTGCCAGAAAAGTGGGCTAGGTTAGAACTGTGACCCCCAGAGGAACATACTGTTGTGCCAGAAAACTTTCCGGAAACCCCCTGTACTAAGACCTAAAATCACAGTTTTTAACCCTCTAATGACTAAATCCCGGAAAAACGGTTTACAAGATTTTGACATTTTGGAATGCCGGGATAGTAAATTTCCGGAAACCCCGTGTACTAAGCCCTAAAATCACAGTTTTTAACTCTCTAAAGGCTAAAATCCGGAAAATCCGGTTAACAAGATTTTGAAATTCCGGAATGCCGGGATAGTAAATTTCCGGAAACCCCGTGTACTAAGCTCTAAATTCACAGTTTTTAACCCTCTAATGGCTAAAATCCGGAAAATACGGTTTACAAGATTTTGACATTCCGGAATGCCGGGATAGTAAATTTCCGGGAACCCCGTGTATTAAGTAGACATGCGCGCCGCGCCGCGCCGCCATAATTCCGCGCCGCCGCCGCCGACTAATGTACTCGGCGCACCGGTGGCCGACGCACGAGCAACTGAGCGACGACTAACACTATTTATTCAGGTGCTCTTATTTATTTATTTAATCTTTATTGCACATAAGGAAACTTAACGTACTAAAGGCGGACTTATATGCGGACCATAAGGCATTCTCTACCAGTCAACCTTTAGAGCAAACCAGAAAAGATTGTAGGCGGTGCATATAATGAAATTAATAACGAAAGGTTATTTTATTACCCTATTCATACACATGGAATATATAAACTAGAATACATAAAATACATAAATACATATAATAATATACATACACAAAATACTTATATATTTAATTTTATCTCGCCAAGAAAAGCACTTTGGAGAAGATACAGAAATTTTATTTTGAGCTACCAGCAAAGAAAGCTCGCACAGACCTTTTAAAAACGTTGCTCGACGGAGCTTTCCTAATTTCAGTGGGAAGACCATTCCAAAGACGAGCCACCTGAATAGAAACGAATGAAACCTGTACGATGAAGCGGGATAGAGAGGGTTAAGTTACTCGCGGAGCGCAATTGATGGTCACGAGAAGTATAAAGAAAGTGAAAGAAGGATTTGAGATATTCAGGGGCCTGTGGATTATTAAGTATGGAGAATAACGTACAAAGCATGCAGACATCACGCCGTTGACGTATGGGGAACCAGCCAAGCTGCTTACGAAAAGAAGACACATGGTCATATTTCCGGAGACAGAAGATGAAACGTATGCAGTTATTAAGTAGTCGGTCCAACTTGCCAAGCAGCTCTTCGCTTAAGTCGGGGTAGCACACATCACCATACTCGAGAATAGGTAATATAAGGGTATTAATCAATAAAATCTTGGTTTTTAACTGGTAAAAAATGCTTTAGCTTGTTTAATGAGTGAAGGGTACCCGTTACTTTCCGACTTATTTCAGCAACTTGAGGTCTCCAACTTAGAGTGCTGTCCAAATGTACACCTAGGTCCTTAACACTTTGGCTAAATGGAATAGGAATATTGTCAAAATTCACTGGTGTGATGGCGTTAAGGTCTAGTTTTGCAAGCTGCCGAGAGCTAGCGATCACGATAGCCTGACACTTTGAGGGATTTACGAACAGCCCGAACCTCTCCGACCACTGTTTAATATGCAAGAGGTCCTGGTTGCAAATCATCGGCATATAGGTGGTAAGCGCAGCGAAGATCAGGGGTGACGAAATTAATAAATGTAGAAAAAAGAAGTGGAGAGAGAATACCACCTTGAGGTACGCCAGTAGCAAGGTCACACCAGTCTGACAAGGAGCGGTCAACACGGACCGCTTGCTGGCGCCCCCTAAGGTAGGCAGAAAACCAATTAAGTGCCAAAGGAGAGATATTAAGATGCTTAAGTAGGGCAAGGAGAATGTCGTGGTCAACAGTGTTAAAGGCGTTTGAGAAGTCAATCAGAATTAGTACTGTGACCATTTGATTCTCCATACCGCTTCTTATGTCCTCAGTCACCTTTAGTAGCGCCGTGCATGTGATATGGCTTGGTCGAAAACCAGACTGGAAGGGCCTAAGCGATTTATGGGAGTAAATGTAATGAGAAAGCTGCTTATGCGCCACCACTTCAGCGATTTTCGACATAAAGGGGAGGATAGAGATGGGTCGGAAATTGCTAGGCGAAGTGGGATTATTAATTTTGGGAAGACTTCTAATTCTTACACGCGCCGCAGCTTGCTGTGCATTTATAATAATGACTTTTTAGTTGTAAATCAGCTTGCAATTTTTTGACAATATACGATTTTGTGGTTAAGAAAAATTGGTTATAAATCAAATCAGAATATTTATATTTCAGATAAATATCCATATCGGGTTAGTTACTGTTACGAAGCGTTTAAAACCAGATTTGTTTTAAGCCTCACTCGTTTAGCATAAGAAAATATTGTTCATTTAAAATCAAAATCAACTGTTTATATTTTTATTAATATTTATTCAATGTGATAAAATCATTTTTATTATTAATTTCAAGATTGCATGTTTTTTGAGTAAAATATTCCAATCAATTTATAATCATGAATGTATCCAAAATTCAAACCTAAATTTAAACATGGCAATGTTCTATACTCAAAATTTGACACATTTGTACAGATTCAAAAACTCACCCGTTGTTCACTGATTTCCTAACGACTGTGTACATCACTTTTCTTGTATTTTCTATGTAATTTGGATTAAACCAGCTTAAAACCGACAGTCCACTTATTATTAACCATCTTTACAAGACCTGAGACCGAGCGAAGAATCTTCATGGTCCTTCAGAAGCCTCTGAATTAAGGGAAGACAAGATTGTGGAGTCACGTCGAGCTCCATCTATTCAACGGACTTTCTTCAGCAAAGCCGTGGGTCATCCAGGTTGGCGCAGGGCGTATTCAGCTACGTGCAGGTTCCAGAGCTGCCACTCATCGCGTCCCAGCAGTCAGGACCAACGACGAGTGGACAAAGCAGCAACGGAAACACGCAGCATCCCATAGCAGTGGGAATCCAGCCGTAACCAGAAGCCAGTTACGGAATTCAGCCTATCCAGCACCAACCAGACCAAGCAAGGAGCATCCAGTGGGGATCAGAGTGAAACTACATCACAGTTGATTGAAACAGCAATTCAGAAGATCAGCAGAAGTCAGCGCAGAAGGAAAGGAGCACGAAAACGTGAGATCGTTCCATATCCTTTGTTTATCTTATCCATTTCCTTCATTTTTTCATAGTTTCACATCCATTCATTACATAATTCATTATAACTTTCCCGTCCAGTGTAGAAAGTAAAATCATTGTTTTCTTGCTACCAATTTGATCGGTAGTAAGTCGACATTCACTAGTATTTATTTGCGGTATTCATAATTGTAGGCAGGTATAACCTCTTTACACATTCCTTAGCGAAATTAACGCTTTTCTATCACAAATTCATTTGCAACTTAATACCTTACGTTTCATTAATCACAATAATTACAAATTTAACTTATCACTAGCTTAATTTCAATTTTAACTACAATAATCACACGCGAACACGTTAATCCGTTCATTTTTATAGGTAACTGCAGTTTGCCAACATCGCGTAAACAAAGTGATTAAGTAAGTAGTTACGTAATTTTATTGCATCTCGGATATGCACATCTGCGGTGCATAAAGTTAATGCGCCTGGTCGGAAACGCTTGGCAAAGTAGCCTGCTGTATATATTTTTTTTGGTAGGAATCTAATTTGATCCAAGAATATTAATAATCAAATCACAATGTCTGCCGAACAGGACTTAAAGAAACTTAACTATAAACGCGGGGCTGTTAAGGGCAAGCTTACGGCTTTTCAGAAATTTGTTACCAATGCAGCAGCTGAGCCGCTTTTGAGTGAATTACAACTTGCTGAGCTCCAGTTAAGGTTCGATAAGATAGTACCTATATTCGATGAATTCGATGCATTACAGACCGATATCGAGATGTTGTCTGCGGCTGCAAGCGCGGAGGATATCACAGAGGAGCGAGTTCTCTTCGAGGATGCCTACTACGCTAGCATGTCGTCTGCGCAGGTGCTAATTCAAAAGTATGCAAGGCGGAATTCAGCCGCCAATGAATCGGAGGTAAGCTCTGCTAGTACAGTAGTTAAAGCACACAATGCTAATTTTATAAATTTGCCAAAAATCAATTTGCCGCGGTTTGAAGGTGGATATCAGGACTGGTTGGCTTTTAGAGACACGTATCTTTCGTTGATTCATAACAACGATTCTATCAACACGATAAATAAGTTTCATTACTTGCGCGCATCCTTAAAAGGTAGTGCTGCACTTATTATTCAGAGTTTAGAATTAACGTGTGATAATTATGCAATTGCGTGGCAGTTACTCTCGGAAAGGTACGACAATCAGAAATTATTAGTAGCTAATCATGTAAATGCTTTGTTCAATGTCGAGGCAATTCACAAAGAGTCGAGCCAGGCTTTACGTAACATTTTAGATGTCACAACCAAAAATCTGCGCGCACTCCATTCATTAGGTCAGCCAACGGACAATTGGGACACGCTAGTTGTTCATATGATGTCGTGTAAACTGGATGCAGTGACCACGAGGGAGTGGGAGGAGCGTCGAAATAAGGAGTCGACTATCCCTACTCTGGAGTTTTTCAAAACGTTTTTATTACAAAGAGCTGATTTCTTAGAAAGCCTCGAGGAAATTAAAGTACAAAAACATAAAAATGATTCATCATCATCATCGTCATCCCAGGTTCAATCAAAATCCAAACATTTTGTTGCAAATGCTTCATTTGATGCAAATCGTAGGCCGCATTACTCGAATCTGTGTCCTTTGTGTAGGAATAAGCATCATTTATACAATTGTTATTCATTCAGGAAGCTCCTTGTGGAGACACGCCTCAATAAAGCGAAGCAATTTAAAGTTTGCCTGAACTGTCTTTGTCACGGCCATTCAGAGTCACAATGTCGTTTGTCTCATTGCAAATATTGTAATAAGAAACATCATACACTCATCCATAGTGAGCCAATGCAAGAAACTGAGCCAAAACAAGATATTCCAAACAACATTGCAGTAGTTGCCGGTCATTCACTTACAGTAGGTAGTTCTACGCCGAAGCGTAAATTGCTGTCTACAGCTATCGTGAAGGTGGTTGATAGCAAGGGGGGGCTACAGACAGTACGTATTCTTCTCGATAACGGAAGTACTCTCAATTTCATCACAGACGAGTTATGCAACAAGTTAGGGCTGCGTACCTATCCAAGTAGTACCAGTGTGACTGGTATTATGAATCACACATCCAGAACATCACAGGAATGTTCCATTCAAATTTATTCAGTAGATGGGAAATTCAAGATGGACGTCGATTGCTCCGTCGCTCCGGTTATCACGCCCAACATCCCATCCACGTACATGCACACGGACGACATTCAATTTCCTTTAGGAATTCAGTTAGCAGACCCTACATTCGATACGCCGTCTTCTGTCGACATCCTGTTGGGTGTTGACATTTTTTGGGATGTCCTCGGGACAAACAAAATTGAATTAGGTGCAAATCGGCCCAGTCTTCGTGAGACCAAGTTAGGGTGGCTGGTTTGTGGTGTAATTCATCAGCCCAAGTCGAACGTGCCACAGACATGCATGTTCACTCATGAAGTACCCTCAGATTCAAATATAGACATCTCAAGGTTTTGGGAGTTAGACACAATTGCACCTAGACACAAGCTTACGTCAGAAGAAAACGAGTGTGAGGAACATTTTTTAAAAACCACTACACGGGAAGCTGATGGGCGTTTCAAGGTTTCCATACCGTTGAAGGAGTCGCCGGAGGTTCTGGGAGACTCATATCAGCGAGCTTTGGCCACATTCCTTTCAGTAGAGCGTCGACTAGAGCGGAATCCAAAGTTGAAAAGTCTGTATGTGGACTTTTTATCAGAGTACGAAAGATTGGGTCACATGAGCAAGAGTGTAGGTGATGAGCATTCAGTGTCGTGTCTTTTACCTCATCATGGGGTACTTCGGGACTCTACTACTACAAAATTGAGAGTCGTTTTCAATGGGTCCTCTCCCACGACCTCAGGCAAGTCATTCAACGACATTCAGAGAGTAGGGCCAACTATTCAGGACGATTTACAGTCGATTCTTATTCGGTTTCGTCAACACAACTTTGTAGTGACCGCTGATGTCGAAAAAATGTACCGGCAGATACTCATTGAGGATTCACAGCGGTCTCTACAGAAGATACTGTGGCGGTCAGATCCATCACAGCCAATTTCAATATACACATTAAATACAGTGACCTATGGCACGGCGAGTGCACCTTATCTTGCCACTAGATCCCTGACTCAATTGGGGTACGATTCAAAGGATGAAGATGTCAGACACGCAATTTGTCATGATTTTTACGTCGATGATTTTTTGTCAGGTCGGGATACGGTTGAGGAAACTATCGCATTATGTCGTAATGTTACGCATGAATTAGAATCAGCAAAATTACATTTAAGAAAATGGCATTCAAATAATAAAGAGATTTTGCTCGCAGTCTGTCAAGACGTTAATGGTTCCGATACTGTAGATCTCAGCATTGAAGATTCGTCAAAGACTCTAGGTTTAAATTGGGCATGCTTCCAGGATACGTTGACGTTTTCTATCAATGTCGATACACAAAATAAAATTAATAAAAGGTCAATTCTTTCAACCATCTCACAGGTGTTCGATCCACTTGGTCTTGTTTCTCCATGCATAGTAGAAGCGAAGATTATTATGCAGCAGCTGTGGATCAGCAAATGTTCATGGGATGGGGAAATTCCAAGTTCAATCAAGGACGCATGGGTCCATTTTGCGCGTACGTTACCATACTTAAACAGTCTTTCAATTCCACGGTGAATCAAATTACCCAACCCCGCTGAAGTGTCACTTCATGTTTTCACAGATGCCAGCGAAAAGGCATACGGTGCGTGCTTATATGTACGTAGTGTAGGTAATGACGGAGCAGTCAGTGTCCGTCTATTAGCTTCCAAAAGCAAAGTAGCTCCTATCAAGCCACAGGCTACAATACCACGCTTAGAGTTGAGCGGCGCGTTGCTAGGTGCAAAGCTATACACAAAGGTATCTTCATCGCTCACTTTGGAGATGAAGGAATGTATATTCTGGTGTGATTCTTCAATCACGTTGGGGTGGATTGCTGCATCCCCTCGCAATCTCAAAACTTTCGTGCGCCATAGGGTAAGCGAAATTCAAGAGCGTACAGCTGGCTGTCGGTGGCGCTATGTACCGTCGAAAGAAAATCCAGCGGATTTAGTGTCCCGTGGTCTCAGCGCTGACCAGCTAGGTCAAACTTCGTTATGGTGGTCAGGTCCTGAGTTCATACAATTAGATCAGAAGGTATGGCCAAATAATCCAAACAAGGGAGCCGTCGTTAGTCTGCCCGAAATGGTAGAGCGATCGCTTGTCATTCATGAACAACCTGAAAACATATTCACAAAATTAATCCAAAATTCATCAGGTTTCACAAAACTCAAGCGTATCATGGCGTACGTTCTTAGATTCGTACATAACAGTCGGAACAAAGAGTCCAAACAAATTGGTAACATTTCACATAAAGAGCTCGATTGCGCTAGTTACTTCCTTCTGCGTAGGGCTCAAGAAGATTCTTTTCCTAAAGAAGTAGAATTGTTAATTTCAAATAAACAGTTACCACGAAAATGCAGTCTTCGATCTCTTTCTCCATTTCTCGAAGATGACAAACTCATTCGTGTGGGGGGAAGACTGAGCAACTCCAGCTACGATTACGATGTCAAGCATCCAGTGTTGCTCAGTTCTAAACATCCACTATGCAAGTTAATATTCAGATTCTATCATCTCACGTTTTTACATGCAGGACCACAACTTCTTCTCGCTACCGTAAGGCATAAATATTGGGCTATCCGCGGTAGGGATCTAGCTAAGAGTACAGTGTACAAGTGTATAAAATGCTCGCGGTTTAGTGGCAAAACAGTACAGCCTGTCATGGGCAACTTACCGAGAGAACGTGTTGAGTTAGAATATCCATTTTTAGAGACTGGCGTCGACTATGCTGGTCCAGTCATGATATCCAACCGAAAAGGTAGAGGCAGTGTGCTTGTAAAATCATATATTTGTGCATTTGTGTGCCTTGCTACAAAAGCAGTGCACCTCGAGCTTGTTACAGACTTAACGACTGAAGCATACATTGCAGCTCTGCGTAGATTCATTGCTCGTCGTGGTAAACCACAGACAATCTTCTCTGATAATGCCAGGACCTTTCAAGGTGCTTGTAATGAATTTTCTAAGGTTCTTAATGCATCGGCGTCATCAGGCATAGCCGAGGATATCAAGTTTTCATTCATTCCGGCTTACGCACCACATTTCGGCGGCTTGTGGGAGTCTGCCATAAAATCAATTAAACATCATCTCCGCCGTGTACTTGATCAAACGCATATGACATACGAAGAAATGGCGACTTTATTGATTCAAATTGAGAGTATTTTAAATTCAAGACCGCTAACACCAATCTCAAACGATCCAAATGATCTCTGTCCTTTAACTCCTTCCCACTTCCTTATAGGACGATCCACAAATTTCGTGCCACATCCACAGATTACTGCAACCAAAACTTCGTCACTGCAACGTTGGAAGCGCATTGAGCTGCTCAAACAACAATTCTGGCATCGTTTCAGTAACGAGTACATTTTCTGGCTGCAGCAAAAGACAAAATGGCACTCATCCACAGGAGAACTCCAGGAAGGCGTTTTGGTTGTCGTCAAGGACAAGACTCTGCCTCCTCTTCTCTGGCAACTCGGTCGAGTCGTCCGAGTCATTCCTGGCAGCGACGGTATTGCGCGCGTCGCAGATATAAAAACGAAGAGAGGAATCATCCGAAGGGCGTTCAATAATATCTGCCCTCTCCCTGTAACCAAATAATTGAAGTTCAGACTTCAATGCCGGAAGCATGTTACGAAGCGTTTAAAACCAGATTTGTTTTAAGCCTCACTCGTTTAGCATAAGAAAATATTGTTCATTTAAAATCAAAATCAACTGTTTATATTTTTATTAATATTTATTCAATGTGATAAAATCATTTTTATTATTAATTTCAAGATTGCATGTTTTTTAAGTAAAATATTCCAATCAATTTATAATCATGAATGTATCCAAAATTCAAACCTAAATTTAAACATGGCAATGGTACAGATTCAAAAACTCACCCGTTGTTCACTGATTTCCTAACGACTGTGTACATCACTTTTCTTGTATTTTCTATGTAATTTGGATTACACCAGCTTAAAACCGACAGTCCACTTATTATTAACCATCTTTACAAGACCTGAGACCGAGCGAAGAATCTTCAGTTACAATAAAAATAAAAACTTATATCAATGTTAGTAGAAAAATTAAACTTCTTATTTATCTAGTCTAAGTATTAACGAGAAAGCAACGCTTCAGGTTCAGATGGTGAGTGTGAAACAGATCACTACTATTTAATATACCTTACTAATGTCCTGATCAGTGCCACCCAGTGACAAATGATTGGAAAGCTGTAGGTACCTATCCGCTAACACCTTCAAAATACTGTTTTGACTCTTCCTGACCCGTTCCACCTAACGACGCAATGTTGTTCTTATGATTGCGTGGAACTCATCTGTCCGTGGCTTGGCGTGTTATAAATCAGCTTGCAAGTGTTTGACAATAGCTATACGATTTTGTGGCCGACTGTAATTTTCTTCAGACAATTGTCTAGTTATTACTTATTAAGAGGATCATTAAGACGGTCATCTTTCCTCAGCGAAACACGACGTATTGCTCGCTTGGCCCACGCCCGACTGGCGACCGACGCCATATATGTACGTACGGGATAGAAATAAAAATTGCCTTGAATTTTCAAATCGTCTGGATATACGGCAATTATAATCAGCGATTTGGAGCAACACGGAATCGATTGGAGCAATTCGAGAAATCATTGCCGAAATAACTGCCGCATTTTCTACAAATTGCTCGATATTGCTCCAATAATTTCGGCAGCCTGTCGCCGGGCAATAATTAAATAAATAAATAAATATTATAGGACTATTTTACACAAATCGACCTAGGCCCACAGTAAGCTCAATATGGCTTGTGTTATGGGTACTAGACGACGATATATATAATAGATAAATATGGATAAATACTTAAATACATAGAAAACATCTGTGATAAACACACAAATAAATGCCCTGACCAGGATTCGAACCCGGGACCTCCTGCTTCGTAGGCAGGGTCACTACCGACTGGGCTAGGAGGCCGTTAAAAATCGCCCCTGTAACAGCACCTTTATACTCTATGGCCACGACCACCCAATAAATCACCTGGCCAGTGTTGTTCCTCTGGAATTTTGGGGTTGCCGTGTTTCGTGTTGTAATTTGCCGTATCTCTATAGAATATCTTAAAATTATTGCCGTATCACAAAAACTGACGGAAATGTGCCCGAAAAGTGTATGGAGGTACGGCAATGGGACGCTGCCGTGTGCCGTAATTTTGGCATACATTTTTTATTTCTCTCTTTGTTAGGTTAGGTGCCAATGCCATGCAAAAATGGTACAGTCAACATTAAACAACATAAATACACAAACAGCGAGTGTGCGAGCATAATGCTTGCAGAAAACCAGAAATTAATTAACTTTTGCTTTAATAAAACTTCACGCCGGCGCGGCGCCGCCACGCCGACCCTCAGAGGTCAGCGCGCCGCCGCCGCCAAATTTTGACGCGGCGCGCACGTCTAGTACTAAGCCTTAAAATCACAGTTTTTAACCTTCTAATGGCTAAAATCCGGAAAATCCGGTTTACAAGATATTGACATTCCGAAATGCCGGGATAGTAAATTTCCGGAAACCCCGTGTACTAAGCCCTAAAATCACAGTTTTTAACCCTCTAATGGCTAAAATCCGGAACATTCGGTTTACAAGATATTGACATTCCGAAATGCCGGGATAGTAAATATCCGGAAACCCCGTGTACTAAGCCCTAACATCACAGTTTTTAACCCTCTAATGGCTAAAATCCGGAAAATCCGGTTTACAAGATTTTGACATTCCGGAATGCCGGGATAGTAAATTTCCGGAAACCCCGTGTACTAAGTCTTAAAATCACAGTTTTTAACCTTCTAATGGCTAAAATCCGGAAAATCCGGTTTACAAGATATTGACATTCTGCACTGCCGGGATAGTACATTTCCGGAAACCCCGTGTACTAAGCTCTAAATCACAGTTTTTAACCCTCTAATGGCTAAAATCCGGGAAAATCCGGTTTGCAAGATTTTGACATTCCGGAATGCCGGGATAGTAAATTTCCGGAAACCCCGTGTACTAAGCTTAAAATCACAGTTTTAAACCCTCTAATGGCTAAAATCCGGATTACAAAAGTGTTAACATTCCGGAATGGTGGGATCGTAAAACTAGAAATTCCGGATTAATAAGATTTTAAAATTTTTCAGGACTTAGAAAATTCTCAATTTTACCGTACGGTTGTTTTGTGAATTTTTTAAGTCCTAGAAAATGACTTCTGAGCCTTATAACTTATAAATTATTAATTTTACAAAAAAGTTGTCCATACTAAACGTGCTTAATTTGATGTGTTTTGTAAGATGAGATGATAAAAATATAGCCTTAATATGACATCACAATGAAAAAAACTATTTTAAGTCCACCGACCGGCCCTTTGCTGTAGGCCGACCCGTTTTCATTTTGTATTTATTCTGTTTTTATTTTGTTGTATTTTATTTTTATTTTATTCTTATATAATTCTTTTTTTATACCACGACGGTGGCAAACAAGTATACGGCCTGCCAGATAGTAAGCCGTAGCCTATGGATGCCTGCAACTCCAGAGGTGCGGCGGTCGTGTCACATGCGCGTTGCTGACCCTTTACAAAAAGAAGGAGAATACCTCGCCCATTTTTAATTTTAGAGAAAAGTTTTTCAAATAAAACACGCTCATTTTAGCGTTTTCTATACCGGAACATCATAAAAAGACTCTAAAAAGTACATGTTATAATGACTTCCCGTCGATGGTTTTTTTTTTCGATCCAAATTATATACAGTGTTCAAAGTCTATTATCTCGGCCATTTTTGATTCTAGAGTAAAGATTTTCAAATAAAACACGCTTATTTTAGCGTACTCAATACGGAGAAATCATAAAAAGTGCACATTATAATGACGTCCCGTCCATGATTTTCTATCGAAGTCTAAATTATGTACAAGTTCAAAGTCCATTATCTCGGGCCTTTTTGGATTTTAGACCAAAGTTTTTCAATAAAACACGCTTATTTTAGAGTTTTCTAAACGAAAAAAAAAAAATATACGTTATAATGATACCTCATCGCTGGTTTTTTTTCGAAGTCCATATTAAATACAAGTTCAAAGTCATCATCTTGGCAATTTTTGATTTTACAGAAAAGCTATTCAAGTAAAACACGCTTATTTTAACGTATTCTATACAGTAAAATCATAAAAAGTACACGTTATAATGACGTCCTGATATACAAGTTCAAAGTCTATTATCTCGGCCAGTTTTGATTTTAGAGAAAAGTTTGTCAAATAAAAAACGCTTAGTTTAGCATATTCTATACGGAATAATCATAAAAATACACGTTATAATTTGTAGTCCCGTCGATGGTTCAAAGTCCATAGTGGACTTTGAACTTGTATATAATTTGGACTTCGAAAAAAAACCCATCGCTTTTTCCACACCAGTCTGACAAGGACCGGTCAACCCGGACCGCTTGCTGGCGCCCCCTAAGGTAGGCAGAAAACCAATTAAGTGCCAAAGGAGAGATATTAAGATGCTTAAGTAGGGCAAGGAGAATGTCGTGGTCAACAGTGTTAAAGGCGTTTGAGAAGTCAATCAGAATTAGTACTGTGACCATTTGATTCTCCATACCGCTTCTTATGTCCTCAGTCACCTTTAGTAGCGCCGTGCATGTGCTATGGCTTGGTCGAAAACCAGACTGGAAGGGCCTAAGCGATTTATGGGAGTAAATGTAATGAGAAAGCTGCTTATGCGCCACCACTTCAGCGATTTTCGACATAAAGGGGAGGATAGAGATGGGTCGGAAATTGCTAGGCGAAGTGGGATTATTAATTTTGGGAAGACTTCTAATTCTTACACGCTCCGCAGCTTGCTGTGCATTTATAATAATGACTTTTTAGTTGTAAATCAGCTTGCAATTTTTTGACAATATACGATTTTGTGGTTAAGAAAAATTGGTTATAAATCAAATCAGAATATTTATATTTCAGATAAATATCCATATCGGGTTAGTTACTGTTACGAAGCGTTTAAAACCAGATTTGTTTTAAGCCTCACTCGTTTAGCATAAGAAAATATTGTTCATTTAAAATCAAAATCAACTGTTTATATTTTTATTAATATTTATTCAATGTGATAAAATCATTTTTATTATTAATTTCAAGATTGCATGTTTTTTGAGTAAATCCAATCATGAATGTATCCAAAATTCAAACCTAAATTTAAACATGGCAATGTTCTATACTCAAAATTTGACACATTTGTACAGATTCAAAAACTCACCCGTTGTTCACTGATTTCCTAACGACTGTGTACATCACTTTTCTTGTATTTTCTATGTAATTTGGATTAAACCAGCTTAAAACCGACAGTCCACTTATTATTAACCATCTTTACAAGACCTGAGACCGAGCGAAGAATCTTCATGGTCCTTCAGAAGCCTCTGAATTAAGGGAAGACAAGATTGTGGAGTCACGTCGAGCTCCATCTATTCAACGGACTTTCTTCAGCAAAGCCGTGGGTCATCCAGGTTGGCGCAGGGCGTATTCAGCTACGTGCAGGTTCCAGAGCTGCCACTCATCGCGTCCCAGCAGTCAGGACCAACGACGAGTGGACAAAGCAGCAACGGAAACACGCAGCATCCCATAGCAGTGGGAATCCAGCCGTAACCAGAAGCCAGTTACGGAATTCAGCCTATCCAGCACCAACCAGACCAAGCAAGGAGCATCCAGTGGGGATCAGAGTGAAACTACATCACAGTTGATTGAAACAGCAATTCAGAAGATCAGCAGAAGTCAGCGCAGAAGGAAAGGAGCACGAAAACGTGAGATCGTTGCATATCCTTTGTTTATCTTATCCATTTCCTTCATTTTTTCATAGTTTCACATCCATTCATTACATAATTCATTATAACTTTCCCGTCCAGTGTAGAAAGTAAAATCATTGTTTTCTTGCCACCAATTTGATCGGTAGTAAGTCGACATTCACTAGTATTTATTTGCGGTATTCATAATTGTAGGCAGGTATAACCTCTTTACACATTCCTTAGCGAAATTAACGCTTTTCTATCACAAATTCATTTGCAACTTAATACCTTACGTTTCATTAATCACAATAATTACAAATTTAACTTATCACTAGCTTAATTTCAATTTTAACTACAATAATCACACGCGAACACGTTAATCCGTTCATTTTTATAGGTAACTGCAGTTTGCCAACATCGCGTAAACAAAGTGATTAAGTAAGTAGTTACGTAATTTTATTGCATCTCGGATATGCACATCTGCGGTGCATAAAGTTAATGCGCCTGGTCGGAAACGCTTGGCAAAGTAGCCTGCTGTATATATTTTTTTTTGGTAGGAATCTAATTTGATCCAAGAATATTAATAATCAAATCACAATGTCTGCCGAACAGGACTTAAAGAAACTTAACTATAAACGCGGGGCTGTTAAGGGCAAGCTTACGGCTTTTCAGAAATTTGTTACCAATGCAGCAGCTGAGCCGCTTTTGAGTGAATTACAACTTGCTGAGCTCCAGTTAAGGTTCGATAAGATAGTACCTATATTCGATGAATTCGATGCATTACAGACCGATATCGAGATGTTGTCTGCGGCTGCAAGCGCGGAGGATATCACAGAGGAGCGAGTTCTCTTCGAGGATGCCTACTACGCTAGCATGTCGTCTGCGCAGGTGCTAATTCAAAAGTATGCAAGGCGGAATTCAGCCGCCAATGAATCGGAGGTAAGCTCTGCTAGTACAGTAGTTAAAGCACACAATGCTAATTTTATAAATTTGCCAAAAATCAATTTGCCGCGGTTTGAAGGTGGATATCAGGACTGGTTGGCTTTTAGAGACACGTATCTTTCGTTGATTCATAACAACGATTCTATCAACACGATAAATAAGTTTCATTACTTGCGCGCATCCTTAAAAGGTAGTGCTGCACTTATTATTCAGAGTTTAGAATTAACGTGTGATAATTATGCAATTGCGTGGCAGTTACTCTCGGAAAGGTACGACAATCAGAAATTATTAGTAGCTAATCATGTAAATGCTTTTTTCAATGTCGAGGCAATTCACAAAGAGTCGAGCCAGGCTTTACGTAACATTTTAGATGTCACAACCAAAAATCTGCGCGCACTCCATTCATTAGGTCAGCCAACGGACAATTGGGACACGCTAGTTGTTCATATGATGTCGTGTAAACTGGATGCAGTGACCACGAGGGAGTGGGAGGAGCGTCGAAATAAGGAGTCGACTATCCCTACTCTGGAGTTTTTCAAAACGTTTTTATTACAAAGAGCTGATTTCTTAGAAAGCCTCGAGGAAATTAAAGTACAAAAACATAAAAATGATTCATCATCATCATCGTCATCCCAGGTTCAATCAAAATCCAAACATTTTGTTGCAAATGCTTCATTTGATGCAAATCGTAGGCCGCATTACTCGAATCTGTGTCCTTTGTGTAGGAATAAGCATCATTTATACAATTGTTATTCATTCAGGAAGCTCCTTGTGGAGACACGCCTCAATAAAGCGAAGCAATTTAAAGTTTGCCTGAACTGTCTTTGTCACGGCCATTCAGAGTCACAATGTCGTTTGTCTCATTGCAAATATTGTAATAAGAAACATCATACACTCATCCATAGTGAGCCAATGCAAGGAACTGAGCCAAAACAAGATATTCCAAACAACATTGCAGTAGTTGCCGGTCATTCACTTACAGTAGGTAGTTCTACGCCGAAGCGTAAATTGCTGTCTACAGCTATCGTGAAGGTGGTTGATAGCAAGGGGGGGCTACAGACAGTACGTATTCTTCTCGATAACGGAAGTACTCTCAATTTCATCACAGACGAGTTATGCAACAAGTTAGGGCTGCGTACCTATCCAAGTAGTACCAGTGTGACTGGTATTATGAATCACACATCCAGAACATCACAGGAATGTTCCATTCAAATTTATTCAGTAGATGGGAAATTCAAGATGGACGTCGATTGCTCCGTCGCTCCGGTTATCACGCCCAACATCCCATCCACGTACATGCACACGGACGACATTCAATTTCCTTTAGGAATTCAGTTAGCAGACCCTACATTCGATACGCCGTCTTCTGTCGACATCCTGTTGGGTGTTGACATTTTTTGGGATGTCCTCGGCACAAACAAAATTGAATTAGGTGCAAATCGGCCCAGTCTTCGTGAGACCAAGTTAGGGTGGCTGGTTTGTGGTGTAATTCATCAGCCCAAGTCGAACGTGCCACAGACATGCATGTTCACTCATGAAGTACCCTCAGATTCAAATATAGACATCTCAAGGTTTTGGGAGTTAGACACAATTGCACCTAGACACAAGCTTACGTCAGAAGAAAACGAGTGTGAGGAACATTTTTTAAAAACCACTACACGGGAAGCTGATGGGCGTTTCAAGGTTTCCATACCGTTGAAGGAGTCGCCGGAGGTTCTGGGAGACTCATATCAGCGAGCTTTGGCCACATTCCTTTCAGTAGAGCGTCGACTAGAGCGGAATCCAAAGTTGAAAAGTCTGTATGTGGACTTTTTATCAGAGTACGAAAGATTGGGTCACATAAGCAAGAGTGTAGGTGATGAGCATTCAGTGTCGTGTCTTTTACCTCATCATGGGGTACTTCGGGACTCTACTACTACAAAATTGAGAGTCGGTTTCAATGGGTCCTCTCCCACGACCTCAGGCAAGTCATTCAACGACATTCAGAGAGTAGGGCCAACTATTCAGGACGATTTACAGTCGATTCTTATTCGGTTTCGTCAACACAACTTTGTAGTGACCGCTGATGTCGAAAAAATGTACCGGCAGATACTCATTGAGGATTCACAGCGGTCTCTACAGAAGATACTGTGGCGGTCAGATCCATCACAGCCAATTTCAATATACACATTAAATACAGTGACCTATGGCACGGCGAGTGCACCTTATCTTGCCACTAGATCCCTGACTCAATTGGGGTACGATTCAAAGGATGAAGATGTCAGACACGCAATTTGTCATGATTTTTACGTCGATGATTTTTTGTCAGGTCGGGATACGGTTGAGGAAACTATCGCATTATGTCGTAATGTTACGCAT
Organism: Pammene aurita; assembly: GCA_947086415.1. NCBI lineage: Eukaryota > Metazoa > Arthropoda > Insecta > Lepidoptera > Tortricidae > Pammene > Pammene aurita. The sequence goes on along the minus strand of OX352310.1, from coordinate 6,895,460 downwards.
GAATTAGAATCAGCAAAATTACATTTAAGAAAATGGCATTCAAATAATAAAGAGATTTTGCTCGCAGTCTGTCAAGACGTTAATGGTTCCGATACTGTAGATCTCAGCATTGAAGATTCGTCAAAGACTCTAGGTTTAAATTGGGCATGCTTCCAGGATACGTTGACGTTTTCTATCAATGTCGATACACAAAATAAAATTAATAAAAGGTCAATTCTTTCAACCATCTCACAGGTGTTCGATCCACTTGGTCTTGTTTCTCCATGCATAGTAGAAGCGAAGATTATTATGCAGCAGCTGTGGATCAGCAAATGTTCATGGGATGGGGAAATTCCAAGTTCAATCAAGGACGCATGGGTCCATTTTGCGCGTACGTTACCATACTTAAACAGTCTTTCAATTCCACGGTGAATCAAATTACCCAACCCCGCTGAAGTGTCACTTCATGTTTTCACAAATGCCAGCGAAAAGGCATACGGTGCGTGCTTATATGTACGTAGTGTAGGTAATGACGGAGCAGTCAGTGTCCGTCTATTAGCTTCCAAAAGCAAAGTAGCTCCTATCAAGCCACAGGCTACAATATCACGCTTAGAGTTGAGCGGCGCGTTGCTAGGTGCAAAGCTATACACAAAGGTATCTTCATCGCTCACTTTGGAGATGAAGGAATGTATATTCTGGTGTGATTCTTCAATCACGTTGGGGTGGATTGCTGCATCCCCTCGCAATCTCAAAACTTTCGTGCGCCATAGGGTAAGCGAAATTCAAGAGCGTACAGCTGGCTGTCGGTGGCGCTATGTACCGTCGAAAGAAAATCCAGCGGATTTAGTGTCCCGTGGTCTCAGCGCTGACCAGCTAGGTCAAACTTCGTTATGGTGGTCAGGTCCTGAGTTCATACAATTAGATCAGAAGGTATGGCCAAATAATCCAAACAAGGGAGCCGTCGTTAGTCTGCCCGAAATGGTAGAGCGATCGCTTGTCATTCATGAACAACCTGAAAACATATTCACAAAATTAATCCAAAATTCATCAGGTTTCACAAAACTCAAGCGTATCATGGCGTACGTTCTTAGATTCGTACATAACAGTCGGAACAAAGAGTCCAAACAAATTGGTAACATTTCACATAAAGAGCTCGATTGCGCTAGTTACTTCCTTCTGCGTAGGGCTCAAGAAGATTCTTTTCCTAAAGAAGTAGAATTGTTAATTTCAAATAAACAGTTACCACGAAAATGCAGTCTTCGATCTCTTTCTCCATTTCTCGGAGATGACAAACTCATTCGTGTGGGGGGAAGACTGAGCAACTCCAGCTACGATTACGATGTCAAGCATCCAGTGTTGCTCAGTTCTAAACATCCACTATGCAAGTTAATATTCAGATTCTATCATCTCAAGTTTTTACATGCAGGACCACAACTTCTTCTCGCTACCGTAAGGCATAAATATTGGGCTATCCGCGGTAGGGATCTAGCTAAGAGTACAGTGTACAAGTGTATAAAATGCTCGCGGTTTAGTGGCAAAACAGTACAGCCTGTCATGGGCAACTTACCGAGAGAACGTGTTGAGTTAGAATATCCATTTTTAGAGACTGGCGTCGACTATGCTGGTCCAGTCATGATATCCAACCGAAAAGGTAGAGGCAGTGTGCTTGTAAAATCATATATTTGTGCATTTGTGTGCCTTGCTACAAAAGGAGTGCACCTCGAGCTTGTTACAGACTTAACGACTGAAGCATACATTGCAGCTCTGCGTAGATTCATTGCTCGTCGTGGTAAACCACAGACAATCTTCTCTGATAATGCCACGACCTTTCAAGGTGCTTGTAATGAATTTTCTAAGGTTCTTAATGCATCGGCGTCATCAGGCATAGCCGAGGATATCAAGTTTTCATTCATTCCGGCTTACGCACCACATTTCGGCGGCTTGTGGGAGTCTGCCATAAAATCAATTAAACATCATCTCCGCCGTGTACTTGATCAAACGCATATGACATACGAAGAAATGGCGACTTTATTGATTCAAATTGAGAGTATTTTAAATTCAAGACCGCTAACACCAATCTCAAACGATCCAAATGATCTCTGTCCTTTAACTCCTTCCCACTTCCTTATAGGACGATCCACAAATTTCGTGCCACATCCACAGATTACTGCAACCAAAACTTCGTCACTGCAACGTTGGAAGCGCATTGAGCTGCTCAAACAACAATTCTGGCATCGTTTCAGTAACGAGTACATTTTCTGGCTGCAGCAAAAGACAAAATGGCACTCATCCACAGGAGAACTCCAGGAAGGCGTTTTGGTTGTCGTCAAGGACAAGACTCTGCCTCCTCTTCTCTGGCAACTCGGTCGAGTCGTCCGAGTCATTCCTGGCAGCGACGGTATTGCGCGCGTCGCAGATATAAAAACGAAGAGAGGAATCATCCGAAGGGCGTTCAATAATATCTGCCCTCTCCCTGTAACCAAATAATTGAAGTTCAGACTTCAATGCCGGAAGCATGTTACGAAGCGTTTAAAACCAGATTTGTTTTAAGCCTCACTCGTTTAGCATAAGAAAATATTGTTCATTTAAAATCAAAATCAACTGTTTATATTTTTATTAATATTTATTCAATGTGATAAAATCATTTTTATTATTAATTTCAAGATTGCATGTTTTTTAAGTAAAATATTCCAATCAATTTATAATCATGAATGTATCCAAAATTCAAACCTAAATTTAAACATGGCAATGGTACAGCTTCAAAAACTCACCCGTTGTTCACTGATTTCCTAACGACTGTGTACATCACTTTTCTTGTATTTTCTATGTAATTTGGATTAAACCAGCTTAAAACCGACAGTCCACTTATTATTAACCATCTTTACAAGACCTGAGACCGAGCGAAGAATCTTCAGTTACAATAAAAATAAAAACTTATATCAATGTTAGTAGAAAAATTAAACTTCTTATTTATCTAGTCTAAGTATTAACGATAAAGCAACGCTTCAGGTTCAGATGGTGAGTGTGAAACAGATCACTACTATTTAATATACCTTACTAATATCCTGATCAGTGCCACCCAGTGACAAATGATTGGAAAGCTGTAGGTACCTATCCGCTAACACCTTCAAAATACTGTTCTGACTCTTCCTGACCCGTTCCACCTAACGACGCAATGTTGTTCTTATGATTGCGTGGAACTCATCTGTCCGTGGCTTGGCGTGTTATAAATCAGCTTGCAAGTGTTTGACAATAGCTATACGATTTTGTGGCCGACTGTAATTTTCTTCAGACAATTATCTAGTTAATACTTATTAAGAGGATCATTAAGACGGTCATCTTTCCTCAGCGAAACACGACGTATTGCTCGCTTGGCCCACGCCCGACTGGCGACCGACGCCATATATGTACGTACGGGATAGAAATAAAAATTGCCTTGAATTTTCAAATCGTCTGGATATACGGCAATTATAATCAGCGATTTGGAGCAACACGGAATCGATTGGAGCAATTCGAGAAATCATTGCCGAAATAACTGCCGCATTTTCTACAAATTGCTCGATATTGCTCCAATAATTTCGGCAGCCTGTCGCCGGGCAATAATTAAATAAATAAATAAATATTATAGGACTATTTTACACAAATCGACCTAGGCCCACCGTAAGCTCAATATGGCTTGTGTTATGGGTACTAGACGACGATATATATAATAGATAAATATGGATAAATACTTAAATACATAGAAAACATCTGTGATAAACACACAAATAAATAACCTGACCAGGATTCGAACCCGGGACCTCCTGCTTCGTAGGCAGGGTCACTACCGACTGGGCTAGGAGGCCGTTAAAAATCGCCCCTGTAAGAGCACCTTTATACTCTATGGCCACGACCACCCAATAAATCACCTGGCCAGTGTTGTTCCTCTGGAATTTTGGGGTTGCCGTGTTTCGTGTTGTAATTTGCCGTATCTCTATAGAATATCTTAAAATTATTGCCGTATCACAAAAACCGACGGAAATGTGCCCGAAAAGTGTATGGAGGTACGGCAATGGGACGCTGCCGTGTGCCGTAATTTTGGCATACATTTTTTATTTCTCTCTTTGTTAGGTTAGGTGCCAATGCCATGCAAAAATGGTACAGTCAACATTAAACAACATAAATACACAAACAGCGAGTGTGCGAGCATAATGCTTGCAGAAAACCAGAAATTAATTAACTTTTGCTTTAATAAAACTTCACGCCGGCGCGGCGCCGCCACGCCGACCCTCAGAGGTCAGCGCGCCGCCGCCGCCAAATTTTGACGCGGCGCGCACGTCTAGTACTAAGCCTTAAAATCACAGTTTTTAACCTTCTAATGGCTAAAATCCGGAAAATCCGGTTTACAAGATATTGACATTCCGAAATGCCGGGATAGTAAATTTCCGGAAACCCCGTGTACTAAGCTCTAAAATCACAGTTTTTAACCCTCTAATGGCTAAAATCCGGAACATTCGGTTTACAAGATATTGACATTCCGAAATGCCGGGATAGTAAATATCCGGAAACCCCGTGTACTAAGCCCTAACATCACAGTTTTTAACCCTCTAATGGCTAAAATCCGGAAAATCCGGTTTACAAGATTTTGACATTCCGGAATGCCGGGATAGTAAATTTCCGGAAACCCCGTGTACTAAGTCTTAAAATCACAGTTTTTAACCTTCTAATGGCTAAAATCCGGAAAATCCGGTTTACAAGATATTGACATTCTGAACTGCCGGGATAGTACATTTCCGGAAACCCCGTGTACTAAGCTCTAAAATCACAGTTTTTAACCCTCTAATGGCTAAAATCCGGGAAAATCCGGTTTGCAAGATTTTGACATTCCGGAATGCCGGGATAGTAAATTTCCGGAAACCCCGTGTACTAAGCTTAAAATCACAGTTTTAAACCCTCTAATGGCTAAAATCCGGATTACAAAAGTGTTAACATTCCGGAATGGTGGGATCGTAAAACTAGAAATTCCGGATTAATAAGATTTTAAAATTTTTCAGGACTTAGAAAATTCTCAATTTTACCGTACGGTTGTTTTGTGAATTTTTTAAGTCCTAGAAAATGACTTCTGAGCCTTATAACTTATAAATTATTAATTTTACAAAAAAGTTGTCCATACTAAACGTGCTTATTTTGATGTGTTTTGTAAGATGAGATGATAAAAATATAGCCTTAATATGACATCACAATGAAAAAAACTATTTTAAGTCCACCGACCGGCCCTTTGGTATAGGCCGACCCGTTTTCATTTTGTATTTATTCTGTTTTTATTTTGTTGTATTTTATTTTTATTTTATTCTTATATTATTCTTTTTTTATACCACGACGGTGGCGAACAAGCATACGGCCTGCCAGATAGTAAGCCGTAGCCTATGGATGCCTGCAACTCCAGAGGTGCGGCGGTCGTGTCACATGCGCGTTGCTGACCCTTTACAAAAAGAAGGAGGACCTCGCCCATTTTTAATTTTAGAGAAAAGTTTTTCAAATAAAACACGCTCATTTTAGCGTTTTCTATACCGGAGCATCATAAAAAGTCTCTAAAAGTACATGTTATAATGACTTCCCGTCGATGGTTTTTTTTTCGATCCAAATTATATACAGTGTTCAAAGTCTATTATCTCGGCCATTTTTGATTCTAGAGTAAAGATTTTCAAATAAAACACGCTTATTTTAGCGTACTCAATACGGAGAAATCATAAAAAGTGCACATTATAATGACGTCCCGTCCATGATTTTTTATCGAAGTCTAAATTATGTACAAGTTCAAAGTCCATTATCTCGGGCCTTTTTGGATTTTAGACCAAAGTTTTTCAATAAAACACGCTTATTTTAGAGTTTTCTAAACGAAAAAAAAAAAAAAATATACGTTATAATGATACCTCATCGCTGGTTTTTTTTCGAAGTCCATATTAAATACAAGTTCAAAGTCATCATCTTGGCAATTTTTGATTTTACAGAAAAGCTATTCAAGTAAAACACGCTTATTTTAACGTATTCTATACAGTAAAATCATAAAAAGTACACGTTATAATGACGTCCTGATATACAAGTTCAAAGTCTATTATCTCGGCCAGTTTTGATTTTAGAGAAAAGTTTGTCAAATAAAAAACGCTTAGTTTAGCATATTCTATACGGAATAATCATAAAAATACACGTTATAATTTGTAGTCCCGTCGATGGTTCAAAGTCCATAGTGGACTTTGAACTTGTATATAATTTGGACTTCGAAAAAAAACCCATCGCTTTTTCCATTAGCCTTAGCTTATTCTATACGGAAAAATCATAAAAAGTACACAATATAATGACGTCCCGATGTGCAAGCTCCATGTCCAATCGGCCATTTTTGATTTTAGAGAAAAGTTTTTCAAATGAAACACGCTTATTTTAACGTATTCTATACGGTAAAATTATTAAAAGTATACCTCATCGCTGGTTTTTTTTTCGAAGTCCAAATTATATACGACCCCCCGCAAGGTGGACTGATGACCTGGTGATGCGGGTGGCGCAGGACCGGTCATTGTGGCACTCTTTGGGGGAGGCCTATGTCCAGCAGTGGACGTCTTTCGGCTGATATGATGAAATTATATACAAGTTCAGAGTCCATTTTCTCTGCCACTTTTGATTTTAGAGTAAAGTTTTCTCTAAAATCAAAAGTGGCCAAGATAATGGACTCTGAACTTGTATATAATTTAGATTTTGAAAAAAAATATCAGCGATGGGCTATACTTTTAATTATTTTACCGTATAGAATACGCTAAAATAAGCGTGTTTTATTTGAAAAACTTTTTTCTAAAATCAAAAATGGCCGATTGGACATAAGTTTCATGTCTAATCGGCCAGAGAAAAGTTTTTCAAATAAAACACGAAACAAAAAAAATATCAGCGATGGGTTATACTTTTAATTATTTTACCGTATAGAATACGCTAAAATAAGCGTGTTTTATTTGAAAAACTTTTTTCTTAAATCAAAAATGGCCGATTGGACATAAGTTTCATGTCTAATCGGCCAGAGAAAAGTTTTTCAAATAAAACACGCTTATTTTAGCGTATTGTATACGAAAAATCATTAAAAGTACACGTTGTATTGACGTCCCGTCGATGTTTTTTTTTCGAAGTCCAAATGATAAAAAAGTTCCATGTCTAATCGGCCATTTTTGATTTTAGAGAATTTTTTTCAAATAAAACACGCTTATTTTAGCGTATTCATAAAAAGTACATGTTATAATGAAGTCCCCTCGATGGGTTTTCCAAATCCAAATTATATACAAGTTCAAAGTCCATTATCTCGGCCATTTTGATTTTAGAGTAATGCTTTTTAAATAAAACACGCTTATTTTAGCGTATTCTAGACGGAAAAGTCATAAAAATACACGTTATAAAGATACCCCGTCGCCATTTGATATTCTATTTACTCCATGTAGTCAATCTTCAAAGTTGAGTAAAAAATGTTTCTAATAAAACTTGCTTATTTTAACACATTTTACACAATAAGACAAAAAAAAGTGTCATAATGACACCATTTCAACCAAAATAGTCCAATTTGTACTCAACCTTCAGGGCCTCATAACTTCAAAACTATCGAGTTAAAAAAATGTGTTAAAGAAAAGTTGCTTATTTTTATGTGTTTTATACTATAAGTTAATAAAAACATAGCCTTATTATGACATCACACTTATGAAAAATTTATTAAGTCCAGCCCGGCCCTTTGCTAGTCCAACCGAGAGGCAGATAACGTAATTTCGATTTTCACGTTTCATGATTGGCACTCTGTAAACAAACCGCCTTGATGCATAAATTACATATTTATTAGTAACTAATTATCTGTGACAATTTGTCAAAATACTGTTTATATGGTAAACTAGCTTTAGCGTGGCACACAGATCCGCCGTTGCAGTGCCTTACGGACTACGGTGTAGTCATACGTTATATCACCATTAATTATAAGGATAATTAGGAGTTAAGGAACTTACTTAAATTTTATATTACTGCTTTCTTTACTAAGAAAAATAAAGAAGAGCGACTAAAAAGTCGCTGTTTGTCTTTGTCGCACTTACTACTATATGTATGTATAGAGTAATAATGTATAGAAAACAAACGAGCTGCTAGGCAGCCTGGCCGGCACATGCACCCCGCCCGCGCCTTACCCTTCCCCGCGCATGCCCTTTACGCAAAACAAGTTTTTGTTTTGAAAAATAAAAATAATCCTTTGATTACAACGACACAAATTTCAAACATTGTTTCGATACGCTTTTATAAAAATATTGACGCAAACTTTAATAACTTTAATATTTTATTGTACTGTTAACAGGGTCATACAAGAAAAAAAAAATCATTGATTAATATGGCACAAATTTATTCAAATAATAGATACCGATATTTTAGAAAGCACCGTACCTAATTGATCAACTCTAATTTTATATAGGCTTATAAAAGTCCACATATATGTGCTGATTGAATGTCAGTCTTCCCGTTGACGAAAGTGACACAAATCGCGTGCGTGCGTCAGTAACAACTTTGCTGTTACAGTGAAAAAACAATTTTGATCTCTAATTTTCTATTTCCCGAATAATGTTTAAAAAAAGAAATGTCTAAGTATCTACCTAAGCAACAACCTAGGATGACACAAATTATTATTATTAGCTAAGTTGGATGGCCTGAACTTTGTATGTGAAAAATAAGCATCTTTAATATTATCGAAACTTCATAATTTATCGGTACGGGTCTATGTTCCCGCCAGTACGAGTAGAGACTGTTTTCGTTACGGTATAAGCGGTACGGAAGCGCTATACAGGATGAAACAAAAGTACTGGTGATACGTTTAAGGGCATAATTCTTTTTTTTTTTCAATTTCAATTTCAGTTTCTTTATTTGTCAACCAACGTGGGTCATTAAAACACATTATCAATAGGTAGGTAATAAGAAAAAAACAAATAAAATAATAACTTAATTCGAATTAAATATGCCAAAGAAATTGATAAAAAATAAATATCATACAGTCTATTAAGTCTTCATAATAAGTTTTTGGATGCAAAAAAAAAAAAATTGACAAGTCGTCCCGGCTCACAGTGTCCCAGGATCACTTGGGACGGGATATTTTTTGATGGCTTTGCAGGTCGATGTGAGATGTGAGGTTTGATGTTCTAATTAAAAGTCTTATAGTAACCCCCTGTCAATTCTTTATAGATTAAGAGAAAAAAAAGTTGGCATTTTCCAGGAACTGCAGGGGAAAATGCTACTTTTCGTTGGTCGTTGATTTATTAAATAGCCATCATTTATCGTTCAATATTGCATAAAATTGTGCCTTTTCTCAGTTCAAGCTATTTAACGAGCGTCAACAATTAATAGTCGAAGCAATAGCCAAATAACCCCTTTTAAGTTTTAATTTCTTTACTCTTTATTGTGAACGAATATGTATTAGATATTTGCCAAGGATGATGCTGCTGTTCATTCCTATCGCCTTTAATAATTACAGCGGCTGATCTCTTGGTATATCCGCAATATTGAATTTTAAAATTAAGTCTTCAGTGCCTGATAAAAAACGGATAGCAATGATCAAAAGTGCGTAACTGCATATGGTACAGTACTGGTAGGAACTTTTCTATTACTACTACTTTTCTCTTGTTGGCACCTCCGGAGTAGGAGAGGTACCGGCTGTGGCGTTATTCACAGCTTCTTGGGTAGCGCCATGGGTCCTACTCAACTCCATGACGCCTCACCCGCGCTCTTCCAGGCCGCGTGTATTGACGCAAGACAGCAAATGCCTAACGAGGGTGGACCCCACGGCTACACGTAGCCCTTCCATAGGAATGACTAATTGGGATTATTGTCTAGGATAGGGTAGCCAATCATTTGATAAACAATTTTTCGTAAATATTCATTTTACAAACAACGTTTGGCAAATTAACTATTCACAAATAGGACGTTTCATAAAAGATTATTTTACAAATAGTTCATGAGCCAAAATATTTACTTGATAAAACATCATATTACAAAACATTAATTGGCAAATTATTTATTTCTTATTCGTGACAATCCACAATATAACGCATAGTAAAACAACGTTAATAAAATCCATTTTTTGGCAAATATTTTGTTTAATAAATCATCATCGTGGGTACGTATTCATACTTATCTAACGGTAAAAATAAGATCATAACAATAACTTATTATCTTAGTATAATTGTTCTTGTACGATGATAGAGAAGTTTTAGTGTTCAGCTAGTATGAAGCCAATCAAGCAATATAGTACCTGTCACATTTTAATAATTCCTGACCTAAAAATCACTTTTAAACTAGAATTTATAATTGTACGGAGTGACTTAACAAGTCAACAAACACAAATGTTGCCGCAATTCGGCCAGTGCTGTTCTTATCGGTATTTTTATTTAATTATTAACGGTTCTACAAACGCCGCGACTTATTGGTTGCGATATTGTCGCTGCAACTTGATTAAGGCTTTAAGGCTGAAGAATGCTGCAACATGATGTGGAAAATACGTTACTTTTACGAAATGACTGTTACTTGTTGATAAAACTATGCGGTACGCGACAAATCAAAGTCAATTTATAACTTCTGTACAATAATAATTTCTAAAGGCAGCTACTCATACACCTGCCGTAGGGTTAATACCGGGCGCATGGCTTAGCGAATTCAATCAACCGGAGCGGCCATTTCACATTTTCTATACAAAAAAAGTCTGCCGATTTTTGCGGGGGAGGCGAACGTCAAATGTATGGCTATTCGTACGTAACATACAAATAGCCATGTCAGCAAACGTCAGTCCGTACAATAAATATGACCACTGGTCTTATTTATTGACCATTGTTTTCGGCAGAGGGGAAAGCCTGTCAATGGCCGTTCCGGTTAGTTAAATTCTCCAAGCGCATGGCGGTCGGGCCAATATTGGGATTTCTCTACACACATGCCTGCCGTTCAGTTTGTGAGTGAATATCTTGCTGAACGCACGTCTCTAAAATGGCGCCAGAGGTAGCTTAGAGTGAGGAATAGGACATAGGATACTTAACTACTTTTTATCCCGAAAAAAAATCTTTTTCAGAGGCCATACGATAGCCGAATTCTATGCGGACGAATAATTATCCAAGTATCTTTTCGTCTATTTTAGAAGTAGTTAAGTAGGTATTTTTGAGAAATATCGTCTTCTGACTGTTCGTAAATATCGTTACGTTTTGTTGTTATTACTCGTAGAAGTGTTGAATTGAATTATTAAGCGATGTTGCCTCGGATTACGGATTCCTGTGGACGTGCAAGAATTGTGGAAGAGCCAGAACAATGTTCATCCAAAATGTCGCCTCCATAATAAAGATGTCAGAGTTATAGAAACTATATAATAGTAGTCCGCCTCGAACTGAGATCTAGCGATTTCCTTGTAAATGCATTGACCAATATAACAAGACTCTTATGATGATTGTTTTGCGCCTTCTAGCTCCATAACCCATTGATCGATCCTGCTCATATACTCGTACGAACTCTAAAATTATATTGATTTCTGCTATAACCCCAATAAATTTCATAAAGATTAGAAAATATGTTACTACAGTTACCGCAACAACTATTCAAAATCAAAAAGCCATCGAAATGCAGCGATGTCCAGGTAGCCAGCTGACAGTTCCGTTTCCGTTTCATCCGAAGCTGTCTATAACTTGACTTCGCTTAGGCTCCGCTCGTTCGACGAGATAGAAAAATAATTATATGATATATTGTATAACATAACTATACGATTTATCAGCGGCAACTTATGTCAAAACTTTTGTCTGATTTGAATATTGTAGCATTTCAGTCTGTTACATGATAATTTAATTTCCTAACGCTTATGGATCCTTTAAATGGAATCGTATTGGTAGTGTTTAGTACAACATTACACTTTTCGATACTTTTTATCGACATATACCCATGACTATTTTATTTGTGCTATTCCAGGGAACATTTTAACTGTCAATCATGTGTCAAGTCACTTTTTATAATTAGAAATTCAACCGTAGGTCTTGAATTCCGTACTGACATAACGACATAACGGGTACCTTGCTGTGACCAACTGTGTAGCCGTGTTACTACAAAAGTGATAGTATTTCTAAGTTAGATCTAGTTTCATTACGTAAGTTTATTTAAGTTTTTAAGCTGCCGCTCACCGTTCATATGTATTAGGCACTCGTTATACAATTGTACACAAAATAGACATTCAGAATGGAACAATTTTGCATGCAGTATATTTTTAATTTAACCAGAATATACCCTTGCAAATTTCTTATTTACCAGCTGGCAAGCGTTCAAAAACCTAAACCTATTTCCAGTACAAAATTGTTTAATTTTGTATTGAACTAGTAAAGGATGGTTTTTTGAATCGTTGCATAAAGGAAACTTGAAAATTTTAAAGGATGTATTTGGCTCAGTAAATTACCTAAATACAGATTTAACAATAATTATTAAGTAAGTATTTCAATGACAGTACAAAAAAAAACCGGCCAAGAGCGTGTCGGGCCACGCTCAGTGTAGGGTTCCGTAGTTTTCCGTCCGTCACAGTAAGTATCCCCACTTAAGAGTTTTTGAAAGCACGTCATTTCATTGTGATTTTGTAGAAATTACAGGTACAATAAACACCTGCTTATACGGTTAAATTACAAAATTAGTTCAGAAATTATTTTGTATTTTTTTTTCAAAAACTATTCAACCTATCAAGTTCGAAATAATTTTCCTAGAAAGTTTTTATAAAGTTCTACTTTTCAGATTTTTTTCATATTTTTAAAACTTATGGTTCAAAAGTTAGAGGGGGGGGGGACGACACACATTTTTTTTTACTTCTGGGAGCGATTATTTCCGAAAATGTTTACATTATCAAAAAATGATTTGAGTAAACCCCTATTCATTTTTAAATACCTATCCAACAATATATCACACGTTAGGGTTGAAATGAAAAAAAAATCACTCCCCACTTTATGTATAGGGGAGGTACCCTAATAAAACATTTTTTTCCACTTTTTATTTTACCACTTTGTCGGCGTGATTGATATACATATTAGTACCAAATTTCAGCTTTCTAGTGCTAACGGTCACTGAGATTATCCGCGGACGGACGGACGGACGGACAGACATGGCGAAACTATAAGGGTTCCTAGTTGACTACGGAATCCTAAAAACGGCAGAACGGCCAATTACGCTAATTAGTGCTATAAAATTACGGTTAAACTCATACCGCCCAGTGGTTTGTTATACGGAACGTCATTTTTTATGAAACAATAGTTTTATGAATTGACGATCTGCAAAATAACTGATTTTAAAAACAAATTATTTATGAAATCAATATTTTTAAATAATAATTTGTATTGTAATATGTTTACAAAGTGTAAGTGTTACTAAATGTCTATTGTCGAGTAAATATTCACAGAATGAGCATTTTTAAGAATGTCAGGTTTGTGAAATGAATAGTTTGTGAATCGTTGTTTGTTATTTACGAAATGTTGTTTGCCAAATGATGATAAACCCTAGGATAGAGTTAGAACAAATACATTGTTCTCCTCGACCAATGCGGTGGCTAGGCGGCATTTAGAAGTGACCCCTGAAGTTACTCGCGCTATTATAATGATAATAAAAAAAACCAGCCAAGAGCGTGTCGGGCCACGCTCAGTGTAGGGTTCCGTAGTTTTCTGTCCGTCACAGTAAGTGTCCCCACTTAAGAGTTTTTGAACGCACGTCATTTCATTGTGATTTTGTAGAAATTACAGGTACAATAAACACATGCTTATACGGTTAAAACAAACTTAGTTCAGAAATTATTTTGTAATTTTTTTTCAAAAACTATTCAACCTATCAAGTTCAAAATAATTTTCCTAGAAAGTTTTTATAAAGTTCTACTAATGAGATTTTTTTCATATTTTTAAAACTTATGATTCAAAAGTTAGAGGGGGGGGACACATTTTTTTTTACTTCTGGAGCGATTATTTCCGAAAATATTTACATTATCAAAAAATGATTTTAATAAACCCCTATTCATTTTTAAATACCTATCCAACAATATATCACACGTTAGGGTTGAAATGAAAAAAAAATCACTCCCCACTTTACGTATAGGGGAGGTACCCTAATAAAACATTTTTTTCCACTTTTTATTTTAGCACCTTGTCGGCGTGATTGATATACATATTAGTACCAAATTTCAGCTTTCTAGTGCTAACGGTCACTGAGATTATCCGCGGACGGAAGGACGGACGGACGGACGGGCAGACATGGCGAAACTATAAGGGTTCCTAGTTGACTACGGAACCCTAAAAAACGAATGCCATCTGATTTCAATTATTGTATTAGTGCATTTTTCCTAAGTTCTCGTCCACCGATGGAAAAAAACAATATTTGTCCGGCTTCCTACTCTGATAGCTCGATAACTGTCCGGCTGGGGCAGATGGCATTTGTATCCAGTGTCTGTATGTGATGTCGAACAAGCATGCTAATTTTCAAGCGGTTGCATGACAACTTTGTTTTTAAATTTTCTTCTCCATCGGACATGGTATTAAAATTGTATTTTATAATTATTTTTACCTGTTTTTATAGTGGGGCATTCCACTCATACAATAGAATGTTATTCAATCAAATACCAACATTGAAAACATTGAAAAAGTAATCAACCCAGCAGGATTTGAACCTCGCATCGATACGCCTTACCGGGGCTCGATCGCTTTTCCAATTAAGCTATGGGTCAAGTTACTATGTTGACGAAATTCTCAATGCCTTCAATCATTTTTTTGCATTTATTTTGATCTACATCGGCTTTACAGCAGCCCCGGTAAGGCGTATCGATGCAAGGTTCAAGTCCTGCTGGGTTGATTATTTTTTCAATGTTTTCAATGTTTGTTTTTGATTGAATAACATTCTATTGTATTTTATAACCAGCGTAATACCCACTTTCAAGCAACCGCAGCGGTTAACGCATATCACTGGCAGCCATTCAATGGTTCCACAGCTATCTTGATGATCTTTTGTTTGATGCGTGTGAATTCATTGTAATGTTTTTATTTTATTAATTTTATAGATTGCACCTATCACACCGCTGGTGTTTATTTTGAGAGACTGAAAAGTCAAGCGTCAATCTGCAAAATGGCTGGTCGAGTGTGGTCCACATTCCAAGCCACGAGAAGCGGCGGATCGCCGATGAATATGCGCATTCAAGATTTGCCCAAGAACAGGCGCGACGACGCCGTAGACTTGTTTGTAAAATATTTTATCAATGAAGAAGTGCTTCTGACAACGGCAGGTAATGTAAAGAGACTAGGGTACACTTATTTTTTTAGTCAATCATGACTACATGCATCACGATAGGCTAAATTTTACGAGGGCTGTTTAGAAAGTTTCTAGCTGCTCCGGCGGTATTCATGGATTTTTTTTATATGTAGGCACTAATCATGACCGAGAGAAATCACAACATGAATGCGAATATTTTTTTATTAAATTTTTTGGGGTTCCGTAGCCAAAACGGCAAAAACGGAACCCATAAGACTCGGAAACTATAAGACGTATCTTAATAAAAGGAGATCGTCAATTTTTGTTAAGTCATCTGGCCCAAATTATTTAGGACCGTTTAGGAATGGTTCTTACCACGGACTAGATAAGTTCGTACCTTTGAAGAATCGTCATAATTTCTAGATCAGGATGGTGGTAAAAATATTGCGAAATTTAAAAATCATGCATTTAACTTGAATCTCACAAGGACCATATTTGAAAGCGTGCTTGCCTATGATTTATATATTAATGTAAAAAAAGTACCGATTTTTTAAAGATAATGTACAAAAGCGGACTTGAAAACAAAACGGGAATCATGATGAAATAATAAAAAGTCATATTTTGATCGTATTCATAGTTCCTGTATTTCGGTAAACAAAGACGGCTGTCAAACCATCGTTGATACTATTAACTGAACATTCCTAAACACCTATTGCGAAGGGATAAGGTTTACCACCGTTAAGTGCCATAGCACTAGTATCTGACATTGCAAAATTGAAAAAAAGATGCGTTTCGTTATCGAAGGAGCATGATATTATGCCATTATGAAACCCACTTTTAATATTCAAACTCCGATCAAAAATGCAAAAATACGCATTTTCAATCTTTAGGCGTTTTAATACAGTCGATTTCTAATTTAAACTTTCGTATTCGTAGGCTTAGATACTATTTTAATATTACAATCTTCTAACTTACCGAACAGTATCAAAACGCAGATTATGTAACGGTATACATTGACAGTGTCAAACCAAAAAACAATCCCGTTTCAGGCGAGGGTGAAGTTAAACTTTATGTCAATGCCATAAGGACGTTAACGACTTGTCTTGCTGTATTTTAATCGCGGAAAAATCAACATAATGTTTATTTATTTAGTATTTCTAATTCCCGTTTCATTTTTTTGCAATATTTTGTCTACTTTAGTAATAAAATGAGTATTTATTTTACATTGCAGTACAAACTGTATACGGTTTATATCAGGTGGCCCAGAATTGACGATCTCCTTTGAACATAAGGTGTATTTTGTATGCCGCTACTAAGTTATGTAGTTAAATTGCAGAAAAAATATGGGTGATTAAAAAATTAAGTAATTAAACGATCAGCCGTTTTTAAAACTGATTCGCAAAAAAAAAAAGGTATTAAATTATTTGGTCAGCATACAAAAATTTTGCTCGCAATGAATAAAAATGGAGCTACAACTACTTGTTCAGCAAAAAACTCACAAACGGACAACGTTATAACCAATATTGATCTGCTTTTGTTATAATTTATCTGCTCAATAAATTGTTGAGCTGCAAAATAATACTCGTAACCTGGTCAGCAAGATAAAAAAATTGGTGGGTAGAATAAACATGGCTGTAAGCAGTTTAAATGAAAGGTTATGCATATTAAAACAATAGTAATCTGATATAATAAAGTTGGGTGGCGTTTGATTTGAAAAATCGGCAGAGTTGTAACCGGAGTGAAATTAGTCCACGTGACACGAGCAGCCAATCGTGTGCGTGCATTTTATTAGCAAATGTCTTTTTCGTATATTTGATATTTTTTATTGATTACAATTTTTGGATTAACTTGCCCGTTTAAGAACTAAAGCGGTCCAAAGTTGCGAATTCGGCAATAGAATTACTACGGTGCCAGGGACTTTAAATAATTATATTGTAATTAAATTTGGCTAAGTAACCTCGGTACTCGTGCAAAATGACATACTTCTCGCACTTGTATCGAAAACTACTATTTTGCTTACCAAAATAGGAATATTCTGCAGATCGATTAAATGACACCCAAAAAATATTTTTAGGGTGGGCGCTAGCATACATATGTACTTCAAAAAAAATTATTTTACCAAATATCAACATGTTGCACATCAATCGATAGGTCTTTAAAAATAACATCAAGATTTTTTTCAACATTTTGTGATTAAATAAATCTTTTCAGAAATAATCGCCTTGAAAGTCAGAAAATTGCGTCTACCCTGTAACTTTTGAACCGAGAGTTCAAAAAATATGATTTTTTTTTTAAAAGATGCGCCATTTTACACACTTTCTAAGAAAACGAGCTATTTCACGCAAGTGAAGCGGGGGGAAATCACGTTTTACTCCTAAGTGAGTTCTAGATTTTTGCTTAAATTATAATTAACTCGTACGAACCAAAAAGGTTATACTTAAGCAAAATATTTGGGTTATAAGTAAAATGAAGCTTTGAGTGAGTTTTACTTTTAAAATACGTTAAACATTTCACAGGTGTTGCGCGAAACCCAAAGGCTGCAACAGAGTACCGATCAATAATATGCGAATTGGTGAAAAATCCTAGTTCACATGCTACGATATGATGTAAAGATGAAAATGACGGTAATGTTGGGAAAATCGTCGGTGTCTCTTTGATGACATTGATTGCAGTAGGACGAAAGGACTTGGATCCGATAAAAAAAACACAGGTATTTCTTTATAAGTACTGTCAAATCTTAAAGGGTTTTATAAGAAACTTCAATCACCCTAAAGTATTACAAAAACACAGCTTTTTAGGAGTTAGCCTCTGCCTCTATCCCAAGACACTATTCACAGTTTTATGACGGTTCTTTGACACTTCATATATCTATATACATTCATACTTACATATCTGTGTTTTTAAATCCCCGGTGGCTCAACTCCGAAATTTTTATCATGACGGAAGTACTAGTGATTTACGATCCATTTTCAAAATTATTCGCCTCTTTTTAAGGGTTCTGCACCTCAAAAGTAAAATAATGGATCCTTTATAGGATCATTTTGTTGTCCGTATATCAGTTTGTCTGTCTGTGTGAAGACCCTTTTTCTCAGGAACGTGTCCTGGTATCAAGTTGAAATTAATATTAAATACTTATGTTTGCGGTCCCCTTAAATAAATAAATAAATATTATGGGACAAATCAACCTAGTCCCACAGTAAGCTCAATAAGGCTTAAACTTAATGACGTGTTCGGGAACCAGTAGAATGACCGCCATTGCACCGCCATGGCCAACTGGATTGTGCGGGTGGTCGGGAAGGAGGATAACTGCGGTCGGGAAGGACGACTGGATTTTCATTACGTTACCGATATCGATGTGGTAATGAATTTTATCTACACTCACATTGTAAGTCCTCTAAAACATGTTCAAAAACGGTAGGCAATGGCTAGCATTACCACAACCGATTTTACTATGATAAGCTTTTTATCTACACTCACATTGTAAGTTCTCTAAAACGTGTTCGAAAACGGTAGGCAATGGCTAGCATTACCAAAACCGATTTTACTATGATAAGCTTTTTATCTGTGGCAGTAACGTAATTTTAACTTTACATGCTCAAATATTGATGTGTTATGAGTTTTGATAACATAATGTACACCTGCCCGCTCTCGCGCGGCCGCCGACACGCGCCCGCGCGACCGCCGGTACAATCGAGTTGGCCATGGCGGTACAATGGCGGCCATTCTTTAACCGCAGGCGTCCGGTATAAATGCATTTAACTTCAACCTGCCTCTTTTCCCCCCCACTGGTACAGCTTCCACTCTTATATTTCAATTATATACATCAAATGCCACGATATCTTACTAAAGCAAGAACTCTCAGTATTGCGTCGTTCCCTAGATTTTTAAACAACTTTTCTGGTCTGCTACTCTTGAACCCCCCGGCTTAAAGCTGCCAGATTGCCAGATTAGGTAATAACAATAGTATAGCAGTCTAACTATATCAATTTCGTTGCTCTCATTATTGTGTCATACCTGCCGTGGCCAGCTCTCCGTCTATTACACAACATCGTA
The DNA here is from genome assembly GCA_947086415.1 of Pammene aurita. Lineage (NCBI taxonomy): Eukaryota > Metazoa > Arthropoda > Insecta > Lepidoptera > Tortricidae > Pammene > Pammene aurita. The sequence goes on along the minus strand of OX352310.1, from coordinate 6,876,170 downwards.
CATCGTCAGTGAAACTATGGTTCTTGGATTTTCTTTTCGTAGGTCCCTCGGGGGGGTCAATGGGAGTGTAAATTCAAAAAGTAGACTGAATCAGGCTCCTGTGTATATTCGAAAAACGGTTTTTCTTAAATAACTCGGCCATTTTTGATTTTACAGTAATACCGTAAGAGAAAGAATTGTAGGAAATTTGATTCTCTACAAGTTTTGTTTTCATGATTTTTCTTCTAGGATCGATATTTTGGAAATTAAACCTGAAAAACGCACAAAATCAAAATATTATAATTATCTCCTATGTTCCACGTTTTACGGAATGAATGAAGAGAAACAAAGTTGTAGAGTATCAAATTCTGAACAATTTTGGTTCCCATCTTTTTTCCCCCAAAATCGATATTTTGGAAATTAAACCTGAAAAACGCGACAAATTCAAAATATTATCATTATCTCCTATGTTCCACGTTTTACGGCATAAATGAAGAGGACTAAACTTGTATAGAATCAAATTCTGGACAATTTTGGGGGAAAAAAGGTGGGAACCAAAATTGTTCAGAATTTGATTCTCTACAACTTTGTTTCTCTTCATTCATGCCGTAAACCTTGGAACCAGGGACCGGAACCGGTAACCATTAAAGGGGTATTAGATTGGGTATTTGATAGAGTTGTTTTTAAAAACCCTATCAATTCGGTAAGCGTATCGTTTGACTTACCCGAACGAAAGGCTAACCATGTCAATACAGTTAATTCGGGTAAGTGGTTACAACCCAGCATATGGTTTCCCTATCAGTTAGGGTTTTTCAAATGCGATTAAGCTATTTTAAACTCTGTGACCAATACATTTGGCTTATTTATTATTAGAGCACCCTACGAGCTAAGCGCTGCCGGGCGGCACGAGCGAGCCTACAGACAAACAAGAATCTTTTTGCGTATGTTTTCGTACTTACGCCTTTGATCTAGACGCTATTATTGCTTGTTAGTGCGCTAAAAGATCGTTGTGTGGTGCCGGTGTTTTTGTTCTTGCCATTCGAGCGTGACGGCTCGTGTCGATTGAATCTTAGACCCAGGCTTATAGGAATCAAAATCAAATGCATATTGTGAAGTGTTAAAATATATAATTTTGTGTTATTCTAGTTATAGGTAGTACTTTGTTTCAATGGCTCCAGCAAAATGTGACGCCGTTCACCGATACTTCTAGTATAATGAAACGATCAATATCAGTCATTGTTGGACACTCAAGAATAAAATGATTATTTGAAAAAAATATCGTAAGAATAAACTTATGTTGATTGTATTCCCGTTAAAATTATTCAAAATAATTTCGTCGGGACTAATTCATATACGAGAAAATGTAATAAAACTAATTGATTCTTAACAGAATTATTTAATCATGCTTTTTATTTTAAATAATGTTCCGCGTATAAGAATGTATTCTGGGTTTTTCGGTGTAAGAAAACATCGTGTGGAAACTGGACCTAATCCCAATAAGGCGTAGTTTCCCTTATGCCTAGCAAAAATTATATCTGTTTTAAAATCCACGGTAGGCAGATATACTCTTTTCACTTCTCATGCTCGTAAAGTTCGACTTTAAATCGTGCGTGGACGATATAAAATCGCATTTTAAGCTCTAGGGCATAAAGTAAAATTTTCTTCTAAGACCAAGAATGTGGCTCAACAGCCAAACAGAGTCAAAATATATTGCACAATTTAATTGAACAGTAAAATTTCGTAAAATACTGAAACTTGTTCTTTTATTATATTCTTGTACTCAGATAGAATAAGCTTTCTGGCCCAGACAATTCCTATTGGATGGGTTTTTTTTTTTGTATAGATCAAAGTGTCAGGAATTGATACCAATAAAATTTATAAGTAAATATTGGGCGCTAAGATGCCAAAAAAATGGTAAAAATGGTAAAAATCAGTTTTTCGATTCTTGAGGAAAAACTACGGCTCCGACAAAAAATAGTTAAATGTAACAAATGTGCGCTATAAAAAAACATAGAGAATGAGCCCCAGTAGAGCAAAATCTGTTTAGAGGATCGTCCGCAATGTGAAAAAAATTAACCAGTCTAAGTTGACCAATGTATAAGAATAATTACTAGGGCAGAAGAGGTCAGCTAAACATGGTTATTTAATTTTAAGAGAAATTAAGCATTATTGCAAATGGCACCTAAAATATAAGAATAGCAGAATTAAAATACTTAAGTATAGTTTAAGTTAATCATTAATTTTTTTAGGTGCCATTTGTAATAATGCTTCATTTCTCTGAAAATTACACTTCCAAGTTTAGCTGACCTCTTCTGCCCTAGTAATTATTCTTATACAAAGGTCAACTTACACTGGTTAAAACACGTTTTTTTTTGCAAATATTGTAAATTCAATAACTCGCGTTCCGAAAGTTCTGGAGAGCTGAAATTTGAATATGATGTCGGTTTTGTGGTCCTTTAACTACAGTTAAATGTTCAAATGAAAATGATGTAAACTTTTTGCAAACCGTCGAATTTTGCAAAAAGTGACCTTTTTTTAAATCGACTGGGAGGGTATTTTAATTTTCGAAAACCGTTATAATTTCGATTTCTATGCATTAAGGAGGAGTTGAACTACAAATTTCCAAGTTTACAAATCATTTGACAAAGAATAAAGTTGTTTAAATAATCTATGAAGTTCAGGCACTTTTTGCGCGCACGGCGGCGACGCACTATGGCCCAAACGCCCGATCTAGCTGGACAAAATTATTTTACACTCATAGACTAAAATTGACTATTTTTATTATTATTTTGCTATAATTCATGTGAAAAAAAATTTCACCAGTGTAAGTTGACCTTTGTATAAGAATAATTACTAGGGCAGAAGTGGTCAGCTAAACTTGGTTGTTTAATTTTAAGAGAAATGAAGCATTATTACAAATGGCACCTAAAAAAATTAATAATTAACTTAAACTATATTTAAGTATTTTAATTCTGCTATTCTTATATTTTAGGTGCCATTTGCAATAATGCTCCATTTCTCTTAAAATTAAATAACCATGTTTAGCTGATCTCCTCTGCCCTAGTAATTATTCTTATACAAAGGTCAACTTACACTGGTTAATTTTTTCACATGAATTATACCAAAATAATAATAAAAATAGTCAATTTTAGTCTATGAGTGTAAAATAATTTTGTCCAGCTAGATCGGGCGTTTGGGCCATAGTGCGCCGCTGCCGCGCGCGCAAAAAGTGTCTGATCTTCATAGATTATTTAAACAAGTTTATTCCTTGTCAAATGATCTGTAAATTTGTAAATTTGTAGTTCAACTCCTCCTTAATGCATAGAAACCGAAATTATAACGTTTTTCGAAACAACATTTTTACAACATTTTCATTTGAACATTTAACTGTAGTTAGAGGACCACAAAACTGACATCATATTCAAATTTCAGCTCTCCAGCACTTCCGGAACGCGAGTTATTGAATTTACAATATTTGCAAAAAAAATGTGTTTTTTTGCGAATTGCGGACGATCCTCTGGACCGATTTTGCTCTACCGGGGTTCATTCTCTTTGTTTTATAATTGCGCACATTTATACATTTAATTATTTTTGGTCCGACCCGTAGTTTTTCCTCTAGAAGCGAAAAACTGGTTTTTACCATTTTTTTGGCACCTTAGCGCCCAATATTGATCACTTATAAATTTTATTGATATCAATTCCTGACACTTTGATCTATACAAACAATTTTTTTCCCGTCCAATAGGAATTGACTGTACTTTTTATGATTTTTCCGCTAATTCTATCTGAGTATTGCTATAATTATTTGAATTGCGTGTTTTCTATAATTAAATAAATGTAATCAAATAAAATAGGAGTTGATAATAGTTTAGAAATGCCCCGAAATGTTTTGATGACTTGGCAGAAAATTTCTACATTCACATGTTAAAAATTCAAAAAAATATATTAAAAAATTAATTGGTTGGAACCATATTTGTTTTCATTGTAATATTTTTGTTAGAACTTGAAATTGTTTTACGATTACCGATAAATAATTTCCTCGCAAATGAAGTGAAAAATTGAGTGTAGCCCTCGTCCATAAAACCCATTTTACACTCGACTTTTAAACGCCTCGCGTAAAATCGTACGTTTTATGCACTTGTTACTACTATAATAAAAATAAAATAAAATAAAAATGAAATAAAAATGGAAATAAAATGAAAATAAAATGAAAATAAAATGAAAATAAAATGAAAATAAAATGAAAATAAAATGAAAATAAAAACAAAAATAAAAACGAAAATAAAATGAGAATAAAAACGAAAAAAAAAACGAAAAAAAAACGAAACGAAACGAAAACGAAACGAAAACGAAACGAAATCGAAACGAAAACGAAACGAAAACGAAACGAAAACGAAACGAAAAATCGTACGTTTTATGCACTTGTTACTACTATAATAAAAATAAAATAAAATAAAAATGAAATAAAAATGGAAATAAAATGAAAATAAAATGAAAATAAAATGAAAATAAAATGAAAATAAAATGAAAATAAAATGAAAATAAAATGAAAATAAAATGAAAATAAAATGAAAATAAAATGAAAATAAAATGAAAATAAAATGAAAATAAAATGAAAATAAAATGAAAATAAAATGAAAATAAAATGAAAATAAAATGAAAATAAAATGAAAATAAAATGAAAATAAAATGAAAGTAAAATGAAAATAAAATGAAAATAAAAACAAAAATAAAAACGAAAATAAAATGAAAATAAAAACGAAAAAAAAAACGAAAAAAAAACGAAAAAAAAACGAAACGAAACGAAAACGAAACGAAAACGAAGCGAAAACGAAACGAAAAATCGTACGTTTTATGCACTTGTTACTACTATAATAAAAATAAAATAAAATAAAAATGAAATAAAAATGGAAATAAAATGAAAATAAAATGAAAATAAAATGAAAATAAAATGAAAATAAAATGAAAATAAAATGAAAATAAAATGAAAATAAAATGAAAATAAAATGAAAATAAAATGAAAATAAAATGAAAATAAAATGAAAATAAAATGAAAATAAAATGAAAATAAAATGAAAATAAAATGAACATAAAATGAAAATAAAATGAAAGTAAAATGAAAATAAAATGAAAATAAAAACAAAAATAAAAACGAAAATAAAATGAGAATAAAAACGAAAAAAAAAACGAAAAAAAAACGAAACGAAACGAAAACGAAACGAAAACGAAACGAAATCGAAACGAAAACGAAACGAAAACGAAACGAAACCGAAACGAAAACGAAACGAAACGAAAACGAAACGAAAACGAAACGAAATCGAAACGAAAACGAAACGAAAACGAAACGAAACCGAAACGAAAACGAAACGAAAACGAAACGAAAACGAAACGAAAACGAAACGAAAACGAAACGAAAACGAAACGAAAACGAAACGAAAACGAAACGAAAACGAAACGAAAACGAAACGAAACGAAAACGAAACGAAAACGAAAACGAAACGAAAACGAAACGAAAACGAAACGAAAACGAAACAAAACGAAACGAAAACGAAACGAAAACGAAACGAAACGAAAACGAAACGAAACCGAAACGAAAACGAAACGAAAATAAAACGGAAAAAAAATTAAAATAAAACGAAAATAAAATAAAAAAAACAAAAAAAAACAAAAAAAATTAACAAAAATATTATACACTGATTTTTTTTTATATAAAATGAAAAAAAAAATTATATACACGGTGAATCTGAGTATCCCGACAGATTTTAACCATAAATTCCTGATAATTGACTGATAAATAACTGACTGAGACTAAAATGTCGTATAAACTTTTCTGGAATTAGCCTAGTTTCAGAGTTCTTCTTCTTTGTCGTTACACTCTTTACAGAGTGGTCGTGGCCAAAATGTACTAATTTATTTCAATTGACAGTTTTACCAATAACATTTATGTTGTTATGTTCAAAAGCATTTTAAAAATCGGAAAAATAAAAAAATTTTTTTTTTTTGCGAAATCTAACTAAATTCGTAAAACATTTATTACTCCTTATGACCTCAGGAATTTATGGTTGAAATCTTTCGGGTTACTCAGATTCACCGTGTATAATAATAATAATAAAAAAACCAGTCTATCTTGAATTTTAAAACAGATATAATTTATACACCCCGAATAATTAACCGAAAATAACTACCATGACTATTTTTCAGTAAAAAGTATATAACCGCCATCTTGGATTATAAAACAGAAATAATTTTCGAAATTACATCCCCTAATTATAAATATTAATTATTTGTAACGGGGTATTTACCTCGTACCCGAAATATCGGGTGCCCAATAGGCAATAACGCTAATATACATGGTAAATACCCCGTTTCAAATAATATTTATAATGTGAATGACCATGTGAGCTTAAAAAATCGTATATCCCATAATTAGCTGAAAACGACTACCAATCCCTACGCCAATTCATGGGATTAGGTTGCCAAGCGGACCATAGGCTCAACTGAGCCGTGGCAAAAGCCGGGACAAACAGGACAAAAGGAGGATGAATACTGGTTTGTGTAAAGTCGATTTGAATATGAATAAAAATTGTGTTTTTATTCTTATTCAAAATAATTATTGCCCATCTCATCAGTACGTGCGAACTATGCAAAAATAAACTGAACGTAAGACACATTTCTTTAACAGAAATTCTTTAATGGAAAGTTGTGTACGTGAGCAGAGGACTGGACTGTGAGTGTGACTTTTCCAGAATGAATAAACGACAGCAAATCTTATATTTACTAAATTTGTTCCGCCGCCACCTCTCCTGTTCCATTTCAAATGAGAAAGATAGAACCGCCTGCCTGCGTGGAAAAGAGACAGGAAAAGGGTAGCCCTATGATAGGGTAAGCGGTAAATATTAAAGCTATCTTTACCCCATTCGACTCGGAAACCACATTGAAAAGGGTTAAGCCTATTCAAAATGATTTCCATATCGATAGGGTAACCAAATGATAGGGTAACCCTATCATTAGGGTAAGACTTTAATAGGGTTACCCTATCGAAACGATTAATCAAATGAAGGGGTTTTCCGGTCCCTGCTTGGAACATAGGAGATAATGATAATATTTTGAATTTGTCGCGTTTTTCAGGTTTCATTTCCAAAATATCGATCCTAAAAGAAAAATTGTAAAAACAAAACTTGTAGAGAATCAAATTTCCTACAATTTTTGTCCTAACGGTTTTACTGTAAAATCAAAAATGGCCGAATTATTCAAGAAAAACCGTTTATTTGGAAAAAAACATTTTTCGAATATACACAGGAGCCTGACTCAGTCTACTTTTTGAATTTACACTCCCAGTGACCCCCCCGAGGGACCTACGAAAAAAAAGGCCAAGAACTAATTATTCACGGGTCAAAATCTATAATGACTGAACTAGTACTACTCATATTAAATGTTTATATAATTTATTATGGTTTGTCGTTTTTTTGCAAACTGTACACAGCTACATACAATAAGTGACTTACTTAAGTTTTTCACCTATACCTAGTGACATCTCTTTGAAATTATCAGTGACATACAGTATCGACATTTAGATAGTCAATAAAAAAATCATTCAGGCTCTACTGAAAAACAAAATCTATGCGACAAGATAACGGGGTCTAGATATTATTGATAATAATTATAGTATGTAATTAGTTGACTGAAATAATATATAATGTAAGCTTACCTAGGTAAGGTACCTGACATGTAAGATAATGAGTTTGATCAATACATTTCTGATTCAAAAATTGTTCGTATTTATGTCGATAGAATAGTCGATATTTAATTAAGCACTAGTGAAAAGTGCATTTTTGCTCCCGTCGTCCGGGCTTTGCTCATAACACATCAATAGTTGAGCATGTAAAGTTAAAATTACGTACTGCCACATATGCAAAGCTTATCATAGTAAAATCGGTTGTGGTAATGGCAGCCATTGCCTACCGTTTTTGAACACGTTTTAGAGGACTTACAATGTGAGTGTAGATAAAATAATAAAACAATTCATGAATCATTTGATAACGGTGAAATGACTAGACCGTACAAACTAGTCTTTCAACGAACGTCGTACTAAATGTATGGGAGGGTTTGAAGTTAATGTTTGGGATAGTTCTGATTTTATTAAAAAAAGTTATTAATGTAATTTTACTCATTAGGTGACGCACTTTCGATATCCGTTAGATATTTTTTTAATATCTCTTATATTTACGGAGTAATCGCCTGGCTACACTTAACGATTACACCCTGTATATATATATAATATTCAATATAAAACTATATATTTTATCTTTATTATTATTACATTTTTCATATTTTCCATAATTTGGGATATGATTATTAATGAAAACGATGTTTGCTGGGATTAAATAAAAAATGACCAGGCGGATCATTTTCTAAAACAAGATTAGGTGAATGTTCGGTTTGCCATGACTTGTTTTGTTTATTTGTGTATGCAATGTTATTTATTTGCGTATCGTATATTTTGGCAACTAATGCATTCGGGTAAGTAAAAATTGGTGACGTGAAAATTGTCAAATTAAAGAATCGCCCAAAGATAAATTTGTATATTGTTGAGTTGCTGAAAAATTGTATGCGTAATATTTAGTTCAAAGAGGACCCAGTGTGTTGACCATGAGGGACCTTCTTGTTCCTTTAGCCATCAACACAGTGAATCCTCCTTTTTGTAAAGGGTCGGCAACGCGCATGTGACTGCTTTGGAGTTGCAGGCGTCCATAGGTAACGGTAGCTGCTTACCATCAGGCGGGGTATGCTTGTTTGCCATCGTCGTGGTATAAAAAAAAATGGTTTGGAAATGACTATTTGGTATTCATGTGTTTGTGAAACATTATTTGGGAAGTGAAAAACTGGCAAATAATTCTTGGTATAAGTTTGTCTGGCGGTTTAAGGACAAATGCTTAAACTTAAAGTATGGCGCATTTATCCTTAAGTCGCCGGACAAACTATAATACATCAGTAATCGATTTTTTCCACCCTTAGTTTCTCCATGGCTGTTTGTCGCACGTTGCCGGGCAACCAATACCAGTCAGTAGCTAACTTGCATTGGTTTTAAGGTTTTAATGCGTTATTTCTAATTGTGATCCTCATCAACTGATATAAAGTGGGTTAAATTACTGGATTTTCTAAGTTACAGGTGAGCTCCTTAAACCTTATCATATAATATACCAATGAACGAATGTTCTCTATTTATACCTACCTACCTTCGAACCGTGGTTCTAAAATATTTGGGAAAATTCATAGAAGTGAGGTTTGATAAGTACTTTTCAATTAAAACTATATTAAATACAATCAGTTGAGCCGTTTTTAAGGTTCTGTAGCTAAAGTGGCAAAAACGGAACCCTTATAGTTTCGTCAGGTCCGTCCGTCCGTCCATCGGTTCGTCCATCCGTATGTCACAGTCATTTATATCGAAAACTATAAGATTTATCTTAATCAAATTTTAACATAAAGTTTATTTTGCATGCCGAAACTTAATTTTTGAAGCATATTTTTGTTGTTCAAAGTTTATCCCTAAGAGATAGACATATACCATCGCGGACTTTTTTGTAGATCATTTTAAGGAGTACAATACTGTAGTATATTATTTTGATCTATCTCGTAGGGTTCAGCCAGCGTTTGCAATGTAAGCGCAAGAAAATGAGTTTTTTTACGATATCAGTTTAGAAAACTCTAAAATTATCAGTGTTTCTCTACTATGTTATGCATGTATTATACATATAAACGTTCCTCTGGACCGCATCAAATTCCGTTGCGTAGTTTTAAACGTTACGAGTTTACAACATCGACAGCGGAAACTAGAAAAATAATTGAATGACAGCCCTGAGAATATACGCACACAATGAAGCGTGTACAGACGTGCCGTGCACACATAGGCGCTCAAAAGAGTTTTGTAGTATGGCGTGTCCGCCCTGTGGTCGTGTCGCCTCTCTGCTCTGTGAACTTGGCTAACACACTGCCATGTGTCTAGATGTTGTAGTCGGTTAAAATTTAAACTTCGTTACCCGGGCTATAATTACACACCTTGTTCATCAAAATCGAATGAATAGTTATGGCGCTACGACGGAACGTATATGCAAACGTACATTCATAGATTGCTATAGTACATTATGATACAAGTGTGCTAAGTTGATCATTACATACGAAGCGATATTGTGCGCACGAACGCATGTGAGAGCGCATAAGGTAGCTGAGCTTATGTAATGATCAAGCACGCGCGTTTCATACGACGTTTTTCAACACACTTGAGAGGAAATAACAAAATAGTGTAATTAATAACTTTTGATAAAAACATCAATTATCAGAATTTTTACAGGATAGAGGTACTGACGCAAAGATAATTAAATTTAACTAAACTTTTTTTGTGATGTAACATTAAACACTTCACATTTATTGTTGTTTAAGAGGCCTTATTCCCATGAACGTTCCTCAATTTCATGAAATCTTACTCGATAGATGGCGGTAGCGCTCAGTACGCGACCGCTGGCAATGATCGACGATCGAACGATCTTGATCGTTTTCAACTTCAATTACAAGTAAAATTCTTTTTACGCATAAGTTACACACAGGCTATTTATTTTCTTTTATATGGAAGATACTACTAATTAAAGTATGTCGTAGGGACTGTTGGAGATACTTTTCGAATTAAAAGTATAATAAATTTCGAATTTCGAAAATTAGGTTTATTTAGTACTAGCTTTTGCCTGCGGCTTCGCTCGCGTTAAATTCGGGATAACACGGTTCCCCTTTGCCCCCTCGTAATGCTGCATACAAACTTCCACCCCCCATTTTAGGGAAGTGGGGGGTTAGAAAGAGACAAAAAGTAGCCTATGTCACTCTCCATCCCTTCAACTATCTCCACTTAAAAAAACACGTCAATTCGTCGCCCCCTTTTGCCGTGAAAGACGGACAAACAAACAGACAGACAGACACACTTTCACATTTATAATATTAGTATAGATTGTATAGACTGTTTTACACTTATGTTTAATTTTTACCCTCCTTCAATATGCCTGTATTCGGTAGGAAATAATGTATTACTTATACATACATAGGTAGTATTTTTTTTATTTTTTTTTATTCCAACATGGCTGAAATTTTTTTTTTGTAAAAATGGTCATGGTTGCAAATTTCGACTACTTCGGGTGTGTAGATTACGAAAATGATCATCGTCATGGTAGTCATTTTCGACTAACTCAGGATGTGCAGAATTTAAAAATAATGGTTATTTTAAAAACAAAGATGGCGGTCATACACTTTATGGTAAAAATCGTTATGGTAGTAATTTTCGATTAATTTAGGGGTGTAGATTTCGGAAAAAAGGACGGTTTTAAAATCAATGATGGCGGAAACGGAAAATTCTGTCAAAATCGTCATGGTAGTCATTTCCGACTACTTCGGGTAAGCAGATATCGAAAATAATGTCTATTTTGAAATCCAAGATGGCGGTCATACAATTTTTTTGTAAAAATCGTTATGGTAGTCATTTCCGATTAATTCAGGGGTGTAGATTTCGAAAATAAGGTCCGTTTTAAAATCAAAGATGGCGGAAACGGAAAATTCTGTCAAAATCGTCATGGTAGTCATTTCCGAATAATTCGGGTAAGCAAATATCGAAAATAATGTCTATTTCGAAATCCAAGATGGCGGTCATACACTTTTTTGTAAAAATCGTTATGGTAGTCATTTTCGATTAATTCAGGGGTCTAGATTTCGAAAATAAGGACCGTTTTAAAATCAAAGATGGCGGGAACAGAAAATTCTGTCAAAATCGCCATGGTAGTCATTTCCGACTAATTCGGGTAAGCAGATATCGAAAATAATGTCTATTTTGAAATCCAAGATGGCGGTCATACACTTTTTTTGTTAAAATCGTTATGGTAGACATTTTCGATTAATTCAGGGGTGTAGATTTCGAAAATAAGGTCCGTTTTAAAATCGAAGATGGCGGAAACGGAAAATTCTGTCAAAATCGTCATGGTAGTCATTTCCGACTAATTCGGGTAAGCAAATATCGAAAATAATGTGTATTTTGAAATCCAAGATGGCGGTCATACACTTTTTTGTAAAAATCGTTATGGTAGTCATTTTTGATTAATTCAGGGGTGTAGATTTCGAAAATAAGGACCGTTTTAAAATCAAAGATGGCGGAAACAGAAAATTCTGTCAAAATCGTCATGGTAGTCATTTCCGACTAATTCGGGTAAGCAGATATCGAAAATAATGTCTATTTCGAAATCCAAATGGCGGTCATACACTTTTTTGGTAAAATCCGTTAAATTTGTCACGGTAGCCATTTTCGACTAATTTGGGTGTGCAGATTTCGAAAATATTGTCTATTTTGAAATCCAAGATGGCGGTTATACACTTTTTTGGTAAATCGAAAATAAAGACCGTTTTAAAATACAAGATGGCGGAAATGGAAAATTTTGTCAAAATCGTCATGGTAGTCGTCTTCGACTAATTCGGGGGTGTAGATTTCGAAAATAATGTCTATTTTGAAATCCAAGATGGCGGCCATACACTTTTTACTTGAAAATCGTAATGGACGTCATTTCTAATTAATTCTGGGATGAATAATTCGAAAATAAGGACCGTTTTAAACTCAAAGATGGGGGAACTAAAAATTTTGTCAAAATCGTCATGGTTGTCGTCTTCGACTAATTTGGGTGTGCAGATTTTGAAAATAATGTCTGTTTTAAAATCCAAGATGGCGATCAAACACTTTTTGGTGAAAATCCATATGGTAGTCATTTCCGATTAATTCAAGTCTGTAGATTTCGAAAATAAGGACCGTTTTAAAATCAAAGATGGTGGAAATGAAAAATTTTCAAATTCGTCATGGAAGTCGTTCTCGACTATTTCGGTAATTGTCGAAAATAATGTCTATTTTGAAATCCAAGATGGCGATCACACACTTTACTTGTTGTTTTAGCCATTTTCGATTAATTCAGGCGTGTAGATTTCAAAAATAAAGTCCGTTTCAAAATCCAAGATGGCAGAAATGGTTATTCATTTATAAAAATCGTTGGTATTCAGATATGTCGATTTCAAAAACAAATTCTGTTTTAAAATTCAAGCCGGCGGCCATATACTTTTTTGCATCCCCGATTGAATTGAAAATGACTACCATAACGACAAATTGAACGATTTTTACAAAAAAAGTGTATGACCACCATTTGGATTTCAAAATAGACATTATTTTCAATATCTGCTTACCCGAATTAGTCGGAAATGACTAACATGACGATTTTGACGGAATTTTCCGTTTCCGCCATCTTTGATTTTAAAACGGACCTTATTTTCGAAATCTACACCCCTGAATTAATCGAAAATGACTACCATAACGATTTTTACAAAAAAGTGTATGACCGCCATCTTCGATTTCAAAATAGACATCATTTTCGAAATCAACACCCCCGAATTAGTCAAAGGTGACTACCATGACGATTTTGTCAAAATTTTCCATTTCCGCCATCTTGTATTTTAAAACGGTCTTTATTTTCGATTTAACGATTTTTACCAAAAAAGTGTATAACCGCCATCTTGGATTTCAAAATAGACAATATTTTCGAAATCTGCACACCCAAATTAGTCGAAAATTAGTGACAAATTTAACGGATTTTACCAAAAAAGTATATGACCGCCATTTGGATTTCATAATAGACATTATTTTCGATATCTGCTTACCCGAATTAGTCGGAAATGACTACCATGACGATTTTGACAGAATTTTCCGTTTCCGCCATCTTCGATTTTAAAACGGACCTTATTTTCGAAATCTACACCCCTAAATTAACCGAAAATGACTACCATAACGATTTTTACCAAAAAAAGTGTTTGACCGCCATCTTGGATTTCATAATAGACATTATTTTCGATATCTGCTTACCCGAATTAGTCGGAAATGACTACCATGACGATTTTGACAGAATTTTCCGTTTCCGCCATCTTTGATTTTAAAACGGTCCTTATTTTAGAAATCTACACACCTGAATTAATCGAAAATGACTACCATAACGATTTTTACAAAAAAGTGTATGACCGCCATCTTGGATTTCAAAATAGACATTATTTTCGATATCTGCTTACCCGAATTAGTCGGAAATGACTACCATGACGATTTTTACAAAAAAGTGTATGACCGCCATCTTGGATTTCAAAAAAGACATTATTTTCGATATTTGCTTACCCGAATTAGTCAGAAATGACTACCATGACGATTTTGACAGAATTTTCCGTCTCCGCCATCTTCGATTTTAAAACGGACCTTATATTCGAAATCTACACCCCTAAATTAACCGAAAATGACTACCATAATGATTTTTACCAAAAAAGTGTTTGACCGCCATCTTGGATTTCAAAATAGACATTATTTTCGATATCTGCTTACCCAAATTAGTCGGAAATGACTACCATGACGATTTTGACAGAATTTTCCATTTCCGCCATCTTTTATTTTAAAACGGTCCTTATTTGCGAAATCTAAACCCCTGCATTAATCGAAAATGACTACCATAACGATTTTTACAAAAAAGTGTAAGACCGCCATCTTCGATTTCAAAATAGACATCATTTTCGAAATCTACACCCCCGAATTAGTCGAAGACGACTACCATGACGATTTTGACAGAATTTTCCGTTTCCGCCATCTTTGATTTTAAAACGGTCCTTATTTTCGAAATCTACACACCTGAATTAATCGAAAATGACTACCATAACGATTTTTACAAAAAAGTGTATGACCGCCATCTTGGATTTCAAAATAGACATTATTTTCGATATCTGCTTACCCGAATTAGTCGGAAATGACTACCATGACGATTTTGACAGAATTTTCCGTTTCCGCCATCTTCGATTTTAAAACGGACCTTATTTTCGAAATCTACACCCCTAAATTAACCGAAAATGACTACCATAACGATTTTTACCAAAAAAGTGTTTGACCGCCATCTTGGATTTCAAAATAGACATTATTTTCGATATCTGCTTACCCGAATTAGTCGGAAATGACTACCATGATGATTTTGACAGAATTTTCCGTTTCCACCATCTTTGATTTTAAAACGGTCCTTATTTTCGAAATCTACACACCTGAATTAATCGAAAATGACTACCATAACGATTTTTACAAAAAAGTGTATGACCGCCATCTTGGATTTCAAAATAGACATCATTTTAGATATCTGCTTACCCGAATTAGTCGGAAATGACTACCATGACGATTTTTACAAAAAAGTGTATGACCGCCATCTTGGATTTCAAAAAAGACATTATTTTCGATATTTGCTTACCCGAATTAGTCAGAAATGACTACCATGACGATTTTGACAGAATTTTCCGTTTCCGCCATCTTCGATTTTAAAACGGACCTTATTTTCGAAATCTACACCCCTAAATTAACCGAAAATGACTACCATAACGATTTTTACCAAAAAAGTGTTTGACCACCATCTTGGATTTCAAAATAGACATTATTTTCGATATCTGCTTACCCAAATTAGTCGGAAATGACTACCATGACGATTTTGACAGAATTTTCCGTTTCCACCATCTTTTATTTTAAAACGGTCCTTATTTGCGAAATCTACACCCCTGCATTAATCGAAAATGACTACCATAACGATTTTTACAAAAAAGTGTATGACCGCCATCTTCGATTTCAAAATAGACATCATTTTCGAAATCTACACCCCCGAATTAGTCGAAGACGACTACCATGACGATTTTGACAGAATTTTCCGTTTCCGCCATCTTCGATTTTAAAACGGACCTTATTTTCGAAATCTACACCCCTAAATTAACCGAAAATGACTACCATAACGATTTTTACCAAAAAAGTGTTTGACCGCCATCTTGGATTTCAAAATAGACATTATTTTCGATATCTGCTTACCCGAATTAGTCGGAAATGACTACCATGACGATTTTGACAGAATTTTCCGTTTCCGCCATCTTTGATTTTAAAACGGACCTTATTTTCGAAATCTCCACCCCTGAATTAATCAAATATGACTACCATAACGATTTTTACAAAAAAGTGTATGACCGCCATCTTCGATTTCAAAATAGACATCATTTTCGAAATCTACACCCCCGAATTAGTCGAAGACGACTACCATGACGATTTTGACAAAATTTTCCATTTCCGCCATCTTGTATTTTAAAACGGTCTTTATTTTCGATTTAACGATTTTTACCAAAAAAGTGTATAACCGCCATCTTGGATTTCAAAATAGACAATATTTTCGAAATCTGCACACCCAAATTAGTCGAAAATGGCTACCGTGACAAATTTAACGGATTTTACCAAAAAAGTGTATGACCGCCATTTGGATTTCGAAATAGACATTATTTTCGATATCTGCTTACCCGAATTAGTCGGAAATGACTACCATGACGATTTTGACAGAATTTTCCGTTTCCGCCATCTTTGATTTTAAAACGGTCCTTATTTTCGAAATCTACACCCCTGAATTAATCAAAAATGACTACCATAACGATTTTTACAAAAAAGTGTATGACCGCCATCTTGGATTTCAAAATAGACATTATTTTCGATATTTGCTTACCCGAATTAGTCGGAAATGACTACCATGACGATTTTGACAGAATTTTCCGTTTCCGCCATCTTCGATTTTAAAACGGACCTTATTTTCGAAATCTACACCCCTAAATTAATCGAAAATGACTACCATAACGATTTTTACAAAAAAAGTGTATGACCGCCATCTTGGATTTCAAAATAGACATTATTTTCGATATCTGCTTACCCGAATTAGTCGGAAATGACTACCATGACGATATTGACAAAATTGTCTAGTTTTCAAATAAAAAATCATTTTACGTCACACCTGGCCATAATGTGAGTTTTACCGCACGCTACGCTAATTGTGTACTCACCACGGGCAGTAAAAAAGAAAGCCCTCTATCGCATATTTACAACCCTCGCCTGCGGCTCGGGTTACAAGTACCTGCGATTTCGGGCTTTCTTTCTTTTACAGTCCTTGGTAAGTAATGTACTATAATAATATTAAAGTAAAGTAAATATTTCAATCTTTTATTTCAAGGATCTTTATAATTCAATCGCACTTCTCGCAACTATAGGGCAATGGAAACCGGTCACTACGTGTTGGGGATTTCATACAACGTTACCCGTTTTAGTGGCCTCTTAGTGTATCTAGCTGGCAAACTTACGTAATGCGCGTAGGACGATTTAGCACAGGTCCGTCGTCTGTGAGCTCTCGTTCCATACTGAGCTAGAGGCGACGGCGCGATGTGTTTTGTCAAGTTTTTAACCGATTTAGAGTCATCTTCAAAAAATTACACTTTATTTAAATTTTGCGTTACAGTAATGATTTTTTTTTTCGTGGTAGATCTATAGCTGAACTTTAATATATTTATTTATATCTTTAGGGCAGAATATTTATAGGACTTCCGTGAAAAAAATTAAATGTAAACCGGTTTTCATCAAAAAAATTGCAATATTCAGAAGGTATTTTGTCTATTATCCAAGATGAATCTTCAATTTTTCTTACCATGGCCGTCTTGAACATGATATACTGAATTGAATTGTATTCAAATTTTATGAGAAAGGTTCCCTTTATTTGAGTAATCTGAAAAAAAACCAGACGTCTAACTGCAAACTCTGAAGAGGCCTGCCAAGAGAAGCCATGTTTTTCAGGTTTTTTTCTCAAAAATGTAATATTTTTTCCCATGGCCGTCTAGATAAAGGAAGGGACTATTATATGCATTAAAAGTTAATTTAAAAACACAAAGCATTTTCGCTATAACCTCCGAAGAAAATGATGAATTTCGCAAATTACGCGCATTTTGGGAATAAGGCCTCTTAAGTTATAGTATTTTTTCTTACGTATTCCTCACTAGATTTTTATGACAACATTTTACAAGTATGTATGACTGTTTTGAAATATATCCAGAGTTTAAATGAACGCTAAAATTGTCTTCTTATTCACTTAAAATATAATTTGTTTAAATTAATAAAACACAACGAGAAAAATCTAACAAATGAACAATGATTTGAGGTTAACTTTTTGTGCAATTTTCTTTTTTGGATGTGCGGTGCAGCTTGAGGCAAAGGCGCGGACGCGGTTATGCCAAACAGCCAATATTAAAACAGACAATTCGTGTTTAAAACATAATTTATTGTGTATTGCTAGTAATATAGTAATAGTTGAAATGATTATTTTTTACAATTAGGATTGTATTCTATCGTAAATGCGTATATTTTTAATACATTTACTTTTTTTTACTTATTTAGAATGCAAACTCCTAAAGAGTACAAAAAAGGTAAAGGTATTAACCCGACTAAATTACAACGCGTCCTCTGCGTACATACAACTTGGTACTAGAGTACATACGTCACTTGATCGGATTATTAAATTATTGCACTAGTTCGATAATTATTGTGAAATGCACGCGTGTTTAATATCTCGGATTATGAGCGGTGGAATAAGAACCTCGTTACGAGCAGGTGTGTTAAAAAAAATGTTTATCCTTTCTTTTGGCTTCACCGTCGTGGGATAACAAACAGCCTATGCATAATCGAACGAGCGGAGCGTAAGCGAAGCAAGTTCTTACAGACAACTTCTGGCTAGTCGGCATTTCGATGGCTTTTTGATTTTGAGAGTTTGTTCCGCGATAACTTTAGTAACGCTTTTCTCATCGTAATGAAAGTTAGGGTTGTAGCAGTGATACATATAATTTGAGAATTCGTATATGAGCAGGATGGACCAAGGCGTCATGAAGCTAGAAAGCGCGAAAAAATCATCAAATTTCTTACATACATGTATTACATATATGTATTAGTTACATGTATGGAGTGCCCCTCCCCTCAAATTTTATTTTGTAGCAATTTCAGTACAAAACTAAGTAGCGGCACACAAAATACACCTTATGTTAAATTTTTATAAAGACAGGTCTCATAGTTTCCGAATAAAATGGCTGTGACATATGGACGGACGGACAGACGGACATGACGAAACTATAAGGGTTCCGTGTTTGCCATTTTAGCTACGGTCAAAGTGTAGTATTTTTCCAACAACAGCTATCTGATTTTTCTCACGTAGCGGTCCCCCGACGCGAAAACGCTTGGAAAATAAAAAAAAATGAACTTACATAATATATGTGACGATAATGATTATAATAGGTTTAACATATTATTTGTTAGTTTTTAGAGTTTATTTTTTGTGTCGGGGGGTTTTTAATTTTAAGTATATGAGTCTCGGATGGCCGCGAAAAATAAAATGTCCATCAATTTTACCGCAAAGCCGGTCGGGTACAAATAGATGATGGAATTCTTTTTCGCGATCACGGGGTGGTTATTCCAACGATATTTCAAGATCAGTTGTTTCGCGAGTTACACAACGGACATTTAGGTATTGTTAGGACGAAAAGCGTCACATCTCCGGTTTATCACCCGGCGAGCAATGGTCAAGCCGAGAATTCTGTAAAAACATGTAAAAAGATGATTAAGTGTATTGATAAGGCAGATAAATTACAAGTTGAGAATAGAGATTAATGGTATTGTTAGTCGAGTACCGCAATACTCCTCATTGTTCTACGGGTCAAACTCCAGCGAGTTTAATGATCGTAATTTAAGATCACGGTTGGATCTTGTAGTTCCTGGAGTTAAAACTAATTGCACCAATGAGATTAATTATAAAAGGTAATTTTTGTGGGTGAGTATTAGTTATTACTAATTATTTACTGATGTATTGTTTATTCTATTGCCAAGTCTGGAATGAATGGTAGAAAAAATGTGCTGTGTTGCATGCGTGTGTCCGCACGCACACAGACGCGACTACATGTAACGTGCTTTAACCAGTAATAAATAAGCATCAATTAGAGCCGGTTGTTTCACTATCTACTTGCATAGACCTCACAATAACAAGCGGATTGAAAATTGATTAAACTCGGGAATAATTTATCATTACCGTTTCCATGACATTATTGAAAGTAAAGTATAAGCGCCATCCCTTCGTTCCGTCGCGATGCCCTTAGAATCGACGGAAGGTTGATAACTAATTCACCGACCTAGTTCACACCTTCTTACTTAGATGTCGCTACGATTGCAATAGAAATGCTAGGGCAGGTTGAAACACGCAATGTGAAGTAATTGGTTAGGTTATGTTTGTCTCATTTTGTAACTTCGACCCTCGGATCTTAAGAACCCTTATTATGTACCTGTTGCACAAAATACTATTGTAGCGCAGTGCCCTTGTTTTTGGCTTTTTAGTTTTTTATTGGCTTTTAGTTTTTTACGCATTTGGGTTTTTATATGTTGGTTCTATTATTTCCATGCACCTTCTTTTTCACTGAAAAGTCATAAATAGGTATATCAGAAATATCAATTATTCTATTATTCAATGCAGAATTACAATTTTCGAAATTACGTACAAAAGCGCGCGACAGGCGTTAAAAAAACTAAGTTTTGTTTGATGTACATTGCTGCTTTTCTATGGAGCAATGCTGCTATTGGATTCGCTTAGTGTTGCTATACTTTTGTTTGATATACAATTATACATTGCAGTAGCGTTCGTTGGCTGGCCAGACTATATTTTCCTCATTTTATTGAGGTGAAACATTTGTGTTACACATGGCTGCAAAATTATTTTTAAGTCTCGTGTGTTGCAACGTTGCTCAGGATTCTATTTATGAACTACTACGTGAGTAGTTCATAAATAGAATCCTGAGCAAGGATTTCGATTCGCTCAGGATTCTATTTTCGAAACACTCGCTTCGCTCGCGGTTCAACTATAGAATCCATTCACTAGCTGGAAGTTCAACCCTAAATTCCATTCGCCAGCACGAGCAGGAGCTCCAATTCCACATTTGCGGTTAAAATACAACTTTGGACCCTTATATAACAATAGTACATTACTACAGAGGCCGGGAAGTAGGGGGTTGCCCGCCGAGTACATACATGGTCACGAGGCTGGCAACCCCTTTTCACGCCGAGGTATGTATAGTGCTTTTCTCAAACATGCAATGAAATAAATAAAAAACTAATCAAAAAAAAAATCGGATATAGGTAAGGCTCTACTCGTAAACTTGTATTAATAATAAGTATAATGTATATTGTATATACTTCAAACACATTCGTTTATATCACTTAGGTTTATATCTAAAATGATACAATAAGTTCAATAAGCTACAAACGTACAACCAAAATTCGCATTAATTTCTAGAAAACATACATGTTAAACCAACATTCTCACTATTACGACTAAGTATTTATGTATGTTCATATTGTTATTAATTAATTATCCTATCAACTATCCTAGCAACGACGTCATCCGGAGGGCCCTTGTCAGTGCCAAACTGCCGGCTATCCTAGAGCCCAGCGGTTTGGCCAGGGATGACGGCAAGAGGCCCGACGGCATGACACTGGTGCCTTGGAGTATGGGGCCGGCCACTAGTTTGGGACGCTACTTGCGTTGATACCTTGGCACCGTCCCATATTCCAGGCACCAAACTCAGTGCTGGTGCTGCGGCGTCCTCGGCCGAAGACCTCAAGCGCCGCAATGTTGCTTTAGAAAGCAGCTACATATTTGCGGCTTTTGGCGTTGAAACTTTGGGCCGTGGGGGCCAAGCGCGCGCCGACTATACAAAGATCTGTCGGCACACCTAATAGAGGCTTCTGGTGACCAGAGGGCTGGCTACTATTTTGCTCAACGAATAGCCATCGCCATTCAGCGTGGTAATACGGCCAGCCTTCTGGGCACCTTGCCCGTTGACAGCGATCTGGATATATAAATTAAAAAATATATATATACCTCGCAAGTTTCAATATATGAGTCAAAGATATGTTTATGTGAAATCGTTTTTAAGTTATGAGAGGTTCAAATGCGCCTGCAAATGGTTCATGTATTATGATTACACACGGTGCTCTCGCCAGTTCTGTTACACTTGAACTTGGCTTGACACGCTACCGCGTGTCTAGATACAATAAATGCCTTGGCGTAAAAACGTATTCCTGGCCTCGTATCCCCATACTATACCTGCTATTATGTACTATTCCCAGGCATACAATGGGTCTGATGGAGAAAGTGTCGAGCTGGCTGGGCGGACGGCCGCGCGTGTCGGCGCCCGTACTAGTACTAGGGCTGGACAGCGCCGGCAAGACGTCGCTGCTGAAAGCGCTCCGCCCTCCGGACCCCGCGGGCGCTGCGCCCGGGCCTGCGCCTGCTGCGGGACTTGTGCCGCAGATAGAGCACTTTCAAAGTATGTCCTATATTTCTCGGTCAATTGTCTTTTCCACCTACTTAAAGATTTCGAAGGAGGAGGTTCTCAATCCATTTGTTTTTTTTTGCTATTTTACAAGGTTTTATTTAGTTTCACCTGTCCAGTTGCTTGTACGAAATCTTAGGAGTTAAATTTGACCCACTTCCCGATTTTCGATTGAGCTGAAATTTTGCACGCATATTTATAACGCGTGACAATGCAATATTATGATGACATGGAGCTGATCTGATGATGGAGCTGGAAGGTGGCCATAGAAGCGCCTCAATTAATCAACATTAAATATCCCGTCGTGTTTGGACTCGTTGCATTCGTCTTGGTGAGCAGTTAGGGATTGCACAAAGAAACGTACAGTAAGCAATAAAATCTTGTCACAAAACCGTTTTGTTTTGTGTACCTATGTTGACCGATTATTCGAAGACGGCTGGACCGATCTTTTTAGGGTTCCGTAGTCAACTAGGAACCCTTATAGTTTCGCCATGTCTGCCCGTCCGTCCGTCCGTCCGCGGATAATCTCAGTGACCGTTAGCACTAGAAAGCTGAAATTTGGTACTAATATGTATATCAATCACGCCGACAAAGTGGTAAAATAAAAAGTGGAAAAAATGTTTTATTAGGGTACCTCCTCTATACGTAAAGTGGGGAGTGATTTTTTGTTCGTTTCAACCCTAACGTGTGATATATTGTTGGATAGGTATTTAAAAATGAATAGGGGCTTACTAAAATCATTTTTTGATAATGTAAATATTTTCGGAAATAATCGCTCCAGAAGTAAAAAAAAATGTGTCTCCCTTCTAACTTTTGAACCATAAGTTTTAAAAACATGAAAAAAATTTCAAAAGTTGAACTTTTTAAAAAACTAGCTTTTTCCCGCGGCTTCGCCCGCGTACTAAAAGTACTAAAAAAGGAGGTTCTCAGTTAGACTCGTATGTTTGTATGTAAGAATGTATGTTTGTCCGCGATCATCTTGCGTTTCGCTGAACTGATTTAGAAGCGGTTTTCGGAAAAGTATTCGTTACATTCTGGAGGTTTCGGTATACCACGTTTTGAAGACGGCGGTTCGCTCATTTTTTATTTTAAAGAAATTATTGCAATAATTGTTTAATTGTAACGCCATCAACGACTTACTACTGAGAGATTATGATTAATACAGATTTCTATTCTTGAATAGAAGCTTTTGCCCGCGACTTCATTTGCGTGGAATTAGTAATCCACCCTCCTTTTTACCCACTTAAGGAATGACTTCTGGGATAACAACTATTATATATCCTTCCCCAGAACGCAAAATATCTCCATACCAAATCATCTAAATAGGTTCAACGGTTATTAATTTCCCATACAAACTTTCAACCCCCGTTTCACCCCCTAGAGGGTTGATTTTCGAGATAAAAACTATCCTATATTGTTTACGCGACTCAATCTATAAATATGTACCAATTTTCATTTCAATCGTCTGTTCAGCGGTTAATAATTCGCCATACAAACTACCAACATGTTTTCTACCCCTCTAAGATTGATTTTCGGCTTAAAAAATATTCTATATTGTTTCCTGGGAGTCAAACTATATCCACAACAAAATTATCTAAATCGGTTCGCGGTAAAAAAATCTCCATACAAACCTCCAACCCCCATTTCACCCCCTTAAAGATCGATTTTCGAGATAAAAACTGTCCCATGTCGTTTCCCGGTACACAAACTATCTCTATACCAAGTCTCATCTAAATTGGTTCAACGTTTAAAAATTCCCCATACAAACTATCAACCCCCATTTCACCCCCTTAAGTGTTGATTTCGTAATCAGCGACCCGATAAATCATAGAAACAATACCCATGATGATATTTAAATTTTGTCACCACATTTCCCCCTTATGGGTTGAATTCTCAAAAAAGCTGAAACACTTGTTTTCTAATTTATCGTTAGGAATACTCCTGTAAAGTTTCGAATAAAATAGTTGAACTAATCTCGTTTCCCATACAAACTTTGAACCCCATTTCCCCCCTTAGGAGGTAAATTTTTAAAAATTATTTCTAAGTGCATCCCTATGCCTTATATATAAGGAGCCTACGTACCACATTTGGAATCTCTAGAACCAGCGGTTTGGGCTGCGCGTTGATATGTCAGTCAGTTTCTTCTTTTATATATTTAGAAGAAGATTGCAATTTGGCACAAATACTTTCAAGAATTTTCATATCCACAATATTAAATTTCAAAATCGATGCCATTTTCTTAATTAACGTCCCAAAAAATCACAAAAACGACACCCATATGGATATTTAGACATTTCAACCCCATTGTACCCTAACAGGGGAGATGGTATTTCACGTCCGCCACGTCGGATTTTAAAATCGTTGTTGTTTTCGTAATCAACGACCCGATAAACCATAGAAACAATATACCCATGTTGATTTTCAGATTTTTTGACCACATTTCCCCCTTTTAGGGGTTGAATTCTCAAAAAACCTGCAATAGGTATTTACTCATTTATTGTTAGGAATACTTCTGTGAAGTTTCGAATAAAATAGACTAACTAATCTTGTTTCCCCATACAAACTTTGGACCCCCATTTCACCCCCTTAGGGGATGAATTTTGAAAAATCCTTTCTTAGCGCACCCCTAGACCTTATAAGGAACCTACTTGCCAAATTTGGAATCTCTAGAACCAGCGGTTTGGACTGTGCGTTGATAGATCAATATGTCAGTCAGTCACCTTTGAGTTATATATATATAGATTTCTAGGAAAATTATTTTGAACTTGATAGGTTGAATAGTTTTTGAAAAAAAATACAAAATAATTTCTGAACTAAGTTTGTAATTTAACCGTATAAGCAGGTGTTTATTGTACCTGTAATTTCTACAAAATCACAATGAAATTACGTGCTTTCAAATAAAGTAAAAACCGGCCAAGAGCGTGTCGGGCGACGCTCACTGTAGGGTTCCGTAGTTTTCCGTCCGTCACAGTAAGTGTCCCCACTTAAGAGTTAATAACACCGCCATGTAGGATATGATATGAGAGTTCCACGTACAGCAACATCTATCGGCAAATTAAGTAAACTATTGCGCGCGAGCATAAAGTATGGAAGATGATTTTTATGGGATAATTCTTTATTGCGTGAACCAATTTTCACCGTTTTTAGGGTTCCGTAGTCAACTAGGAACCCTTATAGTTTCGCCATGTCTGCCCGTCCGTCCGTCCGTCCGTCCGCGGATAATCTCAGTGACCGTTAGCACTAGAAAGCTGAAATTTGGTACTAATATGTATATCAATCACGCCGACAAAGTGGTAAAATAAAAAGTGGAAAAATTTTTTTTATTAGGGTACCTCCCCTATACGTAAAGTGGGGAGTGATTTTTTTTTTCATTTCAACCCTAACGTGTGATATATTGTTGGATAGGTATTTAAAAATAAATAGGGGTATACTAAAATCATTTTTCGATAATGTAAATATTTTCGGAAATAATCGCTCCAGAAGTAATAAAATATGCGTCCCCCCCCTCTAACTTTTGAACCATAAGTTTTAAAAATATGAAAAAAATCTCAATAGTAGAACTTTATAAAAAGTTTCTAGGAAAATTATTTTGAACTTCATAGGATGAATAGTTTTTGAAAAAAAATTACAAAATAATTTCTGAACTAAGTTTATAATTTAACCGTATAAGCAGGTGTTTATTGTACCTGTAATTTCTACAAAATTACAATGAAATGACGTGCTTTCAAATAAAGTAAAAACGGTGAAAATCGGTTCACGCAATAAAGAATTATTCCATCAAAATCATCTTCCATACTTTAAGCTCGCGCGCAATAGTTTACTTAAATTGCCGATAGATGTCGCTGTACGTGGAACTCTCATATCATATCCTACATGGCGGTGTTATTAACTCTTAAGTGGGGACACTTACTGTGACGGACGGAAAACTACGGAACCCTACACTGAGCGTGGCCCGACACGCTCTTGGCCGGTTTTTTTTACTTTATTTGAAAGCACGTCATTTCATTGTAATTTTGTAGAAATAACAGGTACAATAAACACCTGCTTATACGGTTAAATTACAAACTTAATTCAGAAATTATTTTGTATTTTTTTTTCAAAAACTATTCATCCTATCAAGTTCAAAATAATTTTCCTAGAAAGTTTTTATAAAGTTCTACTTTTGAGATTTTTTTCATATTTTTAAAACTTATGGTTCAAAAGTTAGAGGAGTGGGGACGCATATCATTTTACTTCTGTAGCGATTATTTCCGAAAATATTTACATGATCGAAAAATGATTATAGGAAACTCATATTCATTTTTAAATACCTATCCAATAATATATCACACGTTAGGGTTGAAATGAAAAACAAAATCACTCCCCACTTTACGTATAGGGGAGGTACCCTAATAAAACATTTTTTTCCACTTTTTATTTTACCACTTTGTCGGCGTGATTGATATACATATCAGTACCAAATTTCAGCTTTCTAGTGCTAACGGTCACTGAGATTATCCGCGGACGGACGGACGGACGGACGGACGGACGGGCAGACATGGCGAAACTATAAGGGTTCCTAGTTGACTACGGAACCCTAAAAACGGTGAAAATCGGTTCACGCAATAAAGAATTATCCCATAAAAATCATCTTCCATACTTTAAGTTCGCGGGCAATAGTTTACTTAATTTGCCGATAGATGTCGCTGGACGTGGAACGCTCATATCATATCCTACATGGCGGTGTTATTTTAACTCTTAAGTGGGGACACTTACTGTGACGGACGGAAAACTACGGAACCCTACACTGAGCGTGGCCCGACACGCTCTTGGCCGGTTTTTTTAGGGTTCCTTAGCCAAAATGGCAAAAACGGAACCCTTATAGTTTCGTCATGTCCATCTGTCACAGCCATTTTACTCGGAAACTATAAGACGTCTCCTAATATTTTTTTTACATAAGGTATAATTAGTATGCCGCTATGTAATTAAATTGCAGAAAATCATATTTTTAGGGGGGCCGCTGCATACATGTACACTAAATTTCAAAAAATTTATTTACCAAACATGAACATGTTGCACATCAATCGATAGGACTTTAAATATAACCTCGAAGTTTATTTGTACATTATGTGATTAAGTAAATATTTTCAGAAATAATTGCTTCGAAAGAGAGAAAAATTGTGCCCCTCCCCCCTGTAACTTGTGAACCGTAAGTCCAAAGTGTCTTGAAACTGTCACAGCCGTTATATTTTCCGAATATAATGGCTGTGACATACGACGGACGGACGAACGGACAGACGGGACATGACGAAACTATAAGGGTTCCGTTTTTGACAATAACATACAACTGAAAAAATGTATGTAACCGAGACTGCTGCGTTAGTGACGCAATAAATGGGGCTAGCGTGTTTGCATAAATTGATTTTGAATAGATCTTGTCAGCTCTGGTATTTTATGGCCTTTGATTTTTCTTTTAAAGTTATACGGCATTTGATATACAAAAAAGTAAGTTTCTTTTTTCAAAATTTGTCTGTTGTACTTCTGGCAAGTCAAGACAAATCACTCAAGTCTAGTCATTTAGCGGAAACATGGCAGTTCATGACCTCAATACAAATATCAATATATTTGTCAAAAAGGCTCAATAGCCTTGCCAGTGATTTTGTCAACTCTGTCTACCAGCGCTCCGCCACACTACCAGTGCTCTCAAACCAGCGCGCTATGATCGCTACTTTTCCCGTGTTACCATTTAATAATTGCATTACGGAAAGCACTCTGTAGACCATACTTATGTTATTGCTTTGCCTTTACAGGTGGTTGTAACTAGCCTACTCATGGTATTACAGGTGGAGGGGTATCGTTCAGCGCATGGGACGTATCGGGCGCGGCGCGAGCCCGCGCGCTTTGGGAATGCCACTACAGGCGTGCGCAAGCACTCATCTTCGTTGTCGATGCCGCCGACCATCTGCGACTTGGTAGTACAATTACTTGATCCAGAGAGAGAACTTATATGAGCCGTATAAAGGTCCATTATAAAATACATATTAATAGTCGGTGGTGTACACTTATTTATACGGAAAATGATGATGATGGAATTTCCATTTTCAGAGCTAATCCTTTGGGTTCTAAGATTAATTTAAGAAGGGGAGCCAATCAAATTTTTGCCGAAATGGGGGGTGCCCCCCATAATTAATTAAAAATAAAATACAGCTATATAGTCAAGTTTGATATCATTTTCGTGTAAAGCAAGGATGCCGAATTCATTTTTGGTATTTTATTTATACCTTTCGATATAAGAAAACTGAGAAAACACAAAAAATATGAAATCAACGTTTGATATTTTTTTGAATAAATGCCTATATTTTTTTATATATGGTCGTACAATGAAAAATATATTTTTATGATAAAGCCCTATTATTCTTCTTTATAAAAAGCATATAAATCCTATATTGGTAACAATATCTTTAACGAAAAAATAATAATAATAGGCCTGTTATCAACCCCAATCTAATGATGTAGGAAAACGATGTGGTTTGAGCTCTAATCATTAGAGTCTAATGCTTGCCAAATTATGTCTTTCACAACTAAATGGACGTCAACCATTTCAAACGCTATACCTTGCCATTTCAAATCCGTAAGTGAAATAAAGAATTCGTTTAGAAGTTACCGGAACCGGTTACCAATAAAGGGGTATTAGATCGAGTAAGTATTTGGTAGGGTAGTTTTTAAAAACTATCAATTTAGTAAGCACATCATTGAGTTACCCAAAGGTAAGCGCTTGGCGGGTACGGATTGGAGGAGGAGAGCAGAAGATCGAGCACAGTGGCGTGCCATGGGGCCTATGTCCAGCAGTGGACTGATACTGGCTGCTGCTGCTGCTGCTGATAATGATAATGTAGCGCTTGCCGAAATGAAAATCCAAAATGACGTTTACTTTTCAAGCTAATTTCATCTCTATTGCTAAGACATTAGACAGGGACATTACATTGAATATAGGGTAACCATATAATTTTGTAACCAAATAATAGCGTTATCAAATAGAGGGGTTCTCCAGTCCCTGTTATCAAGTGACGTATTCAAGTGAAAGGTACATCATTGCGGATTATCAATAAGGGCCAGTTCATTTTTTTAGAGAGAAAACTTAAGCGGTAGGTATACATCTTCAACTAAGGACAGTCTGTTGGCGAATAGTGTGCTCTGTTGACAAATTGATCCGATATCTGGTGCACACCTTAAGTTCTGATAATTTAATAGATTCAGTATCATTGTAAATCCAAGATATCTGCCGCTACAGAATGCCGCGTATTACACATTTCTTAACAAACCTCTCAATCAAGTATAAAATGAAAGGGATTTATTAGTAGAACACAGTGCATTGCGGATCATAAAGTAAGCGTAGTTTAGACAGTTTTAGTAACATAACAACTTGAAAAGAATATAAGTATTGTTTAGGTAAATTCCAAAGCTTTTATTGAAAATAAACAATGATATAGAAAATGTACAAAAAGCTATAAAAATACTTCGGTAGGTTCTAGGTACCCGTCATCACACCACTCTTCTCATCAATGTAGCTAGAGCATTGAAAAGACAAAAAAACTAAAATCGTGGGGCGCTTGAATCTTTTATCAACGGACAACGCCTAATATCATTATAATATATATGAACTTAGGTTAGGTACGCTACGCTAGTGGTGTGATGAGTGGTACCTAGGACCTATCGATTATTTTAGCCTTGAGTACATTACCTGCATCATTATTATCATTATTTTCAATGAAGTCGTTTAATACACGATTTTTAACATACTAATTTAACTACTATTGGAAACGGGGTGTTTACCTTACTCAAATATACATGGTAAATACCATACCAATAATAATATTTTAATATTATCTAGTCAAAACAGAAAATAATTATTTTACTTATTTTATTTATGGCCTGGATACGAGACTTTCAAGCCAAATATTTATTGGATAACTCTGCACTATAATGTGTTACAAATATAACAATTATTTTCCCCACTTCCTACAAAAGTAGGAACATTCATATATTTTTTGCAAAAACGGTTGAAGTTACCACAAAACTTTCAATAAAGGAAATATTCTTCATAAAATTCTCTACAATTCTTGCCTTTGAAGTATGTTACTTAGACTCATAGTTTTCAATCTATGTGTCGCTAAAATTTCAACCCCCCCTTTTTACCCCCACCGCGCCATAAATTTAGGTGGCTCTGCTTCCTAAAATGGCCTATGGGTCCTAAAGTCGCACTATGCAAAAGGTGATCCCATCATCACTAAAATCCGTATAATGCCCTTTGTTGTCGTGTGCGCCACCGACTATAAGCCCTTATTATAGAACGGTCGGATGCAGAAAATTTTGAATGGTTTAAACGCACACGATACCACTAATATCGTAAGAATTTTGTAGTAACTGGCGTAAAAGGTCGAGAAAATTACAAAAATTGCACATGAAACAGAAAATTTTAGTTTTTTTAAAAAAAACGGAAAGTTTCGAGAGAAAAATTCCGCAATTTTGAAAAGTTCCCATCCGAGCATCAGTACATAAGACTCGATGGCATGAACTAACACTAATTTTCTACCTTTATTGCTCTTTCAGTGGTGGCGCGTGAAGAGCTGGAGCTCGTGCTAGCGCACCCCGACATGAGCGCGCGCCGCGTTCCGCTGCTCGTGCTAGCAAACAAGTCCGACGCGCCGGGCGCGCTGCCGCCCGACCGGCTAGCCGTGGCGCTGTGCCTCGAGCGTGTGCAGGACCGGCCCTGGCATGTCTGCGCCACCAGCGCACGTGACAGCGCCACGCTGCACGACGGCATAGCGTGGCTGGCGAGACAGGTAACGAGAAAGTCAAGAAAACTTTACTCCACCTTACCAAGAGCAAATGCTCGCTCTACTGTAAAAAAATCTAAAATCACTGTAGGTGTAACTATAATAATTGAAACTTTCCCTCGATTTCTCTAGGATCCTATTAACAGATATGACCTGATGACAATAAGACCAACTGTGATATTATACCCTTTCAAACAAAAATAAATTATCCAACCGATTCAGCCATCTTCGAATAGAGTGATGATATATAAGAAAAAGATTGAAAAAAAAAACCGGCCAAGTGCGTGTCGGACCGCACAGGAGGATTCCGTACCTTCAATGGAATAAGAACCAAACTAATACCAAAAGGTCGTATCTAATGCCTATGGAAGAAAGAGATAACTCAAAAATGGCTGAACTTATAATGTGCAAAACTATTTTTATAGAAAGCATATGATAAGGCGCATCTCCTCAAAAATTTTCATTATTTTTTGGACTTACGGTTGAAAAGTTACAGGTGTCTCCCCCGGACACAAATTTTCTGACTTTCGAAGCGATTATTTCAGAAAATATTCACCTAATCACAAAATGGTCACATAAACCTCATTGTTACTTTTAAAGACCTATCGATTGATGTTGATATTTGGTTAAAACATTTTTTTTTATTTGCGCCCCCCCAAAAAAATTTTTTTTTTAAATTTTTATTGCTGCTAGGTGCATAAAAAATACACCTTATGTGTAAAATTTATTCAGATACGTGGTAAAGTTTCCGAGTAAAATGGCTGTGACATACGGACGGACAGACAGACAGACATGAGGAATCCATAAGGGTTCCGTTTTTTGCCATTTGGCTACGGAACCCTAAAAACCACAAAGATCCTGAGGAAATGAGAAACACGTCTTCCGATATCTTGAAGTCGGTTGATAACCAAAAAGGTTTACTTCCATACTACGCCGCGTGCCAAGTCATTGTTGCACGGAATACTATCTTTTATTATAGCTTAGCCTGTTTATAATTTCAAACTTTTTTATCTACACTCCTATAGTCCTCTAAAATACGTTCAAAAACCGTAGGCAATGACCAGCATTACAAGAAAAGAGCTTTATGTTTTACTATGATAAGTTTCTTGTCTGTGGCAGTAACGTAATTTTAACTGTACATGCTCAAATATTGTTCAGCTATGAGTTTCAAAGGAACAGCTCTCAAAACCAACACAATTTTATTGGGTTCCTATTTTATCCATAGATATTAAAATGTCGATACGAAACGTCAGTTAGATATATTTTTTGACATAAATCGCATGACATTTTGATCTCGGATGACATGAGAATAAGGACTTCGTTCGTTTGGCTATGATTAAAAAACCTCGCGACAGAAGCATTGTACGGCCGCCATTTCTGTTGTCAACTTGTCAGTTGCTTTTGGAAACATTTTGAATTGCGAAAATGTAAATGTTTACTATTAAGTGTATTATAATATAATAAATAAATCCACTTTCCTTATCAGTTCTAATTTATTTCTTGTTATCAATCTTACACCTGTGGGTATGTTTCAGCACTTGTATCTACCCAGTAATGCAGGTCATTTGGCTTCGGCTTCTAAACCCACCTTTGAGTACTTGCAATATGTGTTTAGATAAAGTAATGTATGCAACTGTACATTTTTTTTAATTAGGCCTTAAAACACTCGCGTGATTCTATAATGAAACTCGTTGCGCTCGTTTCATTGAGTAGTACTCGTGTTTTAATCATGTATCAGTTGCATAATAGTAGTTTATGTAACTGTTACGTAATAAGGCCTAATTACGTACAGTTGCATACACTGCTTTATCTACACTTATATTATATATCCAAAATAAAGTGTTCGGAAACCATAGAATGACCGCCATTGCACCGCCATGGCCAACTCGATTGTGCCGGCGGTCGGGAGGGAGCGTGCCGTTGGTCAGGAAGGAGCACAGGATTTACATTATGTTATCAAATTCGATGTTCGGAATTTGAAACTCATAACGTATCAATATATGAGCATGTAAAGTTAAAATTACGTTACTGCCACAGATAAGCTTATCATAGTAACATCGGTTGTGGTAATGATAGGCCATTGCCTACCATTTTTGAACACGTTTTAGAAGACTTACAATGTGAGTGTAGATAATAGTACATTATGGTATTTATGATACAAGTCTGCTAAGTTGATCATTACATACGATATGAAGCGATATTGTGCGCACGAACGCACGACGTTTTTCAACTCACTTGCGAGGAAATAACAGAATAGTGTAATTAATAACTTTTGATAAATACATTAATTGTCAGAATTTTTACACGATAGAGGTATTTACGAACCTAAGATAATTAAATTTAACCAAGCTTTTTTGTTCACTACCTGCAACTCTTTTTCAAAACATTTCATGAATACTACTATAAAATTAAATCATCATCATCATCATATCAGCCGAAAGACGTCCACTGCTGGACATAGGCCTCCCCCAAAGAGTGCCACAATGACCGGTCCTGCGCCACCCGCATCCAGCGGACTCCCGCGACCTTCACCAGGTCATCAGTCCACCTTGCGGGGGGTCTACCCACGCTGCGCCTTCCGGTTCGTGGTCGCCACTCGAGAACCTTTCCGCCCCAACGGCCATCGGTTCTACGAGCAATGTGCCCCGCCCACTGCCACTTTAGTTTAGCGATTCGGAGGGCTATATCGGTTACTTTGGTTCTGCTGCGGATGGCCTCATTTCTGATGCGATCACGCAGAGAGACTCCAACCATAGCTTTTAGAAGGCTCAAAGTCACCCAAAGGGCAATGGAGAGGACCCTTTGGGTGACTTTGAGCCTTCTTATGAGGCCCATTGTAAGCGACCACGTTTCAGTTCCATAAGTCATCACTGGCAACACACACTGGTCAAAGACTTTCGTCTTGAGACACTGCGGAATATTGGACAAAAAGATGTGCCGTAGCTTTCCGAACGCTGCCCAACCAAGTCGGATTCGTCGATTGACCTCTTTCTCGAAGTTGGATCTACCTAACTGGACAGTCTGTCCTAAGTATATATAATCGTCCACAACTTCGAGTGTAAAGTCTCCGATTGTAACGGGAGTTGGTGCTACATGGGTATTTAACATGATCTTCGTCTTATCCTTGTTCATCTTTAGACCAACTCGCTCGGAGAATTTACTGAGGTCATCGAGCATCGTACTCAAAAAATTAAATACTTCATAATAAATCAATGTTTTTTTCTTACGTATTGCGCACTAGATTTTTATGACAACATTTTACTAGTATGTATGACAATTTTAAAACAATATATCCAGAGGTTAAATGAACGCTAAAGTTGTCTTTTTATTCAATTAAAAAATATTATTTGTTTAAATTAATAAAACACAAAAAGAAAAGCTAACAAATAAACACTGAGGTTAACTCTTAACATGGCGGGCAATTTTCTTTTTTGTATGTGCGTGCAGCTTGAGGCAAAGGCGCGGACCTATTATGCCAAACAGCCAATATTCAAACAGACAATTCATGTTTAAATCATAATCAAGGGTATTACGAGTAATATAATAAGTTGAAATGATTCTTTTTCACAATTAGGATTTTATAATTTGTATTCCATCGTAAATGTGTATTTTTTGTGTATATTTATTTACTTTTCAGCCAACTTCAATATTTCGAAGGAGGAGGTTATCAATTCGTCGGGATCTTTGTTTTTGCAATTTATTTTTATTTTTATGTATGTTCACTGATTATTCGAAGACGGCTGGACCGATTTGAAAAAATATTTTTTTGTTGGAAAGAGTATACTTCACAGTTGGTCTGACGATGGGATCCTGGAGAAATCGAAGAACTCTTCAACTAATAGGCGGCACATATATAGTGATTTGAGTATTTTTTACAGCAGCTCGAGCATTTGCTTTTGGAAAGGTGGATACTAAGTGAAGTCGGTTCTTTTTTGTGTAAAATTATTTTTAGAATATAAACTCCTAAAGAGTTAAAAAAAAAGGTAACACCCGACTAAACTACAAAGATTCGTCTGCGTACATACAACTTTGTACTAGAGTACAAACGACACTTGATCGGATTATCAACCGACTTCAAGATTTCGAAGACGGAGGTTATCAATTCGTCGGGATCTTTGTTTTTTTTTCCTTTTTTTAGGGTTCCGTAGTCAACTAGGAACCCTTATAGTTTCGCCATGTCTGCCCGTCCGTCCGTCCGTCCGTCTGCGGATAATCTCAGTGACCGTTAGCACTAGAAAGCTGAAATTTGGTACTAATATGTATATCAATCACGCCGACAAAGTGGTAAAATAAAAAGTGGATTTTTTTATTTTAATTAGGGTACCTCCCCTATACGTAAAGTGGGGAGTGATTTTTTTTTTCATTTCAACCCTAACGTGTGATATATTGTTGGATAGGTATTTAAAAATGAATAGGGGTTTACTAAAATCATTTTTCGATAATGTAAATATTTTCGGAAATAATCGCTCCAGAAGTAATAAAATATGCGTCCCCCCCCTCTAACTTTTGAACCATAAGTTTTAAAAATATGAAAAAAATCTCAAAAGTAGAACTTTATAAAAACTTTCTAGGAAAATTATTTTGAACTTGATAGGATGAACAGTTTTTGAAAAAAAAATTACAAAATAATTTCTGAACTAAGTTTGTAATTTAACCGTATAAGCAGGTGTTTATTGTACCTGTAATTTCTACAAAATTACAATGAAATAACGTGCTTTCAAATAAAGTAAAAACGGTGAAAATCGGATCACGCAATAAAGAATTATTCCATAAAAATCATCTTCCATACTTTAAGCTCGCGCGCAATAGTTTACTTAATTTGCCGATAGATGTCGCTGTACGTGGAACTCTCATATCATATCCTACATGGCGGTGTTATTAACTCTTAAGTGGGGACACTTACTGTGACGGACGGAAAACTACGGAACCCTACACTGAGCGTGGCCCGACACGCTCTTGGCCGGTTTTTTTTTATGTATGTTCACCGATTATTCGAAGACGGTTGGACCGCTTTGGAAAATTATTTTTTTGTTCGAAAGAGTCTACTTCACAGTTCATTGTAACCAGGTCAGGATCTGATAATGGGAGCCTGGAGAAATCGAGGGAACTCTTCAACTATTATAGGCACACCTATAGTGATTTGGGTATTTATTACCGCAGCTCGAGCATTTGCTTTTGGAAAGGTGGATGCTAAGTGAAGTCGTTTCTTTTTTGTTTAAAATTATTAAATTATTGCACTAGTTCGATATTTTTTGTGAAAAGCACACGTGTTTAATATCTAGGATTATGAGCCTAAAAGCGGTGGAACATGAACCTCGTTACGAGCAAGTGTGTTGAAAACTACTATTGTACCTAAGCTAAGATAAATATGTTTCACTTTTGTTTCCCCAGGTGCGCGAGATGCACACGCCTGCGCGCGATCACTGAGTGACGGCAGACTTCACTTCTGTGGCCAATCTGATTTAGAGTGGAACTACAAACTATACGTCATTGCAGGAGTATTTAGCTTACGAGTATATCAAAACATAGATGTAAAATGAGAGCCACGTTCCTCGTCAGCAAAATAATTGATGGTTGCCAAGTTAAAATACTAGAATTTTTTAATGGCCGGCTGTCCTAGAGCCCAGCGGTTTGGCCAGGGATGACGGCAAGGGGCCCGACGGCATGACACTGGTGCCTTGGAATATGGGCCGGCCATTAGTTTGGGACGCTACTTGCGTTGATATCTTGGCACCGTCCCATATTCCAGGCACCAAAATTAGTGTTGGTACTGCGGCGTCCTCGGCCGAAGACCTCAAGCGCCGCAATGTTGCTTTAGAAAGCAGCTACGTATTTGCGACGTTTGGCATTGAAACGTGGGGGCCAAGCGCGCGCCGACTATACAAAAATCTGTCGGTGCGCCTAATAGAGGCTTCTGGTGACCAGAGGGCTGGGTACTATTTTGCTCAACGAATAGCTATCGCCATTCAGCGTGGTATTATGGCCAGCCTTGCCCGTTGACAGCGATCTGGGTCAAAATTTGTATCTCTAATTTTCAGTGTGTATCAAAAAACGATACGAATAATATACACGGTCAATATGAGTAACCCGAAAGATTTTAACCATAAATTCCTGAGGTCATAAGGAGTAATAAATGTTATATGAATTTAGGTCAATTCCGTCAAAAAAAATATATTTTTTTGGTTTTTTCGATTTTTTTTAATGCTTTTGAACATAAAAACATAAATGTTATTGGTAAAACTGTCGATTATAATAAATTGGTACATTTTTTTCGTAAAAAATAGTTTACGTAAAGTATTCCTTGGCACTTTCTTGTGTTGTAACACAAGAAGCTTTCGCTGACGGAAAACAAGAGCTTAAAAATCTGTACAAAACCACTAATAAAGAAATTAAACAAAACTACAAAGACTATCGACTCAGAAAAATTGAAAAACACATGCTGGAATCCGAAAGTTTGAAAAGAGCTATGAAGGACCTCAACCGAGAAAATCAAAGGATACCATCTCTAGATACCGCACGTGAACATCAGTCACGCTCTGAAGTAAAAATTTCAGCAACCAATTTTTACAAAAAGCTGTACAGCAACCCAGGAAGCTCTACCAGCCATAATAATTCCGGAATAATTAACTTTACCACTAGCGGCGAAAATGTCAAACAGCTGGACGAAAATGAAATTCTCAAACAAATATTAAAATTAAAATTGGGCAAGAGCCCGGGAGCAGACGGAATCTCTAACGAGGCTATAAAAGTTGCCAAAGATATCGTTTTGACACCAATCGCACATCTATTCAATAAAATACTAGTCGAAGAAAAAGTACCTAAGCCATGGACTGAATCAGAAATAATTCTTATATACAAGAAAGGAAACCCTAACGACGTAAAACTATCGCCCTATAAGCTCGATGGCCTGCCTGTATAAACTATTTGCATCATGTTTGTTTATCTATTTGCATTATGTTTGAATATCCGATGACATAGATTTACATCAACCCATTGAACAGGCAGGCTTCAGGAAAGATTACAGTACAAACGATCATATTCAGGTGCTAGATCAGATATCAGAAAAATATATTGAATTTAGAAAACCATTATACGTCGCATTTATAGACTACAAAAAAGCATTTGACTGCATATCACACCAGAGTATATGGAAAGCACTGAAAGATCAAAATATCAACAGTAAGTAGGTACATTCGAATAATAAAAAAACATATACTCTAACAGTACAAGCACAGTTAAGCTCGATCGATCAGGCGAAAAAATAAATATACTTAGGGGCGTAAGACAAGGAGACCCACTCTCTCCGAAACTATTTGTATCAGTCCTCCAAGACATAATGAAGGATCTACAGTGGTCTAAAAGAGGCGTAAACATAGACGGCAAGTATCTCAGCCACCTGCGGTTCGCGGACGATATCGTCTTGTTCGCAGAAAGCGCCGCGCAGCTAGAGTGTATGATGGCCGAGCTAAACGCTGTCAGCAGCAACATCGGGTTGGAACTCAATGTAAATAAAACCAAAGTCATCATGACAAACCACACCCAAAACCCGATGTATGTAAATGGATCTGTAATAAACTATGTCGACGACTACATATACCTCGGAAAGCAAGCGCCATTCCACAAGAACAGAAACCGAATAGAACTTGATAGACGAATCGCCCTGACATGGAAAAAGTACTGGAGCCTTAAAGAGGTAATGAAGTCGAATATACATATATCTGTAAAGAAAAAAATCATGGATACGTGCCTACTACCATGCCTTACATACAGCTGCCAAACGTGGATATTCGAGGTTAACACCAGAAATAAAATATTAACCACTCAAAGAGCGCTAGAAAGAAGTATGCTAAAAATTAAATTAAAAGACAAAATCAGACATAGCAAAATAAGGCAGAAAACAAAAGTACTCGATGCTTTATCCTTCGCTCAAAGTCTAAAATGGAAATGGGCGGGACACGTGGCGAGATATCAAGACGACAGATGGACGAAAAAAGCTACTTCATGGAAAGGACTAGACGGAAATCGAAGGTCTGGAAGACCACAAGTAAGATGGAATAATGAGATTGTAGAGATAGCCGGAAAAAACTGGACAACAATAGCGGCTCAAAGAGACAAATGGAAATGCCTGGAGGAGGCCTTTACCCGTAGTGGGGTCCAAACTTAAAAAAAAAATGTGTTCATTAAAAACCAATGATATACAAATAAAAACATAACAATACATTAATACCATATATTGTTAGATATAAATAACAAATTAATAAAACCTGCATTGACAAAGAAATGAACACTAATTTAATATAAAATTGTATTATTGCATGCAGTAAATTAATGTAAACTTTGATATTAGGAAGCAAGCGTAAGTTTTACTTAGTTTAAATTGCATGTGTTATAATGTAACTGTAAGTGAAATAATAACAGGCTTTTTTTTTTTTTTTTATTTATTTATATTCCTTGGCACTTTGATATCTGTCAATAAGATTGTCTAGACTAGACCCCATAAAGGGAGAAATCTCCATCAAAGAAGCATTTTGCACTGAGTCACAATAAAAAATGTTTTTTTATTTAATTGGTAGTAACTCTGAAACTAGGCCAATTCCAGAAAAGTTTATACGACAGTTTAGTCTCCAAATATGATCAGGAATTTATGGTTAAAATCTGTCGGGTTACTCAGATTCACCGTGTATAAATCTGTTCTTACGGAAGAAGAAGTAAAGTGATATGATTTATATGGGACTTATCACAAATTTAAATAAACAAGACTAAATTACCACACCATATATTTAATTAAAACATATACATAATAAAGTAATAACTACTGCTGCTTTAAAGTTCCTTACAGCGTCACTGTTAAAAAAATTGGGAGGAGAAACCGTGAAATAGACATCAGCGCCTTTAAAAAAGGTTCTGTGCGGAGCTAAACTAAAACTGGCAATTATAATTTGTTGTTATTGTATTGAGAAATCTGTATATCTAAATATTGACGGTAAGTTTGTGGTTCTACTGCAACGGTGATAATTAATAATGAAATTTGTACTTGCACTCCTCTTTAAAACTTGTTCATTTATTTGAATACTGTTATGATGTGGAATCGATAAGTTTATAAAATTTATTTATTTATGAATCAAATCAAAATACAACTCGGGGCACTATAACTCGCAGTATATAATACATGTGCTAAATGTGCTTGTTGAAAATCAAATAATATAATACTCACTTACAATATATGTAATACAATCCTCGATCACCATAAAAAGGCTCGATATCATGTCTGATATCTAAACTCTTAAGATTATAATAGTATACGAATATCATTTCAAACAAAATAAGATAATTTACTTACACGTTTTAATTTGTTTATTGTTTTTAACCGACTTCAAGGTTTCAAAGGTCTCAATTCGTCGGGATCTTTGTCTTTTTTTATGTATGTTTACCGATTATTCAAAGAGGGCTGGACTGAATTGATAAATTCCTTTTTGGTTTGAAAGGGTATACTTCACGGTTCGTCCCATTATCACCAGGTGCAGGTGCCTATAATATTTGCAGAGCTCCCTAAATTTCTCCAGGATCCTATGATCCTATGATCCTGGAGAAATTGAGGGAGCTCTGCAAATATTATAGGCACACCTATATACTCGTAGTGATTTGAGTATTTTTACGGTAGCTCGAGCAT
The DNA here is from genome assembly GCA_947086415.1 of Pammene aurita. Taxonomy (NCBI): domain Eukaryota; kingdom Metazoa; phylum Arthropoda; class Insecta; order Lepidoptera; family Tortricidae; genus Pammene; species Pammene aurita. The sequence goes on along the minus strand of OX352310.1, from coordinate 6,835,421 downwards.
TTGCTTTAGGCTAAGTGAAGACGGTTCTTTTTTGTTTAAAATTATTTTACAATGAATAGAAAATGAATAATATTTATTTATGTCGTCTAACATCTAGATGTTGAGAGTAACATCGATATTTTTTTGTCGATACAATATTTTGCTACAGCACTTTAGTATCTGTGCCCCGAGTTATCACACGTATCAGAAAATATGTAGCAGTTCTATTAAATGTATAGAAATAAACATCTCGTTGTTTTCTTTACCATTTCGATGTAATCCGAAATGGTTGTCCGAAAAGCCCAAAAATAAAATAAATCATATTCCAGTCTAATGAGAATCCATGTTGAGAACAACCTGAATACACCTTCAATCAAGTAATCAGTCACACACCTAGCTACTTTAAAATCTAGATTAATATGAATACCTATTTTGTGGGTAGAGAACTGAAAGCGGGGGGGCCGAATAGGTTAGTTTAAGGCTGTTTTTCCACCAGAGATGAGCGAGGATGCGTTGCGAGGAATGTGTTAAGCACCAATAGAATCACTTCATTTGTTTAAAATAGCAGAGCGCAGTTCCAGGATTGGTTCTTAAAAAACACTACATTCCTCGCAACGCATCTCTGGTGGAAACGCAGCCTAAGGGGTTCTACACAGACAGCGGCTTCCGTTACCGAATTAACGACTGAAGTAAAATAAAAGAGTGAGTGTTTGTCCAAAAACCTTAGGCGTTAGGTTTTCAAGTTTTTGCAAATTCAGCAAACAGATTTCTGGTTGGTCTAGACCTGGTTTTCATCTTCTTAGACCATCCATTGAATATTTCATCATATTATTTGCAATCATCTTGGAGAACTCATTTACAAATGAAAATAGATGTCATATACTTCAGAAAAAGTGACCAAACCAAAGATTCATTTACAAATGTTATTCGTTCACTAGTTTTCTACCTAGTAGTGCTTTTCTGTCTGTAACTTAGAAAATGAACCATTTGCATGGAAAGTAGAGATTTTCCGTCCTATGTGCGGCGGCGGGTGCGGCAGTTGTAAGCCGGCCGGCCGAGCGGCCACGCGACCCCACGCCGCCCAGCGCCACGACCGAACTTTGTGACAAAGAAACTTTCGTCAACCACAGCTTCTGAAATCTGTGCGATGTGAGGCCAACTAACTAATACAGTGATAAGATCTGCATTATCATTGGTTTCTAGTGTTAATGCCAACAGGTAGTGTTGGACGATCTTTTAGTGAACGAGTGTGAAAATAGTGTGACCCATGCTTTATATGGATGACATTGTGTAGCGATTCACTTGTTGTCTCATTACTGAAAGTTTTTGGGACGTTTAAACTCAATGTGCGAAGATGGAGTGGACTTGGAAATTCATCCTGTCTCATAATCTTAGGCGGTCTTTGAGATCGTAGTTTTGTTCTTAGCTTAACTTGTAGTGCCCTTTCGTGTTTGTGAGTTGGGGAATTGCAAGATCACATTCAGTTATTTCCATATTATGTAAGTTTTGTATTTGGTTTTATAGTCAAGGTAAGTATGCTATAATTATTTACTACTAGCTGTGCCCGCGGCTCCCTAACTTCTCTCCCTCCCCTGGAGGCGGAACTTAAAGGTCTTGAAGTAAAGTTGACAGTTGGATACGCTAGAGGACAGTAGTCCAGATAAAATATTTTACAATTACCACTAAATAAAACTACACTCCAAAATCAATAGCTTTTTCCGTCCTCATTAAAATTTTTGACATGATTTAAACGACATAGAATAGTAAGGATATATGTACACCTACTAGTGGACGATACAGTACCACTTTGGTATTTATACTCGTACGTCCTTGACTGAACCTATTGATATCATGTCCATGGAAAATATCATCCAAATTGATCCTCCAGTCAAATCAGTCTAAGAGTGAAAAGGCGCGGTTGCAGCCTAAAATTTGGGGGTGGGGTAACTATGAAATTGGGGGGTCACTAATGCAGAAATGATTTTTTTCTATTTGACGTGTACGATTTGGGAGGGGGGGGGGAGTCAAGTCCCATGTAATCCCCCGACCCCATCGGACCGATCGGACCGCGCCTGGGTAAGAAATATACACATAAAAATCCATGCTTCATATCATAACACCTTATTAACGAATATACTAACAACTAATTTAGGTTCAATATTAGTTAGAAGACTTAGAAGTAAGATTAGAGAAAAGGAGAATAGATATCAAAATCGTGAGGCTGAGTATTTACATGCACTGTGCAATGTGTGGCAATTGGTTTATTGTCGTTTAATTTTGTTGTACCATTAAGTCAATAATTCATTTAAATTTGTTGATATCCGTACCCTCACTTCTAAACTTAGAGTTAATTTGGCAAAATCCTTCCTAAGTGGATTATTCATGTCACAACGTATTAATTTCAGCGCCATCTGTTAGTTAAGGAGGGTACTCGTTAGTCTTAGGACATATTACTACAGTACCTACGCGAACAGTTTTGAGCTTCGGTAAGTTCGGTAACTCACAAGTGCGATTTTCTTTTTTAGTTAGATAATATAATATTTTATTTTATTTCCATACTTACAACTATTTTTACAGGTGCTAAGCCTAAGACAATAGTGTAACTATTTTTAACATTAAAAACTAGAGTATATACATAATATAACTAGATTATATAATTTCTCCTATAACATAATATAAATAATGCAGCCTTCGTGAATTCATTCAGAGAACATGAGAATAATAATAATAATAATAAATACTCTTTATTGCACACCTCATACAGTTACAAGCACAAATTTTACAATTAGATAAATTTAGGTAGAGGAACAACAAGTCGGAGAATAAGGAGAATAAGTCGATACTTTCCGCTATTACTTACAGTAAAAAAAAATTCTAACTGGTTTTGACGTCGCGCTAGGTATTATATAGATATTTGTTTATAACAACAAAAAAAGATTATACAATATATATTTTCCTTTATCATACTATTGCATTTAACTATTTCAACATCATTTGACATTTTATAACAATTTGGTCAATAGATTATCTGAGCATAATTGAAAACAATTTGTTAAATTATAAGTGACCTTAAATTCTAGACGAATTACAAATGGCTAAGACGACATATGCTCTTGACAAAACCGTTATCAAATGTGAAGTTATATAATAGCAATAATTAAAAGCGATAGCCTGGTGGAGAAAAAACAAAGTTACATTACTTAACTTAAATAATCTTTTCTTTGTGTACCAAACAAATACATGTATTATTCCTAGTGCAATGCTAACAATTGTTAGAAAATATTTTTCATTAATAGTACTTAACGTATTCTAACAGGACACAAAATAAAATCGGATTTGTGATTTATGTCATTTTTATAGGCTAAAAAGGCGTTCCCGTACTCCACTATATTGGGAAAAAAAGTTTGCACCTCCTTCCTAATTAGCGCCATAAGATTCAGGTGCAAAATTAACTCAATCGAGTGTAGTGGCTACCCCTCTTTTAGACGTTGAATTTTTATAGCCGACCTATACCTAGCCGGGGATTTTCTTGACAACTGGAATTGGGAGACTGGGGAACTGGGAGAGCAATGCAAAAAAAAACCGGCCAAGAGCATGTCGGGCCATGTTCAGTGTAGGGTTCCGTAATTGCCGCCCTGTTAAAAAACATCTGTTCAAAAGGTCGCTTATTAAGGGATATTTGGCGGCGCTTCCGTCATAAAGTAATAATTGCGTGGTGGGTTAATTGTTTGGCGTTGTGAAATTATGTTTTACACAAGAATTGTCTGTTTTAATATTGAAAGTTTGACATAATAGGTACGCGCCTTTGCTGCACAAAGCAACACGCTGCACGTGTTAGTGTAATATTCTAGTATGTAGTTTATTGGCTAAATATAAAAAGTATTATCATGACTGACCTGAGTTAATAATGATATTTTCCTTGGTTTCCTAAATATATTCACCGCTCATTTGACAAATTTGTAAACACACAGACACGGTAACTCAAATAATTGTGTTAAATGGTAGACGAGGGTAGACGTAGTTAATAATCATTGACCTGATTGATAATCTTAATAAGATTAATAATTGGAATCCAAGTGTCTGGGTTTAGATTCCTTAAATATTTATTTCAATATTATGTCCTTGTTGTTTATATTTTCTAAGTGCTTACTTATAACCTGATTGTAACCTTTCAATTAAAATGTGACCAACATGGATACTTGTCTATTCTCAATCTTAGTGACGTCACTAGTTTATTGAATCGAAGTGGTGTGATTGGACACCTGGGGGTGGTGTATAAAACACCAATACCTGCTACTTTTTCAAGCATTATAACACTAGCGGCTCTTAACAGAAGTTGGTGTCCAAACTCTGCCAGTTAAGTGACCTTATCATTTACTTTATATTTTGTTAATCATTATGTATGACCTTTTATTACTTACTGATTTGATCACTTATTAATAATTGTGTAATTTTACTGAATTTCAAAAGTTATTAGTTAGATAATTGAAAGTTATAATATATTGTATCATTAACTTATAATTTATTGTTTAATTTTGGGACACTTGTATAATCTTGTGTTTGAGAAGTATTAATTACTTGAAAGAAATAACGATACCTGTAATGTACTATTATTGTGATATTTATTGAAAAGAACATACCTCGCCAAGTTTCTTGCCGGTTCTTCTTGAGGCAGAGGTCTACTTTCCGAACTGGCGGTAGAATCAGTACCTTTTTGATTTTGAAATAAATCATGATTATTAAAATATTCATTTGTTTTATCTTTTTTACCTTTAATCTAACATCAGAAGTTGGTTTCGTATTTACGCTCCACACCTATTATAAATTTTCAGTTGTGATACGAATGTGAGGAATTGAGATCAGCCTGGGGCCACCGGACAAGCCTACGACGTAGACCAGAGCCAAACCTGACCACGGTAGCTGACATGATTACGTAACTGCTAAAGTGATGGACCATATACAACACCAATGGACATTTAAGGACAGGTTTTTTCCGATTTATTTTGTTTATCACTTATATTATTATGAGGATGACAAATGACAAGAGATAATATCATCCTTAGAATATTCAGATTCTCTATTTTCCGCTAATTTACTTCTCATTTTTCCTCATACTTGTATTTTAGTGTATTAGTACAAAGAATTTTATAAACTACCTACTCAAAAAAAAATTTTTTATAACTTACGCTAGTCTTAATTTTGAATTCTAGTGTTACATATCCCTAAGTTTAATCAATAACACTAAAATATAGATTTGATACCGTTCAAATGACATTCTGAAGTCATGCAAAACAATGAGGATACTACAAAATAATTGAATTAAATAAGAATTACATTAAAAATATTAGTCAGATTACACGATCAATATTGATTGTAAAAATTGTAATTACGTGACATGTCTTTGGAGGATATCAGCAAGCAATTGCATTCTGACCGAAGCTACACCGAATCCAATGCATTAATGCATTAAAGTTCTTGAGCTGGAAATCGTTTGATAATCGCTGATATTTCTGGTATGTTAGAAATGATTATTCTTATAGTTAGTAAAATACTACTACGAATATACTCGTATATATGGTATTAGTTTAGATGTTTATAAATCTATATTTTTTTATGGTATCAGGTTGTTAAAAAAAAAGTTATCATAATATACTGTCATTATAGCATAAGATAATTACACTTTGCTAGACTTGTCATCTAAATAAATTAGCATTAAACAGTATTTTAATTGTTATAACAAAAGATAAAGATAAAGATAAAATATATTGGTAACATCCAGGTACAAGTCAGGTACATACAATTTTGTAGTAGTACTAGAAGTAATAATAACGTAATTGTAATACATAATATAAAAAAATGATTCATGTCAATTTTCTATAAAATAACATTGATATTTTTATTTTCTTACATAGTGGTAATGTCATCATTTCACTAAAATTATAAAATTTTTTTGTAAGTAGCCACGATTCTAGCTTACTTTTAAACGATTGGCGAGATGTTGCATCTCGTATGTTGTCTGGGAGGCGGTTGTATATCGCAGGGCCCGTGACATAAACCGACTATGAAGCCTGTGAAAAGGTGCAACCAGTCGGTCTCGGTGTGCATTGCTTCGGAGATCATGTGACGCTACTATGCCTTTTCGTTTAAATTTATTAATATTACTGTAAGTGAACATCGCAAGTTGGAGGATCACCATGCTGGGTAGGGTTAGGATGCGTAAGTTTATGAAGTGGTCGTTAACCGGTTCGTCGCTGTGGATACCTACGATACCTCTCACTGCACGCCTCTGCATCTGGAATGCGCGCTCGAAATCCGACGCTCGACCCCACAACTCGGAACCATACGAGAGTGTGGATTGAGAGTGGATTGTGGCAAAGTAGCAGGACCTGACAATATCTGTACTAGCTGTGGATGCCAGGCGCTGTATTGCGTAGCATGCTCGGCCCAGTCGCGCACAGACAGAGTCAATATGCCCCCTCCAAGATAGTGAGGAGTCGAGCACAAAGCCGAGAAGCTTCGTGGTCACAACCTTTCCGATTTTTGTGTCTCCTGCATGGATATCGAGGTCAGTACTAGGATGACCGTTTAGCACTATGCGAAGAAAGCAGGTCTTTTCCGTGTTCAGTGCTAGACCGTTTTGCGTAAACCACACGTACAGTCGATTCACGGTGTCATTGAGAGCTGTTTTAAGCATATGTTCGTGCGGTGCTGTAACCACTACGGTAACATCATCGGCGTACCTAATTACTTCTGCGTCACTGAGGGCATCAGGTAGGTCGTTGAGCAGAATTGTAAATAGTGTGTTTGATAAACAGGAGCCCTGCGGTACTTCCATTACGCTATTTTGTTGTACTGACCGTACTCTTCCCCGGTCTCCTACTACGATTTGGGTTCTGTTGCTCATGAAGGATACTAGAATACCGAGGGCGGGTCCACGAAGGCCGTAGTGGTCAATCTTTGCCGCCACTAGGTTATGATCCAGGGTGTCGAAGGCACGCGAGAGGTCGCAGCACAGCACGGCCACCTGCTGGCCGGCCTCACGCGCCTTCAGCACCGCCCACACAACCTCACGCACTAAGTCTGTTGTACTGCGCCCTCGTTGGTAAGCGTACTGCCGATCCGACATCACATTTTGAGACCTCCAGAAGGACAAAATACGCTGATTTAGACCTACTTCGATAACTTTGCTGAGTGCAGGTACTAGCGAAATGGGCCGGTACGACTTACTAGCGCTCTTCTGCCCTTTCCCTTTATACAGGGGCGATATTTTCACTTTTTTAAGTGATTATGGTAAGGTGCCATGTTTAATAAAAGTACTGGTTGTCCAGATAACTTACGACAAATAGGTAAAAAAGAAAACAATATGTAGTTCTAATACTCTGTATATTTTCTAAATTCATAGTGAAGTGTAACATAATCTTAAAATGGTGTATCCGTGGGACACGGCACAGATTCAAATCCATCCAACATTTCTTCAGTTTCAATGGCGGTGCGGCCCTACCCAACCCGTCTACCTCTACCCTGTACTAGCGACGTGTCCATGTTGTTGGCCATTTCTGTTTTTTATAATTTTAAATTTTTGATAAATAAATGAGAAAATATGTAGTTCTGATACACAGATCTGTTTAAAATAAAAATAAAAACTATTTGAACAATAATTTCAGAGACTTGTAGCCGTGATTTATTTCGCTTTAAAATTTAATATATTTTTGAAAAGTTGTTTTATTTTGGGCTTCTGCTTGAGATGTTTGAGCATTACATCATTTCAGTTTTAGCGTTACATTATAAAATAAGTCCTCTATATTTGGCCGAAACAAACGACAAAACTTAATCAGCCTGTGCTGATTGCAGGGTTTTTTACGTGGTACTAATGTTTAAACTGATATTTTTATGTTTTTTCTCACTGTTTTACTTGTTAACCAGAATTTAAAACCTTTTAGTCTCATATTTTTATCACTTGGACAGATTGTCCGTTGTAGGAAGTATTTGGGTGAAATTTTCCTTTTTTTTGGATAAATGGTTTTCGGCAGGATAACCGAGCGGTTAGGAAGATTTTTTTTTCTTAATTCTTAAAAATGTACATAATTATATTTATACGTAGGTACTTTCCTTGCTTATCGGGCTAATAACAGTTAAAATTTAGTACACCTACCTACTTCAGTGTCAATAAAATGTTATACTAATATTATGCTGATATTTTAAGCTTGTAGTTAATAAAGTTTTTGTACGTTTAACTGCGATATGTATGGAAATTTTCATTTTGTTTTCAGTAAGTTATTTTGAGTAATACAAATATGCTAGTATCGTCAAACCTCTTAAAAATAATGAAATGAAATTAACTAAATGTTTATTTCAGGCCTTAATACTTTGTTTGCACAAAATTATATAACATTTTATTCAATACTGTTTTAATGTATAATATAGAAAAAAAAACAATCCTTAGGGAAGTCATTATTTTTGAATTACCTTTGTTACCTAACAAAGTTAAAATGACATAACTAGAGACGTGTAATAGGCCAAAGACCGATCAGTCGTCCCAGAAAGTAGAGCCAACTGGCGTAAATATGTGTCTGAGGATAGGACTTATTTTAGGTTGTTGCGCCTTTACTAAGTTTCTTATGTTATATAACTATTTATCCTCTTCCAACCAGTGCCATATGATACAGCCCCTAAAAAAATGTTGCCTCGTCAAAAACAATCATTTCAGCCCATACAAAAGGCCTACTATTTAGTCGCAACCTAAGAATTATTCACACGCTGATTACATCATCCCATCAGTTAAATTGTGTCAAATTGTTGTATTGTCTGTCATCTGTTTTGTAGATGCCTACTTGTAAAGTTTGATATGACTATGGCTATTAGAAAGAGTCGAAATCAAGTGTTGAAAAAAAGTTATTTTATTATAATTTTGCATTTTCAGGAACTATACAATAATAATTTTAATTGATAAAAATAGAGTTTGATAGAACAATGATATCAAATATTTATTTTTATTTTTTCGAATCGTCAACCTTCGTGGACCTAACTACATGCATACTTTAACTACATATAGAGCTTCCTACTTACTTTGAATGGTCTTTGTGAAATACTTTGTAGCTCATGACGTGATGTAAACGCGACGCACTGAGCACGGAATCAGTGTTCAGTCGCGCAGTCGAATATGTAGAGCCACATGTAGAGTCGAATATGTGGAGCCACATGTAGAGTCGAAAATGTAGAGCCACGTAGAGTCGAAATTGTAGAGTCTAATATCTAGAGCCATATTTTGAGTCAAATATGTATTCAAATGTTGATTCAAATATGTAGAGCCATGTAAAGCCATACGTGGAGTTGATATAATTATGTTAGGTATAAATTTAATTTATTTGACGAAACGTAATTATTACAATAAATAAATCAATATCGATATCAATTTGAAAAAAAAAACAGAATATATCCTACCTACGTTCGAGAAAAGGTTTCTCAAATTACGCCTGACTGTTTTAATGGACTATTGTAACAAGTAAAGTTATTGAAAAACTAACTTCTTACCGGTTTGCCTGTTTCAAAAATGACAAATTAAGCTTCTCTGTCTCGTACCTGTTTGGGTCAATAAGCACGAGCAGACTTTATGGCCTAAACACTGTGCTCGACTGGGAAGAGAGTGTGTCATGAATATATAAAAAAATAAAATAAAATAAAAAGATTTACAATATTTTGTTTAGCTTACTTAATATCATATTATTTTTGATTATGGTATAAAACACTGCGCTGTCGGTCATTAACTTGATGTTTGTCTATGCCACTAGCAGCGGGTGTATTCGGGCAAACATGTCTAGGTTATTGACAGGTGTTTGTGAATTACCATTTGCCTCGGTTTGTCGTTTACTTGGCGTTCGTCTATTCCACTAACAGTTCACGGATTGGACAAACATGTCTAGCACTTGACGATTGTTAATGAATCACTACACTCCGCTGTTCGGTCATTTATTTGGTGTTCGTCTATGCCACTAGCAGCGGGTGGATCGGACCAACATGTCTAGGTACTTGGCAAGTGTTGATAAATCACGACACTCCGCTGGTCGGTCATTTACTTGGTGTTCGTCTATGCCACTAGCAGCGGGTGGGTCAGACCAACATGTCTGGGCACTTGGCAAGTGTTGATAAATTGCTCGCCCTCCCTCAGCTCTCTCTTGATCGATCATTGCTTTATATGACAAATTTAAAGAAAACTTTTTAATTAATTTACTGTAGCTCTCCCATGATCAACCATTGCTTTATGAGTTAAATTAAAGAAAAAAACTTTTTACTTATTTTATTTTCAAATTGTGAAAAAAAAAACAAAAAAAAAAAACTTAAAGTACTTAATGTAAATGTAATGTAAAAGCTCTTTATTGTGCAAAAACCAGTCAAAAACAATACAATAATAGGAAAACGTAAGTACAAAGGCGAACTTATCCCTTTAAGGGATCTCTTCCAGTTAACCTTTGAGTAGATGAGAGAAGAAGTGAAAAGACCACGCGTGAGTGGCTCTTAAAGCCACTGCAGCTAAATAAAACCGCTGCAGTTAAATAGTTAACTGATTTTAACCGTGCATTTGTCAAACTGAGAATCCATCATACTAATAATAGAGTAAAATGATCAAGATTTAATAATAAAATATGAAAATATCGTAGTCGTTGGTTTACCGTAAACATTCTATGGTATTGTGCTGGTACTTCGGGAACGAAGTACATGTCAGTATGGCGGTGTTAGTGTAATATTCTAGTATGTAGTTTATTGGCTAAATATAAAAAGTATTATCATGACAGACCTGAGTTAATAATGATATTTTTCTTGGTTTTCTAAATATATTCACCGCTCATTTGACAAATTTGTAAACACACAGACACGGTAACTCAAATAATTGTGTTAAATGGTAGACGAGGGTAGACGTAGTGAATAATCATTGACCTGATTGATAATCTTAATAAGATTAATAATTGGAATCCAAGTGTCTGGTTTTAGATTCCTTAAATATTTATTTCAATATTATGTCCTTGTTGTTAATATTTTCTAAGTGCTTACTTATAACCTGATTGTAACCTTTCAATTAAAAAGTGACCAACATGGATACTTGTCTATCCTCAATCTTAGTGACGTCACTAGTTTATTGAATCGAAGTGGTGTGATTGGACACCCGGGGGTGGTGTATAAAACACCAATACCTGCTACTTTTTCAAGCATTATAACACTAGCGGCTCTTAACAGAAGTTGGTGTCCAAACTCTGCCAGTTAAGTGACCTTATTATTTACTTTATATTTTGTTAATCATTATGACCTTTTATTACTTACTGATTTGATCACTTATTAATAATTGTGTAATTTTACTGAATTTTAAAAGTTATTAGTTAGATAATTGAAAGTTATAATATATTGTATCATTAACTTATAATTTATTGTTTAATTTTGGGACACTTGTATAATCTTGTGTTTGAGAAGTATTAATTACTTGAAAGAAATAATGATACCTGTAATGTACTGTTATTGTGATATTTATTGAAAAGAATATACCTCGCCAAGTTTCTTGCCGGTTCTTCTTGAGGCAGAGGTCTACTTTCCGAACTGGCGGTAGAATCAGTACCTTTTTGATTTTGAAATAAATCATGATTATTAAAATATTCATTTGTTTTATCTTTTTTACCTTTAACCTAACACACGCATATCCAAAAAAGAAAAATGCGCACCATGTAAAAGTTAACCTCAAATCATTGTTTATTTGTTAGATTTTTCTCGTTGTGTTTTATTAATTTAAACTAATTATATTTTAAGTGAATAAGAAGACAACTTTAGCGTAAATTTAGCCTCTGGATATATTTTAAAATTGTCATACATACTAGTAATATTATGGGGTGGGGGATCAATGTTACTCTGCGTCCGTAACACCTTAGACAACCCTACAAACTCAAACTTTGGCAGCTGCACTGTCCCATCTGAACCTCGCAGCACTCACTGGATTTTCTTTATCATCTGCTTTTCCACTACTACTGGGAAGAAATGCCTATCTATATCCAGTGACACAGCCATACGATAAAATAAAAAGTAATATTATTATGTTGCCATAAAAATCTAGTTAGCATTACGTAAGTAGAAATACTCTAATTAATTGGACAATAAATGTTAAGTGTTGAATTTTATGAAATGAAAAAGAGTTCCAGATAGTTAAAACACATCACAAAAAAGATTAGTTAAATTTAATTATCTTAGGTACGTAAATAACCCTATCCTGTAAAAATTCTGACAATTAATGTATCTATCAAAAGTTATTAATCACACTATTCTGTTATTTCCTCGCAAGTGTGTTGAAAAACGTCATATGAAACGCATGTGCTTGACCGTTACATAGCTTAGCTCCCTTATGCGCACTCACGTGCGTTCGTGCGTACAATATCGCTTCGTATGTAATGCTCAATTTAGCACACTAGTAGGCCGCCTCGAACTGAGAACTCGCGATTTTCTTGCAAACGAGTTGACCAATACAACAAGACCCTAATGATGATTTCTTTCAGCCTTCTAACGGCCTCCTAGCCTAGTCGGTAGTGACCCTGGCTACGAAGCAGGAGGTCCCGGGTAAGCCTTATTGAGCTTACCGTGGGACTAGGTTGATTTGTGTAAGATTGTCCCATAATATATATTTTTTTATGAGCTCCATAACCCCTAGATCGATCATACTCATGAACGAACTCTCAAATTGTATTGAGCTCTACTACAACCCCAACAAATTTAATATAGATCAGAAATACGTTACTAAAGTTATCGCCCGACAATGATTCAAAATCAAAAAAACAATCACACACAGTGAATCCTCCTTTTTGTAAAGGGTCGGCAACGCGCATGTGACGCCTTTGGAGTTGCAGGCGTCCATAGGTTACGGTAGCTGCTTACCATCAGGCGGGCCGTATGCTTGTTTGCCACCGTCGTGGTATAAAAAAACAAAAAAAAAAAAACAATCGAAATGCAGGGACGTCTAGGTAGCCAGCTGACAGTTCTGTTGCGTCTGAAGTTGTCTGAAAGAATTTCACTTCGCTTACGCTTAAGCATAACTCAGCACAACACAGAAATCGTTTTTTTTTTGCTTTTGGTTTCATATGTTTAACTATTTTTATAGCTTCTTTCTTTTAAGGATGTAATTTATGTATCTACCTAACTGTGTGTATATTGTGGCAAGCAAATAAAGAATATATCTATCTATCTATCTATCTATCTAACTAGTAGTCCGCTTCGAACTGAGAAGTCGCGATTTTCTTAATTACGAGTGACCAATATAACAAGACCCTAATGATGATTTTTTTGGAGCCTTCTAGCTCCATAACCTCTTGATCGATCACGTTCATGAACAAACTCTCAAATTGTATTGAGCTCTACTACAACCCTAACAAATTTTATATAAGTCAGAAAAAAGTTACTACAGTTATCGCGCGAAAACTATTCAAAATTAAAAAGCCATCGAAATACACAGAAATCTAGGTAGCCGAAGTTGTTTGAAAGACACTTTACTTATTCTGTTGGTTAAGATAAGGTAAGTTCACACTTACGAAGCTGGTATTCAAAGAATTCAGCACATCATAGAAGGTTGATTTTTAACGCTCTAAGCCAATAGAGGTCTATTAAGCCTTATCATTCTTAGCAACGAATACAGTAAATGGCCGGAAGATTTTAATGTGAATAATTTACTTAATCTGATTTTGTTGTTATTCCCTGTATGCCATACAATTAAATAAGTACTTTCTATACTAACTAGTAGTTCGCCTCAAACTGAAACCTCGCGATTTTCTTGCAAACGAGTGACCAATATGACAAGACCCTAACGGTGTTTTTTTTCGAGCCTTCTAGCCCTTGATTGATCATGTTCATGAACGAACTCTCAAATTGTATTGAGCCCTACTACAACCACAACAAATTTCATATAAATCAGAAAAACGTTACTAAAGTTATCGCGCGACAACTTGTCAAAATCAAAAAGTCATCGAAATACACAGACGTCTAGGTAGCCGAAGTTGTTTGAAAGAACTTCACTTCGCTTACGCTCCGCTCGTTCGACTATGTATTGTACGCAGCTCATGTCTCACTCTAAGGTAGAATTCATTACAGTTTTGTATGCCAGGAGCTGTCAGATTTCTCCACTCAATTATGAATTCTACCTTAGCACACACGCTTGTCTGTCTTGATAAGATAACCCATCATGGTGGTATGTGAGCGGGGACCCTAACAAGGCCTGTCTTTGCCAGAGCCGCGGTGGGCGTTTCGGCGGCAGATTATACATAAATTTTAATTTTCCGGATGAATCGCTTACCAAGTTTGTAGTTCAGATGATTTAGTAGGTACTCTGCAATCTGGGTTGTAGTGAAAGGGTGCTAGAGGATACGGCTTCAGTGGCGAGTGTCGAGCGGTTGATAGGCGCATGCAGCGTGGCGTCAAGTTTCCAAGTGTTTTATACATGTACAGCGCGCACTGAGGTCGCTCGCATACGATTAGGTACATTTGTTAAAGATGGACATCGTCACACACCCCGCAAGATGGTCCGATCGAACGTCCTTTTAGTTTGCTCACACAACAAGGGCTTAATTTGCTTTAAACAAAATTAATAATAATAATAATAAAAAAAAAAAAAAAAAAACAACAACCGCTGACAATGACAGACGTCTTGTAATCAAATTTTGCTAAAAATATATTTTTATACGTGTTATTTTGCCTAAACTTGGTCAAATTTAATTTAAAGTGATCCCTAATATAACCCCAAGATGTGGAATACCAACATACTCGAGTTGAAATGCAATTACGGATCACGAACGTACAAAACACAGCACGTTGACAGCTTGTGCTCAAACCTGATCTAGGCGAAACACGTATATGGTTGCATAGCATGATAACGAGAAGTCGGACAAAAGCGGAATCCACCAACGCACGCCCACCATCCGCGCCCGCCTCGTCAGTCTCCTCGCCATCGTTGTCGGGCGATAAGTACGCTACTGCGCCCGACACCAGCGAGTCGAGCGACGAGTGCGGGCCGCCGCCGCCGCCGCCACGACCACCTGCGCGACGGGGACGGCCACCGCTGCCGGCACGCTTGGGGCTTGCGGGACATCCTGCCCCGCCCAGGGCCCCCGCTGCCGGTGGTATAGTGCGTCGCATGCAATGGACTTCATCCATTAATGAGAACGTCATGCGCGCCTATTATGGGGCTACAGAGGGGGGAACTAATCTGTGCGCGTATCGTGACCGGATACTTCCTCTGTTTCAGCTCCTTGAACCAACCATCAACGTGACTGCGCAACGACTATCGGATCAGGTCCGAGTCATCCAGCGGGATAAACGGTTGGATGACTCGACACTTGATCGGCTCCGCCTGGAGGCTCTCTCTGCTCACGCGGCCTCCATCTCGACGCGGGATCCGCCCACCACGTCGCCGGATCCGATGCCCGCACCCGACCTGGCATCGGGGGCGCCGCGGGTTGATTCCAGTGTCGATGAGGAGGAGATCGCGAATCAGAGTGTGAGTAGTACAGCCAATGAGCAACTGAGGAGGACTTTGGAAGAGGTAATTACGCAGTATCGCTCCACAAACATCCCTAGGCCACGATTACCACGCTTACCTATGAATAGACGCAATCTAGCGCTAATGGGAGCCCTAAATGATTTGCTAGATCCATTCCTGCGGACTAGTAAAGACTTAGATGATACGCACTCGATCATGTACTGCGGGGCCATCGCGGCGTGCCGTGTTGCTCGAGTCAAGTTTCCGGACGCTGAACGTGCACCTAGGACCGCCGGGGGTATCCCCGCATGGCAGGTGCGGATCGAGCGTCGTATCAACTCATTTAGGACTCTCATTGCAAAGCTGATCTGCTTCAGGGCGGGCAATAACCGCCCCCGAGTAATGCGCTTTGTGCACCAGGCGTTCGCGGGGACGGATATCGAGCCCCGCGACTACATGGCCAATGTCATAGAGCGCATCGACTTTCTGAAGCAGAAAGTTTATGCATGGGCAAGCCGTATTCGCCGTTACAGAGAGCGTGTGGACCGATTCAAGCAGAATCGTCTTTTCCAAAGTGACCAAAGGAAGGTATACCGAAGGTGGGAGGAAACTGACCCCCGTGTGTCCGATATGCGACTGCCGGATGCTACTGCCATGACTGATTTCTGGCGTAGCATCTGGTCGGCGCCCGTTGAACACGCGGAGGGCGAGTGGATGAGTGTTGTTGAACGTGGGTGTGAGTCCATCGAACCAATGGGGGCTATCACCATCAGCCCCGCCGACGTAAGTTGTGCAATCCGTACGGCCCAGAACTGGAAAAGTCCTGGCCCGGATGGGTTGCACAACTTCTGGCTAAAATGGTTTCGATGCTCGCACTCGCGGCTGGCAACACAATTTCAACAAGCCCTTGAACTTGGCTCCCTCCCGCCTTCCTTAACAACTGGTGTAACCTTCCTGCTCTATAAGTCCGGTAGTACCACGGAAGCGAAGAACTACCGACCCATCACGTGCTTGCCTACGCTCTACAAGCTTCTTACATCCATTTTGAGAGCAAAAATAAACGCGCACATGGTCGCAAACAACATTTTGGTCTCCGCTCAAAATGGATGTAGGGTTGGGTCCCGTGGTACTAAAGAGCTCCTCCTCATAGACATGACCATTTGCCAAAGAGTCCGGCGGAACAGAGGGGCCCTCTCGTCCGCTTGGATTGACTACAAGAAGGCCTATGATTCGGTGCCTCATTCATGGCTGAAGAGGATCTTGGAGCTGTATAAAATTGATGCAGCTTTAAGATCCTTCCTTGGCGCGTGTATGAGGCAGTGGACCACAGTCCTTCGTCAACCAGGAGGCGGGGATGACACCCCTGGCCCGCAGGACTTTATAAGGATTGAGCGAGGAATATTTCAGGGCGACAGTCTGAGTCCCCTGTGGTTCTGCCTAGCTCTAAATCCGCTCAGCAATCTGCTGAAGGATTCGGGGCTAGGTTGCCGGCTTCGGAGAGAGGGTGAAGTCATATCTCACCTTCTGTACATGGACGATCTCAAATTATTTGCACCAAATAACCGAGACTTGTTGGAACTACTGAAGACCACTGAAGTGTTCAGTAGTTCCATCAAGATGGAGTTTGGTGTTGATAAATGTGCAGTTATGCATGTACAGCGGGGGAAAGTAGTAAATTCAACAAATCTACAGCTTTCTGAGACAATGACGTTCAGATCTATCTCTGAATCAGAAACCTACAAATACCTTGGTATGTCACAGTCTTTGGGCATTGAGGATGTGGGTATTAAACAGGCGTTGAAGGAGCGCTTCTTCGGTCGGCTGACAAAAGTACTTAATAGTCTTCTGTCAGGTGGCAACAAGGTGCGTGCCTTCAATGCCTGGGTGATGCCCCTACTCACATACTCCTTTGGCATACTAAGGTGGACACAGACCGAGCTGGATGCCCTGGATCGGAGAGTCCGTCTATTGCTCACCACACACCGTATGCTTCACCCGCGCTCGTCTGTTATGAGATTGTACATCCCACGGAAGTGTGGAGGTCGGGGCTTTTTAAACGCCAAAAATCTCCACAACCGTGAGGTGTACAATCTCAGGAATTATTTCCTTAACAACGAGTGTGAGATGCATCGTGATGTGGTGGCAGTAGATAAGGGTCTCACGCCGCTCTCCTTGGCAAACGAGAACTGGCGCAAACCTGTGGTGCTAAGCACCGAGGATCGCAGGGCGGTATGGAAGAGCAAGGAGCTACACGGGCGGTTCTACAGGGCCCTCACGGGACCCGACGTAGACCTGCTCGCGTCGGTGACCTGGTTACGATTCGGGGACCTCTTTGGAGAAACCGAAGGTTTTGCCTGTGCAATTGCGGACGAAGTTATCATGACGAATAACTACCGGAGATATATCCTGAAGGACGGTACGGTCGACATTTGTCGGGCATGCCGCCGTCCCGGAGAGTCACTCAGGCATATCATCTCCGGTTGTTCTCATCTTGCTAACGGCGAGTACTTGCACAGACATAACCTCGTAGCCAGGATTATACACCAACAGCTTGCTCTCCTATATGGTCTTGTGGACCACGAAGTGCCGTACTACAAGTACACACCTACACCAGTTCTCGAAAATGGTCGTGCCACGCTCTATTGGGATCGATCTATTATCACGGACAGGACTATTGTAGCCAATAAGCCTGATATCGTGGTAATAGATCGACCGCAACGCCGGGCCATGCTCGTCGACATCACCGTCCCATGTGACGAGAACCTCGTGAAGGCCGAGAAGGACAAGTCCAGCAAGTACCTAGACTTGGCTCACGAGGTAACCGCCATGTGGGAGGTTGATTCGGCGATCATTGTACCGATAGTTGTTTCTGCGAACGGTCTCATAGCGAAGAGTCTAGACCAACATCTAGAGAGACTTTCGCTACGGGGTTGTGGTTGGATCAAGGGTCAGATTCAGAAGGCGGTTATCCTGGACACGGCGCGCATAGTCCGAAGGTTCCTCTCTCTGCGGCCCTGACCACCGGCAGCCTGGGCCTTGCTCCGTTGCCGGGGGCACCCTAGGTTAGGTTTTTTATAATGTTTTTATTGTTTTTGTATGTTTTAGATGTATTTTTATATTTTACTTTTGTAAAAATATTATAAAATGACCTAGCCTAAGAAAAAAGAATAATAAAGAGAATAATAATAATAATAAATACTCTTTATTGCACACCTCATACAGTTACAAGCACAAATTTTACAATTAGATAAATTTAGGTAGAGGTAACAACAGGCGGTCTTATCGCTAATGAGCGATTTCTTCCAGACAACCTTAATTAAGTGAGTAAACAAGACTAAATTTAAAAAATTATTAAAAACTAATATATTCAAAACATTGTAACCCCGTCATCTATCTTGTTAAAAACCAGCCAAGTGCGTGTCGGGCCACGCAAAATGGAATGGTTCCGTACCTTCAATGGAATAAGAACCAAACTAATACCAAAAGGTCGTATCTAATGGAAGAAGTATTTTTAGAAAAATTTTAGAAAAATGGCTGAACCGGTAATAAAACAACTAAAAACGGATTATCTACAAACAGGTCGACCCGTTGACCACGAACGCTGTAAAGTGTTCGAAACGTCGGATGTAATTTAAGCTCAGTATACGCGATATAATCCGTTTTTAGTTGTTTTATTTCATGAATAACTATCGCGGCAACCGAAGACAATATTATAAACCGACAATGTTCAAAATAATTTTCGTAGAAAGTATGTGATAAGGCGCATCTTCTTAATTTTTTTCTTATTTTTTGAACTTACGCCTCAAAAGTTATTCGCGATTCTCGTGAGAACTCGCGATTTTCTTGCAAACGAGTTGACCAATATAACAAGACTCCAATGATGATTTTTTCGAGCCTTCTATCTCCATAACCCCTTGATCGATCATGCTCATAAACGAAGTCTCAAATTGTATTGATCTCCACTATAACCCCAACGAATTTCATGTAGATCAGAAACACGTTACTAAAGTTATCGCGCGACAATTATTCAAAATCAAAAAGTCATCGAAATGCACAGACGTCTAGGTAGCCAGCTGACAGTTCTGTTATGTCCGAAGTTGTCTGTAAACACTTCACTTACGCTCCACTTGTTCGAAAAATATTTATTGGTTTCCTACTTGTTTAAGGAAAAATACTTACTAGTCCCGGCCTTTTCGCTTTTAAATACCCTGTTTGGTCACTAATAGACACTTGTTAATTTAGTTTTAGAGACGACTTCACTCAGCCTCCACCTCTCCAAAAGGAAATGGGTACTGTAAAAAATACTCAAATCCCAAAATATATCAAAATAATATTTCAAGAGTTCCATCGATTTATCCAGGACCCCATCATCAGATCTTGCCCTGATGACAATGGGACCAACTGTGAAGTATACTCTTTCAAACAAAAAAAGAATTTGCCGTTTCCAATAATCGGTCAACATATATAAAAAAACAACTTGCAAAAACAAAGATCCCGACGAATTGAGAACTTCATCCTTCGAAATCTCGACGTCGGTTGAAAACCAAGCCGGTGTCCATAGAACTCAATCCCCACCGAAGTTTACTAACAACATGTCTTGTGATCCTTTGAATATTAGATGTCTATATTTTATAAGACTTTGCAATCGCACATGTAGGACAATAAGTCATCTAACAATATCACATCATGTAATGCAATATGTACACATTGATAGGCCGGCTTATGCTATAAACGTATATTTTCAACACACCTGCTCGTAACGAGGTTCCTATTCCACCGCTTTTATGCTCATAATCCTAGATATTAAACACGCGTGCATTTCACAATAATTATCCAATTAGTGGAATAATTTAATAATCCGATCAAGTGACGTTTGTACTCTAGTACCAAGTTGTATGTACGCAGACGAATCGTTGTAATTTAGTCGGGTATTACCTTTACTTTTTTTTTACTCATTATGAGTTTACATTCTAAAAAAGTAAAAAAAAAGTAAATATATCAAAAATAGACACATTTACGAGAGAATACAAATTATACAATCCTGATTGTGAATAATACGAGTAATATAATAAGTTGAAATCATTTCAACGTATTATATTACTCGTAATACACAATAAATTACGTTTTAAACACGAATTGTCTGTTTTAATATTGGCTGTTTGGCATTATACGTCCGCGCCTTTGCCTCAAGCTGCACGCAGTCACGCACATCCAAAAAAAAAATTGCGCGCCATTTATAAGTTAACCTCAAATCATTGCTTATTTGTTAGATTTTTCTCGTCGTGTTTTATTAATTTAAACAAATTATATTTTCAATGAATAAGAAGACAACTTTAGCGTTAATTTAACCTCTGGATATATCTATCCAGAGGTTAAATTATCTCTGGATAAAAATCTAGTGAGCAATACGTAAGAAAAAAATACTATAATTTATTGCACAATAAATGTGAAGTCTTTAATTTTATGAAATGATTTGAAAAAGAGTTCCAGATACTCAATAACATCACAAAAAAGGTTAGTTAAATTTAATTATCTTAGGTTCGTAAGTACCTCTATCCTGTAAACATTCTGACAATTAATGTATTTATCAAAAGTTATTAATTATACTATTCTGTTATTTCCTCGCAAGTGTGTTGAAAAACGTCGTATGAAACGCGTGTGCTTGATCATTACATAAGCTCAGCTTCCTTATGCGCACTCACGTGCGTTCGTGCGCACAATATCGCTTCGTATGTAATGATCAACTTAGCACACTTGTATCATAATGTACTATTAGCCGTGCGATGGATAGGTCATTGTATTTATTATAAAATATAGACATCTAATATTCAAAGAATCACAAAACATGTTGTTAGTAAACTCCAGTGGGGATTCAGTTCTATGGACACCGGCTTGGTTTTACATTAGATCTCAATATTTTTTGCAGTAGGAGAACTGCGCTGCGAGATTGGCATTTTTGTACATGAAATTGGTTTTTGATGGGTTCCGTATTCACGCTCAAATAGGTGCCCAGCTGATCTACTAAGTAAATAAGTATGTTAAGGTTAATCGACCATTAACGCCTGTGCCAAATAAAAGGTCAATAAAGTAAGATTAGGCACGCAAACAAGATCAATATCAATACAATACGTCTCTGTAATAGGGGCTATAATGGTCGCAATACCTATGCTCGGATAATTGTGTTAGTACCAGCCGGTGACCATGAGGTCAGACGTGGACTTATTGGTAAATGGTTTTGTAAAGTTATACGAGCGGCATTCAAAGTTATAAAATTCTGATCTTGATTTGGTTTCAGTTTCACCCTACTATAGAGTTTGCTGTACTATCTAGACACGCGGCAGCGTGTCCAGCCAAGTTCAAAGGAAAAGGAACTGGCGACGCAGCAGCCGTGTGTATATTTACACGAACCATTACGAGCTACTTTTGACCCCCTCCCTCCCAAAAAACTCCAAACATAGTTAACCTACATACATTTGGCTAATTTATCCAAGTAAATCCCTTTGCTCGTCTAGAATACAAAATGTCATATATCTAGCTCAAACGGTTATTGATATATTGACGTTCAAAAACCAGTATTTTTATGACTAACTGATTAACCTATACACCAGAAACCTGTGAAAAACCTAAGTGACTAAGAAAGTTAATATTTGGCAATAAGATTAAGAAACTTGGAAATTATTGATAATTAGTATAAAACAATACGTGAGTGTCGTGGAAGTCTCGGTTGAAACGAAGCGGTCATTTAATTTTATTTAATTTTTTTTTATATTTTTGTTGTTTTTGACATTTAGACTTTTTTGACTTTTTGGCCTTTTTTTGCCTTTTAGTCTTTTTAGGGTTCCGTACCTCGAAAGGAAAAAAACGGAACCCTTATAGGATCACTTTGTTGTCCGTCTGTCTGTCTGTCTGTCTGTCTGTCAAGACCATTTTTCTCAGGAACGCGTGGAGGTATCAAGCTGAAATTTATATCAAATACTCAGGTCTATTGTCCCTTGGAGCTGTGAAAAACTCAAACTTAAAAACTTAACCAACGCAATCAAAAGATACAGTCGTTTATGCTGCAAATTTTAGAGTTTTTCGGCACTCGCAAAACCTACGGGGTACTTCCCGTGAACTCAGAAACTTGAAATTTGGCACGAAGCAACGTCATATAGCATAGACAATGGAAAAATTACAAAAAGTAGACATTTTTAGTAAAATCATACAAAAAAATATTTTTTTAAATTTTAAAGTTATATATACCTACAAGTTTGTACGGAACCCTCGGTGCGCGAGTCCGACTCGCACTTGGCCGGTTTTTTTTTTGCCTTTTTTTGACTTTTTAACTTTTCACTTTGTCACTTCTCACTTCACTTTATTCTCTTCTATTTTATTTTATTTTATTTCACATGTTTCTCAGTCGTATGGCTTTGTGTCACGTTACCGTGATAGTCACGTGACTTTTTTTCGCCTAGCCCCCGTCCGCAAACCGTCCGATAAGGAACTTTGTTCCAAAAATAATAATAATATCAATACTCTGTGCGGAAAGAGAAGTGTCGTGATTTGTATTTGTATTTTTTGGACATGCTGCACACAACTTAAGAAGGTCACACGTGCCATCTATCAATAATTTAAATTTAATTGCCTTGGCTTAAGGCTGTTTTTACTACTTCACAGTCTTAACTAACTTTATAGTTAAATGCAAATAAACTTACCCATTGTGGCTAAGGAATATGGGATTTAACTCTGAGTAGAAAGGCAGCATTTCAGCTACCGCATCGCGGCCAGTGCGTCTCTAAAGCCCGCAGGAGCGATTCTGTTGGGCCCAGGACAATAGCACAGCCATTCATGAAGCATTTTATAGGTACTCGTTAGTAATCTTGTTCCCTGTATCCGAGTTTTGTATAAACTTTGCGCACTGGGAGAAGATAATATTAACGCTAGAAGAGATGTAACGCCAGGGGCGTATGCGGTCGGGTCTTTGTGAATAACCGTATAGTAAACAGTTCGCGAAGCCGCTACAACCACAATCATTTTCTAACCGGCTTCAAAATTACAAAAGGATTGTTTTAAATGTTTGTTACTCCATGTCAGAACCGATTTTGAAAATTATATTTTTGACTGTAAGTATATGTATACAGGTTATTCCCATTTTTGTCAAAACGCAGATCTGAAGATGAGATCCATGAGAATTCGACGATCCCCATAGTTAGAGTCTTGTGATTACAAAAAATGCTTTAAGTCCATATATATTATTATTTTCTACCCGAAAACTCAATTCTTGCTTGTTTAGTGAGGGCGTGGTTTTGTGCAAACATGTCGCGGGTTATTCACGGATGGTCTAGAACGCAATGAGAATGAGAATGAGACATGTATTGATAAAAAATTTCAACAATTTTTACACGTCAGTTACAATTAAGTACTTACATCATATTTTCATACTTATTTTATAGCAATTTTGGTTATTTTTCATTTACATGTAGGTAAAAACATTATTTTTAAATACGTTTTTAAAGGTATAAATATGCCCTTTATTATTCAATCCTTAAATACATTCATTTTGTTAGTCGTCATTGTAATTGTGTCATTTATTAGCATGTCCTTGAAATAAATTCATTGATATTGTAACAGCACAGGTCAATTAGCATTTTTTTAAGTTTGGTTAAGAATATTTTTTCACTCGCCGAATCAACAATGTCACTAGGAAGAGTATTGTATATCCTAACGCCAAGGACAGGGAGTGACTTCCGAGCTTTATCGTGTCTACGATACGGGATTAGTAGCAGGTGCGCTCCGCGGGTGTTCCTGCCGTGGCACTGCCCGCGGGTCATGTACTGTTGTAGGTTCGACCTCACGTGCTGGCAAGCTGTTAAAATACGAGTATGACTAGTGTAATATTTTGTCAATATCCGATATAGGCAAAATATTACCCTAGTCATTTTGCGTTCTAGACCGTCCGTGGCTATACGCTTGTCGCTTGATTTTTATTATAATTTATTATGCCCCCTTATAAGCATAAAGTCAAGTTTATTTCTAAATTTCTCTTTCTATGAAATATTTTAATACATTCTCAGTAATATCAGCTAAACTTCGGCAATGTTTCTTTAAATTGCTTTACCTAAACATACTCTTGCTTAGAAAATATATATGAAAATGAAAAAAACTTCCACTTTTTCAGAAGACGACTTATTTTCCAACGTGTTTATATATTTTTTCTACTCCATTACTTTTATTTGTCATTTACACATTTATTATGACATAGATAAGAACATGCATAATCACAGACTACTTAGTAGATACTACGTATTGCATAATTGATTTCAAGACAAGTCTATAACCTATTCCCCAAAAACGCATTGGTGCCTACACGACGTATCGTTTTGGCAGTAAAAACATATTTCGTGTAAACAACAACTAAACAAATTGCTACCAACCCAATAACCTAAATAAGCGCAGCGTTTTTAGAAAACAACCTTAAAAAATGAATTACATAAAATAAAACAATTAAAAACGGACGGACGGACGAAATACGGACGGAGGTAATTGTATATTTTTCCTCAGTCGACCCGTTGACCACGAACGCTGTAAAGTGTTCGAAACGTCGGGATGTAATTTAAGCTCAGTACACGCGATAAAATCCGTTTTTAATTGTTTTATTTCATGAATAACTATCGCGGCAACCGAAGACAATATAATGAATTACATAGTTAACCAGAGACACACTTTGCCAAATTTACGTCTCCCGCTTGTTCATAGAGAGATCCCTATCTCTCTATCTCTACTCATTTACATAAGTGAAAGAGACGCAGATAATGTAATTTTGATTTCAAGGTTCGCTGTGAACCCATTGAAATTTTTGTTTTACTTATATTTCTTTGTATTTGAGCTATATTAAGATTTTTTTATTTAATAATAACTGCGAGTGTTTGTGTTAGTATACTTGAAAAAGACAATTAAACTACCTACTCCTAAATAAGCCATGTCTCATAATGGAGTATGTATGCTCGTTAGACTAGAGATTTTCTGAGACGCAGATCTTAATGGCATGCCTAAGACGCGGTCTAATGAAACCTCTATCTCAAGGCAACGGGAATATGTCTCTTGTGACAAGGCTTTAAGTCGTAATTTCGTGTGGTAGTAAATGGAGTGTCAGCGGGCACAATGGGTGGTGTCACTATGCCCGGCGGAATATTAATAAAAGTGGTCAAGGGTGGCGTTGAAGCTCGCGTGATGGGATCTGAACTATTTTCATTTTTGTCCGTCTGATTAATTTTATTGTTTATGAAGCAATGAATCGAATGAATACATTTTTTTAAGAAAAAAAAACCAACTTTAATGGAGGAGGCCGATAATAGTAGATTGTTTGACAAGGGTCTAAAGTAGGCCATATTACCACGAGGTGGTTATTTTCCCGAACGAAGTGAGGGAAAATTGTTCGAGTGGTAATATGGCTTTTAGACCAGAGTAATGCATACTATTTTTCACTTCGATTGCGAGAAAATAAGATAAAAATACTTATTATTTACGCACAATAACTAAACTAAGGTTAAATTATGGTTTAACTTGACGGTCTTTTAATTTTTTTAACTTCTTTGACATAGATACAAAATATAAACACCGCGAATAAATGCCACAGACGACGGTATAATTAGCTCTTTAAAGTAGCTATTAGACATTGCAATTTGTAGGGTCCAACCTGTCGGGTTGGTAGGTGTAATGGTACTTAGGGAGTAGGAGTCCCGATCTAGGGCGATCGGCAGTGCCCCGACACCCGCAGCTGTTTATGGAGGTCGTTAGAGTTATTTTACCTTTTTTATTTATAATGTTAGCCATTTTCTACACATTCCGTCTGGTTTTTTATTTAAAATAAAAGTTAAATTGTGTAGATTCGCTGGTAATTAATATATTTATCTAGTTTTGTATTTAAATAATAGAAGGGTTGGGCAGATGAATTTAGATTCAGGCAGCTCGAGCGGTCATTTAAATATCTATAATAAAAAAACCAGTTTCAGATTTTATTTAATGTTTACTGTACTGTTATGAGTACTATCACCGTGCTTCACCAAATACATTTTTTAGATGTTTTGAAGGCATCTCTGTAAACGTTGAGCTAGGGGGATTTGTAGGGAAAGTGTAATAGCGTTGGGGCCGACAGGAGTTGGACACAACCGATTGGGCCCTACAAATTGCCATGTCTAATAGCCGTTTAAACAGTTTAAACACGCTTTAAAGCGCTTCCAAAAAATTGCAATCTTTTTTAATGATTGTGAAGTAGGAACTAAAAAACACCTCACGTTTTGAGAAAAAAAATTGCGTTTCCTCATTGGTCGATTTTAACATTGCTGTATTCTGATTGGTTGATATTAAATACAATGTTTTTTTAAGGACTTTAATTATTTACAATGTATACGCACCAAAAAAGTATCTAGCGTTCCTATTAACTTCGATATGTGTGTTGTGATTGGTGGATTTAATATGGTGAAGTGTTCCGATTGGTCAATTTAAAATGTTTTGTAAATCATAAATATGTATACATTTTAGCCCTAGAGGCTAAATGTACTACTTTAGTCCGCCTTGGTAAGCATAATATGAAACACTTTTTGAGCATGAGAAGTGAAAAGGATTATTGTAGATGGTGCACTCTTATATTCCATACAATGAAATAACTTGCTTAACAAACACAGCGGAGAGGACAAATCGCCAAACGTGAACTATGCGTCGTTGAAGAGTTCCGTTTTGATCATCATCAGCAGTTCCATTTCTTAAAATGTAAATGCTTAATTTTTCGACGAAACTACTAAAATCACTATATTATGTATGCCTTCAACATTTTGTTCCCTCGATTCCACTTCATCAATTGTCACTCTTTTGAATGAAAATGCTTGATTTGTTAATAAAAATACAAAAATCACTACTCTTATATGTATGCCTTTAAGATTTGAGGAGTTCCCTCGATTCCTCATGGATCCCATCATCAGAACTTGAGCTTGACGAAAATTAGTTTTGACAATCGAACTTGCTTCATAAACAGCGAAGAGGACAAATCGCCAAACAGGACATAGCACAGATCCATCCGGCATAACCACAATTGAAAATGTATTTTTAACACAATTGCTCAAAAAGTTTAGTTTATGTAGCTGCAAATCGTGCGTAAAATTGGATTTTATGCAGTAGTGCTAAAAAGTAATCTGATCTGCAAATCGTGCGTAAAGTTTGATTTTACGCACGATTTGCGATCAGAATTTTAAATAAATAAGTATTATGCGAGACCCGCTTATAAATGACCCACCTGAACCTGAACTACGCGCGATTGGGCATAAAGGAATATTATGCGAGACCCAATAGTATTACTTGAACAACGTGCGATTGAATGAAGCTGTCTTTCGTACACTGACAGAATATAAATGTAATTTTATTTCATTGTAGTTTTTTCGCAATGAAAATCGACAAAATTATTAACGGTATTTTGCAAGTATAGATACCATATTTGTTTATTGTTATTCGCGAAACGACTGTTAGATTTATGCAGTTTAAAAAGAAACGATCTTCAAAATAAGTATCTAAACTAATAGAAGTTAACATTACAATAAACAATAAAACTAGACCTAAAATAAAAATTAAATGCTAAAAATTAAAAAATAAACTTGAAGATAAACTATAAATAGAAAATTTGCCCCAAATTGCTGTCTATTGGCAGTGTGCCCAGAAGGCTGGCAACATTGCCCCTTTGGATCGCAATGCTGATCCGCTGTGCAAGATATGATCCAGCCCTCCGGTCACGCGTTAACTCGGCTAACCTGCGGCTACATTCTTTAAAGACCCTGTGGGCGCTATCCCCCCAGGGTCCCAGGGTCTCAACCCCAAACGGCTCAAATTTCGCAATTGTATTAAAAAACGTTGTTCGACACACGTGCGGAAGTGTCATTTTCACTCGTCCCGAGTCCTGACCAAGTAACCTCGGTACTCGTGCAAAATGACAAACTTCTCGCACTTGTATCGAAAACTACTATTTTTGGACATGCTACACGCAACTTAAGAAAAGGTCACACGTGCCGACTTTCAATAATTTAAATTTAATTTCCTTGGCTTAAGGCTGTGTTTACTACTTCACAGTCTGAACTTACTCTATATGTAGTTAAATGCAAATAAACTTACCCATTGTGGCTAAGGAATATTGGGGTTTAACTCTGAGTAGAAAGGCAGCATTTCAGCTACCGCAGTGCGGCCAGTGCGTCCCTAAAGCTCGCAGGAGCGATTCTGTTGGGCCCAGGACAATAGCACAGCCATTCATGATTTTCATGAAGCATTTTATAGGTACTCGTTAGGACAAATCGCCAAACAGATCCATCCGGCATAGCCACAATTGAAAATTTTGTAAAAATATTTTATACGGCTTTTAAATTATTAAACTAATTATGTTTTAGTCATAAACATTAAAATTAAATATTACCCGTAACCCGTATTTTAAAAGGCAAACATAGCTTCATTTCTAACTTGACTTTAAAGAAATACCTATCTTACTTAGAACTTTTTTGGTGCGTATTAAGTTTCATAATTCAAAAAAAGCTAGAATTCCCGTGGGAGTAAAATGCGAATTAACTCTTACTTCATTTGCTTGCAATAGCACGGTTTTTAGCAAGTGTAATGAAAAACCCTGGGCACCGGAGGCCTAGATCACTTTTTCCTTTGTATATGATATCTATGTAAGTTTATAATTTATATAGTAGTGTGTCTACATAAGAAAATAAACAAATCAAAATATGTATTAAAATAATTTAATTTGTTCTGCAGTTGTAATGAAAAACATTTTGTGTTTCGATCTATCTGAGTATATTCTCTTAGCTTAATTTCATGTGTCGTTTTCAAGCAAAAATTTTGTTTAATCAGAAAGCACGTTGGACCGGCAATCCAAAGGACGCGAGTTTGAATCTCGTGATGTTCCAGAGTTCTTCACGTTTGATTTTTTTATTTTAATGGAGGTATATGTATATGTTTCCAATGTGTGTTTTATTTCCAAAAAGTTTGCATTTTTCATTAAAACGCAAGTAAGTAAATACTTACAAATTAATTTTGGCCCGTTTGCAAATGCTATTTAGGATGGCCAATAAGCCTATTGACTTAGAATAGCTTATCTTTATATTTAAATGTGTGTTGTATCTCCTGTTGGTAGTCCTAATAAATAAACAAATAGGATTGACAGATATTAGCAAAACCGACTTGAAATTGGAGTACATTGGTTAACTTAACTCGGTGTCAAGCACAACTGGGACAACTTGCAAACCAGTTTGCGAGAGCCCAATTATTCCTCATTGTCTTCCGCTACGCAATTAGTCGAGAAAGAGACGAGAATTGTGAAAAGCGGCGGATCCGTGCGACGTGCAGCGAATACAGATTTAAGTCAGTCGAGGCTTATATTTTTCACGGGTAATTATAAGTAAATAAGAAACAATACACTTTATTATTGGACTGACAAAGAGCACTGAAAGGTAATGTTTTATAAGTAACAGTCTTGTCTTGATGATTTTGTGAAACTAAACAATTCTTATGTTGTGGAACTGATTCTTAGACAGTG
Organism: Pammene aurita; assembly: GCA_947086415.1. NCBI lineage: Eukaryota > Metazoa > Arthropoda > Insecta > Lepidoptera > Tortricidae > Pammene > Pammene aurita. The sequence goes on along the minus strand of OX352310.1, from coordinate 6,805,398 downwards.
GAACTGAGAACTGTGCAATATAATCTCTGAATCAAAATTCATAAGTGCAAACTGGTGCAAGCCGAAATTGGTGTTCAACAAGTCAGATCCAATTTGCAGGCATGTTTGCTTGAGCGTGGCTATACGGATCGTCGGGCTATTACCCGTGAGATGAACCCGTCTTCTTTGGAGCATCTGCTAGGCCAATTGGGACCTTATCGTCACTGAACACATATGAAGACCTAATTTTATTCCGATGCTGTTCGATATTTCTATGAGAGAACAGGAGTCTGATAATAATATTTACATTAATGTGTTTTTGAACTTAAAAGGGAGATTTACCTGTCAGAGCGATAAAGCGACACATTGCACAATGACGTGATATTATGAGCTTAACTCGATTTGACGTGTAAGTAGTATTTTTAATTCAATAAAGTAATCTGAATGCTTCTGACGTACATTGGAAACCACTTTGTATGGCAAGATATGTTAGATAACTGTATTGAATCTAAATATATAAAAGAAGAAACTGACTGACTGACTGATTGATTGACTGACTGACTGACATATCAACGCACAGTCCAAACCGCTGGTTATAGAGATTCCAAATTTGGCACGTAGGTTCCTTATAAGGTCTAGGGATGCACTAAGAAAGGATTTTTCAAAATTCATCACTTAAGGGGGTAAAATGGGGGTCCAAAGTTTGTATGGCGAATCAATATTTGTTAGACTATTTTATTCCAACTTCACAGGAGTATTCCTAACGATAAATGAGTAAACACGTGTTTCAAAAAGGGGCAAATGTGGTCACAAAGTCTGAAAATCAACATGGGTATCGTATCCTTTTTGAGTAATTATAGTACGCGGGCGAAGCCGCGGGAAAAGGCTAGTTAAATATATTACTTTAATAACTAGTAGTCCGCCTCGAACTGAGAACTCGCGAACCCCTTGATCGATCATGCTCATGAACGAACTCTTAAATTGTAGCTCAATACAATACTACTACTACAACCACAACAAATTTCATATAGATCAGAAACACGTCTAAAGATATCGCGCGACAACTATTCAAAAAGCCATCGAAATGCATAGACGTCTTAGGTAGCCAGCTGACAGTTCTGTTATGTCGGAAGTTGTCTGTAAGAACTTCACTTCGCTTACGCTCCGCTCGTTCGATTAAACTGGAATCTTGTTGCAAGTCAGTCAAAAAACTTAAATCCCAGTATTTTTCTAAAAGTTATATGGGCCGATTTCATTTTTGGTATATTTCTTAGACTAAACTGTTTATTAGTAGGTAGATTCATACGTACTTCAAGCCTTAACGGTTAACCTACCTACGATCAAGTGTAAAACTCGCAATGAAGTTCTAATGACCGTGAAAAAACACCCCAGAAAAAGTCGAATTGAAAAGATTTAAAAACCCGACTGCTCTATGAATTTGTAAGCTATTTTAATATTGGCGCGTAAGGCACCATTTTGTATTTATTTTATTTGAATATACCCTATGTCACTTCCACAGTCGATACGAATCTAATGATACCTCACACGTCGTAATCTGTAGTAGTTTTTAGAGCGTGCCAAATAAATATTTAAACATAAGCACATTTACATTTTCTCGAAAAATATAATCCTCTTTCTGCACTCGGGTAAATAGTAATCTACGAAAATATGACTAAATAACCCATTAAAATGAAAGCATTATTAATAATTACCTGAGTTAGAAAAAGGAATAACTTATTGTCTTAGATTTCTACTACCTTCGTAGGTAGTAAACAGATCCCTGGTAAAAACATCCCTGTGCGACGACATGGCACTAGTTGCTATTCACACGCGGTGCAAATAAAACTCAATTCAGAGTATTCTAAGCTAACGGCCCGCCTTTCTATGTTTTAATCAACACTCGCGCCAGCTACCACTTGTACCTTGGATATTCGAATTTAAACCTTCTAAAAAAGTGTTCAGATGGTTGGAAATTTTTGTCTCGTCCGCGCGCTACGGCTGGATTGACGGAATTGGTGTTTGAATCGCATTAGAATGTCGCTACCCCTTGTTGTGAGCTTCTGGAGCGCTTTATATTCTACTAGGATCTTTTTGAAATAGGCTGAATAATAATGACTTAAATATGCATTGATTTAAAATGAAAATAATGGCATTTGATCACTGACTTTATGAACGTCTGATTGACACATGAACATTTTCTGACAGGGTTCAAATTTTGGTATATTTCTTAGACTAAATTGTTTATTAGTAGGTAGATTCATACGTACTTCAAGCCTTAACGGTTAACCTACCTACGATCAAGTGTAAAACTCGCAATGAAGTTCTAATGACCGTGAAAAAACACCTCAGAAAAAGTCGAATTGAAAAGATTTAAAAACCCGACTGCTCTATGAATTTGTAAGCTATTTTAATATTGGCGCGTAAGGCACCATTTTGTATTTATTTTATTTGAATATACCCTATATCACTTCCACAGTCGATACGAATCTAATGATACCTCACACGTCGTAATCTGTAGTAGTTTTTAGAGCGTGCCAAATAAATATTTAAACATAAGCACATTTACATTTTCTCGAAAAATATAATCCTCTTTCTGCACTCGGGTAAATAGTAATCTACGAAAATATGACTAAATAACCCATTAAACTGAAAGCATTATTAATAATTACCTGGGTTAGAAAAAGGAATAACTTATTATCTTAGATTTCTACTACTTTCGTAGGTAGTAAACACATCCCTGGTAAAAACATCCCTGTGCGACGACATGGCACTAGTTGCTATTCACACGCGGTGCAAATAAAACTCAATTCAGAGTATTCTAAGCTAACGGCCCGCCTTTCTATGTTTTAATCAACACTCGCGCCAGCTACCACTTGTACCTTGGATATTCGAATTTAAACCTTGATCTCTCAGTTTTAAGGATAAAATGAACGAAAAAGTGTTCAGATGGTTGGAAATTTTTGTCTCGTCCGCGCGCTACGGCTGGATTGACGGAATTGGTGTTTGAATCGCATTAGAATGTCGCTACCCCTTGTTGTGAGCTTCTGGAGCGCTTTATTTTCTACTAGGATCTTTTTGATATAGGCTGAATAATAATGACTTAGATATGCATTGATTTAAAATGAAAATAATGGCATTTGATCACTGACTTTATGAACGCCTGATTGACACATGAACATTTTCTGACAGGGTTCAAATACAAGTAAAAGATGGTTCACGCTGTAACGTTCTGCGTCCAACACGACACTTCCGACACTTCATTTTGTATCGATAGCATCACGTGATCCTCGGCGGTCACGTGATGTTCTGTATACACACTTTCGAAGCGATTATTTCTGAAAATATTCACTTACATAATTACAAAATGTTCAAAAAAACCTCGATGTTATTTTTAAAGACCTATCGATTGATGTGCAACATGTTGATATTTGGTAAAATAATTTATTTTATTTTATTTAGTTACTTGTATGGAGCGCCCCCCTAAAAATATTTTCTTCTGCAATTTAATTACATAGCTAAATAGCGGCTTTCAAAATACACCTTATGTCTAAATTTTATTAAGATACGTAAAACTTCCGAGTGAAATAGCTATGACTTACAGACGGATGGACGGACGGACAGATGGACGAAACTATAAGGGTTTCGTTTTTTCCATTTTGGCTACGGAACCTATCACAGTATTTATGACATTTAAAGAGTTTTTTGTTCCCAATTAGAAGGGTCTGCCTTCAACGATTTAGGTTTTACGTCGTCTATCAGTCTCGACAGCCTTTGTGTAACGCGAATGCTTGTTTAAGGTTCACTATCAACTGTGTATTAAATAAGTAATTACAGAAAATTCAGTATATGAGACTCAAGGCTACGAGGTACGTAGGCCCCTTATCGTTGTCACGAGAAGCAACAAAACGGAACTTTACGATAATTTTCGTTCATAAACGAGTTTATTGTGCTCATGACTTGCCTTATCTGGGGATGGTTATGTGCATTCGTTTTACATCAAGTCGGGCACAGCACGCGTTTTGCTTCCAAAGTGTTAAACAAACACGAACAAGAACAATAATATGATCAATAAAGTAGCATTAGTGACCGGATCAAATCAAGGAATTGGGTATGCTATCGTGAAACAATTAATGAAAAGAGTTGTGAAAACTGTCTATGTGACGGCAATGACCGAGCAACTAGGCAGTGATGCCGTTAGAAAGCTCAAAGATGAAGGTTTCAAACCAGAATTTCATGTTTTAAATGTTACTGATTCAATTAGTGTCAAAAAGTGTGCGGATTACGTACTATCAAAACACGGACACTTGGATATATTGATCAATAATGCCGGTGTAACTGTAAAAGATTTGGAAAAAACTACTTATGAAGACTCCGTTCGAGTTATCAATACAAATTACTTTGGTAATATAACTGTTGAGAAACATTTCTTTCCAATTCTTAACCAGAATGCAAGAGTCATAAATATCTCAAGTGTCTGTGGACACATTTCTAATCTTCGAAACAAATACTGGATCGACAGGCTGACGAAAAATACCGTAGAAAGAGCTGACATCGACAAATTTGTTAACTGGTTCTTAGAATCTGTCAAAACTGGGACGGTGAAGGCTGAGGACTTCTTCCAAACAGAGATACTCGCTTACAAGATATCTAAAATAGCGTTATGTGCGCTAACTATTGTGCAACAACGAGAGATTGATAGAAACATTTCCATCAACTCTATACATCCTGGGTTCGTTAGGACGGCAATCAACCGTGGAATGGGATTTTATTCAGAAGAAAAGGGCGCCAAGGCTCCTGTTGCTTTAGCTCTGGACGTGGAGCAGTCGGTGAAGGGACAGTACTTTTGGCCAAACAAGAAAACTGTTCTGGAAGCAATGGACTGGAGGAATCCAGATCTACCCCTTTATTTTGATTACGACCTTTTTAGGAAGATCGATAAGAATAATAAATGAATTCTTAAGGTTACTTTGTAACTTTTCGGTATAAAATAAATCTACAGACTTGTCATTACAGTCATAACACTCATAACGCCTGCTAATCCGTTGCTCAAAAGCTGATAATACTTGAAAATATGAAGATGTCATATACTTCAGAAAAAGTGACCAAATCCTCCGGTGTCTGAGGCCAGATTTGAACTGGCGTCTTCAGCTTTCGTGGCTGACGTCCTGACCACTAGACCACCCGGTCACGGCGGAACTTGACAAATTTTCTCATGTATATGCAATCTCTGAATTTGAAACGGCTAGGCGCCGTTGACCATACTCTAAGGGCATGCGCAGTACGTGCTTGCACCTCCTATCCGAATCTCTTACGTGATTCTGGTATAGCGAGAGAGATGGTGCTGCCATCTATGAATCTTGAAGCAAATCAAATTATTTTGTTCAATATGTTTTGATTTGCAATTTTTAAGTAGTTACACTACTATATATAAACTGAAAATATGTAGATGTCATATACTTCAGAAAAAGTGACCAAACCCTCCGGTGTCCGAGGCCAGATTTGAACTGGCGTCTTCAGCTTTCGCGGCTGACGTCCTGACCACTAGACCACCCGGTCACGGCGGAACTTGACAAATTTTCTCATGTATATGCAATTTCTGAATTTGAAACGGCTAGGCGCCGTTGACCATACTCTAAGGGCATGCGCAGTACGTGCTTGCACCTCCTATCCGAATCTCTTACGTGATTCTGGTATAGCGAGAGAGATGGTGCTGCCATCTATGAATCTTGAAGCAAATTTAATTATTGTCGCGTCGCGGGAGCGCTAAGTGAGAAAAACAGGTGTAGTATTTCTCCAACAACAGCTACCTGATTTTTCTCACTTATCGGTCCCTCGACGCGACGACGCTTGGAAAATAAAAAAATATTTGAACCTACATAATATATGTGACGATAAAAATTGTAATAGGTTAACTGGAAGAAATGCTTAAAGGGATAAGTTCGCCTTTGTACGTATATGTTGTGTTATATGTCTTTCTTTGTGTTTTCTTGTACAATAGAGTGTTTTACTACTACTACTATAATAGGTATCAATTTTATTTGTTAGTTTTTAGAGTTTATCTTTTGTGTCGAGGGGTTTTTTTTCTAGATTTTACCCCCGAATATCGAATTCAAATGTTAGACATAAAACATTTAAATTATAAAAATGAATGTGTGCATATTTAAGTATTGAAAAAGTAATACATACTATGCATAAAGGTATGCTATGCGAGTCGGTCCAAAAATGCGAATTATTCACGTGAAAGCCTTTAACGAACGCAGCGTGGAGTTTGCGTAAAGTTAGGGGGAGAACTCGTTTTGAGGCAGTTCATTTGGCATTCAAATGGGCCCAAACTCCACAAGTGTATTTTCTAAGACCATTGTCGACGGCGAGGTCCAACGTTTTATTTAACTTGCAATATTTATGTGTAAGTACGCTGACTTTTACCAAACTTTTGATATTAACCATTTATGTCTTTGACAACCCACGCTTTTCGTTATATACTCTTCAAACAGTCCATACTCCTATATTTACATGTTATCTGAATACGTATTCTAATGAATAAATGAAATTTCTTTGTTATGCGAATTGGACAGCGCTGAAATATGGAGCCTGAAGGATACCCTTATTTAAGTTGGATACATATTATTAGCAATGTGCACAATTGATTGAGTCACATTAACATAAACAGCAGCAAATCAATATTGATATTTACGTTTAAGTTCAAGGCTACTCCTTTAGGTGTCTATTGCAAACCAACTTTTCAGGAGGTCTTCCTACACAAAAGAACCTAAATTTCTGATCTGTAATTATTTCTGATTATCGCCCCGTGATAATGACAATAATGTGATACGAGTATGGCAATTCAGAAGTGGTAAAGGAATAATTCGTACTGTAGTGCCGAATGCTTCGCAGATCTCGATCCATCAGCTGATGATGTGCATTGTGTTCGTCGGGACAAAAACGCGGTACAGCAGAAAAAGGGCACACTGTGTGGGCGGTGTGACAGACCACAACATCTTTTATCTGTCAGAGCACATCGGTTTTTAAATATTCGAAGGAGAGGAGCGTAAGCGAAGTGAAGTTCTTTCAAACAACTTCGGCTACCTAGACGTCTGTGCATTTCGATGTTTTTTTTTTATTTTGAATAGATGTCGCGCGGTAACTTTAGTAACGTTTTTCTGATTTATATGAAAGTTGGGGTTGTAGTAGAGCTCAATACAATTTGAGAGTTCGTTCATGAGCATGATTGATCAAGTGATTATGGAGCTAGAAGGCTCGACAAAAATCATCAATAGGGTCTTGTTATATTGGTCACTCGTTTACAAGAAAATCGCGAGTTCTCAGTTCAAGGCGGACTACTAGTTTAAACAATATAAATCCACCTTTAAACTAGTAGTCCGCCTCGAAATGAGAACTCGCGATTTACTTAACGAGAGGAACAATAGAACAAGACCCTTATGAAGATCGTTTCACGCCTTCTAGCTCCATAACCCCTTGATCGATCCTGTTCATATACGAATTCTTTAATTATTTTTATTTCTGCTACAACCCCAACAAATTTCATAAAGATCAGAAAAACGTTACTATAAAGTTATAGCGGAACAACTATTCAAAATCAAAAGCCATCGAAATGCACATACGTCTAGGTAGTCAGCTGACAGTTCTGTTGTCATCATCATCATCATCATATCAGCCGAAAGACGTCCACTGCTGAACATAGGCCTCCCCCAAAGAGTGCCACAATGACCGGTCCTGCGCCACCCGCATCCAGCGGACTCCCACGACCTTCACCAGGTCATCAGTCCACCTTGCGGGGGGTCTACCCACGCTGCGCCTTGCCTGTGTGCTTTCTAGTTCTGTTGTGTCCGAAGTTATTTGTAAGAACTTCTCTTCGCTTACGGTCCGCTCGTTTGATTGACAAAAAAGAATTGTCAAATAAATGTGACAAATTCGGTAAACCGGGGTAATATTTATTTACCAGTTCGATTGAAATCATTTATCGCTGAACGCAAGTCTTGTTCAATCCAGGGTATAATTGGCAATCTATGAAGCCTTCAGCTGCCGACACTGTCCGGCTAGTAGACACGCTAGTTGGAAACTACTGGTCATCTGCATGAATTATGATTGCCGATTCGACTACAACAGAATATCTAATATTCAATTCCAGTAGTAGAACGTTAAATAATAAAACAGTCTGTTATGATTTTAATTTTCACTAAAATATTCTGCAATTCTTATTTTAGTCTAAACTTGATGACTTAGGTTTATAAATTTATGGAAATTTAGTAAGAGATAATGGACAGTTTATTTCCTATACTATCATCACTGATGAAACCCAAATCATCAAGTTTAGACTAAAATAAGAAATTCATTAGTTAAACAGGTTAGATGAAAAACATCCGAAAGTACGATATGAGTGCTGACAATGCGACCTTTGAAATTAGTTTAAGGGCCCGCATTTGTTCCTCGATACGCCGCAAACTTTATCAGAATTTGCTGGAAACTTATATTCACGCCATTTTGAACCTTAACTCAATAGCATTACATTTATCAAAGTCGTAAATAGGTCTGTTTTTGCGACAGGCTGAGTCGGTGGTGTGTCAGAGGAACACGGGTCCTATTGTGAAGACACTAGGAGTTTATGATCGTGAAGGCGAGACACCTGTAGCGTGTTTGCATAGGATGGATCGCGGTCAGCGCCGGTGGTTCTTTTGGTTTGTTTTTCCGTGTGGGTTGACCGGGTTTGTTGAGTATAAGCAATGATCGTCTAGGTTTAATCAAGTAAGTGCCTGACGAAGCTAAATTGGACTGGAGAAAGCGCTACACGAATTCAAATTGATTCATTCCATTTTTTTGGTACAATCCTACTATATTTTGTATCAATAATTCTGTTGGCTGACTTACAGGCTGACGATAGTACCATCTGACGGCTATGGGTGCCATTAGTTAACAAAGAGAATATAATCACTACGTTCTAGTTTTTTTTTTTTTTTTTTTTAATAAATAAATATTATAGGACAATCTTACACAAATCGACCTAGGTACACAGTAAGCTCAATAAGGCTTGTGTTATGGGTACTAGACGACGATATATATAATAGATAAATATGGATAAATACTTAAATACATAGAAAACATCCATAACTCAGGAACAAATATCTGTGATAAACACACAAACAAATGCCCTGACCAGGATTCGAACCCGGGACCTCCTGCTTCGTAGGCAGGGTCACTACCGACTGGGCTAGGAAGCCGTTAATTTGACAGTTGACGTTATTCTAATAATATGGAACTTTGAATCAACTAACAATTCTTCAGAGCACAGCCCATTGTAAAGCACTAACTACCAATTGTACCGAATACAGGTAAGGAGACTAAGTCTCTCTTTAGATTTAAAGATTCAATATTGCTAGTAAGTTTCGGACCGTCGACAATTCGCACAGCGTGCCTCGGATTTCATTCTCATCACCTTTACTTTCTTAAACATGCACTTGTATGCGTGTAGCCAGCACTTTTAAACATCGTTTGCTATCTTTTATTGTAGTACCTACCAAAATCTCATGAGAATAATTTCCAAACACAGAGAGGGCAAAATATTATCCTGCTAGATAACTGTCCAACAGCGCAGAGGAGGGCAATATAAATGCCCTCCCCCTTAACCCCCCTCCCGCGTTGTATAGGCCTCGAACAGGCTCGGATTAAATGGTGCGGTTCCAGTTTGATTCAGCAACCCGTGGGAAATGTTGACTATTAGATAGAAACAAGGTATCTATTAGTTTAAACTGCTGGTCTCCGTTTTCGCCTAGAGGTAAAAAATCGTTTTTATAATACGTGTGTACTTACCTAGGTATATCTCTAGTCCCATCATTCTTACTTCGGATTCCGTTGTTGATCCGATTGTGTTTGTGTGTACAGCACATTACTATGTATTTGTCTTGAAATAAAGAAATAATAATATAAAAAAATACTTCGGATTCCAGTCATTCCAGCTAAGAATTGACTTGTGTCTTTTGTAATTTTAGCTCTTTGTGTTAGCGGATGCTATTTATAAATCATTTAAGTGATATTAAGATCGTACTTGTAGGTACTCTAACGAATCACTATAATATGAAAGCGGTTCACTTATTATCCACACAAGGTGACAATTTTTAACTGTGCTTGAGTTTATTTACAGCAATACAGTGGCTTTCAATTAAAATTCCAAGTGCTCATGGAATTCATGCAAGGACCCCTATTTCGACACGACAAACTGTGATATGTGGATTTGTCAGACACACTAACTGATTAATTTAATTTAAAGTAGTCTTTGTGGACTGTCCGTTTTCGGTTGTCCAATTGAGCCCAAGTTGATCAAATGACCACTACCTCTACCTCTCTTTCTCTCTACCCTGGTAAACCAAAATGAAAATGTTTCAAGATTATCTTATGTTGTTACTAGTAGGCCGCCTCGAACCGAGAACTCGCGATTTACTTGCAAACGAGTGACAAATATAACAATACCAAAATGATGATTTTTTCGAGCCTTCTAGCTGCATAATCCCTGGATCGATCATGCTCATGACCGAACTCTCAATATGTATTGAGCTCCACTAACTACAACCCCAACAAATTTCATATAAATCAGAAAAACATTACTAAAGTTATCCCGCGACAACTATTCAAAATCAAAAATGTCTAGTTTAGGCCAAGAAAATAAGATTTTTTTGAAGAATTAATTCCCAGCAGGCTGGAAATCGTTTTAATACCTTCATGTGGTCCTAAATGCATGTAATCCGAGTTTGCCCAATCCCAAGAGGTGTGCAAAACTTTTTAGCGAAGTTTTTGCTCTTTGTCAGGTTTATGCTTGTAGCTCGAAAACAGTACGTCCGACGGAAAATGTCATGTATATCAATATTAAAGAGGGTTAAATTCCGCCTTGAATGAGTATCTTTACTTCTAATTCGGTTCAGCGGTACAGCCGAAATCAAAAGTTATAAACTGGGAAAATGTCTCATTTAATTGAAAAACTCATATTTTGACTTCCATACCACATATCTTTGAAACAGATGACTCCTGGTGAAAATCCTATAGAATAAAAGTTAAAGACAATATAATTTCACGTTATATAAACATTTTAATTTTCAAATTCAGTCATTTTGAAAGACTAAATTTGGCATGAATTCAAAAGCGGTTTCTTACTAATTCCTTCTAAGTTGCATATTTTCCATAAATATGAAGTGTGAGGCGTACATTTAATGCATTGTTACAACTAAAAACATTTAGGTGCAAATTTCTTAAACGTACCCAATCAGAAAACTATTTATACACCGTGTTTTTTTTATTTCCGGTAATTTCAAGGGTATATTCCTGAGCTTAAATTAGGTTTATTTCTCAATGACGCCAGTGTCCTAATTAGCTCCAGTTCTGAGGTAATCGATATTTTATTAATGCCTTCTAATTGTGTAAACATACATATATTTATTTTTTTAACTCTGGGAACCCACTACAAAATGATGCACCTGTGTGTTAAGTCAAATAGGTTCAGTAGTTGTTGATTGATCCCCCAATCTGTAGGTATAACTCAACCAAACAATTGAAAATTATGACATGTCAATGAAATTTCGAATATTAACAATCCTAGGTACACAGGGAACATATTGTATTGAAAATTTTATAATTGAAAGAAAAATGGAAAAATTGACCGCAACGAGCAAGATTCGAACTTGCGACCTTTCGGAACACCGGTCCGAATTTTCCCATTTTTCATTCAATTATAAAATTGAAATTTCGATTGCAGACGTTTCTGCTTAGTACAAAATTAATATTGTATTGTCTTAACAAACAGTTACATGACTTTATAGCGGGTTCTCAGACTAAAAGAAAAATTTACACAATCAGAAAGACGAAAAAGAACTATCGATTACCTCAGAACTAGAGCAAATTAGGACACTAGCGTCTTTAAGAAATATACTTAAGTTAAGCTCAGGAATGTTATGTACCCTTGGAATTACCGGAAATGAAAAAAAAACACGATGTATAAATAGTTTTCTGATTGGGTAGTATTTTAGAAATTTGCACCTAAATGTTCTTAGCTGTAAAAATGCATTAAATGTACGCCTCACACTTCATATTTATGGAAAATATGCAACTTAGAAGGAATTAGTAAAAAACAGCTTTTGTATTCATGCCAAATTTAGTCTTTCAAGATGACTGAATTTGAAAATTGAAATGTTTATATAACGTGAAATTATATTGTCTTCAACTTTTATTCTATAGGATTTCACCAGGAGTCATCTGTTTCAAAGATATGTGGTATGGAAGTCAAAATATGAGTTTTTCAGTTAAATGAGAGATTTTGCCGGTTTATAACTTTTGATTTCGGCTGTAACGCTGATTCGAATTAGAAGTTAAGATACTTTTACGACGCAGAATTTAACCCTCTTTAATATTGATATACATGACATTTTCCGTCGGACGTACTGTTTTAGAGCTACAAACAAAAACCTGAGAAAGAGCAAAAACTTCGCTAAAAAGTTATGCACACCTCTTGGGATTGGGCAAACTCGGATTACATGCATTTAGGACCACAGGAAGGTATTAAAACCATTTCTAGCCTGCTGGGAATTAATTCCTCAAGCCAGGTGACAGTTCTGTTATATCCGATGTTGTCTGTAAGAACTTCACTTCGCTTACGCTCCGCTCGTTCGATTATCTGTATTTGGATTTTCACGATGACTGTATTGGCTCTAAGGTGTATAGACACCCAACTGTACTTGTATAGTATAGACTATACAGTTACTGCATCTGTATCGATACTGTCAATGTCTTTGTGCGCTTTGAGCAGCTGCACTCGTCACGTGCTCATCTCCACACATGCTCCGTCGGACTTCGTAATGGCTAGTATTCAACATGCTGAAAAGGTTCGATTTCCAGATAATATTTGGAAATAAATCAACAAAGAGGCAAATTCAGTGCAAAGTTAGTGTCATATTTTACCAATATAAATATTTCCGGCCATGTTGTAGACGATATAAATATCATGAGTAGGTAGGTACAAGGTTAACGTAAAAACGCACAAGGCACTGATACGTATGTAAATGACCTCTCAGAACAATAACAGCTTAGAGTTTTTTGTTATTATGTCAGAATTACAATATTCATAATCTGTACTAGTCATTTGTAGTCAATAAAAACTAGATTTTATTTTTTACTTTTTTTTTTGTTAGCCTGGTAGTGTGTCCCACTGCTGGGCAAAGGCCTCCCCTCTTTTTCGCCATGTTTTCCTGTCCATCGCCCACTCGCGCCATTCTTTTTTACTAATACAAAATATGTATTTCTCGAAAAGGAAACAAATATTTACAGGTAGGTATAAAAACAAATGGATAGTTATTGGGCTACCTACGGGTTAGGTTAGGTTAGGTTAGGACTAACAAAAACTAGATTAATATTTTTGTATGCAATTTATTTTGAGATTAGTCCTATTCTAAAGACGTGTTCCGGTTTGTACAAGGTATGCCTACAAACACTTTCTGACTTTACTTTTGACGAAACATTACTGTTAAAACTCTAATCAGGGCTAAGCTAACTCTTATTTTGTCTATATTGGCAGGTAATATACAGCTTGCTTTCCATTTTCAATTTCCAGATTTGCTAAACAGCAGCAGAATGTTGTAAAGCTATTAGAAACTTTATTGTTCGCTCGCTCGCCGTTCAAAACCCTGCAATGGCCGTAACAAGCGTCTCTGACCTCCATTCCAGGGACCAGTAACGGCTGGCGAGTACCACTATTAAGAACTGGTAGTCCCCGTACTGGCACTTAACTGTATCACCATCTATAATCCTTGACGGAACGGATACGCTGTACCAAGTGAGTATTATATTCTTTGATCTACGCTATATGCTTTTGACCATCTTTTGTATCAAAGTATAAGAAGTTTTTTGAGCGGATATGAAAGAGTCACGTTTTCTAAATGCAGTGTTTGTTATTACGATATAATTTTGTATTTGAAGCAGAAAAATGATGGGTTCTGTTTATTTTACTTCACCCTTCTTCAAGATCTAGGTATTAGTTTCACGTATCGTATATTCTGTCGATTTGAAGCTTTACATAAAGTAGCCATCTGGAGTCTCGGCGTAGTTTCTCATAGCATACCTATTGCTAGAATATGGTCCTGCAGAATATAGCTAGTTGCCTATTTCTTTCCTCGATTTCGTCCGTCTTCTATCTGGTTCTCTATCGCTCAAATAATCACAGAACAAGATAAATGTAATTCAAATTTAGATATTCGCATTGACCCTCATATACATTTGAGCTTTAGAATTAGTCAGCGATTAAAATGTATCTCTACCCCGAATCAAATCGATAGTATTTGCCACGTTCGAATATTGTCAAGCAAATGAGATTATCAATTGATGCCGTGACAATAGGGTAGAGAAGACCCATCGTTGACAGGCACTGAATAGCTAAAAGTATAATGCCATTCATCATATCTTGTACAACGAGCAATAACCCGGAGAAAGCTGAAGACATCCTTAGTATACAGTATCTTAATATAAACAAATAACCTAACAATAGCTTCTCATCCCAAATTCATATACCATTTCCTTTCCGTCGGAGAAAAAATAAATGAATAAATATTAATATTTGGGGGACAATCTTATACAGATCAACCTAGGCCCAAACTAACCAAAGCCATTTTATTATGGATGCTAGGCGACAATATGCATACTTAGAATCTAGTTCGTGGCTCTGTGAGCTGTAGACCTCGTCAGCATAGCTAAAAGTCAATAGATAGCTGCGTAATTTTGGTAAAGATACAATAACTTAGCGAACTCACAATGCTCCTAAGCACCGTATATCATTATGTACCGTGACCGTAAATGACAAAATAAACTATGTAAGGCTTCCACCAGAGCTGTGCGAGGATGCGTTGTGAGAATTGTTTTTTTTCATAAACCAATAGAAACGCTTCATTTACCTATCCTTGCTCAGCACAGCTCTAGTGGAAACAGCTCAACGGAGCGAGGTTTTTGTACATGCAAAACAAGGGAAGAATGTGTGCGAGGAATGTGTTGCAAGGGATGTGTTGCGAGGAATGTGTTGCTAGCACACCCTCGCTACGCATCCTCGCACCGCTCAGCAAACCTCTCAATGCATATTCGCACCACTCAGGGAGTCTATTCGACATGGTATAACTGACAGTCGCATGCGAGACAACTATGATATCACACTTTTGTGACAGTTGATTCACCTAACCACCTACGTCAAAATCAACAGGTCTCGCTAGAGGAATTTCTCTATTGGCATGGGCGCCATCTTATTGTTTTGACGTTGACGTTAGTAAATTATGGGAATCCCACGTAAGGCATTTGTTTACCTCTAGTAGGTAAAGAGAGCCTTGAAGCATTTTATGAAAACTCATTTGAAAGCGACATCTCTGAATGTCTTCTGAAACTAAATACGTGTGTGAGTATGTGTGTAAATCATACGTGTATTTTCGTGCTACAATACTAGGCTAGAACTAGGGTAGTCTACATAGACGGCTTACAAGCAATTTTTTGGATTTGACGATGCATTTTTGGGTGTAGCAACTATGACGAAACCTGTGCTTTGGGTAAAAGATATGTGACAAATATTACATATTGAATAAAAATGACTGGTATGAATGATTTTAAGATTTCTTGTACCTAACCAATAAATGTTTTTTGTCACAAGAAATAAAACAATACATTGACTTGTAAACCGACCACGTAGATCCAATATTATGTAGAATAGGTTTAGTGTAAATAAATTATAATATCAAGAATACAACCTTGATATCTATCTCACGTGTTTATATCGAGACCCGAAAAAGTGAAAGATTATAAATAGTGTATGGTTAAAAAAGTGGTATCTTGAGCGTTGCGGGGGGCACTAGAAGCAAACAAACTGCTGCCGAGAGTATTACAACATTTTTCACCACGCCACGGCAAAAAAATACAAGCTGAGGTAAATACATAAAACAAAACAAATTACTTCTGCCAAATATTTATGGCTCAAAATCATCGTTCTATAACGTGAAGCAATAACTGTTCTCCCTTGTAAAAAAAAAAACAATTTTACTGACGCTTTAAAAAAATCAAGATAGGCGGTGGTGCTGATGTGGTGAAAAAGCATTCATACACAAGAAAATAATTTTAATAAGAAAACCTAACTACTAATAATATAATTATTTAATTTTGCATTGTTTCTGTCTGTTTTAATACCTACTTATAGTGCTGCAGTCTTTGTTACGTCAACGTCTATGGAAAGTTTGAGGCATTTCAAAAACATCAGAAAAGAAATTAAATTCGAGAAATAAATGAATCTTACACAAATCGAACTAGGCCCACAGTAAGCTCAGTAAGGCCTGTGTTACGGGTACTAGACGATATATATATATATATATATATATATAAGATAAATATGGATAAATACTTAAACACATAGAAAACATCCATAACTCAGGAACAAATATCTGTGATAAACACACAAACAAATTCCCTGACCAGGATTTGAACCCGGGACCTCCTGCTTCGTAGGCAGGGTCACTACCGACTGGGCTAGGAGGCCGTTATTTCTATCGGTAGCCTGGTAGTCAGTGCCTTAAAGGATTGTTTGGCATTTGATACTTCACGCAGATAAACATAGTAGAAAAATGGAGCAACAGTATAGTAATTATCAAAACAAACTCTGGTAGCCTGGCGGCCAGACGCCCGACTTACGCTCTAAGGATCGCGGGTTCAAACTTGGCTCCTACTACTGCCTCCTAACTTAACTAAGGTTTTAGACACTTCAAACAATTTTACACATATTCTTCATAGATTCTAATCTAATGTAAGACTCTTATATTACAAAGGTATTCCTAATCCTGAGAGTTGAGGATGTTATGGAAATATAAACATATCAGGTAAATAAATACAGTGCACAGTAGTACTAGTCATAATCCTCATGATTATAACTAATTGCCACTAACAAGACCCAAGTTTTGAATTACTATTTAGGAGACTCGGGATATGAAAACCAATGGGTCTTAATTTCAAAAAAGAAGTTGACGTTTACTGCTAGTAAATGTAATTGTGTATCTGACTGACTTACGTGTGAGTTATATTCCAATATTATATCATATTATATTTCTTATATAATGAATTGATATGGTTACACATGGCACTTTAAACTATACATACTTGTTTCTTTAAACATGGTTTTAAGGGTGTTCAGTTTTTCAGCTGCTTTCGCCACCGCATCTGTATGTTTATTGGATCCGGTGAGATGAGAAGCCGCCAGTGTGTCTACGCATGTAGTATCCCACATGCACATGTACATGGGGAATGGCTATACAGCCGCATACAGTCAAGGCGTTGTAGGAGATTTATTGCTAGTGGCTTGCTTAATCTGAGGAAATCTACTCTAACATAGCATCCAAATTACACAAAATAATGCAGAGCACAGTGAATGCAGGGTACTGTAGAGATATTCCCAACAGCAGGGGGGAAGAACACCTACAACTCATCGCACTTTTTGATGTTTATCCATTCGCTCCTCGGCCAGATATCGATATTTCTTTTATGGCATGTTAATTGAACTTTAGGTTAAATAGGTAATGCCAATCATATTATATTTTAACAGTTATATATTTTTAATAAATGTAGGTATTTATATTATAATCATAAAAATTATAAATATTAATGTGCTCTCAGTGAAAATGTCTTAAAATCATATCAATTTTATAATTACTTCTAGAGGTATCTTACCTAGTTTGAATAGTCAGAAATCAACTTCGCGCAAAAGTTTCGTGGGGGCAATTACTAGAGGTCGCCTCCATCATTACTATCGGTAGCCTGGTAGTCAGTGCCTTAAAGGATTGTTTGACATCTGATACTTCACTACTTAAACATTATAGATACTGGTGCCGGCTATACTGTAAATTTATCAAAAATCTAAAATTACCGGTCGGCTTCCATATAGCGTTGACAGCGTTGTAGAGCCCATCACGGAGATATTGAAAACATAAGTCTTAAAGGTCGTAGATGGGCGCTAGTATGTGTGGCGTCAAGTTGAAAATACAAAAATAATACGTTAATTTATCGTTACGCTTAAATTTTGACACACGGCGAAGCCCACTTACTTAACCACCCACAAAATCTACATACTTACCAAATTTAAGGCCATTACGGTGGGCGTATAAGGTTTTAAGACCAGTTGAAATCGCAATTTGTTGAGCCTTAATTTATTTTTGAGCTTACTGCTCGAAATTTTTACAGAAGCTATAAGACCCGTTTAGTAAGAAAATACCAAATTTAAGACCATACCGGTGGGCGCATAAGGATTTAAGACCATTTTAAGAAATAGTCGGCTTCACAACATCAACTGTAATACACTCCTCCGTCTACAGCTCAGCCAGCCTCGTAGGTAAAGTCACTAAAATCTTACTGGACCCCCACCCCCAAACCATGGAACTGTGGGCTTAGAGCAGGCCAAAAAAGCTTGGTGAAGTGGTTGGCGGGTCAGGATGTTTTTACCCATCCAAATTGCCATTGGAGCTGGGACGACGTATTGTGCCAAATTTCTTATGAGTCACTCACTCCTAAGCCGCAGCACTGGCTACCGGCTTACTCGTCACCAAACAGGAGGTTTGGTGACGGGTGGACAGCTTTTCCAGACACTGTCAGTAATAATGACATTATTTCTCTACTTGAGCAAGACGCTCATCCTTCATTCATATACATAGAAAAGGATGGGTGCAGAAATATTGACATTATTACTGGATAGAAATAAGTCAAATAATAATAACATTAAATAATTAAAATACTTTAAAAAAAAAGAAAAAGTAAAAATATATAAATGTACAAATATGTATAACATAAAAAAGTTTAAAAATAAAATAAAGACGTCTTCTAAGGCTTTTCCACAAAATATGCACTTAATGAATACACACAAATCATATGTAAGTTAACCAGTGAACGCACCGGGTAGTTCGGTTTAATTGGTCCCTATGCACAACATTACATTGTTGCATTGCGCTTGGTGTTACCGAGCGCCTTTGTTCTTAACTCGTCCACCAGTTTTTGCATTCTACCCTCTCCCATTTAGCTTTAAGATAAATATTGTTTTCTCAGTAAGTGATTTATGTAAATCTTTTTGAGAAATAAATGTCTTAAACCGTATAGTATCTGGACCGGCACCTGATTGATTGAAATCTGATTCCGGCTTTGAGTCCGTGTTTGTGCTCCACACAGGTGTTCTTGCGGTACTTAAGTAAATGCCACATGCGTGCCTGTGGGATGCTATATGCGTAGACACACTGGCGGCTTCTCACTTCACCGGAACCAATAAACAAGCAGGTGCGGTGGCCAAAGAAGCTGAAAAACTGAAGACCCATAAAACATTTTTATACCTTTCGTAGTCGAGACCCTTGGCGCGTGGGGACCCAGTGCTCAGTAACTTTTTAAAGAACGCAAAAAGTGGCTCGTCGACTCAATTGGTGACCAAAGAGCTGGCAGCTTCCTCGCTCAACAAGTTTTGCGATACAGCGGAGAAATGCTGCCACCATCCTCGTTTGTTAGTTTCTAACATGTCGATACATATAATATATCGGAAACTCGACCAAACAAATACCCACGGTAAATACCCCGTTTAAAATAGTTTTTGTAACTTCCATAAACAACGTTAAAAAAATTGTTTTATTTAGAACGTCATATAAATATTGAATACTTACCATTTTTTTTTCAAAATTAAAAAAATATAAGGATAAACATTTAAAGCATTCTTTTAGAAACATGAATGAATGAATGAAAGATTTATTCATGACAATTACAAAAAACATAATAAACAATAACATATACAACCCGAAACATTAATTGCCACGAAATCGTCGCAACTCAGCGTTAAATGCCGGCAGGGCCAGCGCTGGTCTTCCGTTGCAACCATTTGACGACACGGCGCATTGACGCCACGATCACATCCCCAAAGTAAGAATATCTTAATCAAAACAAGAGAAAAAAAACAATAAAAAACAGGAAAAAAAACATATCCCTGTTATACACTTTATAACGGCATGTTAAACTATAAGTAAACATCGGTATCAACGTTCAAATTTCGTGGCACTTGGTAAGGGTCGCAAAAAAAGAAATACATAGGTATCATTGTTTTATTTATTAGTAATAAATAACATTTAATTTATTTTTATTCTTAATCGTACTTTGGTAAACTGTACATATATTTAAAGAGGTTTATATTCTTAATACGTCATAGAACCTCAATACTCATTTCATTATCCATTTGTAAAAAAAATTCTAAATGCCAAATAGGCAACAAATGTCAATTTAATTGTCATGCAAAATAATATGTGGTAAAATCTTCAACGATAATAGTTCTTAAAAACACTTACAACTACAATTTAGCATTGATAAATCTTTACCCAACTCCCTATCAGACTTGAGAAAATGGATTTGACGCAGTATACTGATTTTATATTCACTAACGAAGGTGCTTGCTGTACTATTTGCGAAATGAATATAAAAAAGAAAAGGTACAATATAGAGAAACATTTGAAATCAAAATCTCATCAAGATAAATTATCTGATTCACGCTGCCATTTACAGGATATAATACGAGATAATGCTGATTTCGAAATTAAAGACGATATCGTATATTGCAAATTGTGTAATTCGAAATTATTTCCCTCTAAATCTAGTATCGACCGCCATTTAAAAACAGATTTACACAACAAAATTCATAAAAATAATGCACAAGAAAAATTTAATAAAGATTTAACAGAGTTTATGATTTGTTCGAATATACCGTGGTCAAAATTAGACAATCCTAAATTT
The DNA here is from genome assembly GCA_947086415.1 of Pammene aurita. Taxonomy (NCBI): domain Eukaryota; kingdom Metazoa; phylum Arthropoda; class Insecta; order Lepidoptera; family Tortricidae; genus Pammene; species Pammene aurita. The sequence continues at coordinate 6,784,608 of OX352310.1, read as the reverse complement.
AGAAATTTTGTAGAAAACCTTTTAAATCATAAATATGGAAACGATATTACTGTGCCGAGTGAAACAAAAATACGAGTAAAATGCTTACCTGAATTGTATGAAAAGAAAAAAAATGAATTGAAAGAGAAATTACAAAATAAAATGATTTACCTCAGTGTTGATGAAACATCAGATTCCGTGGGAAAAAAAGTGGCAAATATTTTGATCGGAGCTCTAGATGGAACTAGTACCCAGCCACATTTATTTGCTTCTAAGGTATTGAAGGCGACTAAACATTCGACAATAACCAAACTCGTTGAGGAAACCCTTGAAGATCTTTGGGGCGATGAATACAAAAAAAACATGGATAAATTATTATTTTTTATAACGGATGCCGGTTCCTACATGGTAAAAGCAGCTAAAAACCTTGTTCAGAAATATAAAAATATGACTCATGTCATGTAACATGCATAGCACATGGATGTAATCGAGTCGCAGAGATAATTAGAAGTCTTTACCCGACCATAAACAGTTTGATTGACTGTATCAAAAAAATATTTCGTAACGCTCCTTCAAGGACAAATTTATTTCATCAAATGTGTGTAAATATTCCTCTACCACCCCGACCCGTGATAACAAGATGGGGAACATGGTTAAATGCTGCCTCATATTATCACATGCATATATGCGTGAAGCGAGTGCAATTTCTAAAGCAAAAAAATTTTTCCGTAACCGGAATTTAAAAACTGAGTTACTATTCGTCGATACACACTTTAGTATAATTGCTAAGTCAATAAAATTATTGGAGGATCCAAAACTGAGTCTAGCAGAATCATTAAACATTGTTCATGGTTTGCAAAAAAAAATATGAACGTTAAGGTTACATCAAAATGCCAGAAAAGTTTATTTTAAATTAAAAAGTGTATTAAAGAAAAATCCTGGTTATAAGACTGTACAAATAATTAACCAACTATCTAAAAACAACGAGGCTGAAATACCAGAAAGTGTAAATAAAAACTGTGTGCAAAATTTTCAATGCTTGACATACCTTCCTATTACCTCAGTCAGCGTGGAAAGATCTTTTAGTCATTTAAAATGGATATATTCTTACAGACGTCAAAGATTGACAGCAAAATCTATGGAACAAATTTTAGTGATCTATTCTAACTCGTAAAATATTGTATGCCACACCTGGACATAAAGTGGCTTTTTCCGCACGCTACGCGTACGGATAGAGCCGCTTTCTGGCCAAATGTGCACATATTTTTCCAACACGGGAGGTAATAAAGAAAGCCCTCGATCGCATAATTACGTCCCTCGCTTGCAGCTTGGGCCGCAACAATTGCGATTGCGCGGCCTTTCTTTGTTTTACCACCCTAATTAGGAAATGTACTATTTAGGGGCTTTTTTATTTACATATACAAAATAAAGGTTAAAAATACTAAGTGATTTGTTTGTATTTATTTTTCTGCCAACCGTACATTGCCACGAAATTTGAACGTTGATACCGATGTTTAAATAAGCCACTTAAACATGGATATCCAGTTATGCGTGTGCCAATTAAGTAAATTTTTGAAACTATTTAAAGTATTTTTTTCAAAACTGTCCCGCAAGGTTAACTTTTACGGTTTAAAATAAGGCGGTGAAGTGCCTAGTTTATGGTCAAAAAATTTGGAGTGGTTAGCTCAAAAATAATACAAATGCAAAAATTGCGATTAGATTCGAATCTTAAAATAGGCATGATGACACATATTGATTTATGCAATAAAATTTAGTTGATAGGATGCAAAATGATCAATACATATATCCAACTAAAGTGAAAATTTATAAATTCTTTTGAAGTGGCTCAAAGATATCAAGCTGCAAAATTTTACGATTTTTGAAAGTGTGAATTGAAATGATTTTTAACATTGTACTGTAAAATAAACTGCATGGCAACCATACACATTAACGCAACGTTTCACTGTAAAAATAGCAATTTCATATTTTTTCCATACTTTAAACAGGGCAAATATGTGATCGTGACGTCACTTTTGCACGTCATTTTCTTAGGAGCGTTTTGAGAAACAAATGCAAATCTCGGACTTTAAGTCTCACTTCTGACTTTTCTGTTGCTTTAACGCAATTGGCCCCATATAGACAGTTGATCCTCACAACAAAACGAATCGATTGATACCATACATGAAAAAAATTCACCATGCCTATTGTATGCTCCCACCGGAATTTGGTATGTAGGTTATTTGAAGTAGACTATACCGTGAGTACAAATTTGGAGCGGTAAAACCACTGATTAATTAACGTTATTTTCTTGTATTTTCAACTTGACGCCATATGATATGATATGATATTTATTCAAGAACAATTTACATCGTGTTATACATACTAGCGCCCATTTAAGACCTAGTAAGACTTATTTTTTCATGATCTCGAAGATGGGCTCTATATCGCTATATGGAAGCCAACCGATAAGATGTTTGATAAATTTACAGTGGGGCGGGCTAACAAGGTGTAATCTGTGTTCGTATCACGGATTTATATGAAGTGGATCTTTTTCTTAAACCTTGTCCCTAACCAAGGATGTGCATTTCTGTCATTGAATTTGACAACTAGTATCCGATACGTTTGCCTAAGTGAGAAAGAGAACTTGCCATGCGTGAAGAAGGGACAACATGATTCGTAACGTCAAAGAGGGACCTCTGTATAGTACTATTGTTTACTCGGTGCCCTAGCCACAGTTGAATATTATTACCGAGTAAAAGAGTCGTTCATAGGCGACTAGCATAAAACCGGCCAAGTGCGTGTCGGACCACGCATAATAGAGGGTTCCGTACCTTCAATGGAATAAGAAACAAACTAATACCAGAAGGTCGTACCTGATACCTATGGGAGAAGTTGTTTGGAGATAACTCAAAAATGGCTGAACTGATAATGTTTAAAACAATTTTCTTAGAAAGTATGTAATAGAAAAATAAGATAATCTTCTCAATTTTTTTTAAGTATATTATATGGACTTAGGGTTCAGGGGGGGGGGGGGGGGGTTTACTCAATTTTTCTGACTTTCGAGGCGATTATTTCTGAAAATATTCACGAAATCACAAAATGTTCAAAAAAATCCTCTATGTTATTTTTAAATGGATGGGATGGGAAAAATTGTTTCTTGTAATTTAGTTACATGGAGCGCCCCCCATAAAAATATTTTCTCCAGCAATTTAACTACATATAGTCTGGCCATTCAACGAACGCAGTAGCAATGTACAGCGACCAAAAGTATGACAACACTAAGAATCAGTGAAAAAAGCAGCAATGATCATCAAATTCTATGTTTTTAATTTTAGTTGGTATTTCCACCCCTTTCATTACGTGACATTCACGGTGTGTAAAAAGGAGACGGATATATTTCGTCTGAACTGTCATCAACTGTAACAAATAATCTGGTTGAGGCAATTGACATATGCCATAAAAACGAATTTAAATTCAATGTAGAACGTTGCAGGAGTTCTATCTCACTCGCGCTTAAGACGAGAGAGTGAAATGCACTAGAAACAAATTCAATGTAAAAGAAATGTGAATTGAAATGTTCGTCACGAACACGGTGTCTAATCACAAAGGGTTGGCACATGTACGTATTTTGAATTTGCCACGCTTTTCTACTGAATAAATGGTTTGCCAGACTATAATTAAATAGCGGCATGAAAAATACACCTTATGTCTAAATTTTATTTTATTCGTCTTATAGTTTCCGAGTAAAATGGCTGTGACATACGGACAGACGGACTGACGGACAGACAGACGGACTTGACGAAACTATAAGGGTACCGTTTATGCCATTTTGGCTACGGAACCCTTAAAAGTACTTAAAAACGGTCCGATAGAGAGCATAATAGTGGGGTACGGTGCCTCACTCGCACTTGTTACAAAATTGACACATTTGACACATATTCACATTTTGATTGTCTGATGACGTCATTACCTCCTTAGTCAAAACGAGACACTCCCTTAGATAAGCTTCTCTGTCGGCCTCACTTTGTGACCGAAGAATGAGAGCCACTTCATATACATCCATGGTTCGATACCTACGTATACCTACTAAAAAAAAACACCAAACTCTCTGCCATGGGATTCCCAATGTCCTGTTAACATATCTAAAATGGTGGCCATAGCCAGAGACAAAACGCTCTAGCGAGACCTACTGACAGCTTGACAGTTAGGTGTATCACTCTATCACCTAGTGAGACAAGTGTGAGAGCAACGTCTCGCAGTTTGGCATCTCGAATAGGGGCCCAGCTACCTCGCACATATCCGGTGGAAAGATTCACAACGTTCTACATCCTCGCACCACTCAGCTACCTAGCACAAATCTGGTGGAAACGCAGCCTAACTATAGAACCGGCTCATACACGGAAATCGGTTGATAAATGCGACCTGTAGAGAAGAACAGCCGGACGGATATAAGACTAAAGCATTTTTGCCTAAGCTAAAATGGTGCCTTTCGCTATCTTTCGTTCAATACTGATATATTATGATACTAGTATTTACAGTCCATGCATAATACACCCTGGCCAGTTTTTCCACGTTCTTCACCATGTAATTCGATTAGGGAAATCGGTGCCATGCTCGCGCTCGCTGTGATTTATACTCCTACTCGATTACCCTGACTTAGTCTTATTGCGGTAAAGTGCATGGAATAGAATGCTTAGAAGGATCAGCGGAATTTTGACCTCTTGGTCTGACACAGCTGTGTGTATTTGGAAAGATGACTAAATCACCCGTGAACTCAACTTAACGGCTCTTAGTGTTCGAGTAAAATAATTATCTGAGTTGAGCTGTGTTGGGCTGGGTTGTTTGAGCGATTAGTCTTAAGCTTTGTGAATAACCGAGGCGGAACTGCCAATAGATCACTTAAGTATTGAATAGAGGACACTATATGAGCATTTCTTCGTGGGTTTAAGCGGCTTTATATGATGTGTATTTTTCCGATACATTAAGCGAACACTTTTATGTTCAGTTTTAATAGTACTTTACAGCAGAGGCTGGGAGAATAGATATATCAGGCCAAGTAGGTATATAGGGATACGAGTCCGGGAATCCGTTTTGCCGAGGCATATTTAGTGCTTTTCTCAAAAAATTGCTTCAAAAATAATAATTGCGTGAAAATAATACTTAAAGCCAATAAGTATATTCATATTTGCGATCCCTCGGCTTAATGCAGGTACCATCTCGCGGCAGGCGCCCACCCGACAGTGAACGGCAGCGCCCGCCCGTTTGCGGGGGGAGCGTGCAGGCCTAGCCCTGCAAAGTAGTATGAAAATCCTTTTCATATCAAGTGCCACCAAGGCATCCGAAACGTGATACTTCCGAGTCTATTTTCGCATACGTAACGACAACATTTCGGTGCATGTTTGAGAAATAGTACATTACTACAGAGGCCGGGAAGTAGGGGTTGCCGGCCGAGTATAGAAGGATTTTATTCAGAAACTATAAGACGTATCTTAATAACATGTAGACATAAGGTGCTTTTTGCATGCCGCTGTTTAGTTATGGAATTAAATTGTAAAACGTAAGTATATTTACGTCACACCTGGCCATAATGTGGGTTTTACCGCACGCTACGCGTACGGTAAAATTCGCATTATGGCCAGGTGGAGACGTAAAATTGTGTACTTACCACGGGGAGTAAAAAAGAAAGCCCTCTATCGCATATTTACAACCCTCGCCTGTGCCTCGGGTTACAAATACCTGCGATTTCGGGCTTTCTTTCTTTTACTGTCCTTGGTAAGTAATGTACTATTTTATGGGGGGCGCTCCATACATGTAAATAAATTCCAAAAAAGTTTGTTTACCTAATGTCAACATGTTGTACAAAAATAACATAGAGGTTTCTTTGAACATTTTGTGATTAAGTGAATATTTTCAGAAAAAATCGCTTAGAAAGTAAGAACCATTGTGTGTATCCTGTAACTTTTGAAACGTAAGTCCAAAAAATATGGAAAAAAATTGAGACGATGCGTCTTATCACATACTTTCTACGAAAATTATTATGAACATTATCGGTTCCGCGATTTTTGAGTTATTTCCAAAAACTTCTTCCATAGGCATCAGATACGACCTTTTGGTATTATTTTGGTTATTATTTCATAGAACGAACGGAACCCTCCATTATGCGTGGTCCGACACGCACTTGTTCGGTTTTTTATTTCAATATATATGTTGAATGGGTTGAATATGAGATAAGATTTAACCTGTTTAACCTACAGTTACCAGTACTGACTTTTAGTATGCTGTTAGTTAAAGTACGAGGATCTCAAAACTGCATGCATATAGTCTAAATAAAAACAGTCTCCCGAGTAATGACGTCTTCAAAATTATTTCTCCCTTATTTGGAACAAATAAGGGAGAAATAATTTGGAGAACAAATTTGACCCAAATCGTGAAATTTACATCCACATGTTGGGTATCAAATGAATTTCAAACAGTCTATACATATGTACATACTTCGAAAGAGAAGCAAAAGCCGAAGGTATTTTGCGACGAATAATGACGAATTAGGTTACTATGAATGATCAGCTTTATCTCGGGAACTATGAGACCTATCTTAACTAAATTGGCCTCATCTTGTTGCATATTTAATTTACCTATAAATGATTGTAAAGCCTGACCAGAAATATATGATTAAAGTCAAGAAGGCGCTATTTTATATGGCAACAGTTCAGTATAGTCATAGACCGTATTATTCTCTATGGTATGCTGACATCTCGATTTGTTTACCTGTCAGCTCTGATGTTAATTTGAAAATGTTTCTCAGCGAAATAGTTTTATTTCCCGAGCATATTATTTACGGCAGTTTTATATATACTCTGTTTACAATGTTTTGCTCTTGACTATGGATAATTTTGGGATTTTTTGTCGTTTATTATTTAATATTCAACACTTTAATATTCAAGTAAACCGTCTCAATGACACTGTCAATAATGGCAGCCTATCACATGCACTCACACATGCATATCATCCTGTCATTAAAATTATTGCCAGTGTAAGAAAATTAGTTCCAATAAAATTCCGCAACATGGCGCATGATTATATATTTCTGGTCAGGCTTTAGTGTGTTTTTCTATAATATCATTTTCATGTCTTTTGAGAGTAAATTGTCAAAAACAACTTTAACCCAAAAACGCACACTTTGGCTTCGCTATTCTAAAATTCCTCTGAGCACAAGGGTATACTGTCCATTAGAAAATTTAATGGGCTCTCATTTGATACCCCAAATGTGTATGTGCAATTCATAATTCGGGTCGAATTTGGACTATTAATAATTTTAAACAAAAAAGTACCGACTTCACTTAGCCTCCACCTTTCCAAAAGCAAATGTTCGAGCTGCTGTAAATAGTTGAAGAGTTCCCTCGATTTCTCCAAGATCCTATGATCAGATCCTGACCTGGTTACAATGGTACCAACTGTGAAGTATACTCTTAAGTATACTCCATAATATTTTTAAAATATTATTTGTTAGTTTTTAGAGTATTTTTTTTTGTCTGGGGGTTTTTTTAATTTTTAATTTTACTTTTATTTTGTCCTTCTTAAATTAGTTATTACCTACATTTTGAGAGACAGAGTTGCCCTTACCACATATTTAACTTTCAATATCATTGAAGTAACACGGTACCAAATTTCGAATCGATAGGACATATGGAATGTAGTCAGATCCCCTCATCAACTATTAAAGAGCTGATGATCTTCAAACGGCTGATCAGGTCATGGTTACCTTACCATATACTTTCAATATCATTGAAGTAACACGGTACCAAATTTCGAATCGATCGGACATAAGGAAGTTAGTCAGATCCCCTCATCAACTAGAAAAGAGCTGATGATCTTCAAATGGCTGAACAGATTTTAATGAAACATGGCTGTTCGCGACGCAATTAAACAACCGGTTATTAGACATGTAGAGCTGAGAGAGGTGCGAGGGGCAGGGGTGCAACAGCGCATTTCCGAACAATCCCGATTTGGTTCCGATCTATATTCCGCGCCAGCCGCACGTCTCTTGTGCTAATTTTTTTGTGTGTTTACCTACTTTACGTTTATAATTAAATAAAATTCATTTTTGTGCTATTTTGGATTTTTCACTGGTGTTTTAACTCCCAGCCGTTACAAAAGCTGGTCTTCGAGCCGGATCAACAATGTCATTAACGCTCCATACGCCTAAGATGTCAAATGTTAAAACACGCAGTGTTGCTAAGCGGGAATTGCTATCAGAGAGTAACGCAAACAAAGAAACTGCTGGATCTGATATGTCGCGGGACCCGCCTGCTGATGGAGGTGAAGATCAAAAGGAACCTTCGACATCACGGAAACCTCAAACAATATTGGATACTACCTCAGTAGTTGCGAGCTCCGTCAAAACCGAGGCTCGCAAATCTGAACGCACAGTTAGTGTGTCGAAAACAAAGAGATCTTCCGTATCTTCGATAGAGGCTCGCAGGAAGAAACTGGAGTTAGAAGCGGCGGAAGAAAAAGCCAGAATTAGGATGGAGTTAATAGACAAACGCTTGGAAGCCAACATAGCGGAACTAAACAATGATTACAGTCCACATTCATCGGAGGCCGCTAGTTCAGTTTCCAATCGCAGTGAAGTTGCCAAATGGGTGGAGCGAAGTCAGCAAGAATTGGAGTCACGGCCAGCCACTGAACGGAACGAGCGTCCCGAGGGACCAGGCTTGCCGTGCCCGCCAGCGTTGCAGTACGACGCAGGCACTGACGGCCCAATTCACCAGCTTGCCAACGTTTTAAAAGATTTCCTCACAACTAACATCACTGAAAAGCAGAACTCCAAACTCCTAAACCGTATCAGCACACCCAAGGACCTGCCATTGTTTACTGGTGACTCATTCCATTGAGTCAGCTTCAGGCTTCAGTTTAAGCTGGCATACGAAGAATCAACTCGTGGACTCGAGTCTAATCACAGTTGTGTTATCTAAACTGCCTACTATCCTTTTGTCTAAATGGGCGGACTACCGGTATTTACACAACTCTGCCAGTACCACGACTAGACTCGACCAACTATCGGATTTCCTTAACGGAGAAGCCATCAAAATATCAAAGTGCAGTGTTTCGTTAATAAATGCGCCTAAAGACAATTATAAGCGTAAATATACAGACAATAATTTTCAAGCTAAGACAGTATTACTACAAAGTGAACAAAATAATTCAAAGTGTCATTATTGTCGCGGATCTAATCACAATCTCGCTGACTGTAAGAAATTTAAAAAATCATTAAGAAAAGATCGCTGGAGTTATGTGAAACGGTTTGGACTTTGCTACAAGTGCCTATTACGTAATCACGATAGACAGATGTGCGCGGCACCTGTGTGCGATATTGATAACTGCGGCGAGGCGCACCACCGATTATTGCACTTTGTTCCTAACAATCGTACTTCATCTAACAATAGCCCAGTGATAGAAGAACCGCCAGAGACTGATAGTACGACGGAAACACAAATTGTCACGCATATTGGTTCCGACTCCGCGAGTGTAGTGTTATTAAAAGTCGTGCCAATAAAAATACACGGACCTAATGGAACAATCATTAACACGACCGCGATCCTTGACGACGGTGCAAGTGTGTCTATGATCACCGGTGATCTGGCCGCGCGGGCCGGGTTGCAGGGACAGCGTAAATGCAAGCGTGTGCGTGATGCATGGAACAATGCTGAGTTAGTGTGCGAAACTCAACTGATAGATAACATTACGGTGTCTAATCGAGACAAACAATTGTTTACGCTAAGCGCGCGCAGTGTGAATGAACTTAATACGAGTATACCTAAACAAAACGTGAACTTAGTTGATTGTGAGAAGTTTGCACATATCCAAAGGGTTAAAAACTATTTAAATTTCGGACAATGTAAAAAACCGGAATAACTTATCGGTCAAGATAATTACCACTTAATGTATCCTCTAGAAGTCTTATGTGGGAGTAAAGACGACGAACCGTATGTAACTCGGACTCCGCTGGGCTACTGTGTGCACGGCAGGGTACCCTCGTCGCGCATGACGTCATCGCAACATTCGTTATTCACTACTCTGCACTTAACTACATACGACGACGACGCTGACGTCACCGAGAACAACCGGCTGCTTAACGAATTACACGAGGAGGTTCGCCGTAACTTTGCAGTGGATTCCTTGGGAATTTCAACTAAACCGCGGCTGAACAGTGAAGATGAACGCGCTCGTGAACTGCTGGAGCAGACTTCTACTCTCGTTGGCGGCAAGTGGTACGTCGGCCTACCATGGAGGGATGAGAACTGTGTTATGCCCGACTCTTTTCCTCTTGCAATGTCACGTTTAAAAAATGTCGAACAGAAGATGACAAAGAATAGCGCATATAAACAGAGATACATGGAGCGTTTTCAATACTTGTTCGAAAATGATTATGCGCATGAACTACTCGACACTCAAGTAACGCCAAAGACTTGGTACTTAAGTCATTTCGGAGTGGACAATAAAAATAAATCTAAACTCAGGCTTGTATTTGACGGCGCGGCTACCACGAATGGTTTTTCTCTAAACCACTATTTATTAAAAGGACCTGACCTACTTATGTCTCTCTTCGGAATAATGCTTAGATTCCGCGAGCACCCTATCGCCATATCTGGTGACATAAAGGACATGTTTCTACGCATAAAAATAAGAACCGAGGACCAGAATGCTTTTCGATTCTTATACAGAAAAGAACCAGAAGAACCTGTGAAAACTTACGTGATGTCGTCCTTGGTGTTCGGAGCCAGCTGTTCGCCCTTTATTGCCCAATTCGTGAAAAACAAGAATGCTAAACCATTCGAGTCTTCGTTTCCAGCTGCTACGGAAGCTATACATAAGCAACATTACATGGACGACTGGATTGACAGCGTGCCAGATGAAGAAATGGCTATCAAGTTGATACGTGAAGTTAAGATGATTCATCAAAAGGGAAACTTTGAAATACGTAACTTTATGAGCAACAGCCAAGCGGTACTCGATAGCCTACCAAAAGAAGCCCTCGGTGAGAAGGCCGTAAGATTCAAAACCGGCGAGCAATATGATGGCGAGCGAACCCTCGGCCTCTTATGGCATCCAGATGATGATACCTTGGGGTTTGATGTTTCGTTCAAAAAATTACCAGCGAGTATAATCAACGGACAACAAAGGCCAACGAAACGCGCCATGCTACGCGTTGTGATGTCAATTTTCGATGTTTATGGTTTTTTATCGCCAGTTACTATTATTGGAAAATTGATTATTCGTGATACCTGGCGATTAAATCTTTCGTGGGACGAAACCGTTCCTGACGATATATACGAGGAATGGTGCAAGTGGACGAATCTACTTCATCATCATCATCATCATCTCAGCCATAAGACGTCCACTGCTGAACATAGGCCTCCCCCTTGGACCTCCACACGTACCGGTTGGAAGCGACCCGCATCCAGCGTCTTCCGGCGACCTTAATAATATCGTCGGTCCATCTTGTGGGTGGGCGTCCTACGCTGCGCTTGCTAGTCCGTGGTCTCCACTCGAGCACTTTTCGGCCCCATCGGCCATCTTCTCTGCGTGCAATGTGGCCTGCCCATTGCCACTTCAGCTTGCTAATCCGGTGGGCTATGTCGGTGACTTTAGTTCGTCTACGGATCTCCTCATTTCTGATTCGATCACGTAGAGAATCTACTTAAAACATTAGATAATGTGAGACTGCCCAGATACTAGAACGAGGCCGCTGGAACTAGCCCCGCTAGCGCGACGCACACCGAACCGGTCCCCGATCAGTTGTTATCTTTACCTACGCCTGCGCCGCCGCCGCTGCAAATAAATGTAAATAATAACTATACAAACCTACAGTTACATTTATTTTGCGACAGCTCATCAATAGCAATGTGCGCCGTGGCTTACTGGAGATGGGAATGCAATGGAATAATAAACGTCGCCTTTATAGCTAGTAGAAGTCGAGTGATGCCTAATAAAACTTTATATCAATTCCGAGGGCGGAATTGCAAGCTGCAGTCTTATCTGCTCGATTAGCAGACACAATTACAAAAGAACATAAGATTAAGCCCTAACGCAGAATGTTTTGGAGTGATTCAAGCTGTACTTTATTTTGGATAAGAAATGCCGTGCGTACCTTTAAACCGTACATTGCACATCGCTTAGGTGAGCTGGACGAGTTGACGCGCATTAGTGAATGGAGGTACGTGCCGACAAAGGTAAACGTAGCGGATTTGGGCACGCGAAAAAACTATGATTTCAGTTTAGAAAATGAATGGCTTCATGGACCTACCTTTCTACGCCGTGACGAATGTGATTGGCCAACCGATATACTGAACCCTGAAATAAAAAACACAAGTGATTTAGAATGTGTAACTATGATACAAAATAAGGAAATAATGGACTTACCTGTACCGGACCCTACAAGATTTTCTTCATGGTTGCGGCTACTTAGGACTACTAATGTGATACTTACCTTTATAAACAAATGTAGAAGACATATCGTGGAAAATGATGATAATATGGAGAAAGCTGAATACCTACTTCTGAGAAATTCACAAGTTGAAAGTTTTGGACAGGAAGTAAGTGACCTAAAACAAGGAAAAAATATTCAGAAAAATAGTAAAATACTTACTCTGTCACCGTTCCTCGACGAACACGGAGTCTTGCGCGCAGGGGGCCGCATCGACGCGACTACCGATATTTCGCCGTCAACAAAGAGACCTGCAATTCTGGATGGTCAGAATTATACGGCGCGCTTAATTGTAAAATATTTTCATACTAGCGCTGCACAGGGTTATCAGGAAATGGTAGTTAATAATATAAAACAAACATATTGGATAACAAAATTAAGACCTACCGTAAAAAATGTCGCATCTAAGTGCATGATCTGCCGAATAAAAAAATGTAAACCGGCGATACCCAGAATGGGAGACCTACCGACTGCAAGAGTAGCTCATCATCAACGTCCCTTTACCTTTTGTGGGGTAGATTTGTTTGGTCCAATGGAGGTCACTATTGGAAGACGCAGAGAGAAAAGATACGGCGTGCTGTTTACCTGTCTGACGGTTAGAGCTAAAAGAGGTGCGAGGGGCAGGGGTGCAACAGCGCATTTCCGAACAATCCCGATTTGGTTCCGATCTATATTCCGCGCCAGCCGCGCGTCTCTTGTGCTAATTTTTTTGTGTGTTTACCTACTTTACGTTCATAATTAAATTAAATTCATTTTTGTGCAATTTTGGATTTTTCACTGGTGTTTTAACTCCCAGTCGTTACAATGGCTAAGAACACTCGGGATAAAATTATCTATGACACAAAAAAAAACACGAAAATCGGTTCTTCCGTTTGGGAGCTACGATAACACAAGATACACAGACAGACACGTTAAACTTATACCCCTCTCTTTTTGCGTCAGGGGTTAAAAATGTACCAACATCTTAATAGTACATTATGCACCAAGGGGAAGAAGGAAATTACTAACGAGAGTTTATAAGAAGCCCAACACCGAAAGCGGAGGGCTTTTGATGACTCGAGTTTGTAATTCCCTTCCTGACGGAGATACACACAATGTTTTTCAGCACATTTGCGAGGACATTAAAAAATGTCAATTTTTTTTTTTTATTAAAGTTCAAAGTAATCGTACAATTAATACTTATTAATACTGTTCAGTATTAAAAGTAAGCCATTAAAACGGTTTCCGAAAATGAAATGGCCTTTTTTTCGATTTTCTATGTCAATAAGTTTTCGTAAGCTTGATTATACTTTTCTTTTGACTTTTCTGGAAGCAAATTGTCGTTGATCACTTGAGCCGCACTTAACAATTCCGGTGGTGTTGATTTTAATGCACATCATCTGACGAGGAAGTCATGTTTCGTTATTTTTTTGTGCCTAAACAACGAAATATGCTTTGAAAACAACAATAAAATGAATAGTTTGAGTAGTTTGCGCTAAAAGTGATTGTCGACTTTTTTCAACAAACTCTTCCACAGATAATGCCAAGATCTGCGTTTTGTTTTCTAATCTACACTAACAGATTGTATCTATCGATTTTCAAAATTAAATTTATTAAAAGAGTTTTAAAGTCACTAAAGAAAAAGAACATTTTAAATATAATGCAATTAAATGTACTTACCGTATAAGTTGAATATCCAGTAAAAATGGTTTGTAGCAAAACAGCTCGTGTGAAATTGCCCGTTGTACGGTCACGTCTGAAAATATGGATACATTTAATGTGACAAAAACATGTATCCACGACTTTACGCCTTGGTAATAGAGTCGTGGCTACATATTTTTGTCACACTAAATGTATCCATATTTTCGAATATGTAATTCACTTTCATTGCTTCCTAAATATTTTAAAAGTATTTTAGTTTTTATTTAATAGGTAATCGTTTTCGATTAAAAAAAGGCTTCTTAAAATGCTTCCCAGTTATAAATTCAGTTTTCAATATAATTATTTGATACCTACCTTTAGTTAAACAATGGCTATTAAGACATTAAAAAACAGCCCATATTGAAATAATGTACAGCCCCAAATTAGTGGCCAACCTATTAATTTTGGTACCCATTTTTATTTTTTATAGCTACCCAAATTCAACTATTTAGTAGCCTGGTTAAATACGTGCCAATTATTTATACCTAGTACGAGTATCTGTACCACATACTGCCGCATGCCGTAGTCGTCAGTCGTGGTTCACTCGACGCGTGGCTGTACGGCTGTAGTTTCATTATGATCATTTTTAGGGTTCCGTAGTCAACTAGGAACCCTTATAGTTTTTCTATGTCCGTCCATCCGCCTGTCCGTCTGTCTGCGGTCTAGCTCAGTGACCGTTCGCACTGGAAAGCTGAAATCAGTTGGTATCAGTATAAGCATTCATCACGCCAACAAAGTGGTATAATAAAAACTTAGAAATAGTAGATTGTTTGACAAGGGTCTAAAGTAGGCCATATTACCACGAGGTGGTTATTTTCCCGAACGAAGTGAGTAGAGGGAAAATTGTTCAAGTGGTAATAAGGCTTTTAGGCCAGAGTAATGCATACTATTTTTCACTTCGATTGCGAGAAAATAAGATAAAAATACTTATTATTTATGCACAATAACTAAACTAAGGTGAAATTATGGTTTAAGTTGACGGTCTTTTATTTTTTTTTACTTCTTTGTCATAGATAAAAAATATAAATACCGCGAATAAATGCCACAGATGACGGTATAATTAGCTTTTTAAACAGTTTAATTAAACACGCTTTAAAGCGCTTCCAAAAAATTAATATCTTGTTTAATTGTTGTGAAGTAGCAACTAAAGAACACCTCATGTTTTGAGAAATAAATTGCGTTTACTGATTGGTCGATTTTAACATTGCTGTATTCTGATTCGTTGATATTAAATACAATGTTTTTTTAAGGACTTAAATTATTTACATAGTTTACGCACCAAAAAGTTCCGATTAATTTCGATATGTGTTGTGATTGGTGGATTTAATATGGTGATCGTTCTGATTGGTCAATTTAAAATGTTTTGTAAATCATAAATATGTATACATATTAGCCCTAGAGGCGTACTACTTTAGTCCGCCTTGGTAAGCATAATATGACACACTTTTTGAGCATGAGAAGTGAAATTTTGTTTATTAGGGCACGTCCCGTACACATGAAGTGATTTTTTTTTATCGTGTTGGGTATCATTGGATAGGTCTTTCAAAAAGAATACAGATTTTGAATACATTTTTTTAGATAAAACGAATAGTTTCGTAAATAATAGTTCTGAAAGTGCAAAGAAAGGGCGTCCCCCCATCTAACTTTTGAAACGTGGCTCAAAAAAAATTGAAGTGAGGCCTGATAAGTACAATGAAAGCTATATTGAATAAAATCCTTTCAGGCGTTTTAGAGTTATCACTTCAAAACGCATAGTGGAAGGACGTAAGTGCCGGATAGAGAAGTGACGTAAGCGCCGCCAAATATCCCTTAATAAACGACCTTTTGAACGGATGTATTGTAACAGGCCGGCAACTACGAAACTCTACACTGAGCATGGCCCGACATGCTCTTGGCCGGTTTTTTTTGTGTGTATGGTCACACAAAAGGTTGAAAACTAAATATAATAAATAAAAATTACAACTCCTTGATCGTTCAATTTAACTTTTAATACAAACTCTTAATTACAAACTAAACTTTGAATTACCTGTTGATATCATCATTTCAGCCGAAAGACGTCCACTGCTGGACAAAAGCCGGGGAGGCTTTGCCGGACAAAAGGCAGGAGGCAAGGATCTCCACAACGATCGGTCGCTCGCCGCCCTTAACCAGATTTTTCCCGCGACTCTAACCAGATCGTCGGTCCACCTAGTCTGGGGCCTTCCCACACTGCGTCTTCCGGCACGCGGTCGCCACTCAAGAACCTTTCTGCCCCATCGGCCATCGGTTCTGCGAGCAATGTGGCCCGCCCACTGCCACTTAAGCCTGGCAACTCTCTGAGCTATGTCGACAACCTTGGTTCTCCTGCGGATCTCTTCGTTTCTGATGCGATCACGCAGGGGAGCATAGCTCGCACCATTGCTCTTTGAGTGACCTTAAGCCTTCTTATAAGGCCCATTGTGAGCGACCACGTTTCGGTTACGTATGTCATCACTGGCAACACACACTGGTTGAAAACCTTCGTCTTAAGACACTGCGGTATTTTGGACGAGAAGATGCTACGTAGCTTCCAAAACGCTGCCCATCCAAGTTGGATTCGACGAGAGACCTCTTTCTTTTTCTCTTTTTTTTCTTTCTTTTCCTGTTGATATGGCACATAATAATAAAGAACATGCATAAAAAATATTTAATTGAATTTGTTACATAAACACATTCAACAACCCCAAATTAATATAAATAAGTGGAAATCCGTAATAATTTTTAACAGTTTTTAAAGATATTGCGGTTTCAAAACTTAAAATTTTAGGCATTTTTTTAATACCTCAAATGTATTTTTGAAATTTCAGTTCGATTACTTATGTTCTAACAAGAAAAAAAATGTACGACAACTATATAGCTAAACGCATTTTTTCGTGCCTAAAATTACAAAAATCTTCCAAAAACTTGTTCCTTCCAAACAGTTTTCTGCAACTTTGTGGTCGGTGACGTCACAATCCTCACACTTTTTGTATGGGGCGTTTTGACGCGCGGCGCAGACGCCTAACGTATTTTCACATTGTTGACGTTTCAGGGCTATCATAGATAGTAGGTTTATTAGAGACATTTGAATCTACAGGGAAATAGAATCGAATGACGTCTTCCAAAAAAATCATGCATATTCCTAATTATGCAGAAGTTACATTATGTTTGTTATTCGGTTACAACAAAAAAAAATAATAATAAGAAGTTTTGTATTAATAAGCGACTGAATACATGTCATATTGAACATGTCAATAGTTTACTTTTTTTAGTTTTTTTTTTAGGTATTAAACTAACATAATATATTAATTCTAAGTTAGTTACCTATGTTAGCCATTGAGTACCTATTCAATCCGTAGGTCGCGGGTTCAAACCTCGGCTTGTACCACTGAGTTTTTCGGAACTTATGTACGAAATATCATTTGATATTTACCAGTCGCTTTTCGGTGAAGGAAAACATCGTGCGGAAACCGGATCTAATCCCAACGAAGCCAGGCCTTGTTTCCCTTCTAGGTTGAAAGGCATTTCGTGGCAACCATATAATTAGTTATTATCCTTAGATTAAGTATGTTTGTTTGCATGTTGTTGTTGTCGCGAATAAAATGTTTTCTATTTCTATTTCTAAAGGTCAGATGGCAGTCGCTTTCGTAAAAACTAGTGCCTACGCCAATTCCTGGTATTAGGTTGCTGAACGGACCCAGGTTCAAAGAGCAAAACAAAAACTGGGACCAACGTTAGGAGGAAGAAGAAGAACATCTAGCTGTTTTACGGATAAGACATAGTAATACCAAGGAATTGACGTTTCACTGGTGCTAGTAATCCAGCATATAGACGGAGAGCTAGCCACGTCAGATATGACACAATAATGAGAGCGACGAAACCCCTTTCGTTGGTTTGCTATACTATGCTTATTTCTAGATCCGGACATCTGGCAGCTGTAAAGTGGTGGAGGCCAATAATGCAAACGATTTTAAGAATACCAATCCTACAGTTCTGGTTTTAATGCAGTATTATGAGAAATTACATAAATAATTAAATTATATAATTGCCAAAACTTTCTGGTGGGGGAAAGTAGTCCAAATCGACGTACGATGTAATTCACTGTATGTCATCTACTGCTTTTGTTTCCGAATTAATACGCAATATTTTTTGTTCTAATGTTAAAATATAGGCCTCGTCTTCTATAAATAAGACAACTTCGGCAGTTTTACCAATTTTTGTATTACTATTTTCCAATTCAAAAATTTTGCTAGACTGTCACTCTAACCTCCACCCATTAAAAGCTGCCAGATGCCCGGATCCAGCGATCAGGATAGTTTTGCAATCTTACTATACAGGTTTCGTTCCTCTCATTATTGTGTCATTTCTGACGTGGCCAGCTCTTAGTCCAATACTGCGAGCCTCCTAGTTTTAGTTCGCCCAATATGCAGACCGTGCGTTTGTTTATGTAGGTATAGAAAGGACAACGGTGATAGAGATCAAACATAATGGCTATTGGAGCTGTAACGTAAACATTTCGTTATGTTGTCTCGCTTTCTCTCTTCTAAACGAATGAGAGAATCAGAGTCTATTTGTATGATAATTATTCCCTCTGTGACGCATTAGGAGGCGCTGTCGTTACAGTTGAGGAAACGTGATAAGTAAAATGCGCAAGTAGCGAGCCTTCTTTGGCTTCTTTCTTTGTTTAGAAATATTTGCGCTTCCGGATTTGTTACGTTAGTATTTTAGAAACCAAGGACATAGCACGTTGTTGCAGAGAATGGAAAGCGACGCATCTAAATAAGACTTTTCAGGTAGTAGTAGTTTTTCGGTTACACTCGTATGTCCAGGTTTTTTTGAGGAGACACATATGTATACATAGATACATTTCTCACCTAACTGTTCGTAAAATTGTTTGGCCTAGGCCTGGCCTAATGTAGATTTTTATAAACTTTTGGACATGACTTTTCCGGACAGAAGTAGGAAATGTTTGTAGCAATACAAACATTTCATCAGTTGCTTTCGGTAGCTCTAGCTACCAGCGGAAAATATCAAGCAAGTGAGTGGATTGAGTACTGAATTTTCGAAAAGTATTTGTATTAACTTGGCCATTTACATGCAGCCGCTAGTATTTTATGTACTCGTAAATATTACGTAGGTATCTTACAAGTAAACTCCAAAAGTCGGAACAAAGAGACAAACACTCCCAAGGCCCCAATGATAGCCATCCTTGGCCTTGAGCATTATCCGTAAGTTTTTATGACTCGGACCCGGACGTGCCCCGGGCGCCCGATTGGCCGGCTAAGCGTCTCGGATATGGATTCTTTCAATCGCATTGGCTGAGAACAATACGACCTAACGGAGACAGTAGGTAATTATAATTAAAAATATACTTGAAGTTTTTGCAAAAGGTCGATCATTTTCATTGCCAGAAATTCAAATGATTTAAATATGTATATAAGCTAGACCAAAAGCTAAGACGGTTGCTACGTTACGAGTACTGCAGCAAACTGCGTCGACTAGACGTCACCTCATAATATTATAAAGTTTGGGCTAAAATTAAATTGGGCTTAATAGTAGATTAAACTACTAACTACTATAAACTATTGTTTGAATGGAATGCCCCGCTTTAACAAAACATGCAAAAATAATTATGAGTTTAATAGTAGATTGTTTAGCAAGGGTCTTAAGTGGGCCATGTTACCACGAGGTGGTTATTTTCCCGAACGAAGGCGAGGCTTTTAGACCAGAGTTATGAAAATTATTTTTCACTTCGATTGCGAGAAAAAAAAAACTTCAAATGCAAATGGAAATCATTTACGCAATGTTTACGCACAATGACGAATCAAAGGTGAAAATATGGTTTAACTTGACTGTTTTTTTAATTTTTTTAACTGCTTTGACACAGATACGAAATATAAACACCGCGAATAAAAGCCACAAACGACGGTATAATAAGCGCTTTATAGATTTTAATATTTTTTCAATTATTGTGAAATAGGAACAAAAAAACACTTCATGTTTTGAGAAATGAACTGTGTTTACTAATTGGTCGATTTTAACATTGCTGTATTATGGTTGGTCGATACTAAATACAATGTTTTTTTTAAAGAACTTAATTATTTTAAACAGTATACTCACCAAAAAATAACCCAGCGTTCCGATTAACTTCGATATGTGTTAAATCTTGAAGCAAATCAAATAATTTTGTTCAATATATTATTTTTTTTTATTTGCAATTTTTTTTTTAAGTAGTTACACTACTATATATAAACTGAAAATATATTTCATATACTTCAGAAAAAAAAGTAAAAGCACAGCAAAAAAGGGCAAGCACGTACTGCGCATGCCCTTAGAGTATGGCCTAGCCGTTTCAAATTCAGAGATTGCATATACATGAGAAAATTTGTCAAGTTCCGCCGTGACCGGGGGTCTAGTGGTCAGGACGTCAGCCGCGAAAGCTGAAGACGCCAGTTCAAGTCTGGCCTCGGACACTGGAGGGTTTGGTCACTTTTTCTGAAGTATATGACATCTATTTTCAGTTCAATATGTGTTGTTATTGGATTTAATATGGTGATTGTGTTCTGATTGGTCAATTTAAAGAGACTGAAGAACAAATCAAATAATTTTTTAACAAATATTTTGATATGTTTATTTTAAGTACTACATTACTATATTAAATTATAAACTTATATAGATGTGATATACAATTCATTTACAGAGATTGCATATACACGCGAAAATTCGACCGCTGTGACCCGGATGGCCAAGTGGTTACAGCGTCTGCCGCGAATGCAGAAGACGCTGGTTCGATCCCAGCCCTGGGCACCGGAGGTCTAGGTCACTTTTTCCTTTGTATATGACATGTATATAAGTTTACAATTTAAAATGTTTTGTAAATCATAAATATTTATACAATTTTTGCACTAGAGGCTAAATTATTAGTCCGCCTTGGTAAGTAAGTAAAGGTATAATTTTTGAGCATGAGAAGTGAAAAAATTGTTTTAATGATTCCAATACTTTGGCGCAAAATAAAGTCGGTAACACGATTGTATAACGGAAATTTCACTTTCATCTGAAACGTGGAGCTTTCTTAATATACTTCCTAAGCATTTCTCTAGAAATAAGTTCCTACACAATATGTACTAGTAAAATCTAAAAACCGGGTCCTAGCATACGGGCTGAGTAATGCTCTTCTCAAATTGCCCCTCACTCCCCCTCCTAATTGGCTCTTATCTCGGACGATTACGCGTGTGACTGATAGAGGTCGCAGAAGTCGGTATGTTTCATGACGACAGCGGCGATATTTGCCGAACGTGATCAGCAAAACAGGTGTGGAAAGTTATTAAATAGTCTTTGGAAACGTCTTGTAGGTATTACTGGACCGCGATTAGAATAGGATTAGAGTTGACAATATTCCCATATATTTACGTTACTTCAAAATTAGTATGTGTTGACAGCTAACTCAATCATATTCTCATCGCGGTTCAATAAAGCTGACCAGACACTGTCAGTAATAATGACATTATTTCTCTATTTGTCCTTCTCATTTTCCATATACATAGAAAAAGACGCTATAGAAATAATGACATTATTACTGACAGTGCAGTGTCTGGTCAGCTTAATAGATTAACTAAGCTAGGGGGGTGTGGTTTTGGGAATGTATGTGTTTTCCATATACAAGATATCTCTATACTCCGCTTAGGGCGTTATTTCTTTGAAACCTAAGCTGCCAAAAGAAGGGGTGCGGGAGGGGAACACGCAATGCTAGACTGGGAACGCGCGATTGTCCCGTGGGGCGTAAGAGAGAGTCAGACATTAATAGTTGCCATGGAGACGTACTAAGTTTACTGTCACTTCCAATAATTAGTGTCTTACTATAGTGAAATTACTTCGAGCGTGGTAGCGGGAGTCGCCCGGCTACGCGGGGTCTTGGGCTAATTAGTCTATGGTATTTTCTCTAGCTAGGTGGAAATCATAAGTCTTGGCAGAGAAATAAGAAAAAAACCGTCCAAGTGCGAGTTGGACTCGCGCACCGAGGGTTCCGTACAAACCCATAACAAGCAAAAGTTGTAGTATGTTTATTACTAATTTCAATTTAATACCTCTACGCGTTTACGAGGAAAAAGGTAGTAAGTTTAAAATTAAAAAAAATTTTAATATGATTTTATTTTTTATTTGATTTTACCATAAATGTCTACATTTCGTAAAGTTTCCTTTGTTTGTGCTATATGAAGTTTCTTCATGCCAAGTTTCAAGTTTCTGAATTTACGGGAAGTACCCTTTAGGTTTTGAGTTTCTTGCGAGTACTCAGTTTCAAAATATGCGACTTAAATTGCTATTTCTTTTGATTGCGTTGACATAAAAGTTTTGGTACTGCTACATCTGAAAGGTCCTATAGCCCTGAGCATTTGACATGAATTTCAATTGAATACCTCCACGCTACCTAAATTTCAAGTTTCTGAGTTCACGGGAAGTACCCCGTAGGTTTTGCGAGTGCCGAAAAACTCTAAAATTTGCAGCATAAACGACTGTGTCTTTTGATTGCGTTGGTTTTTAAGTTTGATTTTTTCACAGCTCCAAGGGACAATAGACTTGAGTATTTGATATAAATTTCAGCTTGATACCTCCACGCGTCCCTGAAAAAAATGGTCTTGACAGACAGACAGACAGACGGACAACAAAGTGATCCTATAAGGGTTCCGTTTTTTCCTTTCGAGGTACGGAACCCTAAAAATTAAGCGAGTCATATGAAAATCGGAAAACCAGTGTATTTTAGACTGCACGAAAATAAGATTAACAATTGAATGAGTTTTCCAATGGATTTTAGTTTGCTTAAGGATAAATGCGCCATACTTTTATCACGTGTTTCCTGATTTGTGGATAATATGTTTCCTATGTATTAAAAAAATATTTAACATATATTTATCTAATAAACATTGTCGCCAAGGACTAACCAAAATCTTATTGAGCTACTTACGGGACTAGGTCGAAGACAACAAAAATACTAATACTAAATATAAAAATTCTAATCGATCTTTATCCTATTTGTCTCGACCCATGTTGTCCCGCTCTTTTATATTATTGAAAGTTGTAGATAGGAGTGCCGATCGTTTTCGAGGAGATAGTTTATCTCCTAAACATTGCTCCCCGCGCGGCCATCAAAACTTTAGGCTGTTCTTCTTATCGCTATCAAGAGTTACGCCTCAGGTCAACTGATATAACTGTGCTCTCTGATTACACATCAACTTTAAGGATCCCAAGTTTGTAGTAACACTGGTTTGTATGATTTATGTATTTGTTAAGAATAGTGATAAACAACACAGTTATAGTAGGCTGCTCAGCCCCAAGCTACACCGTAAGAATGGACGTGAACTTTGAAGGGCAGCAAATCTAAGTAATACTGTCCAAAATACTTGAAAAACTAGTCCATCTTATTTAGCATAATTTCTACCCAAATCACATATGCAAACTAATTATATATTAGTTTTCATATGTGATTTGGGTAGAAATTTTACTGTCCGAGCCAGCAAGATGGTGATCTGTAGTTGCTGTAATACCCAGTGCTAACTCATATTAACTCATGCTAAAGGATGGTTCACGCTGTTCCGTTCTGCGTCCTACACGACACTTCCGATACTTAATTTTGTGTAGAAAGCGTCACGTGATCCTCGGAGGTCACGTGATGGTTATACTTAAGGCTACTATTGTGTTGAGATCTGTTTAAAATCCATCTGTTAACGGAGAAAAAAATTTAGTAGAAACAAATAAAAAATATTAATCATTAGCAAAATTTTAGTGAATCCCAGGACAAGGAGATTATACTAACGGTTATAAACCAGTTTTACTAATAGTATTTACTAACACCAAAAAATTTGTTCTCTTTGGAAAAACAATTACTGTTTACTAAAAACAAGTGGACTTTTATTTGAATTCAATAATGTAACATACTTGCTTTTAACATTAAACAAGAATAGTTTTTTTATTTCTAGTAAATTTTTGATGGGTTTTATTATACCTGTACTAGGAATTATCAAACCGAGAAGTTTTATCTAGTGTTTTGTTTCTTGGTTTTACTAATCCCATGACTAAAATTCACAATAGTTTGCTTGGAAACAATAAAGCAGCACTCTTATTTTCAGTATTTTTAGGGTTCCGTACCTCGAAAGGAAAAAACGGAACCCTTATAGGATCACTTTGTTATCCGTCTGTCTGTCTGTCTGTCTGTCTGTCTGTCTGTCTGTCTGTCTGTCTGTCTGTATGTCTGTCTGTCTGTCAAGACCATTTTTCTCTGGAACACGTGGAGGTATAAAGCTGAAATTTATATCAAATACTCAGGTCTATTGTCCCTTGGAGCTGTGAAAAAATCAAACTTAAAAGCCCGCGCATTCGAAAGATACAGTCGTTTATGCTGCAAATTTTAGAGTTTTTCGGCACTCGCAAAACCTACGGGGTACTTCCCGTGAACTCAGAAACTTTAAATTTGGCACGAAGCAACGTCATATAGCATAGACAATGGAAAAATTACAAAAAGTAGAAATTTTTAGTAAAATCATACAAAAAAAAATATTTATTTATTTTATACTTCTCTTCTTTTTCTTTCCCTTATCCCATCTACTTGGGGTCGGGTCTCCTTGATCGAGTGCGCCAGACTACTCTGTTCTGGGTTGTCGTATTTTGAAGTGATGTGGCCTCCAAATCTTTACAGATGTTTGACCACCACGTAGCTTTTGGTCGCCCTCTTCTTCGGGGGATTTCAGGCAAACGGAGCGCTACTTTTACTGCAAAGTCGTCATCCCTCCTCATGACGTGGCCATATCATTGTAGTCTTCGTTCCAGCAGTTTTTCTGTGATAGGAGCCACTTTGAAGCTTCCGCGGATATGTTTATTGTAGATTCTGTCTATTCTAGAAACGCCACCCGCCCAACGAAGCATTTTCATTTCATTTACATGAAGACGTTGCTCATGAGGTTTCTTTGTGGTCCAACACTCGGTACCATACAACAATGCGGGTCTAACAGCTGTCTTGTAGATTTTGCCTTTTACCTTTACAGGCATATTTGCATCACAAAGAACACCTGAGAGGCTTCTCCACTTCAACCATGCCGCGTTTACTCTATGGACTACATCTCCATCAACGTTTGCATCGGGTGTGAGTACAGAACCAAGGTATCGGAATTTAGTTACTTTGGGAACAGGGACTTCATTTATATATATTTCGGTAGAGTCACAAGAAATAGTGGCAAATTGGCAATACATATGTTCTGTCTTGGTTCTACTAACTCGCAACCCTGCCCGTTCAAGGGCTGTTGTCCATTTGGTCAGGGTTTCCTGCATCTCTTCTGTAGTTTTAGCTGTTAGTACGATATCGTCCGCATATAACAGATACCATGGCCATGGCTCCTGCATATGTCTCGTGAGGTAGTCCATCACCAAATTAAAAAGGAGGGGGCTCAGTGCCGATCCTTGGTGCACACCAACTTTGACTTCAAATGGCTCACTCAAACCTGCTGGAGATCTCACCTGTGTGGTGATATACCGGTACATATCCTTAATCAGCTCTACGTAGTGTTCAGGAACGTTTTGTGCCCTAATTGCATTCCAAACCAGTTTTCTCGGGACTCTGTCAAAAGCCTTTTCCAGGTCGATAAAGGTTAGATGTAGGTCCTCTTTGTTTGATCTATGCTTCTCCATAATGATTCTGATAGTTTGTATAGCGTCCGTTGTCGATCTTCCTGGAGTAAAGCCAAACTGGTTTTTCGTAATATATGTTTGGTCTAGCAGCCGGCGATTTATGATTCGTTCCCAAATTTTGAGGGTGTGAGAAGTCAGCTTTATCCCCCTGTAGTTGCCACATTCACCTACGTCACCTTTATTTTTATAGAAAGGTGTTAGGTAGCTGCGTCTCCAGGAGTTTGTTATTTATTTTATACTTACTACCTTTTTTCTCGTAAACGCGTGGAGGTATTAAATTGAAATTCATGTCAAATACTTAGGGCTATAAGACCTTTCAGATGTAGCAAAACCAAACTTTTATGTCAACGCAATCAAAAGAAATAGCAATTTAAGTCGCATATTTTGAAACTGAGTACTCGCAAGAAACTCAAAACCTAAAGGGTACTTCCCGTAAACTCAGAAACTTGAAACTTGGCACGAAGAAATTTCATATAGCACAGACAAAGGAAAAATTACGAAAAGTAAACATTTTTAGTAAAATCACAAAAAAAATATTTTTTTTTAATTTTAAACTTACTACCTTTTTCCTCGTAAACGCGTAGAGGTATTAAATTGAAATTCATGTCAAATACTCAAGTCTATAAGACCTTTCAGATGTAGCAAGATCAAACTTTTATGTCAACGCAATCAAAAGAAATAGCAATTTTGGTCGCATATTTTGAAACTGAGTACTCGCAAGAAACTCAAAACCTAAAGGGTACTTCCTGAAAACTCAGAAACTTGAAACTTGGCACGAAGAAACTTCATATAGCACAGACAAAGGAAAAATTACGAAAAGTTGTCATTTTTAGTAAAATCATACAAAAAATATTTTTTTTTAATTTTAAACTTACTACCTTTTTCCTCGTAAACGCGTAGAGGTATTCAATTGAAATTATTAATAAACATACCACAACTTTTGCTTGTTATAGGTGTGTACGGAACCCTCGGTGCGCGAGTCCAACTCGCACTTGGCCGGTTTTTTTTTACTAATAATTACAAATCCCTAATTCATGGGATTCAGTAAGCTGCAATTTAATTTCAATTAACTATAATTGCATTGTACAAATACGCCCGCACCTGCGCCTGATCCAAGCGATCCAAACGCTATCGAAACACACCACATATATTTAGATCCCGTAAGGAACGATCACTTCATCATCACTTACGTGTTCTAAATTTGTGTGGCACGCTCCAATCGCGCTTGGATTGCTTGGATCAGGATCAGGTACGGGTGCATCTGTAAATTGCAATTATGGTTACTTACAAGTCGCTAGCCCAATTTTACAGGTTTCGTTCTCATGTGTCGTAAAAATTAGATTGTCATAGTGACATGACAACATTCAAAGGAGATCGTCAATTTTTGTTACGCGATTTGCCCCAGCTCATTAAGGTGCGTATAATTATGAAGTAGGTATCAAAACATTCGCCGTAATTTATAGATCAGGACGGTCATAAAATATTCATGAAATCTAACGGGAAAATTGAGAAATCGGGAATGAAAAAACATGAATATGATAAGGACAATATTTAAAAGCGTACTTGTTTATGATTTACAGTATAACACAAAATAACTACCGGTTTTTTAAAGAATATCTACATAATCTGACATGATAATGAAACGAAAATCATAATAAAACAATAAAAAATCATATTTTGATCCTGCCGCTGATTTCTTGTATTTGGGTAAACAAAGATAATGACTATCAAACCATCATTGCTACTATTAACTAAACAATCGTAGAACTTAAGGTTTAGCTCTGTTAGTGCGCTACTACTAGTATCCATGAAGTTATAATTTTAAACTGGAGTATACTCTTGGGCCATTCAGTGAGGCCGAAAGAGAGTAATACAGGGAGCTGCGTATCGTTTGACTTAGGGAGTTATGTCGTCATTAGACAATAATGCCAGCATGAAAACAAGTCAAAATGTCAATGTGTGTCAATTTCGTAACGAGTGCGAGTGAGGCGGTGCCCCATAATTAAAAAAATTGAAATAGAAATTGAAAACATTTATTCGCGACAACAACAACATGCATACAAACATATTTAATCTAAGGATAATTATCCCCTCTATCGGACCGTTTTTTTTCTAATCACCTATGAACGACTGTTTTTAACGGTAATAAGGTTCATCTGTGGTTAGGGAAAAAGTGCAACAATTACATCCACTTTTTATAAATCCATACGAGTATCAGACATAACTAAATTGAAAAAAAAAAAAAATGCGTTTCGTTATCGAAAGAGCATGATATAATGCCGTCATAACGCCCTAAGTCAAAATGAGACGCAGCTCCCTTTCTTTCGGCCCCACTTTGTGGCCGAAGAGTATACTCCAGTTTAAAATTATAACTTCATGCGGCAGACTTGCATGACGGTGACGTCGTACATAGACAGTGTCAAACTAGAATAATAAACTAGATTAGCAAAGTAAACGTAACTCCTTTCTAAAAATGTCTGTTTCGTCTCAGTCCAGGTAAAGTTATTTTGATCGCGGAAGGATCAACGAAATTACTTTTTATTTTGTATTTCTAATTCCCGTTTCATTTTCATAAAATATTTTGTATAGTTTCGTAATAAAATGGGTATTTGCTTAAAATTGCAGAACAAACCTTATACGAGACCATTATCGCTAGTGGGCCTGGAATTGACGTTCTCCTTTCAATTCGATAAAAACCTAGAACCTAGAACTGTAATATTGAGCTAGTGAAGTGACACTTGCATAGCTCTTCAGTATGCACTTTTACAGGGTACAAGGAGCTAACTGTATATTTTGACAGCTACTCTTCGAATAATAGGAAATTATAAATTAATTAATCTAAGTAAGGACTGTATGAACGTAACAAGACTTGAATAGAATAAGTAGTAGCTGTAAAAACAAAACAGGCAATTAAAGTTTAAATAAAATATCAAGTATTTAGTAATTAAGTACCTAACTTTATTTAAAGTTAAATGACAGTTCTTCACCTAGAAATATATAATTAATTGAAGCAAACCTTGGCAAATTCAGACAAATCTAAGGTAACGTTTGAAGATCGATTAAAAACTACTATTTATTTTTATCTATTAAAAAAATACATCTGCCCCTCAGCGCATAAAATAAATTCTAATTTCTCTTTATAAGAACTAACGGACGACACTCCACAGCACCACACAGTTATTTTTTTGGCACAATCACAATATTTCTTCCTTTCGCCGATGAGGTTACAAGCAAAATGGACGAGTCAAGGATGGATATGGGGTATGCGAGCGGGGGGAGGGGCGGCCGGTGCATTTAATAATCTTGTTATTAGTACACTTTACTAATATCTATAAAGCTATTCTACTATTTACGGAAATAAGAATAAAACTGATAAGAATAAGAAACGGATTTGTTATTACAAGATCACCAAGTATAGAAATCAGAATTGACTTTTAATTATTAATACTCATTTGTAGCCACCGAGTTTAATAAATCCCATTTGTATTATCTAGTACTCTTTAGGTACTGGAGCTAGTACACCATTTATAAACTCAAGGAAAGTTTTATAGAGTTTGTACAACTCTGTTATTACGAGTAAAGAATGTTAATTCCACGATTAAGTAAAACCGTTTTTATTTCCTATACTATGAAATTGATAAAATGTCCTTGAAATTATATTATTTTCTATCGCCTAGAAAAAAAATGTGAAAATGAATAGAGTTTGTTAGTCCCGTCTTTTAGATATCAGGTATTTAATTCGAACAATATTTTTTCGCTCCGTGATTGTTTATTAATTACAGTCTCCGCCGAGACCTTTACCTACATTAGCTGATAAGAACAAAGGAAACTAGAGCATGCTCTTTATTTTCAAAGTTTAATTTAGATTGCTTTTAGCTGACGTTTAACGCAAACGAAATTAGACTTTACGAGCCGATGTGAAGGATGAATATTGGCTAAGTTTGGGATAATTCGATTTAGAGGTTAACAGGTCTACAATATTATGTGTTAGACAGCAAGGTTCTTATGATGAAGGAATAAGGTCGGGTTTAGACTGTTTCGTAGCTTGTGTAAGTTGGTGGATTAAAAGAAAGACGACGACGACAGTTTGGCACTAATATCGGAAGCGACTTGGTAGCTCGGTGTCGGATTTTGTGGGATATCCGTTTGAGCTCAAGATGGCTGCGCCGTTTTTAGAATAGTTTTTCGTTTTTTTGCTCATTTACCTTCGTAAATAGTCAGTGTGTAATATTGATAGCTTATTGTGCGGTGACCTAACGAACAAGTGTGCGGCTAATGAAAAATTAGACTCAAAACGCGCGTAACTACCCTTTAGTCGAACAAACGGTTATCCGGGGTCTTGGCCACCAACGTGTTTGTAGGGAGGCTATCACCTTTAAATCGGCAAGGCCTCAACCGAACAACGTTGCTTATATATTATGAAAAATTAATATATTAATATAATAAGTCTACACCTCGACATTGGCAGAATTCACCTTGTTAACACCGGCAAGGAGTAAAAGCCAAAATAAAATAAAAATAAATAACTCGCTGTCGTAAAGCTCGGTTATTGGTGTACCTAACTGGTTGCAAATTGGTTGTGTAGAGTATTTGATGATGAAAAGCATCCTGTGAGTGTATTATGAGGTAATTATATAATGCTTTGTTAACCATCAGCCTTCGTTACCAAATTTACAACTATTTCAAACGAAAATGTATGTTGTTAAGTCAAAATTAGCCCGAACGTTCATACTAGATGAAACTCGATTAGAATTTCAGAATGTAAATAAATGTAGACTTAATAATTGTTCTTTTTTGTAAAATTTGTATAAGTCGCAATTGCTCAGACGCATGGTTTAGGTAATAATTAGGTACAGTCAACCAATTTGATTCCTAAGCCACTCTAGAACCTTGTCACAATAGCTAGTTTGGTAGCGAATAGGTCACGTTTATACGTATCCACGGGCAACTGTCATTACAACAGGGTTCTAGAGTCGCCTAGGAATCAAATTGGTTGACCGTACATCGAACATCGCTGATAGCCGTTCGCCGCCGCGATAAGCCCGTTGGCAAAAGCGGTCAGTTTGTTGAGATTGAGGCTCTATTAATGGCAGAATTGGCATCCAGCTTAGAGAATTCAACCTGTGGAGTAGCTATGTCTGTCATTTTCAACCGACTTCAAGATTTCGAAGGAGGAGGTTATCAATTAATCGGGATCTTTGTTTTTGCTTGTTTTTTTTAAAATGTATGTTCACCGATTTTTCGAAGACGGCTGGACCGATTTGAAAAATTCTTGTTTTGTTTGAAAGAGTATACTTGACAGTTGGTCCCATTGTAACCAGGTCAGGATCTGATGATGGGATCCTGAAGAAATCGAGGTAACTCTTCAACTATTATAGGCACACCGATAGTGATTTGAGTATTTTTTACAGCAGCTCGAGCATTTGCTGTTGGTCAGGTGGATGCTAAGTGAAGTCGGTTCTTTTTTGTTTAAAATTATCTATACAATAAAAGTCTGCCGATTTTTGCGGAGGAGGGGAACGTCCAATGTATGGCTTTTCGTACGTAACGTACAAATAGCCACGTCAGATAAACGTCAGTCCATACATGTGTATGACCACTAGTCATATGTTTTCGGCAGAGGGGAACGCCTGTCAATGGCGACTCCGGTTGGCTGAATTCTCTAAGGCATGCAGCGATACTTGGAAATTTATTCTTGACGTCCAAAAACTTGCTCGTTTCTCTAATCAAGTAAAGTCCCAAAAATGTATTTTGGTACATACTTGTGTTGCTGACTGTATCTCCTCTTTGCACATCTGTCAAGTGCTCCTCAAGACCTTTCTAGAATAATTAGAATGTTGCATGTTCTTGTAATTGAATTTTTAGGATTTCCTATACAGAACTTGGCACTCGTATAGATCTCATTTCACATTTCTAACTTAAGACATGATGATGATGATATCTGGATCTAACTTAAGCCATATCAACGACAATAATAGAATATAGAGTGAAACTATGGCCGATGGCCGTTGTGGAGGAAAGGTTCTCGAGTGCCGACCACGAATCGGAAGGCGCAGCGTCGGTAGACCCTACACAAGGTGGACTGATGACCTGGTAAAGGTCGCGGGAGTCCGCTGGATGCGGGTGGCGCAGGACCGGTCATTGTGGCACTCTTTGGGGGAGGCCTATGTTCAGCAGTGGACGTCTTTCGGTTGATATTAAGATGATGATGATGAGAGTGAAACTAAATAAAAGTGTGTAAAAAAATTGACGTTCTCTTTCGGCATGATCTGTCTTATAGGTACTTGGTATAACTTTAGTTCTAACACGTTTTACGAGAAAATATGTGAACAAAGTTCCCGTATAGAAAGTAAACCACTCATTTCCTCACAGGAGCAGTAAAAACACTGCTGCATTCTACCGATTCCGGTAGATTTACGAGCCAAGTTGAAAGTGATTTATCTGCGCGAACAAAGCGGTCAAATATGAGAAAATGCCAGAACAGCGCAGGATACGTATGAGTTTGTTTGCTTATACTACAGGGTGATTTCTAGGTCGTGATCCGGAATCACTTTTTCTGACCCGGTTACTGATGAACATTATTGTACATTCTCAAAACTGAATTCATTATTTTTTTCTTATTTTTCAAGTAATATTATCTTAAATTAAGTAAATCATGGTCACACTTTGACTTTTGACATACACTGTGTGGGAAACGACAAAACGTCACATTGAGTAGGGTGACCAAATCGTATGCAAAAATGTTCTTTTTCTACTTATTATCTGAAAAATAATTATCAACATTGGCGATAAAAAATAATTACCACCATCATTAGGTTCATCTTTAAGTTCTGTGTCATGCCTTGTTCTCTTGCTCCACGACTCCGAAATCCCCTGTGCAGACTAAGAGTTGGACACATACAATATGACGCAATTAACGAGAGCAACCCAACTATGACTTATTATCATCACAAATATACATTGCTCGAAAGGATATGGGTCAGGCTTGAACCTCAGAATGGAGATAAAAACAACATGTGAGACCATGTACTCAAAACACCATCCGTTTTCCTTTGTCGGTCTGGATAAATAAACTTGTATTACAGGGATGTCACCCAGGGAAAACTCCACGAACGCTCAATTTCCAAGTCACAATTATGTAAATGGCTTTATCTACGGACTATTGCAGTTTAACTGAAGAACAAATCAAATTATTTTTAATAAATATTTTGATTTGTTTATTTTTAAGTAGACACACTACTATACACGGTGGGGCCTGTAACTAAAGCAAAAAATTAAAATGTACATTCTTCTCCTCAAACGTTTGTTTGACGACTTTGAAAAAAAACTTGCGGTTTGAATTTTATTACATTTTAAAGTTAATTCGAACACGCAATGTACTATGAAATTGATTATGTCTGTAGAGTGATTAGACTGACAGGCGATGTCAATTAGACGGAGTTTTAAGTACATTGAAAATACTATTTACTTTGTTTGAAAAAATAACAATCTAAAAACTTTATGATTTTAAAAAGTTGCTACACATAAGTTGTCTAGTTTGAGGACTAGAATCTACGTTTTAATTTTTTGCTTTAGTTACAGGCCCCACCCTATATAACTTATACAAATGCAGAATGAATGCAGAAGACGCTGGTTCGATCCCAGCTCTGGGCACCGGAGGCCTAGGTCACTTTTTCCTTTGTATATGACATCTACATAAGTCTATTGCAGTTTGTAGATAACGTCAAGCTTCATGTGAAACTTGTTTCTGGATTTTACAAGCGTTCGTGTAAGGCTAAACCTAAAAGTAAATACACACTTATATTACTTAATTTAAACCTGAGAGACGAACAGGTGCGACAAAAATGTACATGTTCTATTTTTGCTAACCCTACAAACTCTGTGTTATGAGTAGGTATCGACAGTTGGAGAGCGTAACCGAACCACGCAATTGCTTTTTCATAACTTTGGCCACAAGCTCCAAACAGGGCCACCGTCACAATGCAAACTTCAAGACCAGTATGTACACTTCATAAACTAATAAATGTACTACTCTGTAGGCCTATGATGGCAGATTTTATCAGCGGATAAGTTGATATAAACCTGATAAAATGACAGTTGCCGCCATTGTTTGTCATTTTATCAGGTTTATATCTACTTATCCGCTGATAAAATCTGCCATCATACTCGTAGGCCTGCTGGACCGCTATTCAACATGCCAAGCTGTGACACGTGCGAGATCACTCAATCTCAATCAATCGGAGATCAATACCAGCTCTCGGTACTTTCACCTATCCCGTTGTCTGTGAGTACAGTCAGCAATAAACGCTTGTCACAAAATTACATTAAAAGAAACTTGTTTCCTTTAAAGAAATGCTAGTATTAATAAAAAATTGTTACGATAATCATCGATTGTTTATCATCAAATGATGATAACAGTACAATTCAAAACTGGCTGACCCACATTTAATATACTGGCTTTAGTCGTTTCGCTATGTTTTGAACTCCATTAGCGTATATTCATTAGGTCGAGCTCCGTCATTAGTTATTGTTATTGTTTGTGGCTTGTTCCAGCCACAACGGGATTAATTCAGTCTGTTTACCATTTCATTTCATGGTTACATACACTTTTGGTTACATACACATGGTTACATACACATTTCATACACTTCTGTCGGTATACCTCTACACTTCTTATGTTAGTGCTTATAGGATGTCAAAAAACCCAGAATGTAGAATTCGGAGCCGACTGAGAACTAGAATAATCAGACCAAACCAAACAACCGCGCAACCACTAAAACAGTCAACTGACCAGCTGCAACATTCACATTATTTAACTTTCACAATCATATGAACACAACAACTATTGTACTATTAGAAATCCAATGGGACCGCAAATAATATCGTGTGTCCACGCCCCATGAACTAGACAGACACACAACCATGAACTTCAAAGACATTCTCGAGGGAAATTAATAAGTAATTTCTGTGTCACCCGATTACATTACAAAGGTTACACGGCGATCAGATTTGTTTCAAATACGATAACGAGGAAGAACTTGTTTGTGTTTTAATTGCGTCCATGTGATTTTATCTCCCTTACGGCTTGTGTGAAACTGAGAAAGGATGTCAGAACTGAACTGTATTTAACACCTAAAGTAAAACGAGAAGTGCCTTAAGTTCTATGTTGTGTCTGTATCTATGTGTCTGTCTGTGATTAATTTTCATTAAAAGCCTTGTCTGCTGATAATACTATTATTTATTGGTATTAATTACCTTAATTTGAGGCCAGACGGCATACAACCACAGCCCTCTGCCACGAGACCGTGGCAGAAAACAGAGATTTTAAACCATGTAGCCAGTATTTGGTGCCAAATTCTACATGACATTTAAACGCCGTTGGTAGCCACCAACGGCATGCACACCATGCCAGCACCATGCACACCATGGTTGGCATAGCACACCTAGCCAGGTGTGCTATGCCAACCATTGGCAGAAGCGGTTGGTTGGTTGGCAGCCATGTAGCCGCTCGCTTCAACCTCTCGCTCCAACCAAGGTCACGTGGCAGAATCTGCGGCTATCTGCCATCTGGCCCTAACTTTAAAACATATAAATTGTTAGCTCACATTTATATCAATCACTTCTAATTTTTAGGGGTCCGTAGTCAAGTAGAAACCATATACAGTTTGGCCATATCCATTTGTCTGTCTAGCTTAGCCCAGTGGTCGTTAGTACTAGAAAATTTAAATTTGGTATGGGTATAACTATGGGGTTAGAAGTTGACTACGGAATCCTACAAACACCCTTTTGATTGAGTGTATTGTGACGTACCGGCAACTAGGGAACCCTACATTGAGCATGATGTCGTCCGGCTTCTTCTTGAAGTCGTTTAAAAAAACGACTTCAGGATTTCAAAAGGAGGAGTTTCTCAACTCGGTAGAATGTTTTTTAACCAAATTCGATATTTTATAATTAAGAAAAAAAATACCGACTTTGATGTCGAAGGCCGGTATAAGATTATTGTAGATGTAGATTTTCAAGACAGTTTGTTGTCAAGCTAGAGTTATGATGATGGGGTCCATGAAGAATCGAGAGAACTCCTCAAATGTTAAAGGCATAGATATTCTTAGTGATTTTAGTATTTTCATTAACAAAAAATGCTTGATTTAAGCATTTACATTTCAAGAAGTGAAATTTGATGAAGTGAAACTGCTGATGATGATCAGAACGGAACTCTTTAACGACGCATAGGTTCACGTTTGGCGATTTGTCCTCTTCGTTCGTTGAGATTGTCTTGTTGAGATTTTCAAAACAATTTTTATTTCATTTCATTGTATGGAATCTAAGAGTGCACCATCTATATATATATACAATAACTTTTCACCGCCCCATAAATTCAGTTTTTTTTCTTAATTATTTATTGAGTTTTCCGCTAGACAGATGTTTAATGAGCCGGAAATGTTCTATATTATAAGCCTACAGTTCGTGATATTGAAATAGGAGGGGCTTCGGAAAGCTTTAACGGCCACGTTTGAATGTCAGTCTTTTTCAGGGCCCGGCGGAGCATAAAACAAGTCGTTACGGCGTTTGTGGGAAAAAAGCTATTAACGCGTCATTCAACGGCGAGCGGAGTGTACTAGGGCTGAAAGCAGTGGTTTAAATATGGCCGACAAACCTTGTTGGCTTGGGCGAGGCGAGGTACTTACCATTTTATTAGAATACTAGCTGTGCCCGCGGCTCCGCCCGCGTGGAATTCGGTCTGTGTAAGTGGCTAATTTGCCCCTAATTTCTCTCCCGCTACCCTGGAGGCGGAACTTGAAGTAAAGTTGACAAATGGATACAATTACCACTAAATGAAACTACACTCAAAAATCAATACTTTTTTTTGGCATGATTTAAACGACATAGAGTAGTAGGTGTATATCGGATACAGTACCACTTTTCCAAATCGATCCTCCCGTCAAATCAGTCTCAGCATGAAAGGTAAGAACAGGTGCGGTTGAAATTTGGGGGGGGGGGGTCACAAATGCAGAAATGATTTTTTGAGGGGGTCAGTAACGTTTTTTTCTATTTGAGGTGTACTTGGGGGGGGGGGGGGTCACCCATGCAAATTTAACTCAATCTGTAGTGAGTGTAGTGGCTGCCCCCCCTCCCCCTTTTAAGCGTTTAATTTTTATAGGCTACGTATAACCTGGCTGGGGATTTTCTTGAATTGGAATTAGTAATCTTTAAGGGGTGATTTCTGGGATAACAATGCAAAAAAAAACCGGCCAAGAGCATGTCGGGCGATGCTCAGTATAGAGTTTCGTAGTTGCCGCCCTGTTTGGACCCACGGTTCTAAAGTTAGATGGAAGAGACGCCCTTTTTTGATTGAACTTTCAAATCTAATATTTACGAAACTATCAGTTTCATCCAAAAAATTTATTAAAAGACCTCTATTCTTTTTGAAAGACCTATTCAATAATACCCAACACGATAGAGTTGGAGCGAAAAAAAAATTACAAACACTGCTTTATCTACACACATATTAAAAAAATCCTAAGTGACGTGTTCGGAAACCATTAGAATGACCGCCATGACCAACCTTATTGTGCCGGCGGTCGGGGAGGAGGGCGAATTTTCATTACGTTACCGTAGGTAATGAATTTTCATACGTTTTTAACACACTGTCACAGATAATACACTGATGTTACGTTACTGATTGCATTAATGGTGGTAATTACATACGGTTTCTGAACGCGGAATAGAGGATTTATGATATTGTTGTAGATCAAAATATTTATTCTTCAATGTAAGCAAATTACAATGCGCTAATGAACGTCAGAGAAAAAAAAAATACCTGAGTGCGTTTCGGTTGGAACGAAGTTATGTTATTTAATTTTATTTCATTTTCGACTTTATCCTAATTTTTGTATTTTTATTTTTTTTGGTATTTTTTTTAATTGAAATTTTTGAAATTTTTGATATTTTTGTAATTTTGATATTTTTGAAATTTGTGAAATTTTTGAAATTTTTGAAATTTTCGAAATTTTTGAAATTTTTGAAATTTTTGAATTTTTCGAAATTTTTGAAATTATTGAAATTTTTGAAATTTTGGAAATTTTGGAAATTTTGGAAATTTTTGAAATTTTGGAATTTTTTTAAATGTTTTGAAATTTTGTAATTTTTGACATTTTTGACATTTTTTACTTTCAGGTTCTCAACTTTTTTTACTTTTTTCACTTTGTCACTTCTCACTGTCACTATACACTAATTCTCACATCTCTATACAAAATTTCATTAAAATCCGTTCAGCTGTTTTCACGTGATGCGCGGTCAAATAAACAGACAAACAGATAAACAGACAAAAATTCTAAAAATTGTTGGAACGTGTTCTGTTATCGACTAAGTATCCCCAGCCAACTTTTTTTCGAATATATTCCATGTACAGACTTTCGATCCTCTTCAGCTTTATTATATGTATAAGATAGATTTTTGGACCTAAGATTCTAAAGTAAAATGGGGGGGGGGGGGCTTTTTTGAAGATGAAACTATCCTTTGTCCTTTCTCGAGACCCATACTATCTCTATACCAATTTTCATCAAAATCAGTTCAGCGGTAAAAAATTCCTCATACCAACTTCCAACCCCCTTTTCACCCCCACAAGGGTTTGAAAACTATCCTATGACGTTTCTCGAGACTCAAATTATCTCCATACTCATTTCTATCTAAATCGTATCAGCGGTTAAAAATTCTCCATACAAACTTTCATCCCCATTTTCACCCCCACCAGGGTTGATTTTCGGGATTAAAACTATATATTATCCTTCCCCGGGACTCAAACTATCTCTATACAAAATTTCATCAAAATCCGTTCAGCCGTTTTCACGTGATGCGCGGTCAAATAAACAGACAAACAGATAAACAGATAAACAGACAAACAGATAAACAGACAAAAATTCTAAAAATTGTTGGAACGTGTTCTGTTATCGATTCTAAGTATCCCCAGCCAACTTTTTTTCGATTATCTTCCATGTACAGACTTTCGACCCTCTTCAGCTTTATTATATGTATAGATGCGATTGTGTGCGACGCGTAAAATCATAAATCCAACACTAAATTAAAACATGAAAAACCCTCGAGTCCATCAACAAAATTATGACTGGCATCTACGAAGTTAAAACTTGTTTTAAAATTATCGCTAGTTACTCTAACTTTGCTGAAAACCGCAATTATTTATTTATTAAATCGTATGGCAAAATACAGAAGCATAATATATCTATACATATAATAAATATTCAATAAAGTAGATATTAAATGGCAACACTAAGACCAGGCAGCCACTTGGTGGCTTCGTCGCACAAGATGAATAATCCGATGAGATGTTTGGTAGACAAATAGAAATGTACGTTTGCACTCACAAACATAAAAAAAACAACCTTTCACCCTAAACTCTGGAACCACCTCCGTCGGGGTAAAATGTCTACTTGATATTCACTCTATTTCACTGTAGTCGTAAGGTTAAGTTATTTTATCTAGACTCACATTGTAATTCCTCTAAAACGTGTTCAAAAACGGTAGGCAATGGCTAGCATTACCACAACCGATTTTACTATGATAAGCTTTTTATCTGTGGCAGTAACGTAATTTTAACTTTATATGCTCAAATATTGATAGGTTATGAGTTTCAAATTTAGAACATCGAATTTGATAACACAATGTAAATCCTGTCCTCCTTCCCGATCACCGGCACGCGCCGCCCGACCGCCGGCACAATCGAGTTAGCCATGGCGGTGCAATGGCACGTCATTTAGGATATATATTATGAGTGTAGATAAAGCAGTGTATGCAACTGTACGTAATTAGGCCTTATTACGTAACAGTTACATAAACTACTATTTCAAGCTCTAAAGTGCCATTTGCAACTCTGCATGTTTTGGGAATAAAAAGTAGCCGACGTCATCTTTAATCCCAAGAAATATTAGTCTGCGAACTACTGCATCCATCTGTTGCTTTCTTCATAAGTTCGTTTTACTACTGAACCCTAAAAAAATATTTAACAGTAATCTGAGCCATAAACTACGAGAGCCAAACGGAGAAGCTTACTGTTTGTCCGGACTACTGGGGATTTCACTAAGCAACCCAAGACAGAGATAAAAACCAGTATACATTTGATCTTTCATTACGCATAGTCATTGTGAATCTAGAGCCTGCACAAGTGATGTATTCGGTACGTTGGGCGCTATTTAGTTTTGTGAATTAAGATGGGACCCCGTAGTAAACTGCCGTTTATTGGCGCTTATAAAGTCCTAAGCACGAATAAATATTTTCATCTCTCCTGTTCGGAAAGTTTTATTTTCCTGGGTAGATAGTCGGGTGGAAAATTGCTTTTCACCTCAGCAGCAGGAACGAGGGTTCTTTGATACCTAAAAACAGTGAGCAATAATCAATTTTGCTGCGAGCGTAAGACAAAATGACCTTGTTGACCTTGGAATTACAATGTCAATCCGCGCGCGAGGTCTAATACAAATTCGAAATACTCGGAAGCTATTCGTGTTGTCTTTTTCACGTCATTAGTAATTAGAGAGAGACAGAAATATTTTAAACGTCATTCAATCAAATTTTATTTAATTTTAATTCGTATTCTAAACTTTCGATTCGACCCCTGAAACAGAGTCAGAACGAAACGTTCTGAAATGCGCAGAAGTACTAATTTGTAAATATAATTGAAACAAATTTTAATTTTGAAATGTTTAACCATACAACACCTAAAATAATTTACGTTCTTTATTTCAAGATCAAATAAGTATAAACGGAAAAATTACTAGATTATCATGTGAAAAATATTATTACTCACAACAATCTTTCGTATTGTGATCAAACAGTAGTTACGGAACGCTGATAAAAAAAAGTTGACAAAAGTCAAAATGGCGGTATAGATATTTTAAAAATATTTAATTTATTTTGATTATTTTTTGTGTTATTAACTTATAATTGAGATTTTTGAACTCAAATGTAAGAATATTATAATAAATACAAGTGAAAAAAGTGACAAAGAAGGATTAAGCATCACCCAGGTTGTATTTTTCCATGTCTTCTCACTGCTGAGGTGAAAAATAGTATGTTCAACATGAGAATAAAGTTATTTACATCGGTATCATCATATATCGGTATTCAAATACCGGCTTGTGCCGTGCATTGGTGCAGGAGCCACACAGGCGCCAAAGATGATGATATTTCAGGTAGTAGTAGTATTAGCCAAGATTTACTAAATAAATTAGATAGGCTATTCAATAATTGCATTAGGTTTATTTTCGGACTCCGTAAATACGATCATGTCTCGGCCTTCCGCCGCAAATTAAATTGGCTTCCAATTCGTGAACGTAGGTCTCTCAGAATGCTTTGCTCCCTTTATACTATCCTTTTTGATCCAGCAGCTCCCGACTATCTCAAATCAAAATTCCACTTTATAGCGCCGCGTCCCGGTTGCGAGTTGCGCTCCTCTCGTAGTCTTAAACTTTCTATCCCTCTTCACCGCACCGGCTTTATATCCAACTCCTTCGTCCTACAGGCTATTCGTCTTTGGAACGATCTCCCTCTCCCCTTAAGACAAGCACAGAGCAAATTTTCGTTTAAACGTATGTTACATAAACACCTTTCTAAATAGTCTAACTCACTTAAGGACTAATTATCTGCATATTACTTATAAACATGGGTACTATATTTTTATTTATGTATGTATGTGTATGTTTATGTTATGTTTCTATATGTGTATGTGTATTTTTCAATAAATAGTAATGTTGATTTGTGTTTCTAAATATATCTCGATTTCTATGATCCTGCACCAATTACAAGTTTCGGTTTGATCCAATGGTTGACTGGTAGAGAATGCCTTAAGGCATTAAGTCCGCCTCTTGTACACTTTTTATTTGTGCAATAAAGTTTAAATAAATAAATAAATATTTCTTTTCATCGGTAAGTAAATCACGCATAGATATTCTCATACATTACGGACTTGGTCGATGTGCAATATAAGTTTTGGAAAAGTAAACATAACTCGAATCTTGAAGCAAATCAAATTATTTTGTTCAATATTTTTTGATTTGCAATTTTAAGTAGTTACACTACTATATATAAACTGAAAATAGATGTCATACACTTCAGAAAA
This sequence comes from Pammene aurita, assembly GCA_947086415.1. Classification (NCBI taxonomy): domain Eukaryota; kingdom Metazoa; phylum Arthropoda; class Insecta; order Lepidoptera; family Tortricidae; genus Pammene; species Pammene aurita. Next base: position 6,742,666 of record OX352310.1, on the reverse strand, counting down.
AGTGACCAAACCCTCCGGTGTCCGAGGCCAGATTTGAACTGGCGTCTTCAGGTTTCGCGGCTGACGTCCTGACCACTAGACCACCCGGTCACGGCGGAACTTGACAAATTCTCTCATGTATATGCAATCTCTGAATTTGAAACGGCTACGCGCGCGCTTGACCATACTCTAAGGGCATGCGCAGTAGTGGCCTCGGACACCGGAGGGTTTGGTCAATTTTTCTGAAGTGTATGACATCTATTTTCAATAAACATAACTCATTTGAGGAAAAGTATAATTAATGTTCATTTATAAGTATTACCTAGTAGTAATAGCAGTTAGGTTTCCGTTGTTAACAAATAATCTTTTCAGTTTATTTTTTTCGATATACAGTATGGGTCCTTGGAATAAATCTTTATCAATATTATACTACTTTGATAATATTTAAATGTCTCCCTTGTACTCATATACGAATATTGGGAATATGAGATACGTACTTATTAAACAATCTGAATATGCCACCTCAGTCGGTTTTACTTACGTACTAAATATAATGTAAATTCTGTTATAATGATGACTTCAACAGTATGTGTATGTTAAAAGTTTTTTTTTTTCAAATCACTAATATCAAGTAAATTCAACGAAATCGACAGAACAAAACCCTTCGAATTAGTAGGTACCTACCATACTTACTCTGGTAAAATCATACCGTTCTGGCCGTGCTATTTCTAATACAACTGACTAATAGGTATGACTCTTATTTTTCATTAATAATTAATTCTATGACTTCATAGCATAGTCTTTAATGATCAAATCTAGAGCAAAGCCCGACTGGGGAACTACCTCTACCTTACAGAAAACCACAGCCAATTAGCACTACACCCTACTCATAGTGTTATGTTCCTGCCGGTGAGTAACGTTGCCAGAGAGCTCATAGGATGCAGTGTGTTGACGACGGGGGATCCTCTTGTCGCTTTAGCTGTCAACACAGTGAATCCTCTTTTATATGAAAGCGTCGGCAACGCACATGAGACACCTCTGGAGTTACAGGCGTCCATAGGCTACGGTAGCTGCTTACCATCAGGTGAGCCGTATGCCGTTGTAGTAAAAAAAATTGATACAAAATGTAAATTTAACTTTGTATTTCCCTAAGTCTGCTAAAATAAATATGTAGTACACATAACGAACTCATCCGTTATTTTTTTAATTCTAAAAAACGAGGAAGCAAAGAGAATTTTAACTATTTATTTTGAAGGTATGCTATTATTTTCTAGTCTGGTCATAAATAAAGTTAAAAAATAATCGTTTTTTTTGCCATAATCAACCTTAATTGCTTAACAATATGTTGCTTGAGACCAAGAGGGTCTCCCTAATGTAACGGATTTATAAAATTGTAAAAAAGTTCAAAATCTTTACTATTTTATGTTAATTTATGCTTATTTTTAACCGACTTCAAAAAAGGAGGAGGTTTTCAATTCGACTGAATTTTTATTTTTTTTGTACGTATGTTACTCGATATCTCCGTGAATCGTGAACCGATTTACAAAATTCTTTTTGTGTTTGATAGGATACACTTCCGAGATAGTCCCATGTAAATTTTATCAAAATCGGTCAAGCAGTTTATGAAATATCAACAAAAATGGGTTGAAGGCGGTTTTTAAAATTTTTAATTCGGTGATTATGTAGTAAAACAGCCATTGCCAGAGCCAAATTCGACTTCGTCGGCAGAATTGGTGAGAAGCTAGCGGGCTACCCCACTTGGAGTCGTGCCTTCTGGTCACTTGCCAAAGCTGCCGAGGGAAACTTTTGTCGGTCGTCTTTACCACCACTGCGAAATGCTGATGGTAATCTGGCCCATAGTGCAAAAGAGAAAGCCGATCTTCTTGGTACTCTCTTCGCCTCGAACTCGACCCTGAACGATGATGGCAGCACCGTACCGCCTACCATCCCGCGGTGTGCATCCTCGATGCCGGAAATTAGCATCAAACAAAGTGATTGTTGGAGGTTCAATTGTGTCAACCATAAACCATCATCGTTTAATCCTGGCCGACACCGCATAGACTGTCTGTATGACATTGTTGTTTTATATTATTCAGTTCTTGTTTTCTTGTGCTGATAAATCTCTGCTATACATAATTTTATTATAGATATGTGTGTTTAATTTATCCAAATTTTATCAGGTTATGGTTCAGCGTAAATAGTTTACCGTTATAAATATGTCGAAAAGTACCAATAATAATATAACGTCGAATGGAAATTTGTTATGAAAAATGCTTTGATACACGACAATTTATGGATCTGCATAAGCGGTTACGGTGAGGATGACATTACAAAGCCCGAGGTGAGAAAACGATGTGACGAAAAAGCAAAATCAAAAATTTGTTTGAGCGTCGAGAAGTCTTGTTTCTCACACTTGATGTCGGCTGAAACGGCGAAAGACGCCTGGAATGCATTAGAATGTGCGTATGATGACAAAGGTCTCGGTTCTAGAGTGCGAACTCTCCAGAACTTATGCGCTGTCAAACTTGAGAACTTCAATAGCATGGAAGCTTATGTCAATGAAATTTTGTCGCTGTCACAGCAATTAGCGAATATGAAGAAACCAGTTGACGACGAGTTTCTTGGTGCGGTGATGCTTAAAGGTTTATCGACGGAGTACGAGCCCATGATCATGGCACTTGAGCATTCGGGAGCTGTAATTACGTCAGATATTGTCAAATCCAAACTGCTGCAGGATCAACGGTGGACTACTCGTGGAGATTCGAGTGAGTGCTTGTCTTCGATGAGAAAAGGCGCTACTTCGAGTGACTTCTGGACGAGAAAGGCGCAACAGCACAAGGCCGAGTCTACAGAGAAAGATACTGGTCGTAAGAGAGAACCGTGGTGCTGGAGATGCAAGCAAAAAGGTCACCTAAAGAAAGACTGTCGGAAGACTGGTTGTTTAGGATACTGTGATTTGTCGGCATATAGTACTGGAGCGGTTTCGAAATCTGCGTGGTACATTGACTCGGGAGCTACGAATAACATGACTAGCAGGCGCGATTTTATGACAGACTTTAGATCGCGGAGTGGATACATCACTGTTGCTAGTGGAGATAAACTGCAGTGTGCAGGTATAGGTAATGTTAAGTTGTCGGGTAATGCGATGTTGACTAACGTGCTGTATGTACCTAAACTGTCTGTTAATCTCATATCTGTTTCTCAATTGATCAAGGATGGTAGTTCTGTTAATTTTGATACTAATGGTTGTGCAATTTTTATGTCGAGCGATGTTTCACTTAAGGCAAATGACGTAGGAGGTGTGTGCAAACTTCAGACCTGCGGTCTAAGGGCGAACTTGTCTATTAGCACTGCAACTAAACTTAGTCATTCACGTGGTAGTAATATGAAGCTTTTTAGGCAGGGACTTGCTAATGATATTAGTTTACAGAACGACCCTTGTAAAGATGTCGCATGTGAGGTTTGTTTAAAAGGAAAGCAGGCGCAGTTTCCTTTTGACAGCAATCCTGACAAGTCTGGGGCTGCAAAGCGGTTGAATCTAATCCATACCGATTTGTGTGGTCCGTTGCCAGTGAATTCACTTGGAGACAAGAGGTACATCCTGACATTCTTGGATGATCATATCATCGAGGAAGGTGTTCGTGTATTTCCTGAAGCATAAACGCGAGGTGAGTCAATACACGGAAAACTTTATTAACCTAGTTGAAACCGAAACTGGTGAAAAAGTGTAAGTCCTGAGATCTGATTACGGGAACGTGAACAAAAGACTTGAGAATTTTTTGAAAGGTAAGGGAATTGTCCACCAATTGGCAGCGCCGTACAGTCAACTACGGAGTGACTTTGCTGGGACCCTTATGGAAAAAGTAAGATATTTGTTGTATACGTCACGTCTAGATTATAAAATTTGGGCACATGCTACTGACACGGTAGCATATTTAATGAACGTGTCACCTTCGAAAAGGCTCTCTGGGATAACCCCTGAGGAGGCCTGGACAGGACAAAAGGTTAACTTGGGACACTTACGTGTGTTCGGCTGCGAAGCTTATGCTCACGTTGACAAAGTGACGCGTAATAAGCTTGAAGCGAAAAGCAAGCGTTGTATATTTCTAGGCTACGACGGTAATGGGTATGGGCTCTACGACTTGGCAGAAAAGAAAGTTTTTCATAGTCGTGATGTTGTTTTTAACGAAACAATCATTCCAGGTACCGTCAGTAAGCGGTCCGTGGAGATGTTCTTCCCTATGAGTGAAGACGGAGCTTTCATTAAAGAGTGTAACACTAAGGATCAGCCTGTGGTTGAGTTTGAGGCGGAGATGCCATCGCTACCAAATGTAGAGGTTCAGGTGGAGGCGGAGAGGCCGGTAGAATCACCTGAAGATCGGTTTGCAGCGGACGAGCAGATATCAAGTTCATCTACTGATACAGGCGGTGCTCCACGGGAGCCACTTGATGACGACGGACCAGCCTATAATTTACGTCCAAGATTACAGAATACAATGTCTGCGCTCTAGACATGAGCTTGTTGATAGAGCGACGGACACGAAATATTGTTAAAAATCGGTGACAGAATAGAAATTAAACGCGGCTTATGTATTGAGCGTGTTATAAACTTAAAGAGCGCGATTGGTTGCATGATTGTTTATCAAGAAGATCGGAATTTACTATATAGATGCATACTCTCCTGATGTACGACATAATTCGCTGAGAATGCTGCTGATGCTGCTGTCTCTTGCGGTTTGGATCTGAAGAAAGATCACCTATACGTTAAAACTATACGTATGATAAGGTAAAGCAAGTTTTACTCGCAGAGAATTTAATGCAGAGCAAGTAGGGAGCTGCATCTTCAATCGCCGAGTGGATAAGCGAACCTTTATTATCGCACTGTATGTAGGTTTTATTTTTGCGTACTTTTGTGACGAGCTTGTAAATAAGCTGTAAACATCACTGAAGTTAGGCATTAAAGTAGATTGCACCAGTAGTGAGTCGGAGCTGAGTCAGGAAAACTATATCGAAAAGTTGCTTGAACGTTTCGAAATGAGTGACTGTAATGTCGCCATGACGCCCTTAGATGTAGGTGTGAATTTTTTCTGATAGCGTTACTCGAATCATAATAGTAGGTAGTCAACTTAATGTACCACCTGACATTTCATTTGCTGCAAATTTATTTCTTAGTCAATATTGGTAATAACCGTTTTACAAACGAATTTATATTGAGTTTATGAAAGGCACAATGAAATTCGGTCTTGTGTAGGTACAGAAAAAGTATTGTAAATGACAAATTTCATATGTGACAAGTTTTATGACAAGTTTTACTGGCGCGCTGATTGGGCTAACTGAGCGATTCGTAAATCTTACATGAGGTATATGCTTAAGCTAGGTAGGATTAATTTCTTAGTGTTGTTACAAGCAATTTTGTATCGCACTTGCGTACCGAGGCGGAGGATTTAGATTTAACTTTATCTGGAGTTGCTAAATATGCGGTATACGTCCGTGCGATTCTTGTTGAGTTGATAGTTTAAGATAATACCGTAACTCTGTATAGTGGTAACCTATCTGCTGCTAAGCTAGCCACTGATATTGGGTATCACTATATTCGGAAGGCTATTGATAATAAGGTCATTAATCTGTTTTATGGCCACTGAACAGATGACTGCTGATGTGCTGACGAAGGCATTGCTGTATTGTAAGTGCAAGTCATTTGTTCAGGACTTGCTGGTCGTCGTCCAAGATTAAGAGGGCGTGTTGGAGGTTCAATTGTGTCAACCATAAACCTTCTTCGTTTAATCCTGGCCGACACCGCATAGACTCTGTCTGTATGACATTGTTGTTTTATATTATTCAGTTCTTGTTTTCTTATGCTGATTGAAGTAGGCAGAGCGCCGGGATGGGGGGTTGGTAAAGAAACTCGGACTCTTGGTTTCCACGTGTTTAATGTTGTAGGACGTACGTACAATCTCTCTGCTCCCATGTCTAAGTTTCTTACGCTATATATATAATTCCAATACGTGTTTAGGAGAGGAAATCCCTTATGAAGTGGAGGCGCAAGATCTAATCGATGTGCTGATCACTCAATATGCACAGACGTGCCCATATGAGTGTCTGCCTATCACACCTCCCCTGAAAAGGTAGGGGTTTCCTCCCCCTGAAAGAGAACACTATTTGTAAAATAACTTAACTCTATTCTTATGTACTAAGTAATCTTTACCATCTTTACTTAATTTTAAATTTGATCCTTGGATATCTTTTATTTTATACGGCCCTAAATACAAATCATTCAATTTACTGTAACATTCATTCTTAAGCAATACTAATTCTCCTATCTTAAAATCGACAATATTAGATTTACACTCATATTTTAATTTCCTTATATTTTTGCACTGTATCAAATTGTCCCTGGCATCCAAATGTGCTCTTTGCAGTCTATATTTTAGTTCTAACGGATAATTATTATATACATACAGTGGTTCTACTCTGCTGACAAGATTGTTTGGTACGTTACAAGGTTTCCCGAACACTAATTCGTAGGGTAAATATTTTGTACTTGTATTTACCGAAGTATTGTAAGCAAAGCACCAGTACTGTACCCATGAGCTCCAATTTGATGACAAATTCTTGGTTTGTATTCTTAGATAACTGCCTAAATGTTTATGCCAATTCTCTAATGAACCTATACTTTCATGATGATATGGTGTCGAATTTACTTTCTCAACTTTCAACAATTTACAAACCTCACTCAAAGTGGAATTTATGAATTCAGTCCCACAATCTGTTGCTATAGTTTGGGGAATCCCAAACCTCAAAACAAAATTCTCAACAAATGCCCTAGCTACAGTCTGAGCCTCCTTATTTTCTAATGGATATGCCTCTACATATTTCGACAGTTCACATTGCAAAGTCAAAATATACTTATGCCCTGCGTCATCGCCATCCAGTGGTCCGAGACTATGTCCAAATATACTTTCTCAAAAGATGTTGTAGCTGTGGTGGTTATTACCATATGATCTCGCGTATTCCTGTTACTAAACTTTTGTTTTTGACAGTCCTTACACCGTTTCACATAGTCGTCTATATCTTTACGCATGTTCTGCCAATAGTACTTTTTTTTTATACTGTTAACCATCCTCGTACCACCAGCGTGCCCACTAGTCGGTAACATATGGTAGTCATTGAAATTGACTCGAATCATCTCCCGATCGGTTACTCTAGTCTTCCCTTGTATTATACATAACCTTGGTAACTCTCCTTGTCCCGCGCGGAAGACTTCTGTTAATACTTTTACATATTTTTTATTACGGTCATTTTTTATTAGCACTAACTCTACTAAATTCAAATTTTTGCACAGTGCAACCAAGTCCCGTAACGATACGTCTATGCGTGCCTTCGTTAATAGAGAATCCTGGTTTATGCAAAGTGTAGAGTTCCTATAAACAACATTATCTGAAGTAGAACTGATATCGGTTCTCTTCGATGCCTTACTCAATTGTGACACCTGCCTAAATTCCTTACTGGAGCATATCTTTAATTCCGTATCTCCTTCCGCCCCTTTTATGATATCTACCACCCTAGGCTGACACAGCTCTAACGACGTCCAACCTGAGTCCCGTATTTCGTCCGACACGTTCGCTCCTCGAGTGATTGAACGCGTCACTACCCCAACGAACGCCGAATTCAAAGATTTCAACTCATCCGATGTTATGATGATCCTCGATAAGGCATCTGCTGTAACATTTTCTGAGCCCTTAATATATTCAATCTCAAAATCATACTCCTCCAAAGTTAACCTAAACTTCGTCAACCTACTACTTGGGTCCGTCATGCTAAATAAATGTACCAAAGGTTTATGGTCTGTTAAAATTTTAAACCTCCTACCGTACAAATAAGGACGAAAATGCCTAATTGACCATACAATGCTCAATAGCTCCTTATGGATAGTAGGATAATTAATTTCTGACTTGTTCAACTGCCTACTTGCGAAAGCTACCGGCTTGTTATTCCCATTCGACAAAATCGCCCCTATTGCTACCCTCGACGCATCCGTTTGAAGACGAAACACATTCTCATCTGACATATCTGGATAATCCAAAACGGGGGGAGATGCCAACAAAGTCTTTAATTTCTGAAACGCCTTATCACACTCTACTGACCACTCAAATTCAGCATCTTTTTTACACAACCGGTTTAAAGGATACGCAACCTCTCCGAAATTTCTAATGAACCTTCTATAAAAATTAGCAAAAGCTACAAACCGCCGCACCTCATCCGCATTTTTAGGCACCGGGAACTTTTTTACCACCTCAATTTTACTACTATCCGGCAGGACCCCGCTAGGTGTTATTACATGCCCTAAATAATTTAACTCCTTTTTGAGGAAAACACACTTACACGGATTTAGCTTTAAATTTACTTCCCTAAACCTCTCAAAAACCTTAACTAAGTTAGCGTTATGCTCACGCAGACTTTTCCCGAAAACAATTACGTCATCTAAATACAAAAAACACGCGTCGTAAGTTAATCCTGACAACGCTACAGCCATAAGCCTGGAAAATGCACTAGGACTACTTCGCAACCCCATGGGAAGTCTTTTAAGCATATATTGTTTATCTGTTGTAAAAGCCGTGAACTTTCTGCAATCTGGCGACAAACTCATTTGATAATACTCCGAGCTTAAATCCAAGTGTGAAAAATAAACACAACCCGACAACGAATCCAAAATCTCCTGCATGTTCGGTAAAGGAAACTTCTCATCGACTATTTTCTTATTTAACAATCTATAATCAATGACAATCCGCCACTTCTTTTCACCACTACTGTCTAACTTCTTCGGTAACAGCAATAGAGGGAAAGACCATTCACTTGTACACTCCTCGATAATATCCTCATCCAATAACTTCGCAACTTGTTTTTCCACCTCCTTTTTCTGTGCAAATGGAATCCTTTATGGCTTAACATACACAGGAGAAGCATCATTCTTCAATTTAATTTCATAATCGAACAAATTGGAAACTGACAATTTATCCCCCGGCATGTGAAAAATATCTGCATACTTTGCACAAACTCTTTCCAATGTTCCGCTACTGTCGTCATCGAGGTAAGACCGAAGTTTTAATAACCCAAAAAGTTCTTTAACCCTGCTCACTGTCTTTGATTCCTGTGAGTCAAAAGAACACACAAAATAATCCATCAACCTACCGACCTTTGGACAATAACTACTCAACTCTACCTCACTATTCCGTGTATTCAAAAACCGAACTGGAATTCTCCCATTCTCGACCGACACCACTGAGCCGGCTACAAAAACACCAGGAGTAATTTCCTGCGAAGGAATAACACATTCCCCTTGCATATCCGTCGAAACCCACTTAACCATCTCACACCTGCTAGGAATAACTATTGAGCGTACCGTTCCTAGCCCTAACCCACACGACAATTTAATACCCGACATATGCTGCATGCTCAAAATACGTTCCTCATAATTAATATTACACTTATGCCTTATTAAAAAATCCTCACCTAAAATACCGTCGTTCTTACACTTAAGTCCTACAAACACATGAAACCTATGACAAAATCTATAACCCCTTACTAACAACTCTAACTCCACATATCCCAAGGAAACCAAATTCCCACATACACCTCTTATTCTTAACCTATTCGGAATTATATGTAAGCCAAAACCCTCAATACTACTATATTTTATTATCGACACATTAGCCCCGGTATCCACCAGTAACGATAATTCCTTATCTAAACAATTTACAATTACATGATTATTCGCCCCATAAGACAATATTTCCACACATCCACCGTTAGTCTCGAAAAAACTCTGTTTCGTTATGAAGATTATCTGAGTCACTCGCTACATCTGTTGATTGAACAACATTGACATTCCGTGCGTTCGACTCAGCAAAATTGCCCGCTCCGCGCTGACTCGGGAAATTTATCCGACCCCGACCTTGCCCAGCCGTATTGCGACTATAGCTGAGGTGTGCGGAATTATGTTAATAGTTGCTATTATTGACATACGCCGGTCGGTCACCGTAACGCGCCCTATAATTATTACCCGAATAACCCCTATTTTGATTGTAAAACCGCCTGGAGAAGTGTAAACAATTTGCCGCCGGTTTTTGGATCACCTCTGATTCATCCACCGCTACCGTTATCGCTTCCCTAATCGACTCAATAGCCCGGGACGCTATAATTATCCCTATCCTGTCACTGTTTAAGCCTTCCGCAAAACGCCTAATTGCAGTTTTTTCATTTATCGGCCTAAGAATATCGTGCGCTACCGAATTCCCATCTGCCTGAGCTATAGTTAAATTAGTAAATAACTGCTCTATTTCACTCCCGAAAACTTCTATACTCCTATTTCCCTGCGTACACCTTTGTAGCTGCGACAGGATGGCAGTATATGATTTTTTAGGTAACAAGTACTTCCTAATATCGCCAACCAAATCCGGCACGGTCGAGTACTCATTTTTAATCTTTAATTTCGCTTTACTCGACAACCGCGTTTTTACAACAAAATTTATTAAAACGGGATGATCTTTTTCCTTCAATGTACTACTATAAAATTGCAATCCATCGATTAATTGGTTAATTTGACCTTCCTCCACATCTACCACAGGCAATAGCGAAAGAGCCGTCTTTAAATCAAAATCCGCCATTTTTGATATTACTTCCGAGGTGACTAGCCTCTGAACTTCCAGAAATAAACACTCAAAATCTTCTGCAGTCTTCAAAGCAATATCGAGATCCACAGCTGCAACATCTTTTTTACATATCTCCTCAATTAATAGATCAAACTTAGTTTTAATATTCCGCGCTAACAATAACTTGTTGTTACCCTGCACAGTCCGACGTGCAACCTTACTTAATTTAACGATACTGTCTCTTACAACCCGTAACTCATCTAATAAACTGACAAGGCTAGCCATAAAATATACACAATAATAAAGATAACACAGTCATAACACTAATAAAAATAATAACTAAAACACGCCCACACAGCCAATCAAACATCTTCACCCCTAATGGCTCGTCGTGCCGCTTGTTGCTCCCAGCTGCTGTACAGATGGGCCCTCAGTCGCTCGCACACCCGGGATAAAGCGTATGCAGTCATATACACCACAACGGCAATCATTAGCACCTCCGTCAACTCCCAGCTCGCCGACGACGCCAGAGATGCGGTATTATTATTAGGCGCGGTCACTATGACATTGTCCTTGGACTGCTGACCTCCCATTTCCAAACAACAGATTAACCAGCTTGCTTCAATAGTCAATCAGATTTCAAAATTTAACTTACTGATCCACGATCATCTTCCTCAGCTTGCCTCGTTAGGTCCGAACTTCATTCCGCCTTTGTCACACTGTCACGGTCGCCATGAAGTAGGCAGAGCGCCGGGATGGGGGGTTGGTGAAGAAACTCGGACTGTTGGTTTCCACGTGTTTAATGTTGTAGGACGTACGTACAATCTCTCTGCTCCCATGTCTAAGTTTCTTACGCTATATATATAATTCCAATAAGTGTTTAGGAGAGGAAATCCCTTATCAAGTGGAGGCGCAAGATCTAATCGATGTGCTGATCACTCAATATGCACAGACGTGCCCATATGAGTGTCTGCCTATCACATTATAAATCTCTGCTATACGTAATTTTATTATAGATATGTGTTAAATTTATCCAAATTTTATCAGTGATGTCCGGCGGGAGCTGCTATCATTAAACGTTCACAAGTCGAGCGGGCCAGACGGCATACCAGCAGTTGTGCTCAAACGGTGTGCTCCTGAGTTGTGTCCCGTGCTAACGCGCCTTTTCACACTCTCCTACAACAAACGGCAAGTGCCGTCTTCATGGAAGACTGCCCTCGTGCATCCTGTGCCTAAAAAGGGCAATAGTTCAGACCCATCGAATTACAGGCCTATCGCTATAACCTCCCTTCTCTCCAAGGTTAAGGAGCGCGTAATCAATGCTAAGCTCCTGGGATACCTAGAAGAGCACGACCTGGTCAGTGATCGCCAGTATGGCTTTCGCCACGGTCGCTCGACTGGTGACCTTCTAGTGTATCTCACTCACCGCTGGGCTTTAGCCATTGAGAGTCAGGGAGAGGCATTGGCAGTCAGCCTTGATATAGCTAAGGCGTTCGATCGGGTTTGGCATTGAGCTCTTCGGTCGAAGTTGCCAGCTTACGGCCTGCCCGAGGGTTTGTGCAGATGGGTTACCAGCTTTTTGTTCAGCAGAAGCATACGAGCCGTAGTCGATGGAAGTTGCTCCAAAAGTATGGACATAAATGCTGGTGTCCCGCAAGGCTCCGTGCTATCCCCAACGCTGTTTTTGCTGCATATCAATGATATGTTGTCTATCGGCGACATTCATTGTTATGCAGACGACAGTACTGGGGATGCCTGTTACACGGGCCGTGCCAATATCCCTCGATCCGTTGTGGTAGAGAGTCGTGGAAAACTTGTGTCCGATATCGAAAATACTCTTTCTGGGGTCTCGGTGTGGGGTCAGGACAACTTAGTCCATTTCAACCCCACAAAGACGCAAGTTTGCGCGTTCACCGCTAAGAAAACCCCATTTACTGTGGCCCCTCAGTTCCAAGGCACAACCTTTACAATGTCAGGGAGTATTGGGATCCTCGGTGTCGACATTTCCAGTGACGTCCAATTCCGTAGTCACCTTGAAGGGAAGGCCAAGCTGGCATCCAAAAAGCTCGGTGTGCTCAACAGAGCGAGTAGATACTTCACTCCGGGGCAGACTGCTTCTATACAAGTCGCAAGTCAGACCCCACATGGAGTACTGTAGTCACCTTTGGGCGGGAGCACCTGGATACCAGCTTGGGCCCTTTGACTCGGTACAAAGGCGCGCTGTACGGACCGTCGACGATCCCAAACTCACGAGCGATATTGATATCGCTTGTACAATGGGTTGTGCTCCGAAGAACTGTTTGATATGATGCCCACGGCAGCTTTTTATCACCGCACCGCTCGCCGCCGGCAGGGTGTTCATCCTCACACCCTGGAGCCCAAAGGGTCGCGCACAGTACGGTTCAAGAGGAATTTCCTCCCACGAACGTTGCGGCTGTGGAATGAACTCCCTGCCGAGGTTTTCCCAGCGGGCTACAGTATGAGATTCTTCAAAAAAGGAGTGAATAGGTTCCTAAAGGGTAGGCAACGCGCATGTGAATCCTCTGGGGTTGCAGGTGTCCATAGGCTACGGTAACTGCTTACCATCAGGGGGGCCGTATGCTTGTTTGCCACCGTCGTAGTTTAAAAAAAAAGTATGTAAGTCCCTATATTGTTATTAAGCACTTATTAAATAAATGATAGATGAAGCTTTCATATTATTCCTTATTCCAAGAACGATGAAATTTACGTATATTACATAAGTAATGAAAAATGCACTAAAAAATAAATTGTTAATTGATTGCATTATTATTTCTTACGTGAATCCATCCACGTCAAACTTAGGCGTATTTATTATACGTTAACTTGACATTTCAGTTATTTCATTTGAGTATCTCCTGTCCAATTAAACTTCATTGTCAAATTGATTTTGACCACTCACAACACGGCAACTTTTCTTATTGGTGAAATGGCATGAAACCTTTGCGGAATTAAGGTTGACACAAAAAAATATGCTTAAAGAATGAGTACTTGATTGGTTAATAAGACATAAGACCTTTTAGTTTTGTAAACGTGAAAATGGGTCGTGTTTTCACATGAACTTTGCTTGCCTTTACTCGTCTTGATATTATACAGTATGTAAACTTACCAGTAACATCTATTCAAACCCAGGTTTGTTTAGGCGACAAATAAGGTCGTGGCATATAAATTATTTAATTACAGCCACTTTTTATAACTCATGTTAAAAAAATCAAAACTAAAATAATATTAAATCATACTTCTATAACACCCTGTATTATTTGTTTACAATTTTATCTTTTGTCAAATATTTGTCAAGTCAAGGTCATGACATTTCACTTGAAATAAAGCTGTGAACATACTTATCATTTAAATACAAGGTAGCACAGCGTCCGTTTTTTCTTTATGCCCTATTCGCGTAGTCTACCCGACGTAAGAAATCATCTTGGTTTAAAGCATGTACCTTAACCACAAACAATGGGTACTGTTGGTTCCGTTTTAAAATTGTATGGACAGCTGTATGACTAATATCATACAACCTCCCTGCTTTGCTAACGCTTGAGCCAGGCTTTTCTGCAAAATGGTTTAAGATCCGTTCTTCAGTTCTGACGTCAATACGAGGACGTCGCCCACCAGTACTACTGGTACTTACGTCTATCATTATCTCGCAGTCTTGTAATCGCCTTTATAATTACACGTGAGTCAGTCAGCTGTCTCCTTTGCGGAAATCTCTCGGCATACAGCCGAAGAGCTGCCGCACCATTATTCCTGCATTCTCCGTAGATGATAATCATATCAACTATCTCGTCAGCACTAAAATTCAATGGCATTATGGATAATTTTATGTATTGTTTGAATGAGACACGTTGACATTGAAAATTTACTTGTCATTTGATTGCTTGCTAAACTCTTTTGTGGCGCTTACTAATTATGAAAAATAATAATTTGACAATGAAGTGTCACCGAGGAAAGTAAAATGAAGTGGATTGTATTGTTTACGTTTACGTGATAAATGTAACATAATTTGGCTACAACTTTCATTTATCAACTTGAAAAAAGCCCTAAAACGGTTATTAAAGAAGTCTTCAAAATGAATGCATGGTAATTGTGAATGTTCTAATTAACAATGGGGTTGTATTTATCTGTCACTCACATACAGAATGATACTTATAGGATTTACCGACTTAGAAAAAGGTAAGATTTTATAATTTCAAAATAACAATTACATTAAAAATAATCTACTAATACTAACAAAAAGCATGGTATAGTATTATACTCGACGTGCAGATCAACTGGTTTAAATAAATGGTTCTGGTAGGTTTACATACGGTATGTCGGTCGATGGGGGAGGTACCCTAATAAAACATTTTTTTCCACTTTTTATTTTTTACCACTTTGTCGGCGTTATTGATATACATATTAGTACCAAATTTCAGCTTTCTAGTGCTAACGGTCACTGAGATTATCCGCGGACGGACGGACAGACGGGCAGACATGGCGAAACTATAAGGGTTCCTAGTTGACTGCGGAACCCTAAAAACCGGCCAAGTCGGACTCGCGCACCGAGGGTTCCGTAAAAAACCTGGAGGTATATAGGGGCATTTATTCGCGGTATTGATATTTTGTATCTATGTCAAAGAAGTTAAAAAAATTAAAAGACCGTCAAGTTATACCATAATTTCACCTTAGTTTAGTTATTGTGCGTAAATAATAAGTATTTTTATGATATTTTCTCGCAATCGAAGTGAAACATTGTATGCATTACTCTGGTCTAAAAGCCATATTACCACTCGAACAATTTTCCCTCACTTCGGTCGGGAAAATAACCACCTGGTAATAGTAGGTAATATGGCCTACTTTAGACCCTTGTCAAACAATCTACTATTATTTCATTGTAGTTTTTTCGCAATTGTATTAAAAAACGTTGTTCGACACACGTGCAGAAGTGTCATTTTCACTCGTCCCGAGTCTTGACCCCCGCCTACCGGCTCGGGCCAAGTAACCTCGGTACTCGTTCAAAATGACATACTTCTCGTACTTGTATCGAAAACTACTATTATATTATATGATGTAACTAAAAATTAACGGTTTTCGCAATTTTTCCTTTATCTGTGCTATAAGACGTTGCTTCGTAAGTTTTGATTCCCTTGCGAGTTTCGAAAATATGCGGAAATTTGCGGCATAAACGGCTGTATCTTTTGATTGCGTTGGCTTAAAAGTTGCTGCTACCCCAGGGAAGAAGTGTCGATCTATATCCAGTGACATTTGGCCATACGATAAATAAATAAAAGTTTGATTTTTTCACAGCTTAAAGGGACAGTAGATCTGAGTATTTGATATGAATTTCAGCTTGATACCTCCACGCGTTCCTGAGAAAAAGGATCTTGACAAACGGACGGACGGACAGGCAACAAAGTGATTCTATAAGTGTTCCGTTTTTTTCCTTTCGAGGTACGGAACCCTAAAACTGATAAAAAATAACACAAAACGCGATCGTTTAGGGTACTCTTCTCTTCTTAGTAGTTATTCTTTACTGCTGAAGGAACGGAGACGTCGTTATGAGAGGTCTCCGCTACGTTCTTGTTTACGGACTTCCATGCGGTTCTGCACGTAGGGCAGTGGAGATGGTTAGGCCCGCGCCAGCTATAATTTGGTCGTACCAACGGGCGAACGATCTGCCGCGACTATCGCCCTCGACTTTACCAACCATGACTACTTTGTCGAGGTTATCGGGATCTCTACGCCCTATATGACCAAAATAAGACAGAACTCTCTGAAAGCATATTGTCGACAGCCGTTTTGATCTTCAGCTGGTTTAGGATTGACCTATTGGTTCTCATGGCAACCCATGGTATTCGCAACATACGTCTCCAACACCACATCTCGAATGCGTCAATTTTCTTCCGCTCGAATACACGAATGGTCCAGGATTCAGATTCGTAGAACAACAATAGGTACAGTATACTTAAAATTAAATTAGTGTTATGGATATTTTAGATGCACCGTTTCTTACCACCAGACTGGATCCTGTCGCTGCCATATGTAGGCAGTTCCAGTGCTTGAGCAATGGTGCATCTAACTTACCTGCCAACAATTTCAGAATAATATTGCTACTGGCACTCAGTCTCAGCATGCAACAATGTTCCCATTACCACTACTATTACGTACTATTTTATATTTCTTCCCTAATATGCCAAACATAGATGATGTCAGAAATTGTGTCCAATGGAAGGACATAAGATATAGATCAAGAGTAGGCCGTGGGCAACCCTACCTCATCGAGTAGCAGAATTCGGCTAATATAGCAATGCACGGTAAAATGTTATGTATATTGGTACCTGGTAGCTTAAGCCAAAGTTGGAGCATTACATTACATTACATTACATAAGCCTTCATTCCTCATTATTTCATCCGATTTAGTACATGTAGTCGTGTTATTATTATTATTTTTTTTCCTTATTGAGGTATCCAGTTTTGGGCGAAGGCTTCCTCCAGCTCCTTCCATAGAATTCTGTCTTTGGCTTTGCGAGTCCATGTATGTCCTGCCACTTTGACAATATCGTCAGCCCACCGTTGCTTCGGACGGTGTGCCACTCGTTTTTTTTCGCGTGGGCACCAATGCAGTATTTTTTCACACCATCTGTTGTCAGTGGTTCGAACTATATGGCCAGCCCATCTCCATTTCAGTCTGCATGCAAGTTCAGCAGCATCTGTGACTTTTGTGATTTTCCTTAAGTCAGAGTTTCTTTTTCTATCACTCCTTTTAATGTTAAGCATGCTTCTCTCTGTTGCTCTATGGAATACATTTATCTTCTCTATGGTGTCATTTGTAAGAGTCCAAGTTTGGCATCCATATAATAGAGTTGGAAGGACTATTGCGTCCATGGCTTTTCTTTTCAGGTGAATGGGGAGCTTAGATTGAAATATGGATTTTAAAAACCAGTATTTTCCCCATGCTATTTTTATCCTTCGTTCAACTTCATTTGGTGTTAGCTGGGTAAATGATATTATTTTTCCTAAGTAGATATACTGGTCCACATAGTCTATTTGGGTTGATTCTGTTATGATAACGTCTTAACACTGTTTGTCATGGCAAAGGTTTTTTGTTTGTTAATTTGCAATCCACACTTTATACTTTCTTTATCTAAGGTTTCAATCATGTAGACCAGATCCTCTTGGGTACTTGCCATCAGTACTATGTCGTCAGCAAATCTGAGATTGCTGAGGTATTCTCCGTTGATTTTTATCCCTTTTGCTTCCCAGTCTAACCTTCTAAATATTGATTCTAGAAGGGCTGTGAATAGGTTAGGTGATATAGGGTCTCCCTGTTTTACTCCTCTGTGGATACAAAAAGGCTCTCCTTTTTTCTCCAGTTTGACAGCGGCTTTGCTATTTCTGTAGATCTCCTTGAGTATGTTTATGTATGCAGTTTGTACTCCTTGCTCTTCTAACGCTTCCCATAAGGGCTTGTGGTGTATGGAGTCGAATGCCTTGGAATAATAAATGAAGGCGATATATAATGTTATTCTGTATTCATTTACTTTTTCTATGAGTTGAGTTAGGGTAAAAATATGGTCAATGGTGGAGTAATTTCGTCGAAAACCTGCTTGCTCTCTAGGTTGGTGGCTATCAAGCACTTTTGATATTCTTTTTAATAATACTGCAGCAAATACCTTGTAAACTGGCTGTTGCAAACTAATAGGTCTATAGTTTTCCAGATTAGTAGGGTCTCCTTTTTTATATAATAGGGTTATAATGGATGTTCCCCATTCTTTAGGAATTCTTTTTTGTATCAGTATTTCATTGAAGAGTTTGGTAAGTACTGGTGTGAGTGGATCTAAAATTGCTTTTAGTATGTCATTTGTAATACCATCGTCGCCTGGGCTTTTGCTACTAGCTATGCACCGACAGAGAATTCAAGTGACGAAGACCTGGATATGTTTTATGATCAACTGCAAGCGGCCGTAGAAAACACAACCAAAAATACAATAGTGATGGGAGACTTCAACGCAAAGATTGGTATACCAACAAAAGAAGACAAAAAAGTAATGGGATATGGCGTGAGAAATGACAGAGGAAATATGCTTATACAGTTTTGCTTCGAGAACCAGCTTATGGTCACCAACTCACTCTTAAAAAAGAAAGCGAAGAACAAATGGACTTGGGTCACACCAGCCGGAAGTGTTAAAAATGAAATTGATTTTATTCTTTCCAAAAACACTGAAAAAATCTTCAATATGCAAGTAATCAACACAACATTTCCTACAGATCACCGACTGGTCCGAGCAAGTATTGTACAGGAACAAAATGGAAGAAAATCACGATATGAATACAGAACCCCAGCAAAAATTTTAACCCACTAGAGAAAGAGTCACTAAAGAATATTTTTGGGACCTACATTGATAATGTGGATATTAATGATATTGATATAACATATCAAAAACTAATAGGAAACATTACATCAACAGTGAACAAATTACCCAAACAGAAAAAATCAGAAGAAACCATCATAGCACCTTATATAGAAAAGCTTATAAAAGAAAGAAATAGGCTAAAATACAAAGAACACAGAACACATTCCGAAAAAACTTAGAGCACTTTATAAACTTATCAAAAAACAAATAAATTGTAATCAGAAAAACCACAGATACAAAATAATAGAAGAAGAACTAGAAAAGAGATCATCAACAAAGAGAGCACAAGAAAAAATAAACAAATCTAAACCCTGGCTCATGACTCTGCACCATAACAACAAAAATATAACAAATAGAGAGGAACTTATCCACACTGCAACAGAGTTTTATAAAAAACTGTACCAAAATAATGAATTCAGCCCTCAAGACATGGAATACCATAGCTCTGATAACATACCACTTTTCCTGGAGGTTGAAATTAAAAACGTAATACAACTACTTAAAAGTAGCAAAAGCCCAGGCGACGATGGTATTACAAATGACATACTAAAAGCAATTTTAGATCCACTCACACCAGTACTTACCAAACTCTTCAATGAAATACTGATACAAAAAAGAATTCCTAAAGAATGGGGAACATCCATTATAACCCTATTATATAAAAAAGGAGACCCTACTAATCTGGAAAACTATAGACCTATTAGTTTGCAACAGCCAGTTTACAAGGTATTTGCTGCAGTATTATTAAAAAGAATATCAAAAGTGCTTGATAGCCACCAACCTAGAGAGCAAGCAGGTTTTCGACGAAATTACTCCACCATTGACCATATTTTTACCCTAACTCAACTCATAGAAAAAGTAAATGAATACAGAATAACATTATATATCGCCTTCATTTATTATTCCAAGGCATTCGACTCCATACACCACAAGCCCTTATGGGAAGCGTTAGAAGAGCAAGGAGTACAAACTGCATACATAAACATACTCAAGGAGATCTACAGAAATAGCAAAGCCGCTGTCAAACTGGAGAAAAAAGGAGAGCCTTTTTGTATCCACAGAGGAGTAAAACAGGGAGACCCTATATCACCTAACCTATTCACAGCCCTTCTAGAATCAATATTTAGAAGGTTAGACTGGGAAGCAAAAGGGATAAAAATCAACGGAGAATACCTCAGCAATCTCAGATTTGCTGACGACATAGTACTGATGGCAAGTACCCAAGAGGATCTGGTCTACATGATTGAAACCTTAGATAAAGAAAGTATAAAGTGTGGATTGCAAATTAACAAACAAAAAACCTTTGCCATGACAAACAGTGTTAAGACGTTATCATAACAGAATCAACCCAAATAGACTATGTGGACCAGTATATCTACTTAGGAAAAATAATATCATTTACCCAGCTAACACCAAATGAAGTTGAACGAAGGATAAAAATAGCATGGGGAAAATACTGGTTTTTAAAATCCATATTTCAATCTAAGCTCCCCATTCACCTGAAAAGAAAAGCCATGGACTCAATAGTCCTTCCAACTCTATTATATGGATGCCAAACTTGGACTCTTACAAATGACACCATAGAGAAGATAAATGTATTCCATAGAGCAACAGAGAGAAGCATGCTTAACATTAAAAGGAGTGATAGAAAAAGAAACTCTGACTTAAGGAAAATCACAAAAGTCACAGATGCTGCTGAACTTGCATGCAGACTGAAATGGAGATGGGCTGGCCATATAGTTCGAACCACTGACAACAGATGGTGTGAAAAAATACTGCATTGGTGCCCACGCGAAAAAAAACGAGTGGCACACCGTCCGAAGCAACGGTGGGCTTACGATATTGTCAAAGTGGCAGGACATACATGGACTCGCAAAGCCAAAGACAGAATTCTATGGAAGGAGCTGGAGGAAGCCTTCGCCCAAAACTGGGTACCTCAATAAGGAAAAAAATAATAATAATAACACGACTACATGTACTAAATCGGATGAAATAATGAGGAATGAAGGCTTATGTAATGTAATGTAATGTAATGCTCCAACTTTGGCTTAAGCTACCAGGTACCAATATACATAACATTTTACCGTGCATTGCTGTATTAGCCGAATTCTGCTACTCGATGAGGTAGGGTTGCCCACGGCCTACTCTTGATCTATATCTTATGTCCTTCCATTGGACACAATTTCTGACATCATCTATGTTTGGCATATTAGGGAAGAAATATAAAATAGTACGTAATAGTAGTGGTAATGGGAACATTGTTGCATGCTGAGACTGAGTGCCAGTAGCAATATTATTCTGAAATTGTTGGCAGGTAAGTTAGATGCACCATTGCTCAAGCACTGGAACTGCCTACATATGGCAGCGACAGGATCCAGTCTGGTGGTAAGAAACGGTGCATCTAAAATATCCATAACACTAATTTAATTTTAAGTATACTGTACCTATTGTTGTTCTACGAATCTGAATCCTGGACCATTCGTGTATTCGAGCGGAAGAAAATTGACGCATTCGAGATGTGGTGTTGGAGACGTATGTTGCGAATACCATGGGTTGCCATGAGAACCAATAGGTCAATCCTAAACCAGCTGAAGATCAAAACGGCTGTCGACAATATGCTTTCAGAGAGTTCTGTCTTATTTTGGTCATATAGGGCGTAGAGATCCCGATAACCTCGACAAAGTAGTCATGGTTGGTAAAGTCGAGGGCGATAGTCGCGGCAGATCGTTCGCCCGTTGGTACGACCAAATTATAGCTGGCGCGGGCCTAACCATCTCCACTGCCCTACGTGCAGAACCGCATGGAAGTCCGTAAACAAGAACGTAGCGGAGACCTCTCATAACGACGTCTCCGTTCCTTCAGCAGTAAAGAATAACTACTAAGAAGAGAAGAGTACCCTAAACGATCGCGTTTTGTGTTATTTTTTATCAGTTTTAGGGTTCCGTACCTCGAAAGGAAAAAAACGGAACACTTATAGAATCACTTTGTTGCCTGTCCGTCCGTCCGTTTGTCAAGATCCTTTTTCTCAGGAACGCGTGGAGGTATCAAGCTGAAATTCATATCAAATACTCAGATCTACTGTCCCTTTAAGCTGTGAAAAAATCAAACTTTTATTTATTTATCGTATGGCCAAATGTCACTGGATATAGATCGACACTTCTTCCCTGGGGTAGCAGCAACTTTTAAGCCAACGCAATCAAAAGATACAGCCGTTTATGCCGCAAATTTCCGCATATTTTCGAAACTCGCAAGGGAATCAAAACTTACGAAGCAACGTCTTATAGCACAGATAAAGGAAAAATTGCGAAAACCGTTAATTTTTAGTTACATCATATAATATAATAGTAGTTTTCGATACAAGTACGAGAAGTATGTCATTTTGAACGAGTACCGAGGTTACTTGGCCCGAGCCGGTAGGCGGGGGTCAAGACTCGGGACGAGTGAAAATGACACTTCTGCACGTGTGTCGAACAACGTTTTTTAATACAATTGCGAAAAAACTACAATGAAATAATAGTAGATTGTTTGACAAGGGTCTAAAGTAGGCCATATTACCTACTATTACCAGGTGGTTATTTTCCCGACCGAAGTGAGGGAAAATTGTTCGAGTGGTAATATGGCTTTTAGACCAGAGTAATGCATACAATGTTTCACTTCGATTGCGAGAAAATATCATAAAAATACTTATTATTTACGCACAATAACTAAACTAAGGTGAAATTATGGTATAACTTGACGGTCTTTTAATTTTTTTAACTTCTTTGACATAGATACAAAATATCAATACCGCGAATAAATGCCCCTATATACCTCCAGGTTTTTTACGGAACCCTCGGTGCGCGAGTCCGACTTGGCCGGTTTTTAGGGTTCCGCAGTCAACTAGGAACCCTTATAGTTTCGCCATGTCTGCCCGTCTGTCCGTCCGTCCGCGGATAATCTCAGTGACCGTTAGCACTAGAAAGCTGAAATTTGGTACTAATATGTATATCAATAACGCCGACAAAGTGGTAAAAAATAAAAAGTGGAAAAAAATGTTTTATTAGGGTACCTCCCCCATCGACCGACATACCGTATGTAAACCTACCAGAACCATTTATTTAAACCAGTTGATCTGCACGTCGAGTATAATACTATACCATGCTTTTTGTTAGTATTAGTAGATTATTTTTAATGTAATTGTTATTTTGAAATTATAAAATCTTACCTTTTTCTAAGTCGGTAAATCCTATAAGTATCATTCTGTATGTGAGTGACAGATAAATACAACCCCATTGTTAATTAGAACATTCACAATTACCATGCATTCATTTTGAAGACTTCTTTAATAACCGTTTTAGGGCTTTTTTCAAGTTGATAAATGAAAGTTGTAGCCAAATTATGTTACATTTATCACGTAAACGTAAACAATACAATCCACTTCATTTTACTTTCCTCGGTGACACTTCATTGTCAAATTATTATTTTTCATAATTAGTAAGCGCCACAAAAGAGTTTAGCAAGCAATCAAATGACAAGTAAATTTTCAATGTCAACGTGTCTCATTCAAACAATACATAAAATTATCCATAATGCCATTGAATTTTAGTGCTGACGAGATAGTTGATATGATTATCATCTACGGAGAATGCAGGAATAATGGTGCGGCAGCTCTTCGGCTGTATGCCGAGAGATTTCCGCAAAGGAGACAGCTGACTGACTCACGTGTAATTATAAAGGCGATTACAAGACTGCGACATAATGATAGACGTAAGTACCAGTAGTACTGGTGGGCGACGTCCTCGTATTGACGTCAGAACTGAAGAACGGATCTTAAACCATTTTGCAGAAAAGCCTGGCTCAAGCGTTAGCAAAGCAGGGAGGTTGTATGATATTAGTCATACAGCTGTCCATACAATTTTAAAACGGAACCAACAGTACCCATTGTTTGTGGTTAAGGTACATGCTTTAAACCAAGATGATTTCTTACGTCGGGTAGACTACGCGAATAGGGCATAAAGAAAAAACGGACGCTGTGCTACCTTGTATTTAAATGATAAGTATGTTCACAGCTTTATTTCAAGTGAAATGTCATGACCTTGACTTGACAAATATTTGACAAAAGATAAAATTGTAAACAAATAATACAGGGTGTAATAGAAGTATGATTTAATATTATTTTAGTTTTGATTTTTTTAACATGAGTTATAAAAAGTGGCTGTAATTAAATAATTTATATGCCACGACCTTATTTGTCGCCTAAACAAACCTGGGTTTGAATAGATGTTACTGGTAAGTTTACATACTGTATAATATCAAGACGAGTAAAGGCAAGCAAAGTTCATGTGAAAACACGACCCATTTTCACGTTTACAAAACTAAAAGGTCTTATGTCTTATTAACCAATCAAGTACTCATTCTTTAAGCATATTTTTTTGTGTCAACCTTAATTCCGCAAAGGTTTCATGCCATTTCACCAATAAGAAAAGTTGCCGTGTTGTGAGTGGTCAAAATCAATTTGACAATGAAGTTTAATTGGACAGGAGATACTCAAATGAAATAACTGAAATGTCAAGTTAACGTATAATAAATACGCCTAAGTTTGACGTGGATGGATTCACGTAAGAAATAATAATGCAATCAATTAACAATTTATTTTTTAGTGCATTTTTCATTACTTATGTAATATACGTAAATTTCATCGTTCTTGGAATAAGGAATAATATGAAAGCTTCATCTATCATTTATTTAATAAAAGTGCTTAATAACAATATAGGGACTTACATACTTTTTTTTTTAAACTACGACGGTGGCAAACAAGCATACGGCCCCCCTGATGGTAAGCAGTTACCGTAGCCTATGGACACCTGCAACCCCAGAGGATTCACATGCGCGTTGCCTAATGTTGCATTAAAACTATATATTTATATTTATAAGGTAGTAGAAAGAAATAGTTAACAAATAGAAAGTAGTTACCCGAAAAACTGTTTTAAAATCTACTTAGATAAAATATGGCTTGGTACTCTCAAACTACAACCTATTCGACACGTCAACAGTAAATATATACTACGGTGGAGAATAAATATTACGTATCCTAAATAGTTAGATATTGTAAATATAATATACGCACACATAAATATACACAATCGTATATAGAAAATATAAAAGGTTCAATGGTAAAACAGCAAACACAAACGATATATTATGAAGAACCTGGTCAGAATGTATGCTATCAACCTATATAATTGAATGGAAATAAGTAGAATATCATTAAATTGTTAAATGGTTACCTCACGACAACGAGTTCCACGTAAATATAAAATACTATTATTTATTAGCTGTGTTATGTATTTGAAGACCCAGTCAAGTAATATTATACATTCAACAGTAAGCTCAATATTAAACCATTGCTCTGAAGTTAATCCTATGTCGAAACGTCAATACGATTTAAGAATAAATAATCAAAACATGTAAGTTCTTATTTAGACATACCTACAGACGGCTCTAGGCACAGAGGAATAGTGCTTCGCTTCGCTCGCACAGTAACAGTATGAACTAATATACTTAAACGCAGATCCCTACTTCATTGTAAACCCAAACACAGCTAAAATATTTACAAATGTGGATTAATAATATATCCCTCATTATTCTAACACTCACTGCAGGTAAATAAGCGTAACGCCTGTAATATTGATACCCCAACTAACCCAATTAATAAAAGAAAGGTATTGACCGTTATTATAATATTCGTACGTTTCACTAGTAAAGATATTGTAAAATGCTAGTACACGACAAACAATTAAGATAAAAGTGAAATATTTAAAAGGACTTACATAAAGTTGTAGACCTCGATCTTGGCTGAGAGATGCTGATGTCTTGAAATCTCGTTCTGACTAAGTTAAGTTCGAACCTTACCACCCGCTTTTATAATTTCCGTACCCTGTCCCCCACAATCACCTACATTCCCCTCTGTAGCTTTAATCCAAACACCTCTTTAAAAATCTTACCGATTACTCATCCGATTCCGCTATTGAACCTAGTTGTCTTAGTTGTAAGGACGATGATCCAACCCGTGGGTACTAAAACCAAATAAATGTCTAACAGACAAGGTTCAAATTCGTATGAACTCCTCACTCGTCGTCTGAACACCGCTTCTCGATCGCCTGCGAAAATCTAAGCAAATGTGCGGGTGGGTTAAGATAAACCTCGCGCGATGCAAGATTATTCCTACCCGCATTTATGTGAAATGATTAATTGATAATTAAAATTTCAGGATTTTCTGGTAAATTACTGAATAAAACTTAGAAACTACATTTGGATAAATATGCTAAAAATATAGGGAATATACATATGATAGTGAAATATACATACAATAGTGTTTCTACAGGAAACGAAAGCAAATTCAATGTAACCGCATGGTCAATTTTCACCAATAATTATTAAACTCATATATTTCTAATAAATATCAATAGGAATGCTAAGTGGACTATATTGTTTATCGAATTAAAATATTTATTTGTACTCAGAAGTAAATATTCACGTGTTTATGACACAATACTGTTCTTAACCAAATCTTCCTAAATAACTATTATTTTTATTTGATCTTATATAAAACATTGCTACTTTTAATGCTTATTTCGATCAAGGAATTAGATTTTACTTTATCATTTGTTTTCTGCTACATACACTAACATCTATAAATTCGAGGTTAGATTTTTAGGAACCAAAATTTATTGGAAAATACCATTATCTGTGTTGCAATGGAATTACTATCTCAATGTTTAAAAGAATAGGCATATTATTTAGAAAAGCCACTTGAAATAAAGCTAGTTTTCAGTATTTATTTCAACACTAAATTCTCCTTCCCGAACTGCACCAAAGCTATGAAAATTAAGATATAACTACTAATTGATTTTATGATACTCCATATTTTCCAGGCGAGTTATAATTCGAACTTTAATATTACAGTATAATTTTCAGGAAAGCTTAATCGTAAAGTCATAAATTTTCCCGAAACTGAAAATGAAATTAACTCCTACACAAAGTTAATAGCAATGTCACAATATCGAACAACTTTACCGCCCATTGAAATAGGCATTATATGGATGCCTTGGATCCATCACATCCCTCCGACGAGACGTAGATGAACGCATTTAGGGTGAGAACCTGTTTGCATGTTAGTTTGAGCCCTTGCGCTTATACTTAATCGAATATTCCCATTTATCTAATGGCTTTTAGATGATAGCTAGATAGCGCTGATATAATTGTGTCGGCTTCTTAATATGTATGAAATATAATTGTTTTAAAGTAAATTATGTAATGCACTAGTATGTATTACTTTACTGTGTCACTGCCACAACTTGGGGATTATATAATAACTACCTTTTTACCATTCCACCTCGGAAACGCGCTATTTATCCCTTGAAAGCGGTGGGGAAAAACACATTTTAAACACATGTTGGGAAAGTAATTTGGTACAATTTTGGCTTTGTTTTTCACGTTATCTGTTATATTTTACTGCTTATGTATATTTTTGTTATATGTTTACTCTTGCCTTGAGGCCCTCAAGATTTCATTTTTTGAACCAATCGCTACGCTCGTGGCTCAATTTTGGATTCTTTCGCTGGCTCGGGTCTCAATAAAAGCACGAGAGGTTGAAAAACGACTTTGCCCCCTTGTATAATAAATAACTATTGTATCACGACTAACGACACTATTTATTTACTTACTGTGTCCCAACGCCTGATATGAAACAGCATATAAAATTATGTTTACGACTCCCCTAAAATACTTTTGTAATTTTGTATGCCTTAACATAAAAGATCGTTTTATGGTGACATCAAATTATTGAAATAAAAAGTATAGTTAAAATAAACAAAGAGTTTATTTTTATTTTACTCAGTTCAAATTATTATCAACTTACCACGTCTTGACGTGTCCAGTACAAATAAAGCTTACGAATTAATCCTGTTCTCTCGCTAATACTTATACGAGATATATGTAGGTGCGAGTTAGCCAATGCAGTCTTGTATGCTACGCCGTAGAAAAGGGGGGCACATTTTTTTAACTTCTGGAGCGATTATTTCCGAAAATATTTACATTATCGAAATAGTAGTTTATGTAACTGTTACGTAATAAAGGGTCCTTAAAACATGAGTGTGGTTTTATGAAATGAAATTACAAAATGCCGTATTCCGAACCATAGAATGGCCGCCATTGCACCGCGCCGTGGCCAACTGGATTGTGTCGGCGTGGCCAACTCGATTGTGCCGGCGGTCGCGCGGGCGCGTGTCGCCGGCCGCGGGCGCGTGCAGGTGTACATTATGTTATCAAAACTCATAGCACATCAATAATTGAGCATGAAAAGTTAAAATTACGGTACTGCCACAGATAAGAAACTTATCATAGTGAAATCGTTTGTTGTAATGCTGGTCATAGCCTACGGTTTTTGAACGCATTTTAGTAAACCCCTATTCATTATTAAATACCTATCCAAAAATATATCACACGTTAGGGTTGAAATGGAAAAAAAATCATTCCCCACTTTACGTATAGGGGAGGTACCCTAAGAAAACATTTTTTTCCACTTTTTATTTTACCACTTTGTCGGCGTGATTGATATACATATTAGAACCAAAATTCAGCTTTCTAGTGCTAACGGTCACTGAGATTATCCGCGGACGGACGGATGGACGGGCAGACATGGCGAAACTACAAGGGTTCCTAGTTGACTACGGAACCCTAAAAAACTATTGTTTGAGCTGAATACACCACTAAAAAAATATGTAAAAATAATTATAGGTCTATATGTGGATAAAGGTTTCTCAAAAGGTACCCACAATTTTATGAATATGTATACTCATGTCATATTCGTCAGTTCGGTCACATATCTCGCAGGCTACCATACTACTTAGTGAACTAATGTATTGACCTAGCCCTCGACAGTCCTCGACCCGGTCGCGGAAGACCAAACAAGCTAAAACGGTCTCGTAAAAGAAGACGTCCAGGACCGTGCAAGGTGGAGAAAAGTGAGCAGGAAAGCTGACCCTGGCCGGGAAAACGCCAGGTAGGAGAAGAAGACACTCAACCGCGTAATAATACACTTTGAAACTACTACATAAATCATATCATAGGGTTACATAACATTTGCGATAAGTCATCGCAGCCATCGCGCTCTTGTAATTCAAACATGATAATGTGTTTAAGTAATTTTAATAAATATTTTTGGCATAAAATAACACTTATTACAGCGCGTAGCAAGTATTTTGACTCCTTTCTAACAATTCTAGATATTCTAATTTCATTCACCTGCTAACTATATTTAGTCTTTATTTCCATGGCATTATTGATAAGATGTGGCTTGAAATAGCGATAGCCTATGTCGTTATTCGTGAATATGAAGGTAGACCCTTATCGAGATGGTATCTGCATGGATTTACCAGACTTTTGGGCACGTATTATGCAGGGAATGGCCCTTTTTGTCACCCGGTTAAGGCTGGTGGCAATTTATTGGATTAACGGCTTAAACTGGGACATGGCTAGAAGCATTTCCCCTCAGATAACGTGTCTAATTTAAACCCGAATATTACAAAACCAACAGTTAGACATATCAATTCCCCTACTAAATTATAACTACGCAATGTATTAAAATGTACCTAAAAACCATCGCTGGTTTATTTTCAACTGACTTCAAGATTTCGAAGGAGGAGGTTATCAATTCGTCGGGATCTTTGTTTTTGCTTGTTTTTTATGTACGGGTATGTTAACCGATTATTCGAAGACGGCTAGACCGATTTGCAAAATTCTTTTTTTGTTTGAAAGAGTATACCTACTTAACAGTTGGTCCCATTGTAACCAGATCAGGATCTGATGATTGCATCCTGGAAAATTCGAGGGAACTCTTCAACTATTATAGGCACACCTATAGTGATTTGAATATTTTTACAGCAGCTCGAGCATTTGCTTTTGGAAAGGTAAAGGCTAAGTGAAGTCGGTTTTTTTTGTTTAAAATTATATCATGAGTAAATATTCCACCATAGTGTTGGAAATACACATTAGATTTTGATGAACGAAGTGTCAGACTATTTTTTATTACGAGTCGGTTGACGTGAGATACAATTTTAACCGCTGTACGAAATGGAAGGGTCCTATTCGCTATATGCGAAGTGCATAGTGGGGGTAACGTGAACGATCGCAGTGCACAAATGAAACTATGCTCGAGCTGCTGAAAAAAATACTCAAATCACTATAGGTGTGCCTATAATAGTTGAAAAGTTCCCTAAATTTAAATCCAGGGCGGGTTTAAATCCAGCAAGCTGTACCCACACCTTTTTCATTACATGATTTTAATTAAATATGATTCATATCCATAAATTGTTACCTAACTTTTCATAACTCACATAGACTACTTACTTGCCTTACCTCGATACCTTAAGAACAACTGTAAAAAGTAATGAAATAATCGCATTTGTATTTTGTATTTGTATTTGTATTCAATTTCTCTAGGATCCCATCACCAGATTCTGAATCGATGACAATGCGACCAACTGTGAAGTATACTCTTTCAAACAAAAAAAGTATTTTCCAAATTGGTTCAACCGTCGTAGAATAATCGGTGAACCTACATAAAAAAAACAAAGATCCCGACAAATTGAGAGCCTCCTTCTTCGAAATCTTGAAGTCGGTTGAAAAGAAAAAAAATATTGAGCACTGGCCCAAAAGATAGCGCGACAATCATGCACACAGCTATTACAAAAGATTCCACCAGATATGAGCGAGGATGCGTTGCGAGGAATGTATTTGTTAACCACCAATAGAATCACTTCATTTGTTTATCCTCGCACAATGCAGCTCTAGGATTATAAATATAAATAAATATAAATATTATAGGACAATCTTACACAAATCGACCTAGGCCCAAGGTAAGCTCAATAAGGCTTGTGTTATGGGTACTAGACGACGATATATATAATAGATAAATATGGTTAATACTTAAATACATAGAAAACATCCATAACTCACAACATCATCAACATTGGTTCTTAAGAAACACATTCCTTGCAACGCATCCTCGCTCATCTCTGGTAGAAAGGTAGCCTTAATGTTTCTGTCATAGGTCTTTACCAGAGAGTTCTAAACCAGGAGAGGCCTTAGGTATCATTTCCCCTCTGTCAAAAGTATTGGCAGGAAAATCTAGTACATCTATAAAAACTATTTCAATAATCGATGTCACGCATTTTCGTCATCGCTGTCAATGGATAACAAGCTCCGTGAAAATGCCCTTATGCGCTGTTTTTGGATGTAAAATATGTTATATTTCGTCTAGTTTACAAAAAGATGAAATACCATTTCAGATGTAAGTACAGTTTTACTTTATTTATCAGTACTTCCGTAATAAAAGATTTAACCTAAATCGAAAATCACGCTTCGTTTACAGAATCGATTCAAAGACAATCGTTTTCTTTCTGACGGGCAGTAACTATTTGACGTTTGACAATTCTCCATATTTAACGCTCTTAAGGATTGCTGTCTTCTATATTTTGTTTGAAAATACAATCAAAAATGATCCTTGGCTTTTTTGTTTGACATTTGCAAAGACTGCATCCAATAATGAACCATATGTTAACTTTTGTACAGTCGACTATCTATTGCTCCATTTAGTGTTATGAATATGAAGCATAAAAAGAATGTCAAATATGTTTGGTGTTTTCAAGTCAAAGGTACATCTTTGTCGGTTGTCAATAAAGCGTTGCTGCCATAATAAAATATTTAGAAATAAACTGTATTAACAACCGACAACGATGTACCATCAGGTTCAAAATTGCATGGTCAATTTATTAATGAATCCATTCATAAATTGGCCATGCAATTATGAACCCGATAGTACCTTTGACTTGAAAACATCACATGCGTGCTACCTCGCCCCCCTCAGATTTTGGCAGACTTTTTTGTTTGGAAAGATGAGGCGAAGCGTACTCCATTTATAGAGCTTTATGGTCATTACTGATCATTCGCACTAGCCTAGTGGAGGTAAATCAAATTTAAAAGTTCTTGAGCAGAGGCTAGGGGGTTCCGGAGTTAGACGCTCAAAGTCGAATTGCACATGTCTTGGGAAATTAAAGGGCTAAGTTTGTAACAACTAGTTCTTTAGTTATTATAATCTCAAACCAGTATCTAAGTCAATGTACAGAAGTTTTCGGGTCTTTGATTGATTTTCCATTCGTAATGATTTTATGAATTTAAATTAGTTTCGGATTGTTTGCATACGGATTATCAATCGTTTTAGCTGATGAAAGTATGTCGTAAAATATAGATAGTACGCCGTCTTTAATTAATTTATATGGTACAGTCAGCAGTAAAGGTACGTAAACAAGCAAGACTTGCGAAATAAAGCTGTGCTGCAGCAGATCATTTTAAACACTTCACCCGCTTAGCTACTTCTGCTGCTGACTGGCCATTGAATAATTAATTTATTAATTAACTATTGTGTCTTATTTTTGGAAACTTGATTGATTTTTTTTAACCTCCATATATCTGATAGATTAATAACATGATATGCTGCAAATCATATTGAAGAGCAATGTAACCTTGACATGATGCTGCAACATGACTTCAAATCTGACCGATATATAATTTATATTGGGATAACTAAGTAAATTACAGCAGATGAATCGTTATGGCTTTATTAAAAGTTTTATCACCCTTGACAATGTTGTTACTGCACCATGAATTGAGTTAAAACGTCGGAGAACCATCACTGATGTTTACTCTGTTGGCAAAAAACCGCAGCCAAATCGGACTAGCCGAGTAACCTCTGAAGTAATTCAAGATCCATTTTGGGGTCGCGTCTGTACTTTTTATTTGTTAACGATATTGCTAGCTGTTTTCGTAATTGTATATTTGCTTTGTTCGCTGACGACCTAAAAATATTTTAATCGGTAAAAGAGCAAAGAGATTGTATTCATAACCAAGAAGACCTGGACCGCTTCCACGATTCCTGTGTAGATAATAAGCTATACTAGGCTCATAATAAGTGCGTTAATTTCATTACTTACTAGATTCGTCATTTACTAGAAATAAAAATATTATACGTACAAATTATACCATGGGGGGTGAAATGCTCCAAAGATTTTCGCAGGTGAAAGATCTTGGAGTGATACTAGATGAGAAGCTAACGCTTGACCAGCATATCCTTGATAGCAATTACCTCTAAAGCCTTTCAAATGCTTGGATTCGCTCTTAGATCAGCCAAGCCTCTGAAACAACCCTCATCGTACCTGTTACTCTATAAATCCCTGGTACGTCCGTATTTAGAATATACATCCGAAATATGGAACCCTCATTACCCAATCTATATAGACGCTGTAGAAGCGGTCTAAAAACGTTTTCTCAGAGCCCTTAACTATAGACTCACACATGCATACAACGTAATGGCAATTATTCATTTTATTGACAATTTTATTGTGACTATCTATCGTTACATCTTTTATAGTGATAATTGTGTATTTTAACAATTTATAATAAATCCTATGTTTCCAAATCAATTCAGTTTTATATTTTGAAATTGACGTTACATAGAATAACAACCGAAATAATTTATTTATAAATTCGTCCCATATTTAAAGGGGATATTTTATGCACTATAATAATAGTAAATAGCTATATACACATATTTAAATTAATTATTAATATATGCACTGGTGCATACAATGGCCCAGAGCTGTTAGAGACTAGGTTTTAGAGCTCCTTCCTATAGAACACGAAATTTGTCCCTTTTTGCGGAGCAGATAGCCTCCACTAACGCAGGCGTGCGTGCGCCTCTGCGTAGAATATGCTGCAATTACAACAAGCGCCTGGTCACGGTTGACATATATTATTTATCTACACTCATACTGTAAGTACTCTAAAATGCGTTCAAAAACCGTAGACAATGACAAGCATTACAACAAACGATTTAACTATGATAAGTTTCTTATCTGCGGCAGTAACGTAATTTTAACGTTGCATGCTCAAATATTGTTAAGCAATGAGTTTCAAATTTGGAACATCGAATTTGATAACATAATGTTACCGCCATGGCCAACTCGATTGGTCCCGCGCGAGCGCCGGCACAATCGAGTTGGCCATGACGGTAATTGTACCGTCATTGGGCGGTCATTCTATGGTTTCCGAACACTTAATTTAATATATATAATATGAGTGTAGATAAAGCAGTGTATGCAACTGTACGTAATTAGGCCTTAAAACACTCGTGTGATCTTATTATGAAATCCGCCTACGGCTCATTTCATAAAACCACACTCATGTTTTAAGGACCCTTATTACGTAACAGTTACATAAACTACTATTAATCATACGCGGGCTGATTTTAAAGGCAAAATGAGCGAGCTCCTATAACTGTCATTCCTTTCTTCATTGTAATGGTAGTTTATTCCCCTTATTGCCTTAGAAATGGTACCTACTTAGTGGTAATATTTCTTTCTTTTTTTCTCGTTACTCTGTACTGTGCGTTTAGTTTAAGTAGTATATAGGTAGTTTAAAATTACTTAAGGATACTTGTTTTGTTCCGATAACAGTGTCATATTTGTGTGAAATCTCAGTGGGATTTGTGCTAGGATATAAGCGGTACCTATTTACCTCCATAATTTATTTTTTGTACCTACATGTTTTTGGCTTGTATCTGTTTTTCTCCCCAATAAATAAATAAAAATCGGAACATTCGTCTATGATCTCGAGGGATGAGGCAATGTTGGTTGCTCTAACAAAAGTCGGATGCGGACGTACCTACGTATCGACTTAAAAATAACTCTCAACCACTTTGAAAGAATACATACATACAGAATTGGGTCTAACCTTAGCTTAATCGTGTGCTTTTTTTTGCTTGTTAGTAGACCTGATGATCCCTCTTATGTTACAACATAACATAGGTACTCGTATACTTAGGCATACTTTTATATTGATGTTTCATTATCAAAAAGAGCTTACAATGGTCCTAAACTCCTAAGCGCCATGAACCGTTTAGGACCTCTATGCCTTTTGAAAAAAATCAAAAAATTTAATCTAGAAAATACAAAATGCGACATATAGAGCCTAATTAATAAATATTATGGAACAATTTTACACAAACCAACCTATTCCCACAATAAAAGAAGAAGTTCAATAAGGTAAATAGGCTTATATTGTATTTGTTTTCCAAGTTGAAACGCAGACGCTTTGCTTGTTCACTCGCTCGTTCAATAGTTTACATGAATACTATTCTGATTTAAAAATCCTGATATACATATATAGTTATGTTTATGTTCAAGATTTGAGCAATACGCCCTGCTCGTCCTATAATTTAGCACAAACTTTAACCTATTTTGAAGAAATGTAACATACTTAATAGGATTGAGCACAGAACAAATATTAGGGTAGGCAACGCGCATGTGAATCCTCTGGGGTTGCAGGCGTCTATAGGCTACGGTAACTGCTTACCATCAGGCGGGCCGTATGCTTGTTTGCCACCGTCGTGGTATAAAAAAAAAAAAAAAAAAATTAAAATAGAAGAAGCAAACACTCATTGGTATGATTTCTCTCTTCTCTATTTCATCATGAGTTCATCATTTGGATAGTAGATCCTTAGTCAACTAAATAACACCTAGAGTACTAGTATTTATAGCTTCTAGCTTAATGTATGTTTTGTGGTATAAAGATTAGTTCTTAAGGAAAGACAATTAGACAACCTTAATGTAAAGAAGTGTTTATTAAAATTTGTAGCAAGAATGTGATCTTGTTAACAAATTTTAGCAACAGCAACTTCAGACTTGCGTCGATTCCTAGTCATCAATATTCCCTTTTAGACTCAAGAGCAAACCTTCTTGACTCGAGAGCTTCCGCAGTGGGCCGCAACATTATCTATACGTTGTTAAGCATTAACAAATTGGTTCAGACCCTCTATGGGTCTTATTCTAAGACGCGTAGAGCTCAAATTTAAATAGCAAGTTAAATTTAAAGTTGTACATCCAGACCTACACCACAGTAAACATTCATCGCGTTGACGACGAAAGTTTGTTATTTTAGGTTCATTTCGATACAAGATATTTGAGAGGAAACAATATGTAAGGTTGATTTGTCTTCATGCTGTCCTAGTTTTAACAAAAAATAATTAAATATTGATTAGTAATATTTAGTGTGTGCAAATCTTTCGCCAGCTTGCTTAAATTAAAAGGAACGTTAATTGAACAGCCTCATCTTCACTTAATGAGGCAAGTTTCTCTTTAACTTGAAGAGCTTTATTGATAACATGAATCTTGATAGACATCCGTCCCTGTTTCATAAGTAAACAAACTTGTTTACTGACGTGTGCGTAACGTCTTTGTAAACAATATTATCGTAGCAAAGTGCACTTACGAGAGCCCGGTCTTATTTAGATAGGGTAAACAAATTTAATTTTGTGGTTGATAGCGAAACTTTATATTAAATGGTGGCTTTACTTAAGTCCCAAGACACATAAACGCAGAGATATCCACTTTGTAAAATCATCGTCACGATTCTCATTTTCGTACTTGCGACGAATGCAATGTAATACAACCTTCTGTATCTGCTTGCTACAGCTTTCAGCAGTTTCCCATACGGTTTTGAGAAACAGTATGGTACGAGCCTGGACGAAAAGAAATCACCCAAACCCAGAAATTATTAGAATTGCGCGCTCCGAGTATAACAAGCTCAAAAAACAAACAAAAGAGGCTCTCAAGAACCTGACCGAAAACAGTTGGTTGAAAGCTCTTGAAGATCAATCGGATAGTAGGGCAAAGATGTGGAAAATCCAGAAAAGCATGAAAGTACCTAACTTGAAGCTTCAGAACATCGAAGGATGTACGACCGAGGAGGAAATAATAGATGCACTTGTAGACGCAGCTATAATTGAAGATGCACATATAAATCCAACTGACGAGGGTTCAGAGAAGACCACCCCTTTCGAACCTTTGGACAGGACATCTACAAGAGAAATACGTCTTGAACTCAAACAATTCAAGAAACAAAAAAGCCCCCGGCCCAGACCAGATCCGAGCAGACGCGCTGAAACTGGGAGGCGATGTCTTTCTCGAAGCATTTAGATCGATAGCTGACTACGTTCTCACCACGGGTTACTTCCCAAGGCGATGGAAGGTTGGTCAATGTATCTTTTTACATAAGCCCGGCAAAAATCATAAGGAAGCTACTTCATATAGACCAATAACGTTACTGAATATAATGGGGAAGTTATGTGAAAGACTAATACTATCAAGGCTACAAGGCACAGTAGACAAGATGCAACCACCATTTCAACATGGCTTCACTAGATCCAGAGGAACCGCTACACAGATTCTCCGCACTAGCAAGATCATTACGGATGCTTTGGCTCATGGGGAGAGTGTATCAATGATAAGCACGGACCTCAGCAAAGCGTTCGATTCTATTAACCATAAAGGTCTAATAAAGAAACTGCAAATCGCCGACGCCCCTATCAACGTAATTAAAATAATAGAAAACTACCTCGAAGACCGATCACTGATAGGGAAATTTCGGACCATCAAAGGAGAAGAGAAGAGTATACCACACGGTGTACCCCAAGGATCGATTCTCGGCCCGATCATCTTTAACCTATATGTATACTCGTACGACATATGGGACAGTCACGACAGAATACGAGGTCTCAAGCTGTCTCAATATGCCGACGACTTATGTATCTTAAATAGAGCTGCAAACCCCGAACACGCCACCATGAGGGCAGAGTGGGCGGCCGAAACCATTGTGAACTATTACGACAGATGGGGTCTCAAATGTAACGTAGATAAGACAGAGTGTATCTTGTTTACAAAAAAAAGAAATTTAAGCCGACTGTTAAAATAAAAAATCAGACGTTCGCATACAAAAAGGAAATAAAATATCTAGGAGTCATTTTCGACAAAGCCCTTAAAATGAACCCACACACCGACAAAGTCGTAAAAAAGCTTAAGCAGGTTAGAGGTGCTCTAGGACCCATTATCGGCTTCCACGCCAAAACGGATCTCGAGGTCAAACTAGCCATCATCCAAGCATGCATCCTTCCTATCATGGACTATGGAGTGGTACAGCTACTGTCCAGATATAGTAACTCGAACCTACAAAAAATTGAAAGGCAATATAGAATGACGCTGAAAAGTGCGGGCCAGTTCTCAAGACGGCTACCCACGGAGACGCTCTGGGAAATGACAGACCTTGAAGCGTGGCACCTTCGAGCCGCTGACCTGAATCGCAGAATGCTGGATAAATTCACAGCACTGGGTATAGAAGACCTTGATACACCTGGGGACGCTTACCTAGCGCACGGCGAATTTAACCCACTACTAATAAATTATAGAATAGGAGAAATAGCGTATACTCCGAACAAAGACATGAGACGCTGGCCCCGAGGAGCGGCGGCTCCCCGCCCTCTTAGAATTAAGTAAACTTTAATAAGTGTAACATTGTATCACAACTATTAACATCTTTACTCATTACTTGTAACCTAACACCTTCAGCTTACACAGATCTTTCCCTAGACATAAGTTAGCTGACACAATCCTGCGGGAACGGAAAGATGTAAACATTAATAGGCAATAAACGATTTCTCATTCTCATTCTCATTCTCATCCTAATTTTTCTGTCGTACCAACGCCCCACGTTTTTATTTTAGTCTGATAAAAGCTTCCGATTATGACTTAATCCACTGATATAGAGACAAATAGGGCCTTTAGCATCCGACTCGAGACGCCTATTCTGTTATCCGTCATACATGATTACTCTCCAGGAAGCAATGTATGTGGGACTAAAATTCGTATAAATTTTTATTTTCTAGTTTTTGGTACAACATTTAATTGAAATAAAACCGTTTAACTTAAAACTTTTTTACGTAAATTTATTTTTAAGTTTTTAGTAAAATGTTTTTACTTGTAACCAGCCCTATTGACCGTAGTAGGTATCTGGTGGGGTGGGAAAACTATATGTGATGACATCTCAATTGGTATTATATTAATTGTATGTGACCTTTCGTGTGTTTAAAGTAAAGGGTACCTACATTAAGTTGAGTAGTTGGGTACCTACGTATATTATAGGGTACATATATGTATACAGTGTGGGAAAAATCTATGGGTCCTGGAGGGGAACTAAAACCTTGAAATAGCTTAATTTACGTAAAGGACATTCTTTTATTTTAAAAATGTATGCTAAGCTAAAAGGCTGAGTACGTCACAGTGAGAATTGCTTTAGGAGCAGCATGTCATGGACCTGATAAAACTCAATGGTCAAGTGTTTTAGCGAGCCTGAGGGCCGAAGGCCTGAGGGTTAGCCGCAATATACGCGAAGCTAAAACGCCGAGTACCGCGTATTGCATACGATCGGAACATCACAACGAGAATTGCTTCAGCAGCAGTATTATATGGACTTTATAAAACTCAATGTCCAAGTGTCTTAGCGAGCCCGAGTACGTCACGGCGAGAATTGCTTCAACAGCAGCATGACATGGACTGGACAAATCTCAATGGTCAAGTGTCTTAGCGAGCCCGAGGGCCGAAGGCCCGACGGTGAGCCGCAATCTATGCGAAACTAAAAGGCCGAGTACGTCACGGCGAGAATTGCTTCAACAGCAGCATGACATGGACTGGACAAATCTCAATGGTCAAGTGTCTTAGCGAGCCCGAGGGTGAGCCGCAATCTATGCGAAGCTAAAAGGCCGAGTACGTCACGGCGAGAATTGCTTCAATAGCAGCATGACATGGACTGGACAAAACTTAATGGTCAAGTGTCTTAGCGAGCCCGAGGGCCGAAGGCCAGAGGGTGAGCCGCAATCTATGCGAAGCTAAAAGGCCGAGTACCGCGTATTGCATACGATCGAAACATCACAACGAGAATTGCTTCAGCAGCAGTATGATATGGACTTTATAAAACTCAATGTCCAAGTGTCTTAGCGAGCCCGAGGGCCGAAGGCCCGAGCGTGTGCCGCTATCTATGCGAAGCTAAAAGGCCGAGTACGTCACGGCGAGAATTGCTTCAGCCGCAGCATGACATGGACTGGACAGATCTCAATGGTCAAGTGTCTTAGCGAACCCGATGGCCGAAGGCCCGAGGGTGAGCCGCAATCTATGCGAAGCTAAAAGGCCGAGTACGTCACAGCGAGAATTGCTTCAGCAGCAGCATGACATGGACTTGATAAAACTCAACGGTCAAGTCTCTTAGCGAGCCCGAGGGCCGAAGGCCCGAGGGTGAGCCGCAATCTATGCGAAGCTAAAAGGCCAAGTACCGCGTATTGCATACGATCGGAACATCACAACGAGAATTGCTTCAGTAGCAGCATGACATGGACCGGACAAAACCCAATAATTAAGTGTCCTAGCGGTCACGACTCAGGAGTTGTAGATCAATAAAACACGTAAACGTCTATACCTAAAACTAGAACACTATTTTTAAATGCATACATTCTCCAACTGGTCCTTTATGGCAGCCAGTAGCCTAGCAGCATTACGATTGAGGAGTTAGAGATCAAACGTGACGTAAATGTCTCTAGCTAAAACTAATGCACTATTTTTAAATTGACACATTCTGGAACCGGTCAGTTATCATGCAGCATCAGAACTGAGGAATTGGAGATCAATATGAAATGTAAATGCCTCTACCTAAAACTAGAACACTACTATTAATTGACACATTCTCCAACCGGTCAGTTATGGCAGGCTGTAACTTTGCATTTGCATTTTGTGACTGAGGAGTTGGAGATCAATATGTAACGTAAATGCGTCTACCTAAAACTAGAACACTATTATTAAATTGACACATTCTCCACTCTGTCAGGCTGTACCCTTGCATCATCACGACGGAGGAGTTGGAGGTCAATTTGAAACGTAAATGCGTCTACCTAAATCTAGAGCACTATTATTAAATTGACACATTCTCCACCCTGTCAGTTATGGCAGGCTGTAACCTTGCATCATCACGACTGAGGAGTTGGAGATCAATATGTAACGTAAATGCGTCTACCTAAAACTCGAACACTATTATTAAATTGACACATTCTCCACTCTGTCAGGCTGTACCCTTGCATCATCACGACTGAGGAGTTGGAGATCAATATGTAATGTAAATACGTCTACCTAAAACTAGAACACTATTATTAAATTGACACATTCTCCACTCTGTCAGGCTGTACCCTTGCATCATCACGACGGAGGAGTTGGAGGTCAATTTGAAACGTAAATGCGTCTACCTAAATCTAGAGCACTATTATTAAATTGACACATTCTCCACCCTGTCAGTTATGGCAGGCTGTAACCTTGCATCATCACGACTGAGGAGTTGGAGATCAATATGTAACGTAAATGCGTCTACCTAAAACTCGAACACTATTATTAAATTGACACATTCTCCACTCTGTCAGGCTGTAACCTTGCATCATCACGACTGAGGAGTTGGAGATCAATATGTAATGTAAATACGTCTACCTAAAACTAGAACACTATTATTAAATTGACACATTCTCCACCCTGTCAGTTATGGCAGGCTGTACCCTTGCAT
Organism: Pammene aurita; assembly: GCA_947086415.1. Lineage (NCBI taxonomy): Eukaryota > Metazoa > Arthropoda > Insecta > Lepidoptera > Tortricidae > Pammene > Pammene aurita. Next base: position 6,701,106 of record OX352310.1, on the reverse strand, counting down.
CATCACGACGGAGGAGTTGGAGGTCAATTTGAAACGTAAATGCGTCTACCTAAATCTATTATTAAATTAGAGCACTATTATTAAATTGACACAGTCTCCACCCGGTCAGTTATGGCAGGCAGTACCTATGCAGCATCAGAACTGAAGAGTTGATGGTCAATATAAAGTCGCTAAGGATTTATTTACTAGCAACAATAATATAAGTAGTTAAATTAGTTAGCAGATGTGTACGACTCTCGTTTAAGGTAAGCACTGTCTCTGCGGCATCAGGATTTGAAGATCAAAGGTTGAAAATATTATTAAAAGTTATTGTCACGGAGACCTGATACCAAATTTCATCGAAATCTGTTAAGTTGGTCGAAGAATCTGATGAAAAAAAGATTTGATGCGTATAAATATACAAATAAATAAACAAATATACGGGGTCAAGCTAAATAAAACCGTTTAAAAAGAGCATTTTTATTTGAAGAATATGACATATGACATTAAATAAGTTTAATGACAATTTCATTTCTTTTCGTACTATTGGACAGGCTACAATTTCATTTCAAACATCAGACTTCTTGTCGATTTCCAACTAAGCAAAGAGGTTCGCTATTTATAAAAAAAAATCGGTTCTAAGCTTAGAGAATTCAACCCGAATGGTGTAGTGTCATTTTCTAAACAAAAAAAGTCTGCCGATTTTTGCGGGGGAGGGGAACGTCAAATGTATGGCTACTCGTACGTAACGTACGTGTATGACCGCTGGTCATATGTTTTCGGCAGAGGGGAACGCCTGTCAATGGCGACTCCGGTTGGTTGATTTCTCTAAGGTTCTAAGTATTTGAAGTAACGCATGCACATATTGCACGTTTTAAACCAAATAAATAACAGGTAAAACATATTGCATAAAAAATATACCTGCTCAACTAATTATTAAATTATTTTGTGAAACATGTTAACGAGCTAAAACCTTTTTATCAGTCAGATATATTTATGATGAGTTTACGATATCATCTTTAATTGTTTATGATGACTTGACGACTGATTACTTTTGAGTGGTTGTCAATGTCAGCATTTGAACTAAATATTTTTTGTAGTTAGAAATAATATTCATTTAATAAGAATTAACATAAAAACTTTACCCGAAATTGAACAAGTGTAGCCACAAAGAGAATCGCGTCCGAAAATGCTGCATATATTTTTCAGCATTGCAAGCGGATCTAAGAATGGATGTATGACAACATAATATCCTGTCATCTAAATATTGTTTACAAGTAAGTTCATTGACCCAGTCACCTGTTTAAGGGTTAGCTAGCACAAAGTAGTTTTTTGCGTAAATGTTTAAATAGTAGTTTATGTAACTGTTACGTAATAAGGCCTAATTACGTACAGTTGCATACACTGCTTTATCTACACTCATATTATTTATCCAAAATGCCGTATTCGGAAACCATAGAATGGCCGCCATTGCACCGCCATGGCCAACTCGATTGTTCCGGCGGTGGGGGAAGCGCGTGTCGGGCTGTCGGCGGATGCGCGGGAGGGTGCAGGTGTACATTATGTTATCAAAACTCATAGCACATCAATATTTGAGCATGAAAAGTTAAAATTACGTTACTGCCACAGATAAAAAGCTTATCATAGTAAAATCGGTCGTGGTAATGCTAGCCATTGCCTACCGTTTTCGAACACGTTTTAGAGAACTTACAATATGAGTGTAGATAAAGGCTATAAGTTGGACACGGTTACACATATTTACATAGTTTCTATGGGGAAAATATAGTGCTAAGGCTAAACTACCTTCCATTTTCGTAAAGGTCCATCGTGGACTTCCAGGCTGTATAAGTTCCGTTTATAACAAGGTATTAGTCTACTTGTAAATTTATATTATAATTCTCATCTCAGATACTACATCCCATAGTGATAAAAATTAAAAAAAAAAATTATCTGTTCGTAAAACCTGCCCCTAAATTTAACGCCAAGGTTACATTGCAGGCCTAAGCCTAAAAAGTAATATGAAATCCCATTACAATCCTATTTATTTGTTGTTCCATCTGAAACAGGATATTATTTCTTACTTATTATAAGGAACGTAACGGCAATATTTAATTGCATTTCGAGAAAATATATTTAGAAAATACTTATTTATTTAATCGTATGGCATGTCTTGGTCGCTTTACAAAACAACTGTAATTTACTAATTAATATCTAGGTTCTTCACCCAATGGGCTGCGTTTTCGCTTAATGATAGTAACTCCAGAGGGCAGTCTCCAAGGTATTTCCTTATTTGGCATTCATGAACAATGTGGTGGATCTAAACACGCGGCAGCGTGTCAAGCCAAGTTCAATAGACTGTACAGGTGCCCCACAGTCGCACTACGGAGAATCGCGCCAGCCACACCTAAACATGAAATCGCCAGATCGACCGTGCCCAGTTCGCAGCCTGTTTAATTGGCACCATTCCCGTCTCGGAGCAGAGAAGCCCTGGGGTTTTTGAGTAGGATCATAGCTGATCTGAGCCCCACTAGGCAAGTTAGTAATCCAGTACTCTCTCCATTTGTCCTTTAAGCTGAAATTTCTAGAGAAAATACTTATTAGTCTTTACGAGTATATATAATTTCCTATCGACGAATTAATACAGGAGCGGATAAAAAGCGTAAAACTTTAGAATAAGACCTTCATTTGCATTTACATAATATAATTTCTCAGTTGGTAAAACATCCATCTAGCCCAAATTGAATGGCGTCACGGTATTTGGAAGGGTGAATTGGGAAGCTTCGCAATTTTGTATTAAATTAATGTTGTATTTAAATAATCAATTCACTAAAGCCTGGAATATTCCGATTCACGGCCGTTCATTAATCCCTTGCATTATTAAGCACCTGTTAACGAACGCGGTCATAAAAATCCGAGCAGGTACAGGAATAATCAGTTGATGAACATATTAAATTTATGTAAATCGGCTCTGAACCGGTATTGTAATATTCAGAAGGTACCTATTGCTTTGGAGGCCATGGTCTGTAAGACTATGTAATACTAGCTTTTGTCCGCGGCTTCGCTCGCGTTAAATTCGGGGTAACACGGTTCCCCTTTCCTGATTTAAAACACAGAAGAGAACTCGGAACAGAATATTATTTTAATACGCTACTGTAGACGATATTATTTGTCTTTATAGCTTATGCACGATTTTTTTGTTAGTCACAAAAGGTCCGCATACCAATTTTTAGCTTTCTACCTTGAAAATTGCGGAATGCTCCATACAAACTTCGACCCCCCATTTTAGGGAAGTGGGGGGTTAGAAAGAGACAAAAAGTAGCCTATGTCACTTTCCATCCCTTCAACTATCTCCACTTAAAAAATAACGTCAATTCGTCGCCCCGTTTTGCCGTGAAAGACGGACAAACAAACAAACAAACACACACATACACTTTCCCGTTATAATATTAGTATGGATTCGTAATAGAATATTGTGGACCCGGGGTATGTCCTTAAACTACGTCCGGACTTGGGTATGTCCTTAAACTATGCCAAAAAGAGAGGTATGGGCACTGCGAATGGCATCTCGCTTAGTGTGGTAGGGCACGTTCAGTGAATGTCATCTCGCTCAAATCTGGAGCAGAGCCCGACTGGGGAAGTACCTCCACCTTACAGAAAACCACAGCCAAATAGCACTAGACCCTACTCATAGTGTTGTGTTCCGGCTGGTGAGTAAGGTTGCCAAAGAGCTCAAAGAGGACCCAGTGTGTTGACGATGAGGGACCCTCTTGTTCCTTTAGCCGTCAACACAGTGAATCCTTCTTTTTGTAAAGGGTCGGCAACGCGCATGTGACTCCTGTGGAGTTACAGGCGTCCATAGGTTACGGTAGCTGCTTACCATCAGGTAGGCCGTATGCTTGTTTGCCACCGTCGTAATATAAAAAAAAAAAAAAAAAAAATTGTTGTTACCAACCTTAACCAGTAGTTCGCCTCGAACTGAGAACTTTCGATTTACTTGCAAATCAGTTGACCAATATTACAAGACCCTTATGATAATCGCTTTTGTGCCTTTTAGCTCCATAACCCACTTGATCGATCCTGCTCATATATACGGTTGCATAGGGATAAAAAAATATATCACGATGGTGGCAATCAAGCATAAGGCCCACCTGATGGTAAGCAGCTACCGTAGCCTATGGATGCCTGCAACTCTAGAGGGGTCACATGCGCGTTGCCGGACCTTTACAAAAAGGAGGATTCACTGTGTTGACGACTAAAGGAACAAGAGGGTGCTTCGTCGCCAAAACACTGGGTCCTCTTTGAGCTCTTTGGCAACCTTACTCACCCGCAGGAACACAACACTGGATATGAGACCGAGAATCCGTTTTCACGCTAAGGCATGTACCGAGAAAAGCATACATCTTTGACGCCAAGGTTACTTCGTAGGCCTACCTTAGCGTTAAAGTTGGGAGCAGGTTTTACAAACAGATCTTTTTAGGGTTCCGTAATCAACTAGGAACCCTTATAGTTTCGCCATGTCTGCCCGTCCGTCCGTCCGTCCGCGGATAATCTCAGTTACCGTTAGCACTAGAAAGCTGAAATTTGGTACTAATATGCTGGTACTATCAATCACGCCGACAAAGTGGTAAAATAAAAAGTGGAAAAAAATGTTTTATTAGGGTACCTCCCCTATACGTAAAGTAGGGAGTGATTTTTTTTTTCATTTCAACCCTAACGTGTGATATATTGTTGGATAGGTATTTAAAAATGAATAGGGGTTTACTAAAATCATTTTTTGATAATGTAAATATTTTCGGAAATAATCGCTCCAGAAGTTAAAAAAAATGTGTCCCCCCCCCCTCTAACTTTTGAACCATAAGTTTTAAAAATATGAAAAAACCTCAAAAGTAGAACTTTATAAAAACTTTCTAGGAAAATTATTTTGAACTTGATAGGTTGAATAGTTTTTGAAAAAAAATTACAAAATCATTTCTGAACTAAGTTTGTACTTTAACCGTATAAGCAGGTGTTTATTGTACCTATAATTTCTACAAAATCACAATGAAATGACGTGCTTTCAAATAAAGTAAAAACGGTGAAAATCGGTTCACGCAATAAAGAATTATCTCATAAAAATCATCTTCCATACTTTAAGCTCGCGCGCAATAGTTTACTTAATTTGCCGATAGATGTCGCTGTACGTGGAACGCTCATATCATATCCTATATGGCGGTGTTATTTTAACTCTTAAGTGGGGTGTTATTTTAACACTTACTGTGACGGACGGAAAACTACGGAACCCTACACTGAGCGTGGCCCGACACGCTCTTGGCCGGTTTTTTTTTTCATGATGGGATGTAGTATCTGAGATGAGAATTATAATAGAAATTTACAAGTAGACTAATACCTTATTACAAACGGAACTTATATATGTATATAAGTATATATACATAAAAACGATAATAAAAGCTTGAAAACAAGTGAAATTCGACGAAATAAAGGCAATATTGAAATCTTATTCATATCGGTAGCTCATAAAATAAGTTCCGCCAGTAACTTCCTGAATACAGAGAACTACGAAAAACACTATCCTACCTTCTAATTACAACACAACGTTACCCGTCGCACACAGACCTGCTTTCAGTCTCGTGAGACCGTAATCTAAAAAGGTATGCGTTATAACCATAATTCCCTCCTAATACCATTCTGAGCACGCGAGATGCTATCGGGGACTATTTTATACCGCACCACGCTCACTAACACAAAGTCCTTAACGCCACGCATTTGACGCACTGTTGAGCCTATTATTGATTAAGCAATATGATATCTTAAATTGAAGAACGCTGTAAGTCAGTGGTAATGAGGAATGGTCTTATGGTTTTTGGATATCGCGTTGCTCGTATTATGTGTTTAAATAACTAATGTTATTATGTTGTTTGTGGTGAATTTTGGTTTAAACGGCTCTTTATATAGTTTAGATGGTAATTTAATCAAGGCTATGAAAACCGATACTACAGGGAAGATTGGGTAAGGTATTTAGTGCCATTTTGCCACGAGCTTCTTTGTCACTGCTTTGAAACCATGTAGCTAACTCTAGCCTCGTCCTGCCCATTGTCCTTTTTGAATCACATAATGTACTTCACACGTCCTGCCCAAGCTTAAAAAAATAAAGATTGTAATTCTGCCCAGTGTCAATTTAAAATCACATATTTGAAATCCGCGCCTAAAATTCGCAGTTGCCTCCATATTGCAATTTTACTACTTACACCTGATTGGTTAGAAGGTTTTGAATGGTGGGGCCTCCATTTTGGTTCACATAGATAAAATACCTTTCGTCAGTGTCAGCCCACGTGGTCAAGATGGCACGACGTTCGCGAAGAGGTAAGAGTAATCCGTTTTTATTTAAGTAATCACAGGTTTTTACGGACCAAACTGTTATAAAATCTTAAGTTTAATAGTTAGATAAACTAAATATGGTGTTATTTTATTAAAAAATCCTTTATTTATATTATTTACAAATGCGAAATCATATTATGTCCTTTTTGATTCCCATCGGGCAGATTTGCTTAATGATTTTTGTTTTTGCTATAGGTTTGAGGGACATCGATATTGAGGATTTACTTCAAAATGCAGACATCGGGGACATTGTATCATCAGACGATGACTGTGGAGATCCATCGTATACTCCAGAACGAGAACGGCAGTTGGTAAGCGACAGTGATTCTTCGGAATCTGGACCAGAAAACAATATTTCGACTGGATCTGGAGAAAGCAACCTTGAGATAACAGTACGAGAAAATTCTACAGGTCAGGCACGTAGGCGAGGTCGTGGACAATCCCGTGGACGATCCCGTGGACGATCACGTGCAGTTAGTCGCGGTCAATCTCTCTGAATTATTATTATAAATAATAAAGATGATTATCCGTATCTACAAAGTTTTATTTAAATGTGCCCGATGTCCTTTAAAATTGACAAACAGACTACAGATGATTTAGGCAATACTGCCCAATGTCCTTTTAAATGAACAAAAGATATTGACATATTTCCCGTGAAAATCAGTAAAGTACAATGTATTAGAACCCGGAAAAATAAATAAAAAAATATATTTTGTGTATAAGTCGAAAAAGTAATCGTAAGTTGTTCTGGGCAGGAACGCTTAAAAATATATTGTCCATTAAGAAGGACATTGGGCATAATTGGCAAGTTAAGAATTATAGGTCTGGGCAGGACGAGGCTAGAGTGCAGGTATTCAATTTATTTGCGCAACGTTTTATTGAATAGCGAATAAATAGTTTAATTGAATAGCATGAATTGTAAACTACTAACAAACTAAAGTGGCGATAATATTCCAGATACCAAGGATGATACATTCGTGTACGAATATAACATTTCAAATGCCACGCTCCAGTCAACTTCACACGAAACCAGCAATACTTGGTGCTCGTTAAACCTAACACGGTTGACAGATGATAATCCTCCGGCTCAGTGTCAACTGTATCGAATGGCGATAATCAGAAGTGCTTAGTCTCCACTTCTAGGGTTTTCATGTATCGTCCCCTCAAAAAGTGTTAAATAAATAAATTAAATTTCAACGTGCCACAATGTAAATTGTTATATCAAGATTTGAATTTCAGTTTTGTCCCTACTCCCCCCGTTGTAGGGTAGGTAAGGTAATAGGTTTTTCAACACACCTGCTCGTAACGAGGTTCTTATTCCACCGCTTTTATGCTCATAATCCTAGGAATTAAACACGCGTGCATTTAACAATAATTATCGAACTAGTGCAATAATTTAATAATCCGATCAAGTGACGTTTGTACTCTAGTACCAAGTTGTATGTACGCAGACGACGCGTTGTAATTTAGTGGGGTATTGCCTTTATTTTTTTTTTACTCTAGGATTTTACATTATAAAAAAGTAAAAATATTAAAAATATACACATTTACGATAGAATACAAATTATACAATCCTGATTGTGAAAAGGAATCATTTCAACTTATTATATTACTCGTAATACACAATAAATTACGTTTATCTACACTCATATTGTAAGTTCTCTAAAACGTGTTCGAAAACGGTAGGCAATGGATAGCATTACCACGACCGATTTTACTATGATAAGCTTTTTATCTGTGGCAGTAACGTAATTTTAACTTTACACGCTCAACTATTGATGTGTTATGAGTTTTGGTAACATAATGTACCATCGGGTTCAGAATTGCATGGCCAATTTATGAATGAATTCATTGATAAATTGACCATGCAATTTTGAACCTTATGGTACACCTGCACCCTCCCGCGCATCTGCCGACAGCCCGACACGCGCCTCCCCCACCGCCGGCACAATCGAGTTGGCCATGGCGGTGCAATGGCGGCCATTCTATGGTTTCTGAATACGGCATTTAGAATAAATAATATGAGTGTCGATAAAGCAGTGTATGCAACTGTACGTAATTAGGCCTTAAAACACTCGTGTGATCTTATTATGAAATTCGCCTGCGGCTCATTTCATAAAACCACACTCATGTTTTAAGGACCCGTATTACGTAACAGTTACATAAACTACTATTTAAACACGAATTGTCTGTTTTAATATTGGCTGTTTGGCATTATACGTCCGCGCCTTTGCCTCAAGCTGCACGCACATCCAAAAAAGAAAATTGCGCGCCATTTATAAGTTAACCTCAAATCATTGTTTATTTGTTAGATTTTTCTCGTCGTGTTTTATTAATTTAAACAAATTATATTTTCAATGAATAAGAAGACAACTGTAGCGTTAATTTAACCCCTGGATATATTTCAAAATTGTCATACATAGTAGTAAAATGTTATCATAAAAGTCTAGTGAGCAATACGTAAGAAAAAAATACTATAATTTATTGCACAATAAATGTGAAGTCTTTAATTTTATGAAATGATTTGAAAAAGAGTTCCACATAGTCAATAACATCACAAAAAGGTTAGTTAGATTTAATTATCTTAGGTTCGTAAGTACCTCTATCCTGTAAACATTCTGACAATTAATGTATTTATCAAAAGTTATTAATTACACTATTATGTTATTTCCCCGCAAGTATGTTGAAAAACGTCGTATAAAACGCGTGTGCTTGCTCATTACATAGCTCAGCTTCCTTAGCGCACTCACGTGCGTTCGTGCGCACAATATCGCTTCGTATGTAATGATCAACTTAGCACACTTGTATCATAATGTACTATTAAAATTAAATAATATACTAATTGTTTTAAACCAACTTCAAGATTTCGAAGGAGGAGGTTATCAATTCGTCGGGATCTTTGTTTTCTTTGCTATGAATCGAGGGAACTATTTTATTATACGCACACCTATAGTGATTTGAGTATTTATTACAGCAGCTCCAGCATTTGCTTTTGGAAAGGTGGATGCTAAGTGAAGTCGGTTCTTTTTTGTATAAAATTATATATTATTATTTTTATTGTAACATTGTACATAATTCTGTACACTTACGTATGTACAGCCGAACGCGAATATTTAAGTAGAGCTGTTCATATACAATACACCGAGTAGGCATGATGAAACACTCATCATGAATATCATAATACTAGGGAGTTTTAAAGTGCCACTTACTTAGCATCGTAATGGCATAGGCCTTAGAAACCTACTCGGTATATGCGCTTTATTCGTGAATTAAACAGTTATAAGTGCTGCTTGGTATGCATTATCTGCCAACCGTAACTCTAAAATGGGCGGTACCATTACCGTTGGTTTCACTTACGTGCCAAGTACATGACGTGGTTCAAAATTACAGGATAAAATATAAAATAAAATAAAAGATCTTTATTCCAAACTAATACAATTTGTTTTATCTAATTTCGGACTTAAATTAAGCTATACCTTTATTAATCTTATTTTTTGTTAGTGTATTAAATATTTTAAATTTGATAGTTGTATGTATTAAGTTAAAAGTAACACTACATTAAACTTGTTTGGACGCCCATTTTTGGGCAAAGGCCTCCTCCATTTCACGCCATTTGTGTCGGTCTCTAGCCGTTCTTTGCCATGTTATTCCCGCTATTCTTACTATATCGTTCTTTCAACGCGTTTTTTGTTGACCCCTACTTCTTGTACTTCTTCTTTCACTATCTATTGGATGCCACTGTATGATGCGCTCGCTCCAACGCCCGTCATTTGCCCTGGCAATGTGTCCTGCCCATCTCCATTTGAGTTTACACACAGTATGAATTATACCGGTTATTTTTGTTATTTTGCGTATGTCCGTGCTTCTTATACGATCTATTAGTCTTATACCTAACATTGACCTTTCAGCTGATCTCTGGAACGTTCTTAGCTTGTGGATAATACTAGCCGTAAGTGGCCAGCATTGACATCCGTACGTTACTACTGGCAGTATCGTGTTGTCCATTAGTTTTTTCATTAGGTAGACAAGATACATTTGTCTCAATATGCAGTTGACTTTTGGTTGTAAGTTGTAAAACATATTGCTAAAATGACATAAATCGACCAAATATGAAGTGATCATCTAGCGAAGTAGCTAAAACGTTTAAGAACCTTTTCGACAGATGAAACTTTGAATTTAATCAAAAAAGAACCGACTTCACTTAGCATCCACCTTTCCATAAGCAAATGCTCGAGCTGCTGTAAAAGATAATCAAATCACTATAGGTGTGCCTATAATAGTTGAAGAGTTCCTTCGGTTTCTCCAGGATCCCATCATTAGATCCTGACCTAGTTACAATGGGACCAACTGTGAAGTATATTCTTTCAAACAAAAAAGAATTTTCCAAATCGGTCCAGCCGTCTTCGGATAATCGGTGAACACATATAAACAAAAAAAAAGCAAAAACAAATATCCCGACGAATTGATAACCTCCTCCTTCGAAATTTTGAACTCGGTTGAAATCAAAGATTCCGACGAATTGATAACATCCACCTTTGAAATCTTGAAGTCGATTGAAAAGAAACGCATTTAATAGAGTTACACGTTCAACCGAATACCCCTTTTTAAGACAGAGGTAAAAAGCTTTTCCTTAAAAAAAATGTTGGAAACTTGATGTGAAGGTCAAATTAATATTTTTGTATTAAGCAGGACTGAACCTGTCTCGCTATCAGCACAGCAAACCACAGCGCTACACCGCTAACAGCATTTTCCAGGCCATAAACCTCCTGTCGGGACGAGGGCACGAGAGGGCGGGCGATAGAGAAGATTTGTGTACGGGACATGGAACATGGGAAGTGGAGGCTTAAATTTTATGAATAGGTATAACTTAAAGCTAAGAGATTGTCTTCATATGAATGCATTGTTTTATAAGACAACTAGCGACCCGCCCCGGCTTCGCACGGGATTGAAAATGACTTTTTATACTGTAGTACATTATTTTTCATCTCACCAGCTCGGAAAACCCTTTTTTATTCTTTACAAACAGATAGCAAAACTCCATTTTATTTACAAGAGTGCAAAGAATATTTGAAATTCGAACGTGTAGTTAGTTACTTTTTAAAACATAATAACATGTAAAGGCCACTCCAGACAGGACAATCTTCGCCCATCTAATTAAATTGTCTAACCAAATCAGGTGCTGTGAACGCAAAAATAATTTTATATTTAATTGTATTCAATTAAAAACATTCAGTGTAAACAGTTTTATTACATGATTTTACCATAAAACGCTTAAAATCTTACAAGAAATTTTATTATGATCGATCCATTTTAATTGATTTTACATAGTCCAGTTGTTTTTTTGTACCTTTGTAGTTATAGTCTGGCAAACCATTTCTATCAGTAGAAAAGCGCGGCAAATTTGAAAAATCGCGGGTTGGCAACACCTGTCTCAGAATAATTCGAAAATTGTGCATTGTTTTTGTTTTATCTGTAACATGTATTGTAACTTTTTAATTTAAAAAGTTAGGTTTGTTAACTTATATTTTTAAGTTACAGATTGCGTTTTTTTATTATTTATTAATGTAATATCTGCCATCACCTTTCAATAAATGTATTAAATCAACACAAACACCAGCTCAGATATATATGTAGGTATTTACGACACGTGTAATACTTTTTGCGTGATATATGTGACTTTGAGGTTATGTAGAGTTTTGTATTGAATGATCATTTCAAGTTCTTTCTTTCAGTGTTAAATCGAATAATTGAAGCGAATAATAGTACTAAATGAAGTCCAAGATCGTTTCTTGCATAGAAGCAAGTACTGCATATTGTCACAAAGCAAGAAAACAGTAAAATTTTACAGGTTTAAGCATCAAGCATCCTTTTTAGGGTTCCGTAGTCAACTAGGAACCCTTATAGTTTCGCCATGTCTGCCCGTCCGTCCGTCCGTCCGTCCGCGGATAATCTCAGTGACCGTTAGCACTAGAAAGCTGAAATTTGGTACTAATATGTATATCAATCACGCCGACAAAGTGGTAAAATGAAAAGTGGAAAAAAATGTTTTATTGGGGTACCTCCCCTATACGTAAAGTGGGGAGTGATTTTTTTTTTCATTTCAACCCTAACGTGTGATATATTGTTGGATAGGTATTTAAAAATGAATATGGGTTTACTACAATAATTTTTTGATAATGTAAATATTTTCGGAAATAATCGCTCCAGAAGTAAAAAAAAATGTGCCCCCCTCCCCTCTAACTTTTGAAACATAAGTTTTAAAAATATGAAAAAAATATCAAAAGTAGAACTTTATAAAAACTTTCTAGGAAAATTATTTTGAACTTGATAGGTTTAATAGTTTTTGAAAAAAATTTACAAAATAATTTCTGAACTAAGTTTGTAATTTAACCGTATAAGCAGGTGTTTATTGTACTTGTAATTTCTACAAAATCACAATGAAATGACGTGCTTTCAAATAAAGTAAAAACGGTGAAAATCGGTTCACGCAATAAAGAATTATCCCATAAAAATCATCTTCCATACTTTAAGCTCGCGCGCAATAGTTTACTTAATTTGCCAATAGATGTCGCTGTAGGTGGAACGCTCATATTATATCCTACATGGCGGTGTTATTTTAACTCTTAAGTGGGGACACTTTCTGTGACGGACGGAAAACTACGGAACCCTACACTGAGCGTGGCCCGACACGCTCTTGGCCGGTTTTTATATCAAGCCTTTGTAATGTTTTCCTTCATGTACCTAAGCTATGTATAAAATAAATAAACACCAAAATCTCACGTGAGTTTATTGATCAATCAACTATACAATTCGTACAATAGATTAAATAAGTATCTACCTAACATTGCCGTCAAACGAAATGATAAAAGGAAATCATAATAAATAGGAGTATACTGAGTAATATAATATACGTAAATTAACATGACTCTGTTATTTATACAGACAATGAAGCTAATCCTGTTCCATTCTTAACTGAAAAGTTGTATTTTCTGGTAGATATATGTAGGTAGGTACTCGTTTCCCTCGTCTAGCCTTATGATTTTAGCAATCAATGTAAGTATCAATGTTTCATTCCTTCCTGGATTTCAACTATTGTATTTTGACCGCATAATTTTCTATGTCATTTGTATATGTTGGTTATTTTAATACTTTTTATACTTCGCACCTTCTTTTTCAATGAAAAGTCATAAATATATCAGAATTATCAATTATTTTATTATTCAATGCAGAATTACAATTTTTATTAAAACATTTTCTACACCTCCTTTTGTAAGGCAATGTATGGAGATGATTACCCGATTATTGTATTATTACCGTAAAGTGAAAATTAATAAAATAATTCTGTACATGCAAGTTGACACTCTACTTTTATCTGATCTCAGTGCTATACTGGTTTGTTTACATCCGATGCAGTCGCGGCAGGATTAAGTTTATGGTCTTGTTTATCCGTAAACTTTCAACGACAACGATATGATCGAGCCATTTCCTGCTGCACCGAGTATCGTCGATACACTGGAACTGCTCTTGAATCTGCTCTACACGTAATACAGAAACTTAAGCTACTTACACACTGTGACATAAGACATACAGCTATTTAACAAAACTTGTGATTCTCAAAAATATCTGACCTAAGTAACTGATGTTTAAAATTTGGTATGCATATTCGGTTATTATGTTATTAATTACTTTACATAATATTACACAGTATAATATTTATATACTGGTTATTAGGTAACGGACCACCAGACGCTATGGAGATCCTAGGGACCTTGTTCCAGTAGTAGACCTTTTCCGGCTTACTCGTACATAATGATGAGGATGATTTAAGACAATGAACGGTAGTTGATGCTATTAATTTAAAGCGAGACGACAATAATTGTGGTGTTGATGCTATAACTATTTATATCATGTTGAACGTTTGTTTCACGCACATTATCAGCTTTAAAAATTAATCTTCTCTGGTGTTACTCATTGTTTTCATAACTAAATAAGAGAAAATACTGTGTAATCGAATTTCTTACCCGGAAATTTTCTGCTATGACGTCATAGATGACATGAAGGCCCAGCCATAAAGATCAAGTGCCGTTATTCAATATGGTGACGCTAGCTTCCGGCTCTAATGCATCGGTCCACATTCCGCAGTGACCCTTACTATGTCGGAATACAGGCTACTATGGCCTGACATGACTGTGTCTGTTTACGATTCTGAAATGTAAATGGCTAAGACAACTTGCCATGACTAGCCGGAGAGGTGGCGACAGTGTTCGGCGTAATTAACTACTTTTAATAATGAAATACTATTTAAATTACATGTAATTAAATTACTTGTAATTAAAATTCTTGCAATTAGTAATTGTAATAACAGGTTATTTTCAATTCAAATTACTTTTAACTGGAACTTCGATACCTCTGAAGCGATATGTTAGAGAGAAGTTAATTTGATGGTCTGTGCTTATTTTTGTAAGTTTTTTTATGACTGATCGTAAAAACAATCAAATTTAAAGAAAAAAAGTTTTGGTTAAAATTTTTTAATGTCCTGGAAAAAAATTGTTTGACCATTGTGGTTGAGTATATCGTTGAAAAAAGCGGTTTTGAAAAAAAGGTAATCTGACGTTTTGTGCTTCTTTTTAAGCCAGTTTCCGACAAAATGAAAACAAAAACCAAAAGTCCTTAAATATCTCCGCCGTCTGACACATCTACGTTGAAGTATATCGTTGAAAGAAACGATTTTGGGGAAAAGTTTATATGGCAATTGGTGTATCTTTTTAAGTTTTCATGTCAAGGTAAAGCGCCCGCCAGCGCCCTGGATGACTAGAGCTCGGATCGCGATGACGAGACGGGATCGGGCGTTTCACAAATTTAAACGTGATAAGTGCGATGAGAACTGGGCGTCATTTAAAATTGCTAGGAATCGGTGTAACATGGTGAGAACAGCTAAGCGAAAACATATTTTTCGGGTCGAGACGGCAACGGCTTGTCGCAGAGCTACGCTATAAGCATAACAACTGATAGAATTATGATATTTTGTTGCAATAAAATACCTTTGTTGAATTAATAGCAAGTTTGGAAAACGACGAGCATTGTTTTGCTTGGGAGTGGTCTTCGTTTGGTCCGTGTAGGTAGTCATTAAAATTGACGTTTCAATTTACCCTATTTTAAAGTAAGAAATGCGCCGGTAGTCATTAAAACTCACATTTACCCACCTGGTGACAGTATAAAAACCATGAGCACAGTACCTGTGCATTCATTCTTGATGCAGTCTTCGGACAGTCTTGATTCCCCTTCGACCGCGTACGCAACCAGAGATTCGTAACCAGTTGCGATCGAAAACTATTTCTGCCTTGTATGAAACCAGTTGCGATCAAAAACTAATTTCTACTTATTCGTAACCAGTTACGATCGAACAGTTTTCTTCTTTGTACGAATAAAAAAAATTATTAAAAAAAATGTTTGCACCCCCCCCCCCTCTATTTCCGCTCCAGTCCAAGTTGGGTCAGTTCGGGTTGCACAGGGCGGTTTCTCATCTTTTCAGGAGCTTAAATACCGTGACGCGAGCCATCCGGTTGCCTCGCGATCACTGAAACTACGCGTCATTGCTTTAACTATATAACTTAGACTTTGACTTAAGTTCCTATGTCCCCTGGATAATAGGGTGTTTATAGTCTTTGCTGACTTTTTGAACGGTCGAGAGGTTTCGTACAAAGAAGAAAAGTGTTCGATCGTAACTGGTTACGAATAAGTAGAAATTAGGTTTTGATCGCAACTGGTTTCGTACTAGGCAGAAATAGTTTTCGATCGCAACTGGTTACGAAGCTCTGGTTGCGTACGCGGCCGAAGGGCTTGATTCAGTACCCTTTTTGTGGCTTTGTTAGCCTAGCAGTCACTATCGTGTTTATTCTCATATAGACGGATCGGTTCGGTCGTTCAGAGTAATGGGTTGTATTTTGAGTAGCACACGGACGCCAGCTGGGAACTCTCCTCGTTTTCCTGATGCCTTATAAAATCAGGCAATGCTTTTCGTAGTTAAAGTGTTTAAGATAATTTTGTGATTAGAAAGTATTTTTGTATCTGTGTGATCTGTTTCATAGTGTAATCTACGCAATCTTCTAATAGTGTTTTAGATAACAAAAGATAAGTCCCGCTGAGTTTCTTCCGCTGGTTCTTCTCAGTTGAGGCTCACTTCCGAACCAGTGGTAATTTATTGCCCTCCCTTAATCTGGTTTAAAATGATTTGAATTCAATACAGTTATGAAACTAGTGTTTATGTTTTATTTCTTTACCGTGCGTCCGTGTATATAGTGTGTAATGGTTTAGAGTTAGGCTATCCTGATTCCTGATAGTGTCGGTCTTTGAGTTTCCGGAACCACTCGCACTACCGCTGCCATGCCACCTATCCTCGGCCTCCGCTCCGCCCGGTCCCGTCTCCGTTATATTTATAATAATATTGCCTCTTCGTCACCGGCCAATACGTGGAATTTTTTTTAAATTCTGGGAATTCGAAAACCCATCAACAAAAAAATCCTCTATAATCTGTCTCTTTAAATGATCTGAATTCTCACTTCTTCTCTAAATCTTGTTTTTTAGACCCTGTAACTCTAACTCAAAGCACTTCGTTTATCAATGCCCTGCCCTAGCTGTCCTTCAAAAACTCAATTCTCTTTGTCTCCAGCCACCGAGGATGAGGTCAGCGAGGCAATTATGGCGATTAAATCTAAGGCGATTGATCATGACAAAATTAGTAGGGTTATGATAGTCCACATCTTGGAATGTATTTTACCTGTGGTCACGCATATTGTTAACCTATCCATGCTTTCTGGTGTTTTTTCCGGGATTGTGGCGAAACGCTTACGTCATTCCACTACCGGAGGTCTCAAATCCGATCCTACTGGCAGATTTCCGTCCTATCTCCATATATCCATCTAAGGTTCTAGAACGACCGAATAAAAAATAAAAAGTTAATAAAAAAATTAAAAATGTCTAAGTCCACTATGCTCGCCCATCCACTATGCTCGTCTGTCCACTGTACTTACCCGTCCACTATGCTCGCCCGTTAAGTTAGATATCTCTAATTTGTAATAAAAAAATATAATTAATTGCCAATTTCAATTACAAATCTAAGCGGTAGGTATTTTAAATAACAAATTTTAACAAAAACCATTTTTTATTGCTATTTATAATTAAGGCCTCAATCACTTTTTCCGTGTTATTGCAATTGGTACTTGCAATTACTTTTTGTAATTGAATTTGTTAATTTGTAATGCAATTACTTTTTACCCTACACTGGATGGCGACAAAGCGTTAGGTACATACATTGTTAGTGTCATTTTCGAACGTAAACAGGGGAGTTGCGAAGACCGGACATGTTGGCGCCGACAACTGCTCAAGACATTGTTGACTTTCGATCTCTACTCTGAACTTTTGATGTTGATAAAAGGCCATGGCCAGCTACAGCTACTGTAATACAAGCTAGCTCAGCGGAAATTCATATTACAAAGCACCCAAACATCTGATTTAGAACCTTTCAAATATCTATTAACTGTTTTCATAAAGTGAAGTGGTTAAAATTTTATATATTTAAGTAAATGAAATGAAATTAAAAATAAACAGGTGGTACAAATAGCATCCTAATACACAGAAGAGCTCAGTGCTTTGCCTATTGGCATACAAAGTTATACTGTCTTAACTAATTTAATACCAATGCACTTTGTTAGTACTTAATTAAATAGAGATTATTAAATTTTAAAGATTATATACAGAAAACGAACTCAACATCATATTATAAATAACAGATTTAAATAATCACAGTATTTTGAAGGTTATAATAAACAATTTGAATGAAAATAAACATAGACCTCCATTAAAATTGCATATAATGTAATTCATAGGCTACATCTCCTTCCAATTACATTAAGTGCCAAGTCGGTAAGCACTTGTGAACCGTTAGTTGCAAATATCATCTGCGAATTATTTCAAGCAATTTATTGATGCAAATGTAATCGTCTTTCTTTTGTCTTTAATTTAACATTTTCCTTCATTCGACTTGTTTTTAGGGTTCCGTAGCCAAAATAGCAAAAACGGAATTCTTATAGTTTCGTCATATCCGTCTGTCCATCCGTCCGTCCATCTGTCCGTCCGTATGTCACAGCCATTTTACTCGGAAACTATAGATGTATATTAATAAAATTGAAATAAGAGGTGTATTTTTTATGCCGCTATTAGCTAGATAAAAGGTGTATTTTTAGGGGGGATTTACTCCATGTAAATAAAAAATAAATAAAAAATAAATCAACATGTTGCACATCAATTGATTGATTGATTGATTTTTAAAGACCTAAAAATAACATCGAGGTTTCTTTGAACAGTTAGTGGTTAAGTGAATATTTTCGGAAATAATCGTTTGGAAGTCTAAAAATTGTGTCCTCCCCCTGTAACTTTTGAACCGTAAGTCCAAAAAATATAAAAATTGGGAAGATTTATTAGCCTTATTACATACTTTCTAAGAAAACTATTTTGAACTTTATCGGTTCTGCCATTATCGAGTTGTCTTCAAAAACTTCTTCTATGGGAATCAGATACGACCTTTTGGTATTCGTTTGGTTCTTATTCCATCGAAAGTACGGAACCCTCCATTATGCGTGGTCCGACATGCACTTGGCCGAGTTTTTACCTTTAGAGCAAATGATTGTAAGTTCACAGTCCTCACTTGCCATGCTAAAAGTGTCCTAACTATTGTATAATGAAATCGTTTAAAATATTTATACTTCTTCGTCTCAAGCTCATCCCTTCCTTTGCGCTAATATTAAGAAACGTAATATGATCTTCATAATCTAGTAGATTCGGAAAAAAATGTAAAGACATTCAAATCACTCAATTTAAATAAAACGGAAGACGTATGGGGTACTAGGCCAAGCAAATAAGATCTATAAAAAGTGTTTTGAGGAATTAATTCCCAGCAGGCTGGAAATCGCTTTAATACCTGTATGTGGTCCTAATTGCATGTAATCCGAGTTTGCCCAATCCCACGAGGTGTGCATAACTTTTTAGCGAAATTTTTGTTCTTTGACAGTTTTTTGCTTGTAGCTCGAAATCGATACGTCCGACGGAAAATGTCATTCATTTCAATATTAAAGAGGGTTAAATTCTGCGTCGGTTGAGAAACTTATCTTTTAGTTCGGTTCAGCGGTACAGCCGAAATCAAAAGTTATATACCGGGAAAATGTCTCATTCAATTGAAAAACTAATATTTTGACTTACGTACAACATATCTTTGAAACAGATGACTCCTGTTGAAAAACCTATAGAATAAAAGTTGTAGAGAATATAATTTCGCGTTATATAGACATCTCAATTTTCAAATATAGTGATTTTGAAAGACTAAATTTGGCATGAATTTAAAATCTGTTTTTTATAAACTCTTCTGAGTTGCATATTTTCCATAAAATATGATGTGTGACGCCTACATTTAATGCATCGTTACAACTAAGAATATTTCAGTGCAAATTTTTAAAACGTACCCAATCAGAAAACTATTTATACACCGTGTTTTTATTATTATTTCTAAATTCCAAGGGTACATTCCTGAGAATCCTGAGCTTAACTTAAGCATATTTCTTAAAGACACCTGTGCCCTAATTTGCTCCCGTTCTGTGGTAATCGATATTTCTTTTTTGTCTCCGATTGTGTAAAAAATCAATAACTGTTGAACCTATTTAGATGAAACTTAGTACAGGGATAGTAATCCACTCCCCTTTTTACCTCTTAGGGAGGACTTCTAAGATAAAAACTATTCTATTTCCTTTTCCAGAACTTAAACTATGTCCATACCAAATTTTATCTATGGACTTAAATCAGTTCAGTAGATATTGATTCCCCATACAAAGAACTTTTTGCCCCCTTTCCACACCCTACACTATCCCTGAAAGGTGTGAAAAGGGGGCAAAAGTTCTTTGTATGGGGAATAAATATCCACTGAACTGATTTACTGGGATAAAAACTCCCCAGAACTCAAACTACTTTCATAGGTATCAAATTTCATCTAAATCGGATTAACTATATTAATAACTCTTCATACTAACTTCTTACCCACTTTTCAGCCCCTTAAGAGTTGGTATTTTGGGATGAAAACTACTTTTTATGTACTTTTTACGGACTCAAATTATCTCAATCTCTATACAAAGTTTCATGTAAGTAGGTTCAGCTGTTACTGATTGATTCCTCAATCGGTCCCTAAACCAAACAATTGAAAACTAGACATGTCAATGTAATTCCATTTCAAACATTAAAAGCCTGAGATACACAGGAAGCATATTGTATTGACTTAACACACAGGCACAGAAGAGATAATAGTATTTCATACAGAATGGCCACGCTCCGCCCCGCCCCGATCGGAATTACCTCACTCCGCGGCGGCCGTTTGGTAGGCCGTAGGTAGGCCGTCAGTCTGGTCGGCACTAGTCGGCAGCGCCACAGATTACTGAGTAGATACTACAGCGCGTCGGAGAAACAACGCAAAATGTCGCCGTATAAGGTGTACTGTCATGTTAATGGGTGTTTAGAAAGTAATTACAATAAGTGAAGTAGTTTTTTCGGTCGAATTAGTACGCTTTATCGTAAGTCGCACATTAATCCATGAGGATATATTACATGGAATAAAGCATATTTTTGTTGTTCAAAGTAGAAAAGACGTGTCATTGATGAAAAGTAATAAATTTGGCAGTAATTTTCATCTATATAACTTATTTACCAAAAATATTATATTACTAGCGACGCGCCCCGGCTTCGCACGGGATAAAAAAAATGGTTATTGTTGGTTATCCCTAAGATTTTTAAGGTGTATAATACTGTAGTATATTATTTTGATATATCTCGTAGGGTTCAGCCAGCGTTTGCAAAAAATGTGTTTATTTACGATATCACTTTAGAAACCACTAACATTATCAGTGTTTCTCTACTATGTTATTAATGTATTATACATATAAATGTTCCTCTAGAATCATTCTATCTATTTAAAAAAACGCATCAAATTCAGTTGCGTAACTTGCGTAGTTTTAGACGTTACGAGTTTACGACATCGACAGCGGAAACTACAAAAATAATTGAATGACAGCCCTGAGAATATACGCACACATTGAAGCGTGTACAGACGTGCCGTGCACTTATAGGCGCTCAAAAGAGTTTTGTAGTATGGCGTGTCCACCCTGTGACACAGGTGCATCATTTTGTAGCAGGTGCTCAGAGTAAAAAATTATTTAACGTAGGTTTACACAATTAGAAAGACATGAATGAAATATCGATTACCTCAGAACTGGAGCGAATCATGACACTGGCGTCTTTGAGAAATAAACTTAAGTTAAGCTCAGAAATATATCCTTGAAATTACCGGAAATAAAAAAAAACACGGTGTATAAATAGTTATCTGATTAGGTACGTTTTAGAAATTTACACTTAAATGTTCTTAGTTGTAACAATGAATTAAATGTACGCCTCACACATCATAATTATGGAAAATATGCAACTTAGAAGGATTTAGAAAAAAACCGATTTTGAATTCATGCCAAATTTAGCCTTTTAAATTGACTGAATTTGAAAATTGAGATGTCTATATATCGTGAAATTGTATTCTCTTCAACTTTTATTTTATAGATTTTTCAACAGGAGTCATCTGTTTCAAAGATATGTGGTATGGAAGTCAAAATATTAGTTTTTCAAATAAATGAGACATTTTCCCGATTTATAATTTTTGATTTTGGCTGTACCGCTGAACTGAATTATAAGTTAAGATGCTCATTCGACGCAGAATTTAACCATCTTTAATATTGGTATACATGACATTTTCCTTCGGACGTACCGTTTTCGAGCTAGAAGCAAAAAACTGACAAAGAGCAATATAATGTGCATAGTGTGCATAAATTTCGCTAAAAAGTTATGCACACCTTCTGGGATTGGGCAAACTCAGATCCCATGCATTTAGGACCAGGTGGAGGTATTAAAACGATTTCAAGCCTGCTGGGAATTAATTCTTCAAAAAAATCTAATTTTCTTAGCCTACACATCGGTTGTAGTCATCATAGACGTCATAGCGCCTTACTTAGCCTTAATGTATAACAATTCAGTTTCACAACGCGTTTTTCCAGATCTTATGAAATGTAGTAAAGTCATGCCTCTCTTTAAATCGGGTGATTCGCGTGATCCGAATAATTTCCGACCGATATCGATACTTCCTGTACTAAGTAAAGTTTTTGAAAAGCTAATGTTTAATTAATCTACTTCAACAGACATGGATTGCTTACAGTTTGGTTTCACAAAGGGACGTTGCATTGTAATGTGCCTAAATTTAAGAATAATTAACCCTTAGATCATTTTGTACACCTAAATGAAATAAAGAATTTTTGTATTTGTCGACACGGGCCAACGCGCTCAAATCGGGCCAAAGGCAGATTACCTACCTATCGACTAATTTTTCTAAATGAAGCTGGCCACGTCAGATATGCAACAATAATGAGAGCAACAAAACCCGTCTGGTTAGATTGCTATACTATCCTTGTTGCATCTGCATATTATATCAGTACGGGCATCTGACAGCTTTTGATGATTAAAGCATAAAATCAAGTTTCTTTTCTACATTTGATTTTTTATAAAAAATACTTTTTTACACATTCCCAAAAATATCACCTAAATTTTGGCAACTTTGGCAAGCTTTGACTTTCAAGCTTCGTGTTCACTGTGGCGACATCGTGTCACAGTGATAATTTAAAAATATTACCGTTGTTCGTCCTCTCAGTTGACTAGGAGAATCAGTGTCATCTCGCACCTCGATAGAGTGAACACAACCTGTCGACTGTCGTTATTGATAAGAGCACCACTATCAACCCCCTTTCTCGTAAAACTTAACTAGAATCAGTGTTGTGTGAGTAAACAATGCCGGCGATATCCAGGATCTGAGGTAACGGTTACTAGATACTCTAGCTAGCGACGAGAGACGGCAGCCTGAACTAACGGTCCCATAACGGAAGCCAACGATCTTGCACCACACAATCCACGGAAGGTAACTTCATATCACACGCTCGTAACTCTAGCTATTCCAGATCTCTAAAACTTTATACTAACTTTCTTGCTCAACCTATTTACTGTCCCTAAAGTACGCCCGGTTTTTCATTCCCCTTTTCGCGCTTTCGAAACTTCAGTCCTGTCACAATCGAACAGCAACTTATAAACATATATTGATGTCATATACAAAGGAAAAGTAACCTAGGCATCCGGTGCCCAGGGCTGGGATCGAACCAGCGTCTTCTGTATTCGCGGAAGACGCCCTATCCCCTAGGCTACCCGGATCACAGCGGCACCGGTCGAATTTTCCCGTGTATATGCAATCTTTGTAAACGTTAAGGCGCATTTTGGAAAATCATCTAAGGTACAAAATTATGAGTTATCAACCAACTTCAAGATTTCGATGGAGGAGGTTATAAATTCGTCGGGATCTTTGTTTTTGCTACTTTTTTAAATGCATGTTCACTGATTATTCGAAGACGAAGAAAATTCTTTTTTGTTTGAAAGAGTATAGAGTTCACAGTTGGTCCCATTGTAACCAGGTCAGGATTTGATGATGGGATCCTGGAGAAATCGAGGGATAATTTTCAACTGGTATAGGCACATCTATAGTGATTTGAGTATTTTTTACAGCAGTTCGAGCATTTGCTTTTGGAAAGGTGGAGGCTAAGTGAAGTCGCTTCTTTTTGTTAAAAATTATTTTGTTTTATTAACTCCAATCGGAACTCTTAGGAGTTCATCGAATGCGAGAAAGGTGGCGCTGCCGTCAATACAACTTGAAGAACAAATTAAATTAAAATATTTATTAAAAATAATTTGATTTGTTCTTCATGTTGTTTCGGCGACTTTTCTAAAATTTGATCTAGCTAAACATACTCTTGCTTAAAAAAAAATGAAAATGAAAAAAAAAACTGTCCTACTTATTCCTTAGACGACTCAATGTTCAACGTATTTATACATTTTTCTCGTTGTGTTTTATTAATTTAATCAAATTATATTTTAAGTACCTCTGGGTATATTTTAAAATTGTCATACATACTAGTAAAATGTTATCATAAACATCTAGTGAGCAATACATAAGAAAAATTACTTTAATGTATTGGACAATAATGTCTGATGTGTTTAATTTTATGAAATGTTTTGAAAAAGAGTTCCAGATAAATAAATAAATAAATATTATAGGACAATCTTACTCAAACCGACCTAGTCCCACAGTAAGCTCAATAAGGCTTGTGTTGTGGGTACTAGACGACGATATATATAAAAGATAGATATAGATAAATACTTAAATACATAGAAAACATCCATAACTCAGGTACAAATATCTGTGATCAACACACAAATAAATGCCCTGACCAGGATTCGAACCTGGGACATCCTGTTTCGTAGGCAGGGTCACTACCGACTGGGCTAGGAGGCCGTTAACGGAGGGCGTTAAGATAGTCAATAACATTACAAAAAACAGGCCAAGAGCGTGTCGGGCCACGCTCAGTGTAGGGTTCCGTAGTTTTCCGTCCGTCACAGTAAGTGTTCCCACTTAAGAGTTAAAATAACAGCGCCATGTAGGATATGATATGAGCGTTCCACGTACAGCGACATCTATCGGCAAATTAAGTAAACTATTGCGCGCGAGCTTAAAGTATGGAAAATGATTTTTATGGGATAATTCTTTATTTCGTGAACCGATTTTTACCGTTTTTACTTTATTTGAAAGCACGTCATTTCATTGTGATTTTGTAGAAATTACAGGTACAATAAACAGCTGCTTATACGGTTAAATTACAAACTTAGTTCAGAAATTATTTTGTAATTATTTTTCAAAAACTATTCAACCTATCAAGTTTAAAATAATTTTCCTAGAAAGTTTTTATAAAGTTCTACTTTTGAGATTTTTTTCATATTTTTAAAACTTATGTTCAAAAGTTAGAGGGGGGGGGACACATTTTTTTAACTTCTGGAGCGATTATTTCCGAAAATATTTACATTATCAAAAAATTATTTTAGTAAACCCCTATTCATTTTTAAAATACCTATCCAACAATATATGACACGTTAGGGTTGAAATTAAAAAAAAAATCACTCCCCACTTTACGTATAGGGGAGGTACCCTAATAAAACATTTTTTTTCCACTTTTTTTTTACCACTTGGTCGGCGTGATTGATATACATACTTACTTCACTGGCTCAGTGACCCAAAACGGATCTTGGCCTCTGACACAAGAGACCGCCACTCTGCCCTATTCTGCACCACTTCACGCCAGTCCGGTACTCCAAGGGCGGATATATCTTTCAGGGCTTCGTCGCTCCATCGGTATCTGGGGCGTCCAGACGGAGGCTTTCCCCCCGGGTGCCCCACATACGCCCAAAATTAGTACCAAATTTCAGATTTCTAGTGGTAACGGTAACTGAGATTATTCGCGGACGGACGGGCAGACATGGCGAAACTATAAGGGTTCCTATAGTTGACTACGGAACCCTAAAAAGGTTAGTAAAATGTGATTATCTTAGGTTCATAAGTACCTCTATCCTGTAAAAATTCTGATAGTTAAAAGACAGTTAATGTATTTATCAAAAGTTATTAATTACACTATTCTGTTATTACCTCGCAAGTGTGTTGAAAAACGTCGTATGAAATGCGTATGCATCATTCACTCACGTGCATTCGTGCGCGCAATATCGCTTCGTGTGTAATGATCAACTTAGCACACTTGTATCATAATGTATTATGACTTATATACAAATTAACAATATTTTTTTTTATACTTATCTCACTTATTTACCTCTACAAGTAAATATCGCAAAACAGCTATTAAATTACGGTGAATTATTAATAAAAGAAACATGAAATCAAAAAAGTGTTTAAACATGCAGTTTAAAAAGAAACTGATCTTTGAAAATATGTATACAAACTAATATAAGTTTTGTTAGTTACTGCAAAATGGTATCGAAAAGTTGAGCAATATCGAAAAAACCGGCCAAGTGCGAGTCGGACTCGCGCACCGAGGGTTCAGTACAAACCTGTATAGGTATTTATATAGGGGTAGTAACTTTAAAATTATTAAAATAATAGTTTTCGATACAAGTGCGAGAAGTATGTCATTTTGCACGAGTACCGAGGTTACTTGGCCCGTGCCGAGAGGCGAGGGTCAAGACTCGGGACGAGTGAAAATGACACTTCTGCACGTGTGTCGAACAACATTTTTTAATACAATTGCGAAAAAACTACAATGAAATAATAGTAGATTGTTTGACAAGGGTCTAAAGTAGGCCATATTACCACCAGATGGTTATTTTCCCGACCGAAGTGACGGAAAATTGTTCGAGTGGTAATATGGCTTTTAGACCACAGTAATGCAATGTTTCACTTCGATTGCGAGAAAATATCATAAAAATACTTATTATTTACGCACAATAATTAAACTAAGTTGAAATTATTCTTAATATTATTCTAATTAAACTTGACGGTCTTTTAATTTTTTTAACTTCTTTGACATAGATACAAAATATCAATACCGCGAATAAATGCCACAGACGACGGTATAATTAGCTCTTTAAAACAGCTATTAGACATGGCAATTTGTAGGGCCCAACCTGTTGTGTACCCTGCCTCTCCCACACCCTCCTTCAGCTCCCTACGGGCCCAACCTCCTATTACACCTCCCAACACAACAGGTTGGGCCCTACAAATTGCCATGTCTAATAGCTGTTTTAACAGTTTAAACACACTTTAAAGCGTTTCCCAAAAAATAAATCTTTTTTAATGATTGTGAAGTAGGAACTAAAAAACACCTCATGTTTTGAGAAATAAATTGCGTTTCCTGATTGGTCGATTTTAACATTGCTGTATTCTGATTGGTTGATATTAAATACAATGTTTTTTTTTAAGGACTTAAATTATTTACACAGTATACGCATCAAAAAAGTATCTAGCGTTCCGATTAACTCTATATGTGTTGTGATTGGTGGATTTAATATAGTGAAGTGTTCTGATTGGTCAATTTAAAATGCAATATATCTACAAATCGTGCGTAAAATCAAACTTTACGCACGATTTGCAGATCAGATTACTTTTTAGCACTAGTGCATAAAATCAAACTTTACGCACGATTTGCAGCTACATAAAGTAAACTTTTTGAGCAATTGTATTAAAAATATTTTTATTATATGATGTAACTAAAAAATTACGGTTTTCGCAATTTTTCCTTTATCTGTGCTATAAGACGTTACTTCGTACCAAATTTCAAGATTCTGAGTTCACGGGAAGTACCCTGTAGGTTTTGATTCCCTTGTGAATTTCGAAAATTTGCAGCTTAACGGCTGTTTCTTTTGATTGCGTTGGCTTAGAAGTTTGATTTTTTCACAGCTCCAAGGGACAATAGACCTGAGTATTTGATATAAATTTCAGCTTGATGCCTCCACGCGTTCCTGAGAAAAAACCGGCCAAGAGCGTGTCGGGCCACGCTCAGTGTAGGGTTCCGTAGTTTTCCGTCCGTCACAGAAAGTGTCCCCACTTAAGAGTTAAACTAACACCGCCATGTAGGATATAATATGAGCGTTCCACCTACAGCGACATCTATCGGCAAATTAAGTAAACTATTGCGCGCGAGCTTAAAGTATGGAAGATGATTTTTATGGGATAATTCTTTATTACGTGAACCGATTTTCACCGCTTTTACTTTAGTTGAAAGCAAGTCA
This sequence comes from Pammene aurita, assembly GCA_947086415.1. Classification (NCBI taxonomy): domain Eukaryota; kingdom Metazoa; phylum Arthropoda; class Insecta; order Lepidoptera; family Tortricidae; genus Pammene; species Pammene aurita. Next base: position 6,673,011 of record OX352310.1, on the reverse strand, counting down.
TTTCATTGTGATTTTGTAGAAATTACAAGTACAATAAACACCTGCTTATACGGTTAAATTACAAACTTAATTCAGAAATTATTTTGTAAATTTTTTTCAAAAACGATTAAACCTATCAAGTTCAAAATAATTTTCCTAGAAAGTTTTTATAAAGTTCTACTTTTGAGATTCTTTTCATATTTTTAAAACTTATGGTTCAAAAGTTAGAGGGGGGGGACACATTTTTTTTAACTTTTGGAGCGATAATTTCCGAAAATATGTACATTATCAAAAAATTAATTTAGTAAACTCCTATTCATTTTTAAATACCTATCCAACAATATATCACACGTTAGGGTTGAAATGAAAAAAAAAATCACTCCCGACTTTACGTATAGGGGAAATAAAACATTTTTTTCCACTTTTTATTTTACCACTTTGTCGGCGTGATTGATATACATATTAGTACCAAATTTCAGCTTTCTAGTGCTAACGGTCACTGAGATTATCCGCGGACGGACGGACGGACGGACGGACGGACGGACGGACGGGCAGACATGGCGAAACTATAAGGGTTCCTAGTTGACTACGGAACCCTAAAAAGGGTGTTGACAGACGGACGGACGGACGGGCGGACGGACGGACGGACGGACAACAAAGTGATCCTATAAGGGTTCCGTTTTTTTCCTTTCGAGGTACGAAACCCTAAAAATAACTAATATCGATCTGAATGGATACCGTACCGTCTCCATGCTGTCGTTGAGAAAATTATAGGATGTTGTTAATTTTAAACAATTTTATTTAATGTCAAGTAAGTCGTGAATCGCGGTGCACTAATTTCCTCCCATCCAGTTTCTCCTTAATAAAAATATCGATGTAGCCATCTAACACTCGCTCACTGGTGCGCCAGTTGGTAACGTTTACGAAAAAGCGACCCTTGGAGAACGGGAATGTCCTGAGCAGCGGCATGTCCGGGAGTGACATGTCTACGAAATGGTACTCGCCCTGAAAAGTTCATTTAAGATTATACAAAAACATCCATTTAATAAGAGCAACATAACCAAACATCCTGATTAATGTTATGAATATTCCAATTACATAATTGACATTTATTATCTCATTTCTGTCTGATACATGCAAGGAGATTACATGTCTGACAATAGGCTACTCTCCTATGAAGTCAATCAGCTACTCTTTAGGAAACTTCAAAACGATTTGTTACTATGGACTTTATATAGGAGACTAATATTGTGAGGTCACAATACTATATGACAAATACATCTCTTTTATAAAAGTTTAAACCATAATAAAATCCTCCGGTGTCCGAGGCCAGATTTGAACTGGCGTCTTCAGCTTTCGCGGCTGACGTCCTGACCACTAGACCACCCGGTCACGGCGGAACTTGACAAATTTTCTCATGTATATGCAATCTCTGAATTTTGAAACGGCTAGGCGCCGTTGACCATACTCTAAGGGCATGCACCATCTCTCTCGCTATACCAGAATCACGTAAGAGATTCGGATAGGAGGTGCAAGCACGTACTGCGCATGCCCTTAGAGTATGGTCAACGGCGCCTAGCCGTTTCAAAATTCAGAGATTGCATATACATGAGAAAATTTGTCAAGTTCCGCCGTGACCGGGTGGTCTAGTGGTCAGGACGTCAGCCGCGAAAGCTGAAGACGCCAGTTCAAATCTGGCCTCGGACACCGGAGGGTTTGGTCACTTTTTCTGAAGTATATGACATCTATTTTCAATTTATGTATAGTAGTGTAACTACTTAAAAAAAAATTGCAAATCAAAAAATATCTAACAAAATAATTTGATTTGCTTCAAGATTCATAGATGGCAGCACCATCTCTCTCGCTATACCAGAATCACGTAAGAGATTCGGATAGGAGGTGCAAGCACGTACTGCGCATGCCCTTAGAGCATGGTCAACGGCGCCTAGCCGTTTCAAAATTCAGAGATTGCATATACATGAGAAAATTTGTCAAGTTCCGCCGTGACCGGGTGGTCTAGTGGTCAGGACGTCAGCCGCGAAAGCTGAAGACGCCAGTTCAAATCTGGCCTCGGACACCGGAGGGTTTGGTCACTTTTTCTGAAGTATATGACATCTATTTTCAATTTATATATAGTAGTGTAACTACTTAAAAAAAAAAAAAATTGCAAATCAAAAAATATCTAACAAAATAATTTGATTTGCTTCAAGATTCATAGATGGCAGCACCATCTCTCTCGCTATACCAGAATCACGTAAGAGATTCGGATAGGAGGTGCAAGCACGTACTGCGCATGCCCTTAGAGTATGGTCAACGGCGCATAGCCGTTTCAAAATTCAGAGATTGCATATACATGAGAAAATTTGTCAAGTTCCGCCGTGACCGGGTGGTCTAGTGGTCAGGACGTCAGCCACGAAAGCTGAAGACGCCAGTTCAAATCTGGCCTCGGACACCGGAGGGTTTGGTCACTTTTTCTGAAGTATATGACATCTATTTTCAATTTATATATAGTAGTGTAACTACATAAAAAAAATTTGCATATCAAAAAATATCTAACAAAATAATTTGATTTGCTTCAAGATTCATAGATGGCAGCACCATCTCTCTCGCTATACCAGAATCACGTAAGAGATTCGGATAGGAGGTGCAAGCACGTACTGCGCATGCCCTTAGAGTATGGTCAACGGCGCCTAGCCGTTTCAAAATTCAGAGATTGCATATACATGAGAAAATTTGTCAAGTTCCGCCGTGACCGGGTGGTCTAGTGGTCAGGACGTCAGCCGCGAAAGCTGAAGACGCCAGTTCAAATCTGGCCTCGGACACCGGAGGGTTTGGTCACTTTTTCTGAAGTATATGACATCTATTTTCAATTTATATATAGTAGTGTAACTACTTAAAAAAAAAAAAAATTGCAAATCAAAAAATATCTAACAAAATAATTTGATTTGCTTCAAGATTCATAGATGGCAGCACCATCTCTCTCGCTATACCAGAATCACGTAAGAGATTCGGATAGGAGGTGCAAGCACGTACTGCGCATGCCCTTAGAGTATGGTCAACGGCGCCTAGCCGTTTCAAAATTCAGAGATTGCATATACATGAGAAAATTTGTCAAGTTCCGCCGTGACCGGGTGGTCTAGTGGTCAGGACGTCAGCCGCGAAAGCTGAAGACGCCAGTTCAAATCTGGCCTCGGACACCGGAGGGTTTGGTCACTTTTTCTGAAGTATATGACATCTATTTTCAATTTATATATAGTAGTGTAACTACTTAAAAAAAAAAAATTGCAAATCAAAAAATATCTAACAAAATAATTTGATTTGCTTCAAGATTCATAGATGGCAGCACCATCTCTCTCGCTATACCAGAATCACGTAAGAGATTCGGATAGGAGGTGCAAGCACGTACTGCGCATGCCCCTAGAGTATGGTCAACGGCGCCTAGCCGTTTCAAAATTCAGAGATTGCATATACATGAGAAAATTTGTCAAGTTCCGCCGTGACCGGGTGGTCTAGTGGTCATAATAAAATCATTTAAAACGCAAACACATGTTATACCTGGATTTTCCCATGTATTTTTGAAATTTTGATTTTAGAATGCAACGAATCAATTAAGTTTATCTATTGGAAAGTCCGCAATTGAAATTCTAGTTGTATTTATGAAATTTGTAAATAAAAAGGTAGGTAAAATATTCAAAATATTCAATGGGATTACGAATAGTAACTAATAAGTTACTAATCAGTTAGGAACTTTGCTGTGATAGAAAACTCACTGGTACTGTCAATATGTCTAAAACTCCTCACCTTGGGAAACGGACATGTTTTTATAGGAAAGAACTTCAACATGACCGGCAAGAAGGTCTTCTCCATTTTCATCCAATCGCATAGTTTATAGTGAGCTTCTAGAAAACCACGGCGGAACTCATTGCTCATCAACTCGAACACGTAGGCATCCAACTGAAGTTTGAAGCAAAAATTTATTAACAAAGGGGTACAGATTAAGTGTTGGAAGAACGTTTCAGAATTTGGCTCAAATCTGGGTGTCCTTATTAAATAGTGCATACGGTCAAGTAAAGTTTAAAAGGCACTCGTACTTTAGTGCTAGTGGAATTTCTAATGTCGCTTATCTGCTGGCTATCTAGGCGCATTTATACTCAAGTTTGATAGGCAAAGCAACTTGGCCTCATGATGTACTTGAGTGAAATCAGATGGATTTACGGTCAGATATTTGAATGTTAATAAATAAAAAAAAAAACAACAGGGTGCACTTCGGGAGTGCCGGCAGAAGTGAAAACTTGAATATTAACGTTGTGCATTTTTATATTTTGGAATGGTTAGGGAACAATTTTGCACGAATTGCTTTAATTATCAGTATAAAAGTACTAACATTTATGTGGTAAAATACAATATTCATTTATTGCGCTATCGTTTACAAACATGACAATTTATATTACATTAAAAATTTAACACTTCAGAACTGTTACAATTATTTATTCGACCAGGTCACGTGTCCGTCTTACGAATTTCCAATCTGACGAATCTGTCGGTCACGTGACCTGTCGCGAGTTTAACATTTTTTCCCTATCACAAAAAGTGCACAGCGCTGCTAAAGAAGTTTTCACTTCAAAAAATGTATGCAGAATTGCCAATCATCTTTACTCAAATCTGTATTTAAGTATAGTAAAAACTAACTGATATTTCGTTTCCAAAGTCGACTAAACAGTTGGAGTGTGCGCTAACATAGTGTATAGGGTCTCGGCGGTTACGTCTCTGTGCAGTGAGGTTGATGTATGAATAGTATTTCGGGTTCCAGTACGTCACGTTTGGATGCTCAAAGTCCATGTAGAATTTCTGAAAAATGGGTATTACATTATTTATTTACTAAGAGTAGGACATTTAAAGTCCTGGATCGTTGATGCCGTGATACTATCACAAACGGTAGGTGTATTTAAATTTATTTGCTGTGTATGATTGGTAAATGTAAAAAATATACATACCGTTCCGATGCACTGAAGAATGCTTGCTGCGTAGATGGTGGCCATAAATATGAAGTACCACATCTTTTGGTAGACTTAAACTTATCCAAGCTCATCTGTAAACATCACTGTAAACAATAGTAGTTTATGTAACTGTTAAGTAATAAGGGTTCTTAAAATACGAGTGTGGTTTTATGAAACGAGCCGCAGACGAGTTTCATAATAAGATCACACGAGTGTTTTAAGGCCTAATTACGTCCAGTTGCATACACTGCTTTATCTACACTCATATTACATATATACATTAAATTAGGTGTTCGGAAACCATAGAATGACCGCCATTGCACCGCCATGGCCAACTCGATTGTGCCGGCGGTCGCGCGGGCGCGTGCCGTTGGTCAGGAAGGAGCACAGGATTTACATTATGTTATCAAATTCGATGTTCGGAATTTTAAACTCATAACGTATCAATATATGAGCATGTGAAGTTAAAATTACGTTACTGCCACAGATAAAAAGCTTATCATAGTAAAATCGGTTGTGGTAATGCTAGCCATTGCCTACCGTTTTTGAACACGTTTTAGAGGACTTACAGTGTGAGTGTAGATAAAATAGATTATTCATTTAAATTACGCATCACGCAAAATGTTATATGAAAGCAGATAAATCCTACTGATCTATTAATAAATATCGCAGTGATGTGATTTTGATGATTTTGATGCTGAGTAAAACGAGCCAAGTTAGTTGTTTACGTATATCGCTGGTGTAATACCAAACCTTTGCTGAAAATCACAGCCAAATTGGACAAGCTCTTTGAAATATATGAGAACATTCGTTTAAATGCACAAATACACACATTAACAAACAAGCTTTCACCCTAAATTCATACACCGTATCCGATCCGTTGGGGAGGAAAAGGGAAAGTACCGCGTACCGTGACTTTAGAACTTGGCCTGTCACATCACATTTATAATAAATGTGCTTGTTTCAGAATGGTTATTAACCAATGCACACGCGCAGTGACAAGATGGTTGGAAGTGTGGGCACCTTCACTTTGCTGATCGCAGTGACGTCCGTGGCCGCACTGGCTAAGGAATTGGTCAGAAAGTTTTTCAATTAAATACGGTAACTTGTCAAAGTCGAGATAAACAATTTACAACAGTCATAGCATAACAGCAAAAGTGACTTTCACCCTTAGCAAAAACTAATTGTTTCGGTACAGTGTCCGATTAAACAGTATTGTGAACCAGTCCAATAAACAGTATTGCAAACACTAAATCATTTACCGAGGTCCAGCCAGGTCAATAAGTATTGATGCATGATGCTAATAAAAACCGGCCAAGAGCGTGTCGGGCCACGCTCAGTGTAGGGTTCCGTAGTTTTCCGTCCGTCACAGTAAGTATCCCCCCTTAAGAGTTAAAATAACACCGCCATGTAGGATATGATATGAGCGTTCTACGTACAGCGACATCTATCGGCAAATTAAGTAAACTATTGCGCGCGAGCTTAAAGTATGGAAGATGATTTTGATGGGATAATTCTTTATTGCGTGAACCTATTTTTACCGTTTTTATATTATTTGAAAGCACGTCATTTCATTGTGATTTTGTAGAAATTACAGGTACAATAAACACCTGCTTATACGGTTAAATTACAAACTTAGTTCAGAAATTATTTTGTAATTTTTTTTCAAAAACTATTCAACCTATCAAGTTCAAAATAATTTTCCTAGAAACTTTTTATAAAGTCCTACTTTTGAGATTTTTTTCATATTTTTAAAAGTTATGGTTCAAAAGTTAGAGGGGGGAGGACACATTTTTTTTACTTCGGGAGCGATTATTTCCGAAAATATTTACATTACCAAAATATGATTATAGTAAACCCCTATTCATTTTTAAATACCTATCCAACAATATATCACACGTTAGGGTTGAAATGAAAAAAAAAATCACTCCCCAATTTACGTATACGCGAGGTACCCTAACAAAACATTTTTTCCACTTTTTATTTTACCACTTTGTCGGCGTGATTGACATACATATTAGTACCAAATTTCAGCTTTCTAGTGCTAACGCTCACTGAGATTATTCGCGGACGGACGGACGGACGGGCAGACATGGCGAAACTATAAGGGTTCCAAGTTGACTACGGAACCCTAAAAAAGATGACCTTTAATATGACCAATTTTGTTATTGGTTATTAGCTACAATAATACATGCCTAATTAGCTATTCCTTTGTGGAATGTATTTCATTACATCCGGCGTATAATATTTCTTATCGGTTTGTTTGTAAGCAATAAAATGTGTTCCGTTTTACGCAGCAAGGGTAAAAGGCTAATAAAAGGCAAAGGATAATAAAATGTGGACAATTTTTTTAGGCAAACATTTCTGATTGGACAATATTGGTCTAATAAACTGTAATATATGTCATATGTCGAACGGCCTCCTAACCCAGTCAGTAGTGACCCTGCCTACGAAGCAGGAGGTCCCGGGTTCGAATCCTGGTCAGGCCATTAGTTGTGTGTTTATCATAGATATTTGATCCTGAGTTATGGATGTTTTCGATGTATTTAAGTATTTATCAACATTTATCTATAATATATATTGTCGTCTAGTACCCATAACACAAGCCTTATTGAGCGTACTATGGGTCTAGGTCGATTTGTGTAAGATTGTTCTATAATATTTATCACTACATAGTATAAAATAAGTCGCTTTCCGCTGTTTGTCCCTATGTATGCTTAGATCTTTAAAACTAAGCAACCGATAGAGTGATTCAAGAGGAAGGTTTATATGTATAATACATGCATAATATAGTAGAGACACACTGATGATTTTAGAGGTTTCTAATGTGATGTCGTAAATAAACCCATTTTTTGCGCTTACATTGCAAACGCTGGCTGAGTCCTAAGAGATAGATCAAAATAATGTACTACAGTATTGTACATATTAAAAAGGTCTACAAAAACGTAAGCGATGGTATATGTCTAAAGATGGTATATCTCTTAGGGATAACCCACAATAACCATTTTTAATCCCGCGTGCGAAGCCGGGGCGGGTCGCTAGTTATTTATGTATACTATACTTCAGAAAAAGGGACCAGTCCTCCGGTGCCCGATGTCATTTGAGCTTTCACGGCTGACGCCCTGACCACTAGACCAACAGATCACGGTGGAACTAGTCGAATTTTCTCAAGTATATGCATCTCTAAATTTGAAACGGCTATATAATATTTATATATGGTAGTTTTGCTATTTAAAAATTGCAAATAAAAATAAATCAACAAAATAATTTGATTTGCTTAAAGATTCAATATGAGACTAACCTATAACATAATCCTACTCGTATATACATATTAATGAATTTTATTTGTAATGATATTTTTAGTATTTTTATTGACGTCGACATTTCTTTTTAATTTTAATTATAGTTTAATTTTCTGTGGCATGTTTTAATTATAATATTCCTACGGATCATGGTTATCTGAATATAAATGCTTATTTATTTATTTATACTTTTCAAGCTATATTGTACACTAATGAACTATGAAATCATTTCCATTTAAACAGTGTACCTATTTTACAAAAAAATATAATCTACACGAATGTGTTTTTTCTAGACATACTACATAGACGTGGAACGCATAAGCGTGACGTATGTGAACTCGAAATACTATGCGTTTGTGAACGTCTCAGCGCGGCGCTTCGGGCGCTGGGACCCCATCCACTACATCCACGTTCACGGAGAAACCTTGGCGCCTTTCGGTAATAACGCAACTGTGAGTCACTTTATCTAGTTTGACATCTTTAGCTAGTTTGGCATCAGTACCACAATCACAATACAAACAAGTTTATCGGCGTTAATGCACTTATGTATATTTCGCATTGCAATTTCCATACAACTTATCAACGTAGTCCCACAAAAGAATCACATACAGCCAAACATATCCTCCTGGATCCTGGAGGTATCGATTCTGTCAAAACTGATATTTTATTCAAAAAATCGATTAAGTATATAACCTCTATACCTCATGAATCAACCTACTAACTAGAAATCACAGTTACAATTTTATCTTGAGTCTGACATTTCTTAGGACATTTTTATCCTACCATATAGTTTAGTTTTAAATTCAGTGACTTAAATCTTCATTCTTACTTTAGGAAATTTTCATCTTACCTTAAATATTAGTTTTTAGTTCAGTCGTTACCAAAATCAGTCAGTCAATATCAGTAAATATTTTAAAAGTGACACAAATCTGTTCTCAAAAATAATCATCTTAATTAACAATATAAAATAATAAGACTCATAAAAATTTACTGTTCTTTGGTATGAAAATAGGTATAACAGTTTATCTGAATAGTTATAGTCTCTGAATATTCCTTCTGCTGTCGAAGAACATACATCTGGCGGTAAAAAAGATGAAAAAAACTTCGTTTTTAAAATTGTATGACAAATTTGGAATGCACTGCTTATTTCACTTCGTAAACATGGACTACAATATCTTGAATCCCCTCTATTTCTATTTCCAGAGCTAGGCTAGGAACCGCCAAGGTTATATCTTCTGACAACCTTTGAATACTTTCAAAAATATCGCTAACTTCGTCATCGCTTTCCGATCCATCTGAATCGGAATGGTTTGGTACATCTGTACTGGAACCATTTCGTTCAAGATTACTTCTGACATGAAACATTTTCGCCTTAGGAAAGACCGTCGGATTTATCGAAGTTAAGGTATTCCTCTATTTCACAGTCCTTTAAGCCTGAAAATCGGTACTAAAACGTAGTTAACTTTCATGTGAAATCAAAAAAAAATACAGTATTGAGACCGGTTGTACTCGTACGAGAACATAAATTACTTGTTTAAGTCCGCGCGTACTCGCACGGGTACATAAACTTCAAAGCTATATAAAGCTAAAGTTTTTCAATTTTATGGAGGAAATCTACTTACCAACATATGAAATACATCATATATTTACTAATAAAAACCAAACAAAAATATATAATTAGACTTTCATTGAGATAAATTTGGATTTACTTACCGCGGAGCATGGTGTGGCCGGTAGTGTCAGATGTCTAAGACGCACTGTTCGCTGATTGGCCATCTGTGACTCGGTGTTTATTTTATCAGGTTGACAGTTTCGTTCGGAAACGTTCTATGCGTGCAAACTTGTTAAGCAGGTTTGACATTTGACAGGAGATTTTTTTAAATCTTATGTCCTCAAGTGAGGACCGGGGGATCCAGGAGGATATATTTAATGGCTATTAGGGTGTGTCATTTTCAAAAAAAGTTGAATTTCCATGTGTAATACCTTTCAAAAGTTGCCTTCTAACATTCTATTACGATTTCCATTAAAAAAGCATTTTAGATAGGACACTTTTAGGTCGCTCATTGACCTTGAAGTTGAAAAAAAAACACAAATGAACTAAATATTTATTTGCATATATTGTGTCTTCTATCTAATTAAAACTAGCAAAAACGTGATAAAAACAATGAAAAAACCTTAAATACAGTCAATAATTATAAAAAACATATACTAAGACCCGTGATTTAAAGTTAGACCTACCCTCTTTTACATCGGTAAATGTCATTTCTCACAAGTTTCGATCAGACGATACCCTTATTATGTTACTAGTATTTTATGGTTTTCTTCGTGTCTTTAGTGATTGAGTTTAGTTTTGTGATATAATATTTGAATAAATACTGTAACTTAGGGACCAAATAAGTTTGTTTTCTGTGATTTTGCCTTTGCGGCACTTGATTGGACATTTCGACGGAAAAACTACAGGACCGAAATCTTTTTCTGGGCCAATTGGTGCAAAGTTGCCAAATTGTGAAAGTAAACCTATAACGGAATTTAACCCGATTCTTGTAAACCTTCCGAATCTTAAGATTCGATTAAATGTAAAGTTAAGTACAGATCAACAATATTTGTACGACATATGTGTTGCCGTGTCAGCTGGAGTCGTTAGTACGAATTTAGCAAAACACAATCCGGGGAAAATGTCACACGCAAAGTGGCTCACAACTGCTAACAGAATACTGCGTCTCTATGTGTCAACTATACGTCCAACTGCTGCCTTAGTATTTTTGGCAAAGTATATCTGTAAAACTTATGCCCCTACCTGGTTTCAGATAAAAATGAATCAAAGTTGTAAAGATGGTGCAAGAAATTTGTGAAACCACAAATTTCAATTCATTGAAAGCACTAGAGATCTCCCAGACGACATTAAAGCTGTAATTAATCCAGTAATACAGCGTAATGCGTATTCGCACACCCAGAAAACCTACTTTTGTCGATGCTAACAGATGAGAAAAAGCACATTCGAAAACTTGCTTGTATGATAATTCTTAAAGCTCGTGCTGCGAAGGACACACAAAGGGTGTAAGATCTTTTCACATCCCCAAGATCAACTTTGGTGCGACAGAGTATTATGACATGATTGACTGGCAGGATAAAAAAATGTAGTAACACAGCCGCCGTTGTTGCATCTGGTGGAAACCAGCGAACTCGAAGCCATAGTTAACATGGGAAATTCAGAAACCGTTGAATTTCCAAAGTTTCCATGCCACACGCAATCCGTGGAAAGGTGCGTCAAACTAACGACTGAAGCTGCTGGATCTGTGACTGGAAATAAAGCTAGAGAGGGCTATATTTTATCTAAAATAAATTCAAGAAAACGCATGCCCAAATTTAATTCAAAACAGGGTTTTCATTAGAGTCGTCACTTAAAAAAATATAAAATATTCCGTCTTTTTGTAATATGATATAACAATAAATAATGGAAATAAATCTCTATTTGGTATTTTATTTATTACTACTCACATAATTTTGAGTACTAAACATGTTTCACTAACAATTAAAAGTAATTTATGGTTTTGGGAGTCATACACATATTTACTAATATTGCATTTTTTCTTGAACTTCAACTTGTTTGAGCAAGCTAAAAGTATATGAAAGTCATTTATTTTTGTACATATTATGTCATCTCGAGCCTCTATGCAACTTTTGATAACTATTAGAAGTCGGGAAAAAAAAAGTTTTTTTTTCTCCATACTAGTGACACACCCTAATGGCTATATAGGGTATTGTGTACAAAAAAAAGAAAAAAATCTAGTGTTGGCAGACAAATAATGGAAAAGAAAAAAGTAAAAGAGCTCGTATTTTCTTTTTTGTTTTAGGTTGGTATATTAATTTGTAAATAGTTTGAGCATTTGGCAAACTTTTTATTTTTTATTATTGAATTAGCGTTCAATCCAATAATAGACGGGGGCTAAAAAATTTTACCTTGCATTAAATCCTATACTTTTGGAAGCTTTTTCTAGTTATTAAGTAGGGTAGTCAGATTCCCACTACACATTTTTCCCCAGTGACGTGATTGTGCATTCCAGGAAATCGAAAACATTATAGACAACGTCTGGAACACTACATTGACTAAATCCTACACTGGAGATCTAGCACTATTGTATTCGTTTAAATAAGTGATGACTAACTTAAAGATTTCCCGAATTGTTTCTGTGAGCTTTCGTCTATAAACTTCATTAAGTGACATTTTTTCTTTATATTTATAAAAAAGTGACTTAGAAATTCGAACACAATTCGAAAATTTGGTAGTATGGTACTAATACAGATCTAAGTGTTACAGTAATTTTTCACCACGGTGACATGTTTACATCTATTTATTATGACATTTTTTTTAGTTTTTTTGGCGAATATGATCACTTTATACGAACCTACACCTTGTGAATATTTTTTCCTTAAATTGTCTATTTATTTAACATACATCAAAAAAATATCGTAAATATACTAAGTGCTTTACGAGCAATCGAAATAAACAACTTATAATTTTAAGATTCATATTTTAAAACTCCCGCCTCCGCGGCAAGGTTACTACGTAGCACAGATTACTTACCTACTTTTATTAGATAGAGCAAATCAAAAGACTCGCAAGTACTACAGGTTGGTAAAGGGATATTTTATTTAAACTTTTTTGTATATTTCTGATTTCCGATATTAAAATGTCATTATGTTTGCCCCAATCAGTCATTTCAACAGAGCATATTGTGGTTTTAGGTTCGATGGTTAGATAGGTACCTGGGAAGCACACTCCTTGCATTGGACAAACGTCGGTCAATATAAAGGACGATACACCAAGAGAATTTATTTGCTATACTCAAATAAAATATCAACAAAAATTGATTTTACGAGTTAAATCATTCACATGGATTGTTGTAAATTTTGTATAGGATAGAAGCGAGTGACGCCATTCTCAGCTCTGTATTTAGTGGTCACGTCATGAGAAACTTCATAATGCGTATTAAACACACTTATTTATTTATTTATCATTCAAAACAGTTACACAGCGTTACAGTCAATCCAACTTCAAATTAAACATATAAAATAACTTAATAATAGGTCGATTTAGGCTTCATAATGCGTAGTCTAGTGACCAGTAATATGTTCTACTTGTGTGACTCGCTTGTAAGCTATGATTAAATATGGGAGCTATACCTGCTATTTATAGCTTCTTTGCTAGGGATACCCATCGGATAATACCGTTTGTTTTGATGTTTTCGGTTTATTGCGTTTGTTTTTTTGGTGGTTACGGTGCTGAAAGACTAATAATAAAACCGGCCAAGTGCGTGTCGGACCACGCATAATGGAGGGTTCCGTAGCTTTAATGGAATAAGAACCAGACTAATGCCAAAAGGTCGTCTGATGCCTATGGAAGTAGTTTTTTGGAAATAACTCAAAAATGGCTAAACCGATAATGTTCAAAATAATTTTCTTAGAAAGTATATGCTAACGCGCATCTTCTTAATTTTTTTCATATTTTTGATCTTACGGTTCAAAAGTTACAGGGGGGGACGCTATTTTTTCGAGTTTCGAAGCGATTATTTCTCAAACTTTTCACTTAATCACAAAATGTTCAAAGAAACCTCAATGTTATTTTTAAAGACCTATCGATTGATGTGCAACATGTTGATATTTGGTATTGTTAATTTTGTTACATGTATGGAGTGCCCCCCTGAAAATATTTTTTTCTGCAATTTCACTACATAACTAAATAGCGGCATACAAAATACACCTTATGTCTAAATTGTATTAAGATACATCTTATAGTTTCCGAGTAAAATGGCTGTGACATACGAACGGACGGACAGACGGACATGAACAAAACTATAAGGGTTCCGTTTAAGCCATTCTGGCTACGGAACCCTAAAAATGGATTGTACAGTCGACTACAAAGAGCTAGGCTGTATCTACTTTTTCACCTTACTCCGTTGTAATAAGGTTCAAAAGTGGATACATATCTTTGTAGTCGACTGTATAATATCACAGCTATCACTTAATAAAAATGGATGTGAATAGTATACATATCAATTATATAATCTATACAGTCATCTTAGTCATCTAACTTCATAGAACCTATTTGTTTCTCGTCTTTGCTGAAGGTTCAGGGTTGTTTGACAAGTTGTTTTATTTATTCTTATTTTTATTTGGTTTTGAAATTGACATACAATTAAAAGAATAATTTTGTCCAGGGTTTGAATTCGAAAAAGTAGCGCCATCCTGAAATTATCTGATTATCATCAATACAAAAGGCCGCAATGTTATTTTGTTCTGTTTATTTTTGATCACTTTGAAAATCGATATCTGAGGATCCGCACGGCTAATACGAATCTAACATCAAAATTGTAAAACGGCAACCATTTTAAATTTTGTACAATTTAATCCGATCATGTCGAAAATCGATTTCTGAAAATCCAAGAGACCTTTTAATGACAGGCATTAAATAAGCAGACAAGCTACAAAGTGTCCAATCTGCAAATTACTACTTTCTAGCTTCAGTAGTTTCGGCCTCGTCGGATCTTTAAAAGATGTTTTTTTTATAACTAGCCACATTGTGAAAGGTGATTAAGTAAGTCTTACTAAACAACTTTTTCTATAGGACCGACCCTGAAATCAAAAAAAAAATTTGGCGTCCCCATAGAAAACGTCAACGTCGGATCGGCCGAAATGTATGAAACAGCCAAAAAAAATGTAGGTTTCGGAGTTGACCCAATAGTAAAAGTTGTTTATTATGGCCTACCAAATCACCTCGCGCAATATGGCTAGTTCTTAAAAAAACACCATTTAAAGTTTTTTTTTCTTTTAAGTCCACAAATTTCGTTTTAAGTCTTTCACAAAATATCTATACATACTTGCAACCCCTTTTTAACCCCGTTAGTAGTTGAATTAAAATATACGCTAAAATCACTTTTATTGTTTTAAATTAGCAGTAAACTTACGCAGTCTCGAACTTAAAATTATAAACACCACACAAACAAGTTGTACAGATTATAAAGAGTAGCCTACAAACAAAGTTTCAAGTCTGTCTTTCAAAACTTGTAATCTCTATCTCTATACAAACTTTCAACTTCAATGGGGTTCAACCTCTTTTTAACCCCATTCAACCTCTTTTGAACTTCAAAAACTGCTAAAATCATTTTTGTTATTTTTTATTGATCAGCAAACGTACGAAGTTTTAAGATTCTAACTTAAAATTTTAAATTCTACCCATAATAATTTTGAACCCCCTTTTTGAATTTTTCAAAATTGCTTCCTATTACTAGTACATATTATAAATGTACCCCACCCGCAAATTACAACTTTGTAGCTTCCGATGTAACGGCCTCGCTTTAATACAAACTTTTCAACCCCGTTTTAACTTCTCTGGGGTGGAATGTTAAAAACACTAAAATTACTTTATTTTTTATTTTTAAGCGATTAGCCTACAAACGAACATTTAAGTCAGTAACGAAAAAAAACTACAGATTTTCAACCCATTTTTAACACTCTGGGTTGAATTTCAAAAAACTGATATTTATTTTACTATTTTTAATCATCAGCGACCGTACGAATTTTTAAGTCTATATAAAAAAAAATCCTACCCATACAAATTTTTAACCCACTTTTTACCCCCCTTAAGCCATTGATTTAATCGAAATCACCTCTTAGTACATACAAATTATACATGTAACCTGGTCTAACATTTTCAACTCTTGAGCTGCAGTGGTTTCGGTGTTTGCGTTGATGAGTCAGTCAGGACAAAAGCATTTAAAGATAGACTAGCTTCCGCCCGCGACTTCGTCCACTTATAATACGGCCACCTACTCATACACAGTTTCATCTTTATAAAATGTGTTGTTTGGTATTAGAATATTTTTTTTGTTTATAATAATTAGCTACGCTACTCGGCTAAGTTCGATGGACTCGCTGACCAAAGTAGGATGTGGTCCTCCAGCATGTTGTGGGTTATGCGGCAGGTTAATACCCCTCCCATGTGAAAAAACATACGTTACGAAACCGACAAGAGAAAGAAACCGATCTGATCCTAATACCAACGATTTTCGGCGTAGAATAACGGACCTCCGATTAGCTTCATGGAATGTGCGTTCTCTGTATAGATCCGGAGCCCTGTACCAAGTAAACAAGGAGAGGCAGAGATATGGAGCAGGTGTGGCAGCTCTTCAGGAAGTTAGGTGGACGGGTAAAGGAGAATGCGATGTTGACAACAACGCTACATTGTTTTACAGCGGTAGTGACTCGGCTAACTACACAAACGGCACTGGTTTTCTTGTCTCGAACGAATTGATGGGAAGCGTGATCCGTTTTGATCCAGTTTCGGACAGGCTTTGTGTTCTTCGCATTAGAAGTCAATTCTACAATATCTCGATTATTAATGCGTATGACCCAACGGAGGTGTCTGACGAAGATGCTAAAGAAGAATTCTATGAGCATCTTGAGGTAATATATGATCAGTTATGACACTAAAATAGTAATGGGTGACTTCAATGCGAAGGTGGGCCGGGAGGATATCTTTGTGCCTACAATAGGGAAACTTATATGTATAGATGTCATATACAAAGGAAAAACCTCCTTTGTATATGACATCTATACATATAAGTTTATGATTTATATAGTAGTGTGTCTACTTAAAATAAACAAATCAAAATATTTATTAAAAATAATTTGATTTGTTCTTCAGTTGTACAATAGGGAAACATAGCAAGCATGAACTGACTAACGACAATGGTCTGAGACTTATCAGTTTCGCAACATCTAAAGCTATGGTAGTTAAAAGTACAATGTACCCTCACAAAGATATCTACAAGTGTACATGGAAGTCTCCCGATGGAAGAACTGTAAATCAGATTGATCATGTCCTTGTAGACAAGAGGCGCAAGAGCTCAATCAAAGACGTTAGATCCTTTCGTGACGTGGACTGTGACAGTGACCACTACATGTTGGGAATTAAGGTAAAAGCTAGAGTTAGCGTTGAGCATAAAAAGTCCAAACATGACGTACAGCTCATAGAACAATTTGAAAGACAAAATGATTAGGCACCTTTTCCAAGTAGAATTAAGTTATAGATTTGAGAGTTTGGATTTAGATACAGACATTGAAAACACTTGGGCCACTATAAGAGATACAACAAAAGAGGTCGCATTGAAAACGCTTGGACGTAGGAAAAGGAAGAAAAGGAGGAAGTGGTGGAATGCCGATTGCGAAGCAATTATTGGGGAAAAACGTAAATACAAAATTTTAGCTGAGCAGACCAAAAATTGGAGAAATTATTATAAGGAACTGTAAATTAAAGCCAAAACCATAATCAGAAAAGCAAAAGACAGCACATGGACAATAAAGTGAGAGAAATTCAAACACTTATAAAGGCCAGCCAGTCCAGACAGTTTTATCAGGAGTTAAGATCTGTTAGAAAAGGCTACCGACCTACTTCTCAATTGCTGGAGGATGACGATGGCAACCTCATTACGGATGAGGTAGAGATAAGAAATACGTGGCGGGACTACTTTCAGCAACTGCTTAACTGCCCCCCATTGGAAAAGCCAGTTCCCCGCATCGCAGATGATAAAAATGTGGAGGTAGATCCATTATCCTTCGATGAGGTTCGAACAGCCATTATGAGGCTGAAGAATAATAAAGCCCCAGGAATTGATGGTATACCATCGGAGCTCTGGAAGTACGGTGGGGGAAGAATACAGTCACAGTTGTTCGCTCTGATTCTTAAGGTTTGGGAGGTGGGACGACAGCCAAAGGAGTGGAATACAGGTGTTATTTGCCCGGTCCATAAGGAAGGCTGTAAAAAGAAATGCTCTAACTATCGGGGAATTGCTCTGCTACCAACTGCGTACAAAGTTCTGTCGTATGTGCTGTTAAAACGACTCGAATCTTTTGTGGAAAAAATCCTGAGTGATTATCAGTGTGGATTCCATCGCAATCGCAGCACTGTCGACCAGATCTTCCGTCTGAAATTACTGATGGAGAAGAGATGGGAATACGCCCAGAGCATCCACGTGCTGTTTGTTGATTTTAAATAAAGCATATGACAGTATTGACCGGGCGGCCCTGTACACCATATTAAGAAACTTTAATATCCCCAAGAAGTTGGTGGACATGATTGAAGTTGCCACCAGAGAAAGCAAAATGAGGGTCAGAGTTAATGACGAGCTAACTAAAGAATGCGTGGTAATAACAGAACTAAAGCAGGGCGATGTCCTGTCACCTATGCTTTTCAATTTAGTCTTGGAGTATGTCGTTAGGAAAGTACTTACACTACATTTGAACGGTACATTGGGCTACAGTTGAACGGTAAGCATTCGGTGATGTACGCGGACGCGGTAATCTGGCCTTGTTAGGAGAATCCAAACAGGAAGTGGCTGAATCTGCAGAAGTTTTGGAGGCAGAAGCGAAAACGGCGGGCCTAAGTATTAGCCAGGAAAAGTCGGAGTATTTCCACATGAAACGCTATAAAAATAAGCGCATGAAAAGGGGTGCAAAAAAGACCTTCATGTTGGGGATACTGTCTATAAAGGGGTGGCCAAATTTAAATACTTGGGCTGCACCGTTACCGACACTAACACACGGGATGAGGAAATAGACGTCCGCATACAAAACGCCTTGCGATGTAGCGCCGCCCTTCATAAAGTGTTAGTGGCCAAGCTCCTAATTAATATAATACGAAGTTACGTATTTACAGGACGGTCATACGGCCGATGCTGATGTACGCGTGTGAGACTTGGACACTAACACTTAAAGAAGAAAATAAACTTTTAGTGGCGGAAAGACGAATTCTCAGAAAGATCAGGGTCCAGTGAGTATGGAAGACGGTAGTGTCCGAGTCCGTAAAAATGCTGAAATTGAGGAGATAGTGGCTGCACCCAATATTATCGGCGAGACGAAAGCACACCGGCTCCGTTGGCTCGGCCACGTTGTCAGAATGGAGGAGGATCGCAGGGCTAAGTTGGCTTACCTGGGTCGCATAGCAGGACGAAGGCCAATAGGTCGTCCCAGGTATCGCTGGGGCGATGCTGTGGAATCGACCGAGACAGTAAACTTGTGTCGGAGGCCAGGACTCATTTTGGGTCGGTGCGCCATTAAGTTAGTTAGTTAGTTATAATAATTATCATACAACTTACTTTTAAGCCATATACATATATTATTTATAAAAATCGTCAACGTTTTTTAACCCACTTAAGGGATGAATATCAAGACACGCTGAAATTGCTTTTCTTATTTTTTTATAAGTAGACAAAATAGGTACAAAGTAGCCTATCTGCAAATTACAACTTTCTAGCTTCAGCAGTTTCGGCCTCGTTTTAGTACAAACTTTTCAACCTTGTTTTAACTCATCTAGGGTGGAATTTTGAAAAACACTGAAATTAGTTTTTTTGTTTTGTTTTGAAGTGCTTACAAATGAACTTTCGAGTCAGTCACAAAAAAGTAGGTATCTATATCAACTTTCAACCCTCTTTTAACCTTGTTTGCGGGGTTGAATGAAAAAAAACGCTAAAATTACTTTCATTATTTTTAATGTATTAAATGTACGAAGTTGCATGCCTGGAACTTAAAATTTTAACCCATACAAATTTTTAACTCTTCGTTTTTACTGCTTTAGGGGTTTAATTTTTCAAATTTGTTTCTTATTACTTGTACACATTATAAATGGAAATTATAACTTTCTAGTGAAGCTAGAAAGAAGTAGTTTTTGCCTGGCTACAATTCAACTCCTTTGGGGTGGAGTTTTGAAAAACGCTGAAATATTTTTTTGTTTGGAGCTGAGTAGCCTACAAACGAACTTTCAAGTCTGACACAATTTTTTTTTAAATATTTCGTTACATATTTTCAACCCCTTTTTAACCTCGTTAGAGGTTATATACCAGAAAACGCTGACAGGACTTTTATTATTTTTTAATTAGCAACAAACGTACGAAGTTTCAAGTTTCTGACTTAAAATTTTAAATCCTAACCATACAAACGCTTAACCCCCTTTTTACTCCCTTAGGGCTTGATTTTTTCAAAATCGATCCTTATTACTTGTACAAATTAAAAATGTAACCTTATCTGCAAATTTCAACTTTCCAGCTTCAGTAGTTTCGGCTCTACGTGGACCATTCAGTCAGTCAGTCAGAACATAGGCATTTATATAAATATAAATTAAAATAATATTAAGAATTATAATTTATCAGTGTGATTTAAATAATAGTGTAATACTAATAAATAAAATGAACCTATTATTTATTCCACCCAGATTATTACTCCTAAGTAAGCAACTACGCACCATACGCTATGCCCTTCTGTGCTTCTTAGATACCTACACGGTCAATGACCTTAGGTGCACTAATCGTATCGGCCGCCGCACGTCTTGTGTGTTGTAGTTTCCGTCCCGTGCCCCGCTCCAATTATGTTTATTTTTTGATTACTAATTTTACAATTCCTGAAAATGCTCAGTATATTTACTGGTGAAATTTTGATATTATGTAACATATTATTAAATCTAAAAGAAGCATCAAAATCATGAGTGTAGAATTAATGCGCATGTTCGAAAATCATTTAAAAACTAGTAATAATACAGTCACCGCTGTAATTTTTTTTTAAACGAAGCATAATAATTGTCTCGACAATATAGTGAAAATCACCATTTGTATAATTAGTGTTTGATTATTATTGAATTTTTGAAACATTTTTATTATTTCTAATGTATTCTCAACTTGACAGGTGGTGAATATTTCAAATACTGTTTTAAATATTCAGGTAGTCTCTTGGATTAAAAATCTCTAGTGTAGGATTTAATGTTTGTGGGAAATAAACATTAAAATTTTCAAATTTACTTTACTTGCTTTTACTTATTTACTTGTATTATAATACATCTTTTCAATAAATATTGTTTTATCAGATCCCAAGGACAAAATAGTGTAGGATTAAATGTGATCTCCTCGAACAACTTAAAGTTTAGTGACGGGACTATAATAAGGTTACGAGCGTTCAACCAAGTGCTCAGCGAGGTATGCAGCGTACCGTTAGGTGTTTATGTTTTATACAAGCTTTATGAAGTTTTATGAAGCGCGTGCTGAGTCCGCTTGCATACATTTGTATTGTTTACTATGGACGCTGTTTCGATCGCTCTACAAACCACGCTTAAGTGTCCAATCAGTTTGCAAAAAAAATTACTAAGTATCTATTGATGTTGCAGGTCGACGTTTACGTGTACGAGTTCTTGAGTAACGAATACCGACGCGGTTTTGTGAAGATGCATTACAAAGTATGCGACTTGCTGTTAAAGGATACTGTTTTTGGGCCCTACGTGAATAAGAATCTGCCGAAAGTGTGTCCCATACCCAAGGTACTTACGTAATTATACAACACGGTAATTTTATATACATAAACCATCTCTCGGTTTTTGATCTAAAAATATACAACATTTTAGGTACTAGTAAGCTTTTTGGGTATATTCAAAAACGTCATGCATTATACAAGTTTTACAATGAACTAATATAGGTTAATTGTACACAATTTTAAATTTTTTTATACGCATGCTTTGTTCATTTCTAGGGCGTATATCACTTGATGAACATGTCCGTCCCGGACCTGCCGCTACTGAAGACGTTCCCATTTGCCAAGGGCCGAGTATGGGCCAACACTTCGATGACGAACTCGCGCGAGCGAATTGTGGAGGGCTACGCCGATGTCGTCATTAAACAACGGTGGCTTTAGTGGACGCTTGAGCGGAGCGAATCGCGAGGCGCCCGGCACTGCGATCTTTTTAAACAACTGAAAGTGTTTGTGGCCGACCACAGTCGGCCTTAGTGCACTCTGCTGAGAGCCTTTTTATGCTCGACGCAGTCCTGATCGCCACGCTAAATTCACCGCTAGACGCTAGCTACTAAAGCTGTGCACTTAATAGACCCGTACCGATAAATTATGAAGCTTCGATAATATTAAAGATGCGTATTATTCGCATACAGAGTTCAGGCCATCCAACTTAGCTAATAATAATAATTTGTGTCATCCTAGGTTGTTGCGTAGGTAGAAACTTAGACATTTCTTTTTTTAAACATTATTCGTTAAATAGAAAATTAGAGATCAAAATTGTTTTTTCACTGTAACAGCAAAGCTGTTACTGACGCACGCACGCGTTTTGTGTCACTTTCGTCAATGGGAATACTGACGTTCAATCAGCACATATATGTGGACTTTTACAAGCCTATATAAAATTAGAGTTGATCGATTAGGTACTGTGCTTTCTAAAATATCGGTATCTATTATTTGAATAAATTTGTGCCATATTAATCAATGATATTTATTTACTTTAATTTTTTTTCTTGTATGACCCCTGTTAACGGTACAATAAAATATTAAAGTTATTAAAGTTTGCATCAATATTTTTATAAAAGCGTATCGAAACAATGTTTGAAATTTGTGTCATAATAATAAATGGATTATTTTTATTTTTCAGAATAAAAACTTGTTTTGCGTAAAGGGCATACGCGGGGAAGGGTAAGGCGCGGGCGGGGTTCATGTACCGACCAGGCTGCCTAGCGGCTCGTTTGTTTTCTATTATTACTCTATCTAAATATATAAAAGAAGAAACTGACTGACTGACATATCAACGCACAGCCCAAACCGCTGGTTCTAGAGATTCCAAATTTGGCACGTAGGTTCCTTATAAGGTCTAGAGGTGCATTAAGAAAGGATTTTTCAAAATTCACCCCCTAAGGGGGTAAAATGGGGGTCCAAAGTTTGTATAGCGAATCAAAATTTTTAGACTATTTTATTCGAAACTTCACAGGAGTATTCCTAACGATAAATGAGTAAACAAGTGTTTCAGGTTTTTTGTAAATTCAATCCCTACATGGGTATCGTATCCTTTTTGAGTACTTATAGTACGCGGGCGAAGCCGCGGGAAAAGGCTAGTACATACATATAGTAATAGTAGTAATAAGTGCGACAAAGACAAACAGCGATTTTTCACTTTCAGTCGCTCTTCTTGATTTTTCATAGTAAAGAAAGCAATAATATAAAACTTAAGTAAGTTAAGGATAATTAATGGTGATATAACGTATGACTACACCGTAGTCCATAAGGGACTGCAACGGCGGATCTGTGTGCCACGGTAAACCTAGTTTACCATTTAAACAGTATTTTGGCAAATTGTCACAGATAATTTGTAACTAATAAGTTATGGGGCCCTGAAGGTTAAGTACAATTTGGACTATTTTGGTTGGAATGGTGTCATTATGACACATACTTTATTTTGTAGAATGTGTTTAAAATAAGCAAGTTTTATAAGAAACATTTTTTTTTACCCAAAAACTTCGAAGTTACCGGACTTTGAAGATTGACTATATGGACTAATTTGGACTTAAAATAAAATGGCAACGGGGTATTATTATAACGTGTACTTTTAATGATTTTTTCCGTATAGAATACGCTAAAATAAGCATCTTTTATTTGAAAAACTTTTCCCTAAAAACAAAAATGGCCGAGATAATGGACTTTGAACTTGTACATAATTTGGACTTCGAAAAAAAAGCCCGCGATGGGGAATCATCATAAAGTATACTTTTTATGATTTTCACGTATATAATACGCTAAAATAAGCGTGTTTTATTCGAAAAACTTGGTCTAAAATCAAAAATGGCCGAGATAATGGACTTTGAACTTGCATATAATTTAGACCTCGAAAAAAAATCATCGACGGGACGTCATAATAACGTGTACATTTTATGATTTTGCCGTAAAGAATACGCTAAAATAGGCGTGTTTTACTTAAGAAACTTTTCTCTAAAATCAAAAATGGCCGAGGTAATGGACTCTGAACTTGTATATAATTTGGACTTCCAAAAAAAACCATCGACGGGACTTCATTATAACGTGTACTTTTTATGATTATTCCGCATAGAATATGCTAAAATAAGCGTGTTTTATTTGAAAAACTTGTCTTTATAATCAAAAATGGCCGAGATAATGGACTTTGAACTTCTATATCGGTACGTCGTTATAACGTGTAATTTTATGATTTTTCCGTATAGAATACGCTAAAATAAACGTGTTTTACTTAAGAAACTTTTCTTTAAAGTCAAAAATGGCCGAGATAATGGATTCTGAACTTGTATATAATTTGGACTTCCAAAAAAAACCATCGACGGGACTTCATTATAACGTGTACTTTTTATGATTATTCCGTATAGAATATGCTAAAATAAGCGTGTTTTATTTGAAAAACTTTTCTTTATAACAAAAAATGGCCAAGATAATGGACTTTGAACTTGTATATCCCGATATACGTCATTATAACGTGTACTTTTTATGTTTTTTTCCGTATAGAATAAGCTAAAATAAGCGTGTTTCATTTCAGAAGCTGTTCTCTAAAATCAAAAATGGCCAAGATAATGGACTTTGAACTTGTATATAATTTGGACTTCAAAAAAAATACCATCGACGGGACGTTATTATAACAAGTACTTTTTATGATTATTCTGTATAGAATACGCTAAAATAAGCGTGTTTTATAGAAAAACTATTCTCTAAAATCAAAAATGGCCGAGATAATGGACTTTGAACTTGCATGTCGAGACGTCATTATAACGTGTACTTTTTATGATTTTTCCGTATAGAATGCGCTAAAAAAGCGTGTTTTCCTCAAGTAGATTTTCTCTAACATCAAAAATGGCCGAGATAATGGACTCTGAACTTGTATATAATTTTGACTTCGAAAAAAAACAGTGATGGGGTATCATTATATAGCATATTTTTTATGATTTTACCGTATAGAATACGCTAAAATAAGCATGTTTTATTTGAAAAACTTTTCTCTAAAATCAAAAATGGCCGATTGGACATGGAACTTGTATATCATTTGGACTTCGAAAAAAACCAGCGATGGGGTATCATAATATAGTATATTTTTTATGATTTTAGCGTATAGAATACGCTAAAATAAGCATGTTTCATTTGAAAAACTTTTCTTCAAAATAAAAAATGGCCGATTGGACATGAAACTTGTATATCATTTGGACTTCGAAAAAAAACCATCGACGGGACGTCATTATAACGTGTACTTTTTATGATATTTCGTATAGAATACGCTAAAATAAGCTTGTTTTAATTGAAAAACTTTTCTCTAAAATCAAAAATGGCCGATTGGACATGGAACTTGTATATCATTTGGAATTCGAAAAAAACCAGCGATGGGGTATCATAATATAGTATATTTTTTATGATTTTACCGTATAGAATACGCTAAAATAAGCATGTTTTATTCGAAAAACTTTTCTTCAAAATAAAAAATGGCCGATTGGACATGAAACTTGTATATCATTTGGACTTCGAAAAAAAACCATCGATGGGACGTCATTATAACGTGTACTTTTTATGATATTTCGTATAGAATACGCTAAAATAAGCTTGTTTTAATTGAGAATCTTTTCTCTAAAATAAAAAATGGCCGAGATAATGGACTTTGAACTTGTATATAATTTGGATTTCGAAAAAAAACTATCGACAGGACGTCATTATAACATGAACTTTTTATGATATTTCTGTATATAATACGCTAAAAGAAGCGTGTTTTATTTTAAAAACATTTTTTTCAAAAACGAAAATGGCCGATTGGACATGGAACTTGTATATCATTTGGACTTCGAAAAAAAACCATCGACGGGACTTCATTATAACGTGTACTTTTTATGATTTTTCCGTATTGAATACGCTAAAATAAGCGTGTTTTACTTAAGAAACTTCTCTAAAATCAAAAATGGCCGAGATAATGGACTTTGAAATTGTATATTATATGGATTTCGAAAAAAAACCATTGACGGGACGTCATTATAACTTTTCTCTGAAATCAAAAATGGCCGAGATAATGGACTTTGAACTTATATATTATTTGGATTTCGAAAAAAAACCATCGACGGGACGTCATTATAACGTGTACTTTTTATGATTTTTCCGTATTGAATACGCTAAAATAAGCGTGTTTTACTTAAGAAACTTCTCTAAAATCAAAAATGGCCGAGATAATGGACTTTGAACTTGTATATTATTTGGATTTCGAAAAAAAACCATTGACGGGACGTCATTATAACGTTTCTCTCAATTCAAAAATGGCCGAGATAATGCATTCTGAACTTGTATATAATTTGGACTTCCAAAAAAAACCATCGACGGGACTTCATTATAACGTGTACTTTTTATGATTATTCCGTATAGAATATGCTAAAATAAGCGTGTTTTATTTGAAAAACTTTTCTTTATAACAAAAAATGGCCAAGATAATGGACTTTGAACTTGTATATCCCGATATACGTCATTATAACGTGTACTTTTTATGATTTTTCCGTATAGAATAAGCTAAAATAAGCGTGTTTCATTTCAGAAGCTGTTCTCTAAAATCAAAAATGGCCAAGATAATGGACTTTGAACTTGTATATAATTTGGACTTCAAAAAAAATACCATCGACGGGACGTTATTATAACAAGTACTTTTTATGATTATTCTGTATAGAATACGCTAAAATAAGCGTGTTTTATTGAAAAACTATTCTCTAAAATCAAAAATGGCCGAGATAATGGACTTTGAACTTGCATGTCGGGACGTCATTATAACGTGTACTTTTTATGATTTTTCCGTATAGAATACGCTAAAATAAGCATGTTTTATTTGAAAAACTTTTCTCCAAAATAAAAAATGGCCGATTGGACATGAAACTTGTATATCATTTGGACTTCGAAAAAAAACCATCGATGGGACGTCATTATAACGTGTACTTTTTATGATATTTCGTATAGAATACGCTAAAATAAGCTTGTTTTATTTGAGAATCTTTTCTCTAAAATAAAAAATGGCCGAGATAATGGACTTTGAACTTGTATATAGTTTGGATTTCGAAAAAAAACTATCGACAAGACGTCATTATAACATGAACTTTTTATCATTTTTCTACATATAATACGCTAAAAGAAGCGTGTTTTATTTTAAAAACATTTTTTTCAAAAACGGAAATGGCCGATTGGACATGAACTTGTATATCATTTGGACTTCGAAAAAAAACCATCGACGGGACGTCATTATAACGTGTACTTTCTATGATTTTTCCGTATTGATTACGCTAAAATAAGCGTGTTTTACTTAAGAAACTTTTCTCTCAAATCAAAAATGGCCGAGATAATGGACTTTGAACTTATATATTATTTGGATTTCGAAAAAAAACCATCGACGGGACGTCATTATAACATGTACTTTTTATGATTTTTCCATATAGAATACGTAAAAATAAGCGTGTTTTATTTAAAAAACTTTGCTCTAAAATCAAAAATGGCCGAGATAATGGACTCTGAACTTGTTCCTCCATTTTGTAAAGGGTCGGCAACGTGCATGTGACACCTCTGGTGTTGCAGGCATCCATATGCTACTGCTTACCATCTGGCGGGCCGCATGCTTGTTTGCCACGTTGTGGTATAAAAAAAAGAGTAAAATAAGAACACAATAAAACAAAATAAACGGAATAAAAACAGAATCAATAGAAAATGACAAAATAAAAACAAAATACAGACGAAAATAAGAAACAAAAATAAAACAAAAGTAAAAAAAATACGTTAGTGTCGGGGAACGAAGTAATATTATTTAATTTTTGACTTTTTCGTAATTTTTGTGGATTTTGTATTTTTTGAACTTTTTGAAATTTTTGAAATTTTTGAAATTTTTGAAATTTTTGGAATTTTTGAAATTTTTGAAATTATTATTTTTTTTAATTTCATTCCATTTCACATGTTTCTCAATGCTTTTTCGTGACGGTCACGTGACTTTTTTTCGCCTAGCCCCCCATCCGCGAACCGTCCGATAAGGAACTTCGTTCCAATAAAACAGAACTAAATAAAAATTTTACGTTACGTTTTCTACCCATAATTCACGATGCTTGAAATCTTCGAAAATGTACTCAACAGTCTAGTCAAAACACAAACAAAGCGGCTACCGCTTAAAAGGTACGTATTGGCGAGATACGCACGAGTTCATTGGCCTACTCGCCGGCTTCCCGCGACTCGCTCCTCCGCTCAGTTCCTTTGTCGAGTATGTCAGCTTTATCACCCCGCGCGCGCCTCCGTGAGCAAGTACCTTACATCGTAACAGCTAAGATGCCAGCGCCTGGTTGACCCATGGATTAGCTTGTTAAGAAGCGAGCCGGGGGTCTACTTCTAGTGGTCACTACAGAAGTAAGCCGAACAGGCGTGCCATCAAGGTCACGCGCTATAGTTAAGAAGATTTCCTCTGAACGCAAATATTGTTTCTGTTTAATTTTAGACGAAATATCATTGATGAAAGTGACACAAATTAAAATATCTACTTTAAAATCCCTTTTCGATTATTATAATGTGAACTCTGATGACTATAATAATTTATTAAAACGATAACAGCCTAAAAAACCAAGAAACGAAATTACCAAGAAACTTTTCATTGCTTAATTTGACACATATTGATTTTATTGACATATTTTGAGGTGATGATATAGTTAATCCTTATTTTATGAACTCTAATTTTTTATACGTAGTTTTTTAGCGTTGTCATACTATATCAAATTGCACTCGACGTAAATGACACAAACTAGTTTTGTACAACAATAAAACTGTTTTAAATACAAAACAGTTATATTTTCTAACTCTAATATTATTTTACTCAAGTTATGGCAAGATAAAAAAATTAACCTCAAATTATTGAATTACAAAAAAAGCACCAATTGAATATGACACAAAACGCACTGAAAGATTCTCATGTACACACTGTATTTCCAACTTCAATAATAAGTGACTTTAGAATTTTCGAAACTTAACCCTCAAAATATTGCCAACGAGACGGGACTATAAGGTAGAATTCATAATTCAGCCAACTAAATTGACAGTACTTGACAAATTACTTACATTTGAATATATTTTTGTATGCTTGGAGCTGTCAAATCACTCCGCTGAAATATAATAAATAAATAAAAAAATAAAAAAAATTGTTTATTTCGAACAGAGTCCATATACGAGTAGTATTAATAATTAATTACATAACACTTAAGCTATGTTTTGTTATTATGAATTGTAGCTGAGTCTCAAGCTGATGCAAGAAAGTCGGTTGGTTTAATGTTGATATTTATGTTATAATGATATACCCAATGTTAGGTTGTGCGAACAAACACTATTTTACACATTTTAGTTTTGAAAATAATGATCCCTCTGAAGTAGCGCGTCAATAATAATGTAAACAATAAATCAAGTGCCGGAATTTAATATACGTATTTATCTACGAATCGGATCAGGTATTGATCAACACCCCCAGCATTATATTACAGTCACGTCTTTGCCGAGTCATTCTAATTATTATAAAAATATAGACATCTAATATTCAAAGGATCGCAATTACATGTTGTTAGTAAACTCCAGTGAGGATTTAATTCTGTGGACACCGACTTGGTTTAGATTTCAAAACTTTTTTTCAGTAGGGCTCTCTTTTGCTGCTGAGGCACATTTCCATACGTATTCTCACACAGAAACTCGTACGTGTGACCATATCCGGGGGTATCACCTAGCCTAGAGGGTACCTTACTTCGGTACCTTTCCTATACTATCTAATTAGGTAGTGTAAGAAAAGCTAAATTGATATGGGATTACAATGTTACTTGTGCGGGTTGTAAAACTACACAACCCGACTGATTGCATTATATTTAGGTATTTAGTGGATTTATAGCCGAAACACTAAATGTGTTCAAAATTTGGAGCTCGTGGGACTGCTAGAAGTACCTTAGATACAAAGATCGTGAATCAATGAGTGCGTCAGAGACAAAATGACTTGCACTAATTCTAAAAGTACTTATATATTGAAATGCACTGATATTTGGAATATATATTTTCCTTGTAGTATGGCCTTGTCTTGTTCATGGGAATTTCAGATTTCTAGCTTTACCAACAACAGAATTAGAGGAGGTCGAAAATGGCCTGAATGGCTTTGAGAAATAAGATAGTCTCTAAATAACAAATTGAAATTAGTAAGATGTCCTTTCTTACATTCGGCCATCTAAAAATATTTAATAAAAACACACGTAACATTGTATGATTTCCTACAAAAGCTAATCTTTGGAATATGATGTGATGTAAAATAGCTAAGGATACGTTATGCATGCCCTAATATTAAAGCCCTTAATGTGACATAATATATATCAACGAGTGAAATTTATATATACATATACATTTATGTGGGAGTATATAACCTATTGCAGTAAAACAATCACTTTTGCAGAACACGTATAATTTTTACTTCACATAAAAAATATTATTAATATTTCGGTCATCAATTTTACACGATGTATAAACTAATTATTATTTTTTATAAAAAAAAATATAGAAGCACAATTTAAACAGATTATTTTTATCCGAACAATGGTGGATGTCTGTCTTCCGCATAAATGGAAAAAAAAGGAGTAGGTACAAGAACAGAATTCGGCTGAAAATTTAGCTATAAAGAGAAATGAATTGATGAGATGCGAGTGATATGAACGATGATGGCTGATTCACTGGATGAAGGAACCCTAAATTTAAAACCGATTATTTATAACGCCCGTCAGATGAGGCTATTTAGAATTTTGAGAAAGGTTAAAAATGCAGATCTGAGATATTCAACCAAGGTTGGCAAAACAACAAAAAAACTATTATGGAACAAAAACACTGGTTACAAAAAGGGAATCGGATTTATAACGTTTCAAAATGTAAATAAAATAATATTCTTGAAAGTCAGGAAATGGTGAAAAGTAGATCTGAATTTAAATAAAATACGTGGGCAGCAGCTCGCTGAACTCTGTGTCTCATTTGGAGAGCCACGCGAAATGCGGGAACCAAACGGGAGGCGAACGAATTCAAAAAATCCCTTTAGCTGATATGGCCAGTTGTGAAAGAATAGCCTTTATCGTACCGCAAAGGGGTCTTTTTGAATTCGTTCGTCTCCCGTTTGGTTTAACCAACGCTGCGTCCGAGATGCAGAGGCTCACTGACATGATTGTCAATTTCGAATACATCCCTGAATCTGACGATTTTATCTTCGGCATCTACATAGCCGAAGATAAAATCGTCAGACTCTGATCTTGGTGTCTCGTGATTTTGATAGTCATATGCAGCTTATTCGTAAGGTTCGTGATAGGTTGAAGGAGGCTGGCCTTACGGTTAATTTAAATAAGTGCGAGTTTTGTAAGTCTGAATTGAAGTATCTCGGCTACATTGTCAACGAACGCGGTCTTCAAACTGATCCGAAGAAATAAGAATCTATTAGGGATTACCCTACCCCTTCTTCTGCCAAGTCTCTACGTGCTTTCATTGGTATGTGTTCATATTATCGCCGTTTCGTGGATGGTATTTCTTCGATTATTGCTCCTCTCACGGCACTTATCGGAAAAAGGAAGGGACGTGATCCCATCGATTGGAACGATAGTGCTGGTGAAGCTTTTTCTAAATTGAAGGATGCCTTGATGAACACTCCGTTGATGGCCTGTCCAGATTTTTCGAAACCTTTTATCCTTCAGTGTGATGCTAGCCAGGTTGGCTTAGGCTCGGTCTTGGCTCAAGAAATTGATGGCGTTGAACACCCAATTGCTTATTATTCCCGTTTATTTACTAAGGCTGAACGTGGATATGGGACAACCGAGCATGAGCTTCTCGCCGTTATTGATTCCATCAAGCATTTCCGTGGGTATCTCGATGGAATGAAGTTTAAGATCGTTACTGATCATATTGCTCTTAAATGGTAATATAATAAACCCTTGATAATCCTACTGGACGTTTGGCTCGTTGGGCAACTTTGATTTCCCAATATAATTTTGAAGTTGAGCATAAGAAGGGTGTTCTTAATGTTGTTCCTGACGCCTTGTCCCGCGCTCAAGTTGGGCTTTTCTCATTCGCGCGTGGCATGGATCCTTCTGGAGATCCTTGGTATGAACGTATTTACCAGGGGGTTTTGGACAATCCTCAAATGTTTACTGCATTTGCTCTTCGGGATGGTGTTTTAATACGCAGGGTATCTATCGAAAACCCTTTAGCACCTAATCCGTGGCGTATAGTTCTTCCTGCTTCAAGGACTAGAGAGGCGGTTGCTGAAATTCATAATGGGTTTCCTAATGTTCCTCCTGGTGTTATGAAGACGTATTTAAAAGCTCGTGATGTATATTATTGGCCGAATATGTACCGTAA
Organism: Pammene aurita; assembly: GCA_947086415.1. NCBI lineage: Eukaryota > Metazoa > Arthropoda > Insecta > Lepidoptera > Tortricidae > Pammene > Pammene aurita. The sequence goes on along the minus strand of OX352310.1, from coordinate 6,640,508 downwards.
TGTTACCAGGTTCCTTTCCGAATGTCAGGTCTGCAAGTCTTTTAAAATTGCAAATTCACAACCTCGTGGCCTTCGTTTGTTCCCTCGTCCTGTTGCTGCTCCAATGGATCTTCTTTCCATTGACTTAATTGGTCCATTACCTGTTAGCCGTAGTGGTTTTCGTTATAATTTGACTTTGGTTGACGTTTTTACCAAATTCGTTTGGTTGGTTCCATTAAAGTTGGTGAATGCGTGATCAATATCGACGGTATTAGAGTCGGAGGTTATTTTTCGGTACGGTGTTCCTACTAACATTCTCTGTGATAACGCTACAGTTTTTCATAGTCGTCAATTTCTGGATTTCCTGGCGAGCTATAATATTCCAGGTCCGTGTTATACCCCATATTATTCACCACAAGCGAATGTTGTGGAGAGATATAACCAGGTCGTGATTACTACTTTGAGCATTTTAGTTGAAAATGACCAACGCAGTTGGTCAGGTCATTTACATCGGGTCGCTCTCTATTTGAATTCTTGTATAAATTTGGCTACTGCTTATACACCGAATTTTTTGATGTACGGCCGCGAGTTGTCAATGATTCGTGAACGTGTTGAGAATCAGGTTGTGGACCAAGATGTGGGACTCAGCCGGATGGAACGCGCTTCGAATCTTCAGACGCTTCGTGAGGTGTACGATAAAGTTACTGATTCGATGGCTTTGGCCTTTCATCGTAACGCCGCCAAGTTCAACACGAACCGTTCTTCGTCAAGAATCGTTGGTGACCAAATCGTTCGGCGCAGGAATTTCCAGCGTGGCTCCGCTGATCCTTTTCGAGGCGGTAAATTCGCTCCACGTTTCGTTCGGTGCCGTGTGGTTAGACGGGTGTCTCCACAGGTATATGTACTGACTGATACCGATTCCGAGCACATCGGTACCTATCATATTAAAGATATCTTGAAATAGTTTCTTCTTTCGGCCCGTTCAGTATTCTCAAAATTCTAAAATGCGCTTTAGTCCGCCCTACCCTTATCGGTAATCCTTGCTTGATTCGTTTCTTATCGTTTTTTTGTTTTTCGTTTGAGCGTTTCCTTGCTCCTTTTTCCAGATTTGACCTTTTTTTTTACCGTTGGTGCTTAAGGCTTCGTTTATCTTTCTCGGTCTATGATAGCCTGGTTGTGCAATTTGATGACTCGATGATTTGGATTAAGATCTGTGGCCAGGTGCAGTTTCTGTCCCATCCCGGCCGTCACGTCTTGGACCGCGTGACGCGTTGGTTGGCGTTGTGTCATCTTGTTAATCTATTAGGTTAGTATTTAAGGGGTAATCTTAATATACCTGGTTGGTTTTGTTTTTTTTGGAATTCGTTTAGGGTTCTCTTGTTGTACCTTTTTTGGGCTTAGCATTAAGTTGTTTTTTTTTGTTCCTTGGGTTAGTTTTCTTGTGTTGTTGTTTGTTTGTTTCTTTGTATGGTAGGGAGATGCTGTAGTATGACGCTACATCTATCGACGTTCTTTGGAACTAATTCCGTATTTAGTTTGCCTGTTCGCTTACGTCATATTTTCGTGGTTGATTTATAAAAAAAAGTGTGCATTGTGATTCACGTCATTACGGTTGGATGGCGCTTATATCAGTCCACATTTTGTTATAGACAACTGGCAGTTATAAATTGAGATAATATTCGCGCTAATTTTTAATTTGAATTTTTGAGGTAAGTATTCGAGATTGTAAAAAGATTGGGTTTGTTTATTGGGAGTTACAGATCGACTTGGAGATTTGAAGAAAAAGCAGGAATTATCCTTTTGAGTCCTTTTTTGTTCCCTGGAAGTTTTCACCAGAGTTATTTAATTCCCTAGAAGAGGGTGGCCGTCAATACAGGTTTTCCTATACCCAGTGCTCCCCTTTGGCTGTATCTGAGGGTGCGGGTAGTGCCTTCTGTGATCGCCGGTGCTGGGACCGTTTGAGCCGGGAGGGCTCCGGAAGGCACTCGTGGGTGCCGGTCTTGCGAGACGATCGGCAACCGTCGTCGGAGGACTACGGCCCGTGTTCCGCGTGGTTCTTCACCGTTGTCGGAAGACTAGAGCCCGCATTTCGCATGGCTCTCCAAGTGAGACACAGGGTTCAGCGAGCTGCTGCCCACGTATTTTATTTAAATTCAGATCTACTTTTCACCATTTCCTGACTTTCAATGATATTATTTCATTTACATTTTTTAACATTTTGTGTTTTTGTGCCATAATAGTTTTTGTTGTTGTTTTGCCAACCTTGGTTGAATATCTCAGATCTGCATTTTTAACCTTTTTCAAAATTCTAAATAACCTAAATAGCCTCAGCTGACGGGTGTTATAAATAATCGGTTTTAATTTTAGGTATCCTTCATCCAGTGAATCAGCCATAATCTTTCATATCACTCGCATCTCATCAATTCATTTATCTTTATAGCTAAATTTTCAGCCGAATTCTGTTCTTGTACCTACTCCTTTTTTTCCATTTATGCGGAAGACATACATCCACCATTGTTCGGATAAAAATAATCTGTTTAAATTGTGCTTCTATATTTTTTTTGTATAAAAAATAATAATTAGTTTATACATCGTGTAAAATTGATGACCGAAATATTAATAATATTTTTTATGTGAAGTAAAAATTATACGTGCTCTGCAAAAATGATTGTTTTACTGCATATTGATTAGCGCGAATATTATCTCAATTTATAACTGCCAGTTGTCTATAACAAAATGTGGACTGATATAAGCGCCATCCAACCGTAATGACGTGAATCACAATGCACACTTTTTTTTTTATAAATCAACCACGAAATGACGTAAGCGAACAGGCAAACTAAATACGGAATTAGTTCCAAAGAACGTCGATAGATGTAGCGTCAAGCTACACTATCTATATAGTCGGTGGTGCACACGACAACAAAGGGCATTATACGGATTTTAGTGATGATGGGATCTCCTTTTGCATAGTGAGACTTTAGGATCCATAGGCCATTTTAGGAAGCAGAGCCACCTAAATTTATGGTGCGGTGGGGGTAAAAAGGGGGGGTTAAAATTTTCGCGACACATAGATTGAAAACTATAAGCCTTAGCAACATACTTCAAAGGCAAGAATTGTAGAGTATTTTATGAAAAATATTTCCTTCATTGAAAGTTTTGTGGTAACTTCAACCGTTTTTGTAAAAAAAATATGAATGTTCCTACTTTTGTGGGAAGTGGGGAAAATAATTGTTATATTTGTAACACATTACGAGGGTTGCTACTTATATATCCGGAAACAAAAAAACAAACAAACGTACACGGCTGAAAACGGTTTTATTGTTTTTCAAAGTATTCCCCTTGATGATCTATGCACTTTTGTATTCGCGTGAACCAATTTTTAAAGCACTTCTGCCACTCCGCCTGAGGTACCTCCATAACGTGTTGTTTGAATGCGTCGACAGCATCTTCAGCGGTCGAAAATCGTTGACCGCGTAATTTATTCTTTATATTTGGAAATAAATAAAAATCGTTGGGTGCCAAGTCAGGGCTGTACGGCGGATGACCCGTTAATTCCACATTTTGACCCTCCAAAAATAGAGTTGTTTCGCGTGACGTATGACAGCTGGCATTGTCATGATGAAGAATGATTCTTCGTCGCTGGTTAGTTTTACGAATTTGTTCAAATATTTCCGGTAAGCAAATGGTGGTGTACCACTCTGAATTAACCGTTCTACGGTTTTCTAGTGGCACTGTAGCTACATGGCCATTAATACCGAAGAAGCAGGCCACCATTTGTTTCAATGTACTTTTTGCACGAGTAACTTTCGTAGGGTTCGGCTCATTTTGAAACACCCATACCGTTGATTGTTGCTTCGTTTCGGGATCGTATGCATAGATCCAGGATTCGTCACCTGTATAGATGTTATAAACGGCTTTTGAGTCACCACGGTTATATTTTTTTAACATTTTATTGCACCATTCGACGCGAGCATCTTTTTGCTCTTTTGTTAAGTTGTGGGGTATCCAACGCGAACAAATTTTTTTTACAGCCAAATAATTATGTAATATGCTATTAATGCTGGTCATAGAAATACCCAGAGTCGCCTCTATCTCGCGGTACGTAACATGTCGGTCGTCCATTATAAGTTTTCGCACAGCCTCGATATTTTGTTGTACAACGACCGATTTCGGGCGACCTGCCTTAACTTCGTCCGTAAGCATACTACGTCCACGATTGAACTCACTAAACCAGTGATACACAGTAGTTTTAGATGGGGCTTCATCACCAAAAGTTGAAGTTAGTTGATCTATGCACTGTTGTTGCGTTAAACCACGCCGAAAATCATAATAAATCATAGCACGAATATTTTCCCGAGTGAGTTCCATTCTTGCTGCGAGATGACATTTAAAACCCGTCAAAAACAAAACACGAGCGTTAATAAGAAAGAAAAAATATACCGGCCAGTACTTAAAAAAGTTCAAATTTTGCCATGGAGGTCAAATATGCTATTTAAGAAGATTGTAATCCCGGTTTCCGGATATATAAATAGCAGCCCTCGTATAGTGCAGAGTTTAGATTTGGCTTATAAGTCTCGTATCCAGGCCATAAATAAAATAAGTAAAATAATTATATTCTGTTTGACTAGATACTATTAAAATATTATTATTGGTATGGTATTTATGGTATACCATGTATTGCGTTAGGTAAACACCCCGTTTCTAATAGTAGTTAAATTAGTATGTTACATGTCGTATATTAAACGGTTTAATTGAAAATAATGATGCAGGTAATTTACTCAAGGCTAAAATAATCGATAGGTCCTAGGTACCATTCATCACACCACTAGCGTAGCGTACCTAACCTAAGTTCATATGTAATATAATGATATTAGGCGTTGTCCAATGATAAAAGATTCAAGCGCCCCGCGATTTTAGTTTTTTGTCTTTCCAATGCTCTAGCTACATTGATGAGAAGAGTGGTGTGATGACTGGTACCTAGAACCTACCGAATTATTTTTATAGCTTTTTGTACATGATCTATAGCATTGTTTAGTTTCAATAAAAGCTTTTGAATTTACCTAAACAATACTTATTTTCTTTTCAAGTTGTTATGTTACTAAAACTGTCTAAACTCCGCTTACTTTATGATCCGCAATGCACTGTGTTTTACTAGTAAATCCCTTTCATTTTATACTTGATTGAGGGGGTTGTTAAGAAATATGTAATACGTGGCATTCTGTAGCGGCAGCCATCTTGGATTTACAATTATACTGAATATATTAAAATGTAATTGTCATCAGAACTTAAGGTGTGCACCAGATATCGGATCAATTTGTCAACAGGACGAGGGTAAAATTTCAACCACAAAATTATGGAGATGTAGGAGGAATTATGTAGATATGCAGACTTGCATTTCGTTATGTAAATATTAGTTATAATAAATTAACAAATTTTCCAATATGTTTGTGTAATGTCTAAGTAGGAATAACACAAAATTGTTATTTTTATTTTAGAGCGCACTATTCGCCAACAGACTGTCCTCAGTTGAAGATGTGTACGCTTAAGTTTTCTCTCTAAAAAAATAAACGGGCCCTTATTGATAATCCCCAATGATGTACCTTTCATTTGAAAAAGTCACTAGATAACAGAGACCGGAGAACTCCTCTGTTTGATAACTCTTTTCGATAGGGTAACCCTATTATTTGGTTACAAAATTATATGGTTACCCTATATTCAATGTTATGTCCCTGTCTAATGTCTTAGCAATAGAGATGAAATTAGCTTAATAGGTAAACGTCATTTTGGATTTTAATTTCGGTAAGCGCTACATAATCATTATTAGCAGCAGCAGTAGCAGCCAGTATCAGTCCAATGCTGGACATAGGCCTCTTCCATGGCAAGCCACTGTGCTCGATCTTCTGCTCTACTCCTCCAATTCGTACCCGATAAGCTTGGGTAACGGAATGATGACAACCCTACCATCTCACTTGATCTAATACCTCTTTATTGGTAACCGGTTCCGGTATCTTCTAAACGACCTCTTTATTTCACTTACGGATTATAACAAGCATACTAAGGCAAGGTAAATAATAGTGTTTAAAATGGTTGACGTCCATTTAGTTGTGAAAGATATAATTAGGCAAGCATTAGAGCTTACCACACATCGTTTTTCCTACATAATTAGATTGTGGTTGATAACAGGCCTATTAAATTTTTTTTTGTTAAAGATATTATAACCAATATAAGAGTTATATACTTTTTATAAAGGGGAATAACAGAGCTTTATCATGAAAATATATTTTTCGTGTTACTACTATAAAAAAAACTATAGGCATTTATTAAAAAAAATATCAAACATTGATTTCATATTTTTTATGTTTTCTCAGTTTTCTTATATGGAAAGGTATTAATAAAATACCAAAAATCAATTCGGCATCCTTGCTTTACACGAAAATGATATCAAACTTGACTATATCGCTCTATTTTATTTTTAATTAATTATAGGGGGCACCCCCCACTTCGTCAAAAAATTGCATAAGAAATTTGATTGGCTCCCATTCTTAAATTAATCTTAGAGCCTAAAGTATTAGCTCTGCAAATGGAAATTCCATCATCATCATTTTCCGTATAAATAAGTGTACACCACCGACTAATAGCAAAGAAGCCTGTGAGGCTATATTAGTTTTAAGAATATTTTACCGATCATAAATTTTGTCGCATGTGGAGTTTACCTGTAAGTAATTATTACACTGTTCTCAACATACAAGCATGTGAATTAAAAATAAGTATACTATTGGTGTAAATAATTGTTGGTAAACCTTAAACAATAAAAAAAAGAAAAAAGAAAAGGATGGTACGGCCTTGCTTGCCGTGCCCCCAGATTTGCCCCTAACCAGTGAATTTCCCAGCCAGCAAGCTTCAGGGGTCGTGAATTATTTCAAAAGTTAATTTTACTCTGCTTAATTTCACAAATTATGTTTTTAGCCATGGATTTATATGAAGTGGATCTAATTCTTCGGTCACAAAGTGAGGCCGAAAGAGAAGGTTGTCTAGGGGACTGTGTCTCGTTTTGACTAAGGAGGTAATGATATCATCAGACAATCAAAATGTCGAAATGTGACAATTTTGTAACGAGTGCGAGTGAGATCACCCCTTACATTATGCTATCAATCGGACTGTTTTCAACCGACTTCAAGATTTCGAAGGAGGAGGTTATCAATTCGTCGGGATCTTTGTTTCTTTTTTGCTATTTTTTTTATCTATGTTCACCGATTATTCGAAAACGGCTGGACCGATTTGATTTTTTTTTTGTTTGAAAGTATACTTCAGAGTTGGTCCCATTGTAACCATGTCAGGATCTGATGATGGGATCCTGGAGAAATCGAGGGAACTTTTCAACTATTATAGGTACACCTATAGTGATTTGAGTGTTTTTTACAGAAGCTCGAGCATTTGCTGTTGGAATTTTGGATGCTAAGTGAAGTCGGTTTTGTTTTGTTTAAAATTATTACAACTTTTTACTAGTCACCTATGAACGATTGTTTTACTCGATAATAAGGTTCAACTGTAGTTAGGGAAAATATATAAGAATTAGATCCAATTGAAATAATCCCATGATTTTAGCATACATGTATTACGGATAAACACTGCTGAACACCGCAAACTAAGCTGGAACTCATTTACAGTAACAACAAGTTGCGAAACATGGAATTGGCCACGCTTCCCGCTTCAGCTCTTTTAATGAGTTTATAATGAATTTGTTTTTGCTTATCGAGGAAACGAATGCATTCAAAATTGCTATTGTTAGGATTAAAATTTTTGTTGACTTGGATGTAGGTATTATTTACACTTTAAATTTTGATAATACCTATAATGATATAATGGTAAATATTGTAAAGTAAAACATACTTTTAACGTCAGTAATTGTTTTTAACCGACTTCAAGATTTCGAAGGAGGAGGTTATCAATTCGTCGGGATCTTTGTTTTTGCTATTTTTTCTATTTTATGTATGTTCACTGATTATTCGAAGACGGCTGGACCGATTTGGAAAATTCTTTTTTTTTTGAAAGAGCATACTTCACAGTTGGTCCCATTGTAACCAGGTCAGGATCTGATGATGGTATCCTGGAGAAATCGAGGGAATTCTTGAACTTTTATAGGCACACGTATACCTACACCTATTTGAGTATTTTTTTACAGCAGCTGGAGCATTTGCTTTTGGAAAGGTGGAGGCTAAGTGAAGCCGGTTCTTTTTTGTTTAAAATTATATTTGCAGGTGATTTTATAAAGCAAGCCATCTACAGCACACTAATCTTGCGGCGCTATTTATGTCGGGTGCACCTGTAATAAAATCCAGCGTTTTTTATGTTTTTTCTTTTTATCCCTCGTAAAAACTTCTGAACCTTTAAATAAATAGGTACGAATCGAATGGTACTAAAGAGCTCCTCTTATATACATCTTTAAAAAAACTAGCTACTCTGATTGTCTTCACTGTAACGCTTCCCGCGCAAGTCGTAGTACGACGGTAACGTGGTCTCGTGTATGAAAGGTAGAAAGATAAGGAGGACATTCTTAATTAGCGTTAAATAAGGGTGGCTACAATAGCTAGAGAGTAAAGGAGTTGGGTTGAGGTTGGTTGATTAAGTTAGGGAGTTGAGGTTTTGTACCTACTTTAGACATCAAAAATATTGAGTTGCAGCGCACTTCACTTTATCAATAACTGCTTCGTTCATACTCGTATCATATTCTGTATTACATATTTACTAGCGCCATTCTGAAGAGATTTAGACATTTTATTTATGTTATGGCTTACAACTAGACAGAAGGACACCATGACAAATGAAAGACGACTATGGTCTGTGCATACCGTGCAATAAATTAAGCTTATAGATACAGATTACGTTTAAAATGGATTATGTCTTTATTACAGCCAACAGCAAGAGAACGCGAAATCTGGAATTATTTTCCTTGCCTATGGTCCCTAATAACAATGTGTCTAGGCAATGCGCCTATCATTAGAATGTGTCGTTTATATAATATCTTAGATATTGATGTGAATATACTGAATACTTCTTAACCTAAGTTCAAAAGTATATTTATGTCCCAAAATGTTAATTGTTAATGAATACTTATATCGTATACTACTGTATTCATTCTTTACAATATTTTACTATCTTTAAAAATAGAAAATTTTATAGTCAAAAATTGCATTTAGCTTAATAATTATTCCATGGTAATATTGTGTACAATTATAATAGTAATATAAGTAATGTACAAGTTACTTATGTAATAAATATTTTACAATGCCGTTTACCTGTATTATGTTATTTTACCTGATAAAATAAAATAAAACAGCCAATAATAGATAATAAGTTTTTAGCACCAAATCAGTGACAAACGAGGTTAAAGCTCGTGCCATGGTAAGTAGACGCTTGAAACTCTAGGGGTACAGGTGATTGAGGGTTGCCGATCTTTTAAATATCTATACACTCCTCTTAAGTATTATTTCAGTTAACAAGTTTCTTTAAAAAGACACACAGTTCTTCAGTTGATTGAGCAATATGCAGACTCGTTAGAAATGTGGGTACAGTTAGCAGCAGAAGTTGCTAAGTGGGCGAGGTGTTCAGAATGACCTTCAGACACTCTTATTCTCTGAACAAAAAAGTCGTGTCAAGGTGATTTTCTATATTTTACCGTATTAGCTACTTCTGCTGCTGATTGTACGTTGCAGTCTCACACATAACGGATACTGTTGAGAGCTGGACATACGCACGGGAGGAGACGTGCGGGGAGCAGGCAGAACGCGACGTCACCACCACCGCGGACCGCGAACGACACTCACCTTTACCTACTCTGTCGGCAACGGACGACACCCGGAATTAGTTTCTCTTGTATTGTTTGGCCGGGATTCTCCGTGTAACTAAGGCGGAATAAACCAGCCTATCTTGATACAGTCCTCTCTTATTTCAACGTCCCAGTAAGACCCTAACAGATACCACCAATTAAAATATCGGATATTTTTTTTTACTGAAGGCATTTATTTAGGTACATAAAAAGAAACTTAGGTATAAAAGTAAATTAACTTACAAGAAACTTAAATATAAAACTAAAATAATCTCGCGGATAATTTATTCTCTCTCTTTAAACTTAAGTTCAGTGCCCTTTTTGCAGTACAATAATTCTGGGTGGGTCATTTGTGTAATAATATGCATAAGGTGTCCAATAACATTTATACATTTAAAAAACACAGATCCCATCAAAAACATTAATGTACAAAAATGATAGTCTCGCAACGCAGTTCTCTTACTGAAAAAAGTATTGAGATCGAATGTAAAACCAGCCGCTGTCCATAGAATTCCATCCCCACTGGATTTTACTAACACGCCATTGTCACATTTTACTAACCGTGCGATGGCCAGGTCATTATATTTATTATATAGGGTCACCTTTATAATAAATATAATGACCTGGACATAGCACGGTATAGCGCTATCCGGCCTATTAATGGGTACATATGTATTTACATGATAACATAATGTGATATTATTAGATGGTCTACGGGATTGCAAGTTACTTGTGCGGTTTGTAAAACCAGACAAACCGACTGATATTGCGGTATGAAATGAAAAGAAATGAAAAATATTTATTTGGTGCAAAGCGAACAGAAACATAACATGAAACATACAATAAATAAATAAATAAAATTAAATAAATACACCAAAATGGTTGCCACTCAGCATGAGTCATGGCAGTGTAGCCACAACGCTGATTTTCAGGGCAACCAGAACCTTAAACTATACTTAATTTAACTATTGACAACATATTTCCAGATGGCATTCATGTTACTACTGGCAACCCCACTTGACCGTATCATCTTTCATTGGCTTTATAGCCCTAAACATGTGTTTCAAATCTGGAGCTTGTGGTCAGCTAGAAGTACCTTAGAATTATGTCGATCGTATGTCAGTCAGTCAGACAGTGACAGAACTGAGGAACTTTGACTTGCAATAAATCTTAAATTATAAGTTAAAACTATATTATTTTGGGAGTATAATCTTCCCTGTGTTATGGCCAAGAGGCCATAACACAGGAAAGATTATACTAAGGGAGCAAGAGCTCCCTGAAATTTCAGAGTTCTAGCTTTATCCACACCAGTGTTAGAGGGGGTTAATAATGGCCTGCATGGCTTCGGGAAAAGGATGATTCGGCCGTGCCTTTTGTTGTTTGTTTTCCTCGACTTGGCGGGGAGACTTCCGTGCCCCCAGATTACAGAAGGCTTATTACACCCTGAATATTTCTTCTTTCCCGTAAAAGACGCTGTTTTTTTACTGTTTACATACGAAAACGGTTACAAAAATTTGATATAGGTACAATACATAAATTGCTGAAATTTTATCCGATTACGGGTGTAAGTAATGTGTAAGTAGAGGACTTTCACTTATGGCCTGTTTCACAATCTCCAGTTAAAGCATATCTGTCAGATAAATGTTTGCGGTCCTTTTCTTTTATATGACTGGAGAAAACGATAGCAATAATTTTAACTGGGAGATAAGTTTATCTGGAGATTGTGAAACAAGCCCTTAGTCGTCAGTCAAGTTTAAATAACAATAAAGCTTTGTATGTATTATTAATTAAAATTGAATAGATTCAATTAAGTACATGAAAAATGTGTAGTCATTGCGGATAGCTTCATTTGCTAACTGTAGTACTGTTTTCATAACGAAATATAATATTGAAGTTGTAAACACGTGCAGCGTTTGTAGCTAATATTGTGAATACTTTCTAAAGAAACAGGTTATTTGATTTAACTTTATTAGCAGCAAACACAAGCAAAACATGAAATGAGAATCCCGGGTTGGGCAATCGACATAAAATTGTACAAATTGTATAGTTATGTAGATACTTTTGTGTTGTTACAGGTACAACATACAACTACCTATAGCAAGGAGCAGACAAAATGCATAGAAAATCAACAGTTTCCAAGAATATGAAATTTTGTGGCCATTAAATAAAAACAAGCAGCAAAAATGGAGACACTAAAGTGAGCAGATAGAATCAATTGTCAATTTAGTACATGTAGTTTTAAAACTGTGTACTAGTGTACACTGTACTCTACATTCAACGTACCAATTAAACACAGCTCTATTCTGAAGTAAAATTATGCAAATTTAAATAATCTGTGTGTACAAAAGTGGTAAGTGAATCAAGATGCAGACGAATGTGCAGATTGACTCCAAGAATCTGCGACACTCTCCGGACCACGGCAAAGGCAAGGGGGCTTACCGGCCTACTGCTGAGGTAAGTGTTCATTAAATTATTGTACTCATCAGGGTCATCTGCCAACGAAGCTCTAGCATTTTATATAAACGAATAACGGAAAAAGCTGCAACTTTCTCTTGGCTGACTGATACTCTAGCATCTGAGCTACTGAAATTTATAGAAGAAAATTAAACTTACCATTTGTTGTCAAAATCGCATAAAGCCGTAAAATTAGATTAGCATACAATAAAACGTTCTGTAAATCCATAGGGCAGTCCCAGGTAGGACGTGTTGTGACTAGCAGTTAACATTTGATTGGTATTCTGATGACAAGGCTGCCATTTTATACTATTAAATTATCATTAAAAATTTCTGTCGTTGGACGGGTCTTTAAATAACCGGCCAAGTGCGAGTCGGACTCGCATACCGAGGATTCCATACAAACCTGTAGGTATACTCGTATAGGGGTAGTAACTTTTCAATTATTAAAAATATTTTTATTATATGATGTAACAAAAAATTTACGCTTTTCGCAATTTTTCCTTTATCTGTGCTATAAGAAGTTGCTTCGTACCAAATTTCATGATTCTGAGTTCACGGGAAGTACCCTGTTGGTTTTGATTAGAGCTCCCGCTACACGTGTTACACGCGGAGACGGATACCCGTGTACTTAAGACCGGCGGTGCTAAGGAGCCGGTTTACACGAACCACCAAGAGACGTTTCTCAGACACGTTTCTACGGGTCCACGGGTAGTTCATACCGGCCCGAACGGGTCCGAAGTAGTTAAAACCGATTCAAATAAGGTCTATTTTTATTTTATTCGTTTCTTATTCATAGCTTTTAAACGACTCGACACGTTTCGACCCGTACCTCCAGCTACTCGTCAAGGACGTTTACAGATCCGCGTGTATTTTAAGGATCGTTTCTTCGGCTACCCGTGTATCCGTAGAAACGGATCTTAACTACACGTTTCTTAATTACACGTGCAAAACGGGCCAGAAAACCGTGTAGCGTGTTATTCAGAAACCCGGTACACGAAACCCGGATACGACCGGGAGCCCTAATTTTGATTCCCTTGCGAGTTTCGAAAATTTGCGAAAATTTGCGGCATAAACGGCTGTATCTTTTGATTGCGTTGGCTTAGAAGTTTGTTTTTTTCACAGCTCTGAGGAACAAGAGACTTGAGTATTTAATATAAATTTCAGCTTGGTACCTCCACGCGTTCCTGAGAAAAAGGCTCTTGACAGACGGATGGACGTACGGACGGACAACAAAGTGATCCTATAAGGGTTCCGTTTTTTCCTTTCGAGGTACGGAACCCTAAAAATAATAAGGGTTTTCTAAAACAATTTTTCGATAAAACTAATACTTTAGTACATAATAACTACGAAAGTTTTAAAAAACCGGCCAAGAGCGTGTCGGGCCACGCTCAGTGTAGGGTTCCGTAGTTTTCCGTCCGTCACAGTAAGTGTCCCCACTTAAGAGTTAAAATAATACCGCCATGTAGGATATGATATGAGCGTTCCACGTACATCGACATCTATCGGCAAATTAAGTAAACTATTGCGCGCGAGCTTAAAGTATGGAAGATGATTTTTATGGGATAATTCTTTATTGCGTGAACCGATTTTCACCGTTTTTACTTTATTTGAAAGCACGTGATTTCATTCTGATTTTGTAGAAATTACAGGTACAATAAACACCTGCTTATACGATTAAATTACAAACTTGTTCAGAAATTATTTTGTAATTTTTTTTTCAAAAACTGTTTAACCTATCAAGTTCAAAATATTTTTTCTAGAAAGTTTTTATAAAGTTCTACTTTTGAGATTTTTTTCATATTTTTAAAAATTATGGTTCATAAGTTAGAGGGTGGGGGACACATTTTTTTTTACTTCTGGAGCGATTATTTCCGAAAATATTTACACTATCAAGAAATGATTTTAGTAAACCCCTATTCACTTTTAAATACCTGTCCAACAATATATCACACGTTAGGGTTCAAATTAAAAAAAAAATCACTCCCCACTTTACGTATAGGGGAGGTACCCTAATAAAACATTTTTTTTCCACTTTTTATTTTACCACTTTATCGGCGTGATTGATATACATATTAGTACCAAATTTCAGCTTTCAACTGCTAACGGTCACTGAGATTATCCGCGGACGGACGGACGGACGGGCAGACATGGTGAAACTATAAGGGTTCCTAGTTGACTACGGAACCCTAGAAAGGCGTCCCCCCCTCTTTAACTTTAACTTTTGAAAATTTGGAAAAATTCATGAAAGTGAGGCCTAATAATTACTTTCAATGAAAACTATATTGAATAAAATCTGTTGAGCCATTTTTGAGTTATAATTCAAAAACGCATAGTAAAAGGACGTAAGTGTCGCATAGTAAAATGACGTACATAAGTGCCGCAAAATATTCCTTAATAAATGACCTTTTGAATGGATGTATTATAACAGGCTGTCAACTACGGAACCCTATACTGTGCATGGCCCGACATGCTCTCGTTTTTAAACTATTGAAATTACTTCAATGATAAATATGTGGGTGAAAAAATATCACATAACATAAGGTTTGTCTTTAAATATGGCAATGAATTAAAATTTTAAGGACATTATCGTACTTTTCTATTACAACTGTGGCATCAGGCAACTAAACCAGCAGTTTATAGTGGTGGTGGATTCATCCCGTTTTATCGCCAGGTCGTAAAATCTTTTGTCTATAGGTGCCGTGTCGCTAGAGGGACATAAAAAACGTTTCTTTCCTTATATCAACTTTCTAGTATAGAATCCAATAAATAAAGTTAAAAATATCCTTTGGGTATAAGCCTAAGCTCATTCGCTTAGTTTTGAAAGCTGTAGTAGAAGGTGCTCAAAAGGGCAAACCGATGGCTATTTAATTCCACGAAATCCTGCATATTATTATTAATAAATTCATAAAAAAGTCATATTATATATATATAACTATATTTATTTATTATAACATCCTTCTTAATGTAACATACAATATTACAGTCATATTTAAACGTAAGTAGTCAAGACAGTTAAGCTAGTACAAAAAAATTAAATAAATAAATATTATAGGACAATCTTACACAAACCGACCTAGTCCCAGAGTAAGCTCAATAAGGCTTGTGTTGTGGGTACTAGCCGACGATATATATAATAGATAGGTATTGATAAATACTTAAATACATAGAAAACATCCATAACTCAGGTTCAAATATCTGTGATAAACACACAAATAAATGCCATTACTAGGATTCGAACCCGGGACCTCCTGCTTCGTAGGCAGTATCGACTGGGCTAGGAGGCCGTTGAAACGTAAGCACATCGAGTTTCGGGCCAAATGTTTTAGGAAGGAATTTATAGACATGCAGAGAACACTAATTATTTAAGGAGTTGAATATATGCGCAAACAATTCATTTCTAAAAGCAGGCCAAGAGCATGACGGGCCACACTCAACGTAGGGTTCCGTAATTACCGGCCCGTCACAATACACCCGTTCAAAAGGTTGTTTTCAATCGACTTCAAGATTTCGAAAGAGGAAGTTATTAATTCGTCGGGATCTTTGTTTTTGCTAAATTTTTTTTATGTATGTTCACCGATTATTCGAAGACGGCTTCTTTTTTTGTTTGAAAGAGAACACACAGTGGTCCCATTGTAACCAGGTCAGGATCTGATGATGGGACTGGAGAAATCGAAGGAACTCTTCTACTATTATAGGCTTGTCTATAGTGATTTGAGTATTTTTTACAGCAGCTCTAGCATTTGCTTTTGGAAAGGTGGAAAAGTGAAGTCGGTTCTTTTTTGTTTAAAAATATTATAGGATATTTTGCGGCACTTGCATCACTTTACTTTGCGGCACTTATTTTATTCACTATAGTTTTCGTTGACAGTACTTATTGGGCCTCACTTTTTGAATTTTACTTAATTTTTTGGACCCACGGCCACCGTAACACCGTACAGCCTCTCCCCTGTAACTTTAAACCCGTGGGTCAAAACAATATCAAGCCTCACTTCCATGATTTTTTACACATTTTTTGTACTGACGGTTCAAAAGTTAAAGTGGGACGCCTTGTTTTAAACTTTTGAAGCTATTATTTACGAAAAAAAAAAAGATTTATCCAAAAATTGTTTTAGAACATCCCTATTCTTTTTGAAAGACCTACGCCATCTCACACATATAGGGTTAGAGTGAAAACAAAATCACGCCCCACACTTATTGTGAACGGGAGGTACCCTGAAAATAAATATTTATTTTACCACTTTGTTGGCGCAATTAATAAACATACTCAAAACTAAATTTCAGTTCTCTAGTACTAACGGTCACTGAGCTAGACCGCGGACAGACGGACGGATAGACGGACATGGCGAAACTATAAGGGTTCTTTGTTGACTACGGAACCCTAAAAAGGTACTACCTAAACCTTGAACGTCTTCTTTGTGACGTCACTGTCGCCGGAATCAGACGGCGCTCTCGGATATTCATAAATAATTGAGAGATTTACAATTTCTGGGGTAAGGAGAGCTATGAAATATGGTAGCTGAATGATTAAGCATTTTCCGGACAAGTAGGCAGACACCGGACTCCGTGGCGATGGGCCGGCGCCATTACTATTTACGAAGACAATGGTTTTCACTCGACTGCGCCCGGCGTAGTAAACTGGGGTTTGTTTTTGATATGTGTTTAGGATTATATACTATTCTTTAAGCACTCAATTTTAACAGTAGGTACTAGTGAAAAGTGGAACCTTTTTGCTTAATGGATAGCGTCTAGGTTGAACTTCAAGCATAACATGCGTAACGTGTGATCTAAAATTACAATTTGTACTGCCTGTGAATTACTTGACGCCGGTAAGTGTCGCAAAAATAGATAAACTAGCTGTTAAGCAGAACAATTTTAAAATCATACGATAAAAGCATACATACCTACTTAATTAATATTATACTGATTATTTCTTAGTAATTTATAAGCAGTGTACTCACAAGTTGTAGTCTTAAATATAAACACACCTTTAAAATGTTACAAATCCAGTTCGTTAATAGACAGGGAATCATGCGTGCCCATCAAAATGTAAATCATATCAAAAATAAAACATAAATGCATAACAAATTATATTTTTTATCTAAATGGATGCATGTTTCATTAATATATACGCGGAACGTGCTTACATACATACCTACATAATACATTTCCGCTATCCTCTTTAGACTTAGCTGATACAAAACACTTTCGTATCCTTTCGGTCATAACAGTGAGTATTATATTTTTTGGTCATAGCTGTGTAACAGAAGTCGATAATATAGGTGTATAACTATGATATTAAAATTAAAATTACTACCAAGTTACAAAGAAAATTTTATAGCTTCAAAATCAGCAAACAACTGTAGTTCGGGATTTCGCCAGTCCTTCATTTCCTTGTCGTACCAAAAGTACTGCCCTTTCACCGACTGGTCCACGTCCAGAGCCACATACACTGGAGCTTTGCTGGACTCCTCTGTCGTAAAAATGCCCATTCGGCGCGTCATGGACGTCTGCACGAATCCAGGGTGTATAGAATTTATTGAAATGTTCCTGTCGATTTCTCTTTGTTGCACAATAGTTAACGCGGATAGCGCTATCTTTGAAATCCGATAAGCTAGCAACTGAGTCTGGGTGAAATCCTCTACTTTCATCGTCCCTGTTTTCACCGATTTTAAGAACCAGCCCAAACATACCATGTTTGGGCTCCTCCAGATACTCCAGATTTTTTTTTTGTACAATATACCACAAATGATACGTGATATCCTCATATTTAACCCCAAGAAAGCAATTTTGAAAATAATTTCATTAGGTGTTTTTTTTTTTTTCAATATTACAAAGTAATAAGTGACCGTAAAAAAGTGATGGATATATGGATACTACGTATCATTTTATGATTAATATGTACCGTATCTGCAGAACAGTTCTATACGTCTAGTAAAATAGGTATTGAAGTAGAACTGTGCCACTTGGTATGTTTCGAAAATTATTTTTGTGTTAATTTAAAAAAAATGGCTGAAATGTAATGATCTAATGATGTATATTTTTAGAATTGCCTCAAAATGCCCTGTCATAAGATACCACACACGATAGGTTTTTGAAAAAAAAAAATTTTTATATACAAATAAAAAAATGTCTCGGCACTCCCTCCTAAGGGATTTTTTTTTAAGAACTGCAGGTCAAAAAATGTTTTTGACCTCTAGTATGCGTGTGCCAAACGGCTAAGCTGTACATCGATTTTCGGTTTATTTAATCGTACGGCTACCACTATAGCGGAATAATTGGTAGTCATAACTCGAACTGTTTCTTCGTAAGTTGTTTTATCCCATTGTTCTGGTATAACAGCTGCATTGTTGATAAGAATATCTAAGCCCCCATGTTTGAGTTTCACGTATTCAGCGCATTTTTTTACACTTGTTGGATCAGTTACTTCTAATTGATGAAACTGTGGGTTGAGACCTTTTGACTTAAGTTTCTCAACGGCATCGCGTCCTCGTTGCGTGTATTTAACAGCAAGGAACGAGTTCCTTGCTGTTAAATACACAGTTTTCACTCCTCTCTTCAGAAGTTCCTCGACAATAGCGAAACCGATCCCTTGATTGGATCCCGTCACTAACGCTACTTTATCGAACATGATTTTATTCTTCTTCACAAGTAACTATTATGAACAAAATGAAGTTAGAAACGTAGTACAAATATTATTTAAACGTTAGGACGTACGTGACAAGTTGTCTTTAGTACACTTGAGATACGACTGCCATCTGATCGAAGTCAACGATGCAATAAGTGCATTCATTGGAAATTACCGATAAACAACGCTAGAGTGCTTCGGCCTTGATCTCATGCTGTAATAAAATAGCTATTGATTAGTTTGAGAAACTTGTTCAGGAATCTACGTACTAACAACTATTCAATATAACAATATCGTTGAAAATCACCGAAGTTGTCATTTCTCGTTATCTTATAAGATAGATTAGATTATTCTCTATTGCACCATGAATAAAAATAGTATGGATTTACCTTAGAAATAATAGCGCAACACTCGACACAGACGGTCTTATCTACCTACAAGCGATTTCTTTGAAGATTTCAGAGGACTCAATTTTTTTATTTTTAGGGTTCCGTAGCCAAATGGCAAAAAACGGAACCCTCATGGATTCGTCATGTCTGTCTGTCTGTCTATCTGTCCGTCCGTATATGACAGCCATTTTATTCGGAAACTATATGACGTAGGTATCTGAATAAAATATACATATAAGGTATATTTTGTATGCCGGCTACTTAGTTATGTAGTTAAATTTAAATAAAAATCTTCTTAGGGGGGGCGCTCCATACATGTAACTAATTTTTTAAACCAAATATCAACATGTGACACATAAATCGATAGGTCTTTAAAAATAACATTGAGGTTTCTTTGACCATTTTGTGATTAAGTAAATAGTTTCTGAAATAATCGCTTCGAAAGTCAGAAAAATTGTGTAACTTTTGAACCGTAAGTCCAAAAAAAATTAGGAGATGCGCCTTATCATATACTTTCTACGAAAATTGTTTTGAACATTATCGGTTCAGCCATTTTTGAGTTATCTCAAAAAACTTCTTCCATAGGCATCAGATACGACCTTTTCTGTATTAGTTTGGTTCTTATTCAATTGAAGGTACGGAACCCTCCTATACGTGGTCCGACACGCACTTGGCCGGTTTTTTTGTTATTTTCAGCGATCGATTTGGAATGTTTGGCAAGATTGATTTGAAAAGTTCTGGGTCATTCTTTATTTATTTAGGGTCGGAAAGTGATTCACTTCCGTCCTAGTGCATGTTACTTTCCAAGTTAAAAATTATATAATAATTTGAATGGCGATGATAATAATAATGATAATTCGGGTAACCGCCATGTGGGAGGTTGATTCGGTGATCATTGTGCCGATAGTTGTCTCTGAGAACGGTCTCATATCTAGCGAAGAGTCTCGACCAACATCTTGAGAGACTTTCGCTACGGGTTTGTAGTTGGATTAAGGGTCAGATTCAGAAGGCGGTAATCTTAGACACGGCGCGCATAGTCCGAAGGTTCCTCACTCTGCGGCCCTAATTACCGGCAGCCTGGGCCTTGCTCCGTTGCCGGCGGCACCCTAGGTTAGATTTTTTATAATGCTTTTATTGTTTTTATATGCTTTACATGTATTTTTATATTTTTCTTTTATAAAAATATTGTAAAAAGCCTAGCCTAAGAAGGAAAATAAATAAAGAGGATAATAATTCGGTTTAAAAACTTACCTTTTATGACTCCTAACAGTATAACGGAAGTATTTAATGACCAACTCCGTAAATATGAACTTAACAGTGTACCCAAGCCCTATTAATGCTTGGGTAAATGTCATGAGATGCTCTATGGCCTTCAATGGTTTTAATTACTGACTGTTTGTGAATTCGGTTCCTATTAAGTTCTATAAATTCGATAAAAACCTACCATATAAGGTTCCGTGAGTTCAGCGACAAATATTGTACGGCAATGAGCGGCCGGCGGCACGACCGGGTGTGCCGGTATCATTGTTACAATTTTTTTTTATAAAAAAGTAATAACTTAGTTCCATCAAAAATATAATTAAGTGTAATTTGAAATAACTCCCATGTTGATAGCTGATGTACAAAGATAGTTCTTCTTCTTCTTCCTTCCAACCCAGAGGGGAAACTAGGCCTTATCGGGATTAGGTCTGGTTTCCTTGCGATGTTTTCCTTCACCGACAAGCGACTGGTAAATATCAAATGATATTTCGTACATAATTTCCGAAAAACTCAGTGGTACGAGCCGGGGTTTGAACCCGAGACCTCCGGATTGAAAGCCATCTTACCGCCAGGATAACAGCGCTCTTGTACGTACAAAGTTAGTTATTAATTTTAAATTATACGAGTACGTAACGATCTGCTAAAAAAATTCACGGAAATCGGTTGAGGAATACGACCCGTAGAGGACTACAGCCGGACAGATGCCAGACGGACATGTGAAGGCATCCACGCAATCCACGCTGAAACGAAGACCTTCGCTGTCTATTCAGTCAATTAACCGATTTGACGATGATTGATCGATTTGACATCCACCAGAAGCACATGCCAATAAAACCGTGTCCCTTAAGAGCGTTAAAACGATTGATGTCATTAAAAAGTTATCGCGTCGATAATGAAGATTGATTGATCTCATTACATCGCAGCATCATTCAGCATCGCACCTCACTAAAATTAGATACCGTTTTGTGTGTATTATCCTTAAATGTATTAATTAATTACCGCGATTAGAATAAGATACACCTTTATTATTTATTTATCAACCGACTTCAAGATTTCCAAGGAGGAGGTTTTCAATTCGTCCGGATCTTTGTATTTTTTATGTATTTTCACCGATTATTCGAAGACGGCTGGACCGATATAAAAATTCTGTTTTTCTTTGAAAGAGTAAAGTGACCTTATTATTTATTTAAATAATTTGATTTGTTCTTCAGTTCGGTTCTTTTTTGTTTAAATTATTTTTTATGTGCAACTTGTGAGACTTATTAATGCGAATACTTGTATATTTGTTCCTATTTCACCCAAATACGACTTAATGGATTTGGAAAAAAAAAATTACATGCAGGATAATCAGCTGGAAATACCTGAAAAAGGACGTAGAATTAATACTCTTAATCCGACAATTCATTCCTATAGTGGGTAAAATGAAGGGTTGAAGTACACCATCACTAAGCTAGACTAATAAGACGCTAGGGCAAGATCGGGATTTTTCTATTTCATGATCATGATTTCTATTCGAACAAAGTTGCGGGCTGAAGAATGTGTTATAAATTATTGAATATTGCACCACACTGCGACTTGATTGTTGACGCCCGCAACAAGTTTCATGAAACGCTGTTGCGGCTTTATGGTAATCTTGTCTAATGTTAAACTAGATATTAATTTAACGGCCTCCTAGCCTAGTTGGTAGGGACGCTGCCTATGAAGCAGGAGGTCCCGGGTTCGAGTCCTGGTCAGGGCATTTATTTGTGTGTCTATCACAGATATTTGTTCTTGAGTTATGGATGTTTTCTATGTATTTAAGTATTTATCCATATTTATCTATTATAATATATCGTCGTCTAGTACCCAACACACATGATTTGTGTAAGATTGTCCCATAATATTTATTTATTTAATTATTATGTTTAATTGTTGTAAAATATCATATTTTAGTTCATTCTTACAGCGCATTGCCGCCTAGTTGTTATTGATGCTGTTTAACTATACCACAGTTACCTAGTTAGTATTAGTACAGTTAGTTACCAGTATAAATTTATCAAATAAATAAATAATAAAGATAGGATAAGTAACGCTATCCAATTTCATATAAATATTTTGTGTAGATGGATCACACTTATAAATCTGCGCGTCTCAACCCATTCGTTAGCGTGAGACCGAAGCCGGAACGTTTTGAAATAACACAGTGTTATGAGAGTAAATTAATCTGCCGCTTGTCCAAGCGCTGTATTTTCCTTTTGAGGTACGGAATCCTAAAAAACCGGCCAAGTGCGTGTCGGACCACGCATAGGAGGGTTCCGTACCTTCAATGGAATAAGAACCATACTAATACCAAAAGGTCGTATCTGATGCCTATGGAAGAAGTTTTTTGGAGATAACTCAAAAATTGCTGAACCGATAATGTTCAAAACAATTTTCGTAGAAAGTATATAATAAGGCGCATTTCCTTAAAATTTTTCATATTTTTTGGACTTACGGTTCAAAAGTTACAGGGGGGCGACACAATTTTTCTGACTTTCGAAGGGATTATTTAGAAAATATTTACTTAATCACAAAATGGTCAAAGAAACCTCGACGTTATTTTTAAAACACATTTTTAATTATTTAATATCCGAAAACTCAATTCTTGCAGAGCTTGTTTAGTGAGGACGTTGATTCGTGCAATCTTGTCGCTTGATTTTATATTATTGTTTGTTATGCCCTCCAATATGTTTTATATTATCTGAATAAAGCATAAAGCCAAGTTTATTTCTACATAAAAAAAAGTATGACATACTTTAACACATTCCCATATGGAATACCACCTAAACTTCGCCAATTTTTCCTAAAATTGTTCTAGGTAAACATACTCTTGCTTAAATAATATGTATAAAAATAAAAACAAAAATATTCCACTTATCCCTTAAACGACTTATTTTCCAACGCATTTATATATGCTACATACTAGTTTAACATAATTTTATTCAATAAAAATCTTACTTTTTTCACCTCTCCAAGCAAAAATCGCGAAACAGCTGTTAGATGGTAAAATAAAATTTAAAAAAATGTTCCACTTATACAGTTTAAAAAGAAACTGTCTTTCAATAGATGTATACAAACTAAAAGTAGTCTTATTAGTTATAGACTATAGGAAAATTAAACAAAAGTCGTCTCCTTCACGATTTTCGTAGACATCTCTTCTAAATACCTAAAACTGGTATGGATGTGTTCCTCGTTGTCTCCAGAATACGAATTGCCCGGTTTTAGTTTCTGGAGGGGGGGACAGGTCGGAAAAAAGGGGGGGAAAGATGGCGGCCGACTGTCATCGAAATTTGATCACATCTCGAGTCCTATGAGACCGATCGGTTTGTATGATATGTTATTCGAAAGATTATTAGACGTACTATAATTGTTTCTTAGTAACCATACTCATCACTTTAGTCGTTTACAAAATATTTGAAAAAATCTGTTTTTTTTTACCGTGCATGTTTGCGTAAGTATTGATAAAACATGCTTATAACTCAATAATGTATAACTTTACCGCAATTAATGTTATTATAAAATATACGGGAAATTTTATAAGCTTTCCAAAAACATAAGTATTGTTTGTATATAATATAATATAACCAAGTAAATATGTTTTTTTTTTCAGCATGGGTCGCTGCGCATCGTCATATAAATGGCGCCGACTGTGTCGTATTATCATTATTTCTCGAAATCTATTTTACGGATCAAATCATAATAGGTATAATTTGTAAGCTTTTTAAATGTACTTTAATCGGTTCCCTAAAGTCTGAGCTGCAAAATTAACCGTTAATTTTGTTTTAAAGAAAATGTAAGATTTTTAACTAATAGACTGGAGGAAACAGGCTTGTTTGGCGAAAAGTCCTCAAAATCTCTTCTAGTACCTAAAACTGGTATGGATGTGTTTTTCATTGTCTCCAATATACGAATTGACTGGTTTTATTTTATAGAGGGGGGGGGGGGGGGGAGTTGAAAAAAGGGGGAAGGGAAAGATGGCGGCCGACCGTCATCGAAACTTCTCCACATCTCGAGTCCTATGACACCGATCGTTTTGCATAAGGTGTCATTTGAAAGATTATTAAACCTACTATAAATGTTTTTAAATAACTTTAGTCATCACTTTAGTGGTTTACAAAATATTTGAAAAAATATGAATTTTTACCGTGCATGTTTGCGTAATTACTGATAAAACATGCTTATAACTCAATAAATTATAACTTGAGAGCGATCAATGTTAGAATAAAATATACGAGAAATTTAATGAGATTTCCAAAAAACATAAGCTTTTTTGCACATAATATTATATAACCAAGTAATGACGAATTTAGTTCAGCATGAGTTACTGCGTATCGTCATATGAATGGCGGCCGACCGTCGTCGTATTATCATTATTTCTCGAAATCTATTATAAGGATCAAATAATAGGTATCATTTGAAAGAATTTTAAATGTACTTTAATCGGTTCTTTGAAGGCTGAGCTGCAAAATTAACCGTATTTTTTTTTAAAGAAAATATAAGATGTTTTCCTAATAGACTGGAGGAAACTGGCTTGTTAGGAGAAAAGTCCTTAAAATCTCTTCTAAATACCTAAAACTGGTATGGATGTGTTCCTGATTGTCTCTAGTATACGAATTGACCGGTTTTATTTTATGCAGGGTGGACGAGTCGAAAAAAAGCGGGAGGGGAAAGATGGCGGCCGACCATCATCGAAATTTGTTCGAATCTCGAGTCACTCGAGTTCTTGCTTGACAAAATTGGCAATGACATATATATTATATATGCTTTTGGAAAGCTCATAGGATTACCGTAAATTTTATAATAATATTGATTACGGTTAAGTTATAATTTATTGAGCTATAAGCATGTTTCATAAGTATATACTTAAGCAAACATGCCCGGTAAAAAAAAAACATATTTTTTCAAATATATTGTAAAAAACTAAAGTGACGACTAGGGTCAATAAAAAACACTTATAGTACGTTTAATAATCTTTCAAATGACATCTCACACGAACTGATCGGTTCCATAGGACTCGAGATATGAACAAATTTCGATGACGGTTAGCCGCCATTTTTCCCCTCTCCCTTTTTTTCGACTCGTCGCCCCCTCTTTAAAATAAAACCGGTAAATTCGTAGACAATCAGGAATACATCCATACCAGTTTTAGGTATTTAGAAGAGATGTCGAGGACTTTTCTCCAATCAAGCCGGTTTCCTCCAGTCTATTAGGTAAAAATCTTACATTTTCTTTAAAAAAAATAAACGGTTAATTTTGCAGCTCGGACCTCTAAGAACCGATTACAGTAAATTTAAAATGCTTTCAAATGATACCTATCACGATTTGATCCGTATAATAGATTCTGAGAAATAATGAAAATACTACGACGGTCGACCGCCATTCATATGACGATACGCAGTGACCCATGCTGAACAAAATTCGCCATTACTTGGTTATTTAATATTATATACAAATAAAACTTACGTTTTTGGAAAGCTCATCAAATTTTCTATAAATTTTATAATGACATTCATTACGGTTAAGTGATAATTTATTGAGTTATAAGCATGTTTTATCAGTACTTACGTAAACATGCACGGTATAAATTTATATTTTTTGAAATATTTTGTAAACGACTAAAGTGATGACTAGGGTTAGTTAAAAACAATCATAGTACGTTTAATAATCGTGCAAATGGCATCTGACACGAACCGATCTGTTCCATAGGATTCGAGATATGAACAAATTTCGATGACGGTCGGCCGCCATCTTTCCCCTCCCCCTTTTTTTCGATTAATCCCTCCTCCATAAAATAAAACTGGTCAATTCGTACACTAGAGACCATGAGGAACATATCCATACCAGTTTTAGGTATTTAGAAGAGATTTTGAGGACTTTTGTCCTAACAAGCCTGTTTCCTCCAGTCTATTAGGTAAAAATCTTACACTTTCTTTAAAAAAAACATAACGCTTAATTTTGCAGCTCAGACTTCAAAGAACCGATTGAAGTACATTTAAAATGCTTTCAAATGATACCTATTACGATTTGATCCGTAAAATATATTCCGAGAAATAATGATAATACGTCGACAGTTGGCCGTCATTTATATGACGATGCGCAGCGACCGATGCTGAATAAAATTCATCATTATTTGGTTATATACAGGGCCCGTAATTTTCATGCCGATGACATCAATTTGACGTCACGCTCCATATAGGATGATCCCAAATAGTTTTATTGTAAATTATTAATCATTAGTCGTCAATCATTTTAATCATGTACAAATGACTTCAAAAGTACTCTATTTACACATGATATAAATAATAACTACTTGATACGTGAAACGTAAATAAAACTATTTGATTTGTTTTTATACATACATTTTATTACATGGTATTGCTAACAACACATTACAATTCATTAGAAAACAGAATTCCTCTCTAACGTAAAGCACGCCATCCTTCTTGCATTAACTCCCATGCAATGAAAATCTAAGTCATCTTCGCGTTCATACGGAAAGCAATATTCATAAAAATCTTTTTTTTTTGTAATCGTATTTTTGTTTGTTGTGTGGTTAATTATTCCAACTTCTCTGCTAAAATGAACATGTATAATTGATGGACACATTTTTCTGATTTTAACAACTAAAATTAGGAAATCAGTATTTTTATTTCTCAGTGGCACTTGTAACATTTTTGACAGAACGTTTTTTTAATGAGAACGAATAAAAAAGGTTACATTTAAAAAAGGTTTTATTACATATTGATTTATAAACAGCCAAGGAAATTGATTTGTGTAACATTACGTACTTTGTCATAGTGACAATCAACATCTAGACGATAGAGATTTCATATTATTGTCACTGTGACAAGGTTCTAAATGGTATGCAAATCAAAGTCCTGGGCTATACCTACACGAATAACCAGATACTTAATGATATTATTTACAAACGAGGTTTTGTACAATACGTATAATATACAAGTTAGTTTTGTACATAATTATTTACAAATTAATTTGAAACATATTTACATTTCTACTTTATTTGCCCCTTATATTTTGATTCGAAGTTAATAATTAGAATTTGCTCAAGGTTTTTAGGGGTCATGCTGCATCGCCGGTTTGTAAAAATCCATTTTAATATTGAAAAGGACCTTTCAACTTCTACAGATGTAATAGGGGCATACTTAAAATAAGGCCATAAATCTATTTTCTCATTGCTTCCATCAAGACGAACTTCTTTATTGTCGTTTAAGTCGGCCATTATTTGCATGGTTGGTAATTCCTTGTTTTTGTGTAAGACTGTTTTATGCTTTTTATAAATAAATTTTCCTTTTTCATGCAGATTAACCCTTGATAATTTGCCTGTCACAGTTTTAACTACTTGTAGCGACTCACTCAATGTCAGCGTAGAACTCTCCATTTGCTTGGTAGCTTTTACTAAAACTGTGCAGCTTTCAGTTATGAATTTTAAATGCTTTTTCAGATGAGGTTTCCCAATTGCTAATTTAGCCCGTCTTACTTTTGCGGTATTCTGGTCATCGAGATTGTTAAGAACGTTTTTGATTTCATCGAAGTAAGTCATGTAGTAAATACAGGCCTCAATCCACGTATTCCATCTTGTTATAACTGGACGGGGAGGTTGTGGCATATTAGGATATAACTGTTTTAACTTTTTTGTTCGTGATGGGGATTTTAAAAATGTCGTTTTCATACTACAAATCAACTCGTTTACATCCTCATACAAACCTCGAACTGTGTCAGCAACACGGTTGAAGCCATGGGCCAAGCATGTCACGTGTATCATATTTGGAAATGAATTCCGTAGAGTTTTACCTGCTTTTACCATATAGGGAGCCCCGTCAGTCAAAAATAACACCACCCTTTCATTGTAATTGTCATTTCCATAAAGATTTTTCAACGATTCGATTACTAAATTGTTTACAGTGGCATGATTAGTCCTGTCAAGGACCTTGGAAGCTATTATGTGTGGTTTACTTGCGTTAGTCTTTCTGAGTGCTCCAACGATAACATTGGCCACATTTTGGTCCAATTGATCTTTCGTCTCGTCAACACTTACGTAAATATACGAATCCGCGATATCATTCCTGATAGAATCGAAAACCTTTTTGAACATTTTAGGTAAATACTGTACTCTTAAGTTTGACTCCGATGGAACTTTTGCTGTTTTCGCATACTTGCCATCAATGCATTTTTGAAGGAAGTTACGGAAATTTTCATTTTCTAATTGAAACCATGGTATGTTTGACGCTACCATAAAATTCGTAAGATCCAGGTTAAACTCATTTTGTGTTCATTTTCCTTCTTCTCTTTCAATATGTTTAGTTGTTTGCAAATGTGCTGTGACATTGCTGACTTTTGATGTTATATATTGATCACAACAGGAACAATAAACGTTTTCGTCGTATACGATTAAAAACGGATATCTATAGCAAAACTGGTGTAAAGATGACATTGTACCTATTTACATTTATCCAACAATACCTAACAAATAAATTAACAATAATTAAAACACAACAATATGTATTATTTTAAGCTGACAGCTATATAAGTCAATTAGACATGGTACTGATTATTTCAAGTATCGATATCGGTTACCTGCAGAGGTTGTTCAACATAGACATAAACAAAAAGGAAGATGAGTGACGTTCATAGTAAACAAAACTGAAATGTGGTCCAGCACCTACACACTTGTAAAATGCTACACACCGCTGTACTCAAACTCAAACTCAAACATTTATTCAGTAAGTAGGCCACAAGGGCACTTTTACACGTCAAAGTAAAAGAGAGAAAAAAAATCAAACTACACCGGTTCTAACCCTACACTTCTGACCCGAGAAGAATTATGTCCGGCAAGAAACTCGGCGGGACTTATTTTTTCAAAACAACAGTACATCAAAACTAAACAATACATATAAGTGCGTTATTCTATAAGAAAACATATCAAACCAAGGTTAGATTAACCAACAATAGGTTATAGTTTAAGAAAAATACCAAAGAAAAGAGGTGAGTCTAAATCTGACTATTTGAAAATGAATTACATACAAGTTTGATATACTTTCTTACCTGAACTGTGTCTTCTACATACATTTCCAAATTATAATAATCCATCATCAACAGTTAGAAAAAAAAATTGAATTTAAATTTAAAAAAAAGTATGTGTGTATAAGGTCTCCAAGTGTCTTGATCTATAAATTCTATATAATAATAAAAGAATATGGATAATCAAGCACCGAATATTGTGTCTAAAGCTAATTAAACTAAAATTAAATATGATTAATAAAAAGTTACGTGATTGTGTGGCCTCAGTTAATACATGTGTATCATGGGCAAAAGAGAAAAACCTATATAGTTAACACGGCTATGCAAGCGAGACCTCCATATTTTACGTATTGCACAAAGTGTAACTGAGAGACTCTGCCACACGACTAATTCAATATAGGTCCCGGAACCTATATTTGATTGCACACAATCGAGCGCCTGGTACCGTATCTCTCTTTTTGTATAAATCAATGTTGTTAAATGATTAATTATGACGAATTTAATTGGAATCATACTCTATGCAGCATGACTCTATGTAGCAATTGGGAAACATCATCTGAAAAATCATTTAAAATTCATACCTGAAAGCTGCAGAGTTCTAGTAAAAGCTACCAAGCAAATGGAGAGTTTTACGCTGACATTGAGTGAGTCGCTACAAGTAGTTAAAACTGTGACAGGCAAATTATCAAGGGTTAGTCTGCATGAAAGAGGAAATTTTATTTATAAAAAGCATAAAACAGTCTTACACAAAAACAAGGAATTACCAACCATGCAAATAATGGCTGACTTAAACGACAATAATGAAATTCGTCTTGATGGAAGCAATGGGAAAATTGATTTATGGTCTTATTTTAAGTATGCCCCTATTACATCTGTAGAAGTTGAAAGGTCCTTTTTAATATTAAATTGGATTTTTACAAACCGGGGATGCAGTATGACCCCTAAAATCCTTGAGCAAATTCTAATTATTAATTTCGAATCAAAATTTAAGGGGCAAAAAAAGTAGAAATGTAAATATGTTTTAAATGAATTTGTAAATAATTACGAGTATGTACAAAACTAACTTGTACAGCCTTGGCCAGAAGTATGCCCCTATTACATCTGTAGAAGTTGAAAGGTCCTTTTTAATATTAAAATGGATTTTTACAAACCGGCGATGCAGTATGACCCCTAAAAACCTTGCGCAAATTCTAATTATCAATTTCGAATCAAAATATAAGGGGCAAAAAAAGTAGAAATGTAAATATGTTTTAAATTAATTTGTAAATAATTACGAGTATGTACAAAACTAACTTGTACAGCCTTGGCCAGAAGTGTTGAGCATAGCTCTTTTTTGCTTGCAATTTTGATGTTAAGTATTAATTCCCTATCATAACAATGTACAATGACGTAAAATGTTATATTTTATTGATATATCTAGAAAACTTCACTTAATAACACTTTCAAGGTACCTATAAAATATGAAAAGTGGAGGTCCCAAAAATGCGAATTTAGGTCGGTGCGAAAAATTGCAAATATTCGATGCAGTTACTACTCATTTCAACAAAACATGCCTGTTCAGTTTGAATTAATTGATAAAATAACTTCAAAAAAGTCAGAAACACCGGTCTAAACTTTCGAGTTTTGTATGAAAATCACAAGGATGCTCAATACTTCTGGCCAAGGCTGTATATAATAATGTACAAAACCTCGTTTGTAAATAATATCATTAAGTATCTAGTTATTCGTGTAGTTATGGCCCAGGACTTTGATTTGCATACCATTTAGAACCTGGTCACAGTGACAATAATATGAAATCTCTAGCGTCTAGATGTTGATTGACACTATGACAAAGTACGTAATGTTACACAAATCAATTTCCTTGGCTGTTTATAAATCAATATGTAATAAAACCTTTTTAAATGTAACCTTTTTTATTCGTTCTCATTAAAAAACGTTCTGTCAAAAATGTTACAAGTGCCACTGAGAAATAAAAATACTGATTTCCTAATTGTATTAGTTGTTAAAATCAGAAATAAATTGTCCATCAATTATACAAAATTACAACAAAATTAACAGGGAACTTGACATACACTCAAAACCATACCACGAGTGTAAATCGCTCATCACAAAGTGGCTCAAAAGGAAATCCTATGAGGATACGGAGAGTATGTTGCGACCGCTATACTAGGAAGCACCACACACACATGTACACACCACACACACACACACACACACACACACACAACAAAAAAAACACACACACACACACACACACACACACACATACACTCACACTCACATACTACTATTATTCTAATATTAAGTATGTTCAAGCATGTCCCATGTATGTAGTGCCTAAGCTAAAAACCTTTAATTACCTACAAAACTTTTACCCTTTTAACTTTTATAAACCTAAGGGAAGAGCGGTGCCTCCCAACACAGGCAATATTTTGCTTACCGGGTGGCCCCATCCCCTGTATCATAACCCTGTATGCATTTATGAAATAAATAATTTTGAATTTTTTTTTTTTTTTGACATTTTCTTTTTAGCAGAGAATTTGAAATAATTAACCAAATGTGTGACACAACAAACAAAAATACGATTACAAAACAAAATGATTTTTATGAATATTGCGTTAGGTACGTATGAACGCGAAGATGACTTAGATTTTCTTTGCATGGGAATTAATGCAAGAAGGATGGCGTGCTTTACGTTAGAGAGGAATTCTGTTTTCTACGTAACAATTGTAATGTGTTGTTAACAATACCATTTAATAAAATGTATGTATAAAAACAAATCAAATAGTTGTATGTACGTTTCACGTATCAAGTAGGTATTATTTATTCCATGTGTAAATAGAGTACTTATGAAGTCATTTGTACATGATTAAAATGATTGACGACTAATGATTAATAATTTATAATAAAACTATATGGGATCACCCTATATGGAGCGTGACGTCAAATTGATGTCATCGGCATGAAAATTACGGGCCCTGGTTATATAATAGTATATACAAATAAAACTTATGTTTTTGGAAAGCTCATAAAATTTCGCGTATATTTTATAAAAACATGAATTGCGGTTAAGTTATAATTTATTATGTTATAAGCATGTTTTGTAAGTACTTATGCAAAAATGCCCGGTAAAAAAATCATATTTTTTCAAATATTTTGTAAACGACTAAAGTGATGACTACGATTTTTAGAAACAATTATAGTACATTTAATAATCTTTCAAATGACCTCACACGAACCGATCGGTTTCATAGAACTAGAAATGTGAACAAATTTCGATGACGGTCGGCCGCCATCTTTCCCCCCCATTTTTTAGACACGTCCCCCCCTCCATAAACTAAAACCGGTCAATTCGTATACTAGAGACAACTAGGAACACATAAATATCAGCGTTAGGTATTTAGAAGAGATGTCGACGACTTTTTCCAAACAAGCCGTTTTCCTCCAAAGTTGAGCGAAATCGAAAAAAAACTTTACCGGACTCTTAACTGACTTTCAGAGCAGGAAAGATGAAAAACCAATGCAACCTCGTATGCTGACAGACAGCTATAGCAGACAATACTTTAATCTTCATTTCTATTCGCAAATGTAATTGCGAGGTAAAGCTAGCGTAAAAATGCTGAAGCCAGTAATGCCAGTATTAACAGCGGAATAATAAATGATGCAATAATGAGAAGCAGTTAATCTCTCCAGTTACATCCTGAGCCTTATTGCTCTTTATATTGCAAAATAAAAAAGTTTTTGCAAATTCTTTCGGATTTTATGAATATGTCATTATTTATGTATAGTCTATTATCAAAACTAACTTTCGTTTAGTTTAGTAGTAGTAGTAAAACACTTTTTTCAAAAATGCCCCACAAGGTTAACTTTTACGGTTTAAAACAAGGCGGCGAAGTGCCCAGTTTAAGGTTAAACCAAAATTAAAGTTACTGAAATTGCAAGCTCGATTTCCCGACATAAATGTTGCATACAAATTCCATTTTTGTCGAGATATAAACTTTTTTAAAAGTTCCAGAGCCATACAAAAATAAAGGCAAAAGTCCTAAACAGCCGAAACACAACATCGGTATTTGGTTTTTATAATGTATGTACCGCGACTTTTTTATTGTCTCAAATAGCTTGCGGTAAATTCAGAAGAATACACTTACAACTTTGTAATAAAAAGATATAGAGGCGGCAAAGCTGAGCGTGTACCGCGAACATAGAAAATTGTAATTTCGACTATATCTGTCTCTCTCACTCAAAATGACAAGCGATGGAAATGGAGATATAGATATGAATCGAAATTCGATTTTCGCGGTAGCGGTCATTCTGTTAACCTAGAGGTTATCCTGAGATACATTATTTATGTCAATATTGTTTGTTGTTCGGTCTTAAAATGCCAAGGCAGGCCTACTACATACTCATCTTCTTCCCGCGCTGCTGCTGGCCGATGCCGCAGCCCTGGACGGTAGGAGCTGAGGTAGGGTTGTTCAGCCTCTTCGGCAGCCTGACATCGTAGTTGTAGGTTTACGTCTCGTTCAGGTCATAAATTGCCTACAACTACTACTAAAGCGGCGCTCAATACCTAGTTTATCACTTAGTCCGGTGGGCTAAGTTCCAAATCTATCCGGTCAAATATGTAGTCCCAGCCTACGCCTTGATCTCATGCAGTCCAAGTTGCTTAAGAGCTAGCCCAATTAAATTTAAGAAACTTATTTTACTTAAATACATAAAATTAAATGTTATTTCTGGAAGTCAGGCGTGGAAAGTTACTATAAGTACTACACATTTTATCCTGGAAGTATTTATTGTAATTATATTAATAAAAATGATAAAGGAGAATGGGCATTTTGTACCATGAGTGTATACGATTGAGACATATGTCATTTGAAAGGTCTTAACTAGTGCATTATTTAATTGTATAACGCCATCATTGGATAGCGTGCAGCGTCCGAGCTATTTAAAAAAAAGGTTGCGCATATAAACGGTTAATTTATAAAATATCCGGTCTATAACCAGTGATAGCGTATTTTATATGAAAGAATATAAGAAATGCTTCACGCTTATTTACCACCACCAACGGAAAAATACGTACAGGGCTGGAATTAGCAGATGAAACATTTGCTAATATGTAAAAACACCTGTAGCATGACGAAGCTAACGTGTATACAAAAGTCGTATGTAACAGCTAAAAGGTATTTTTATAAGTTATTTTTCGTAAATGATACCTGCACTCTAACGTATGCAGAGACCAAAATAAAACGGTTTTATGCGTTAATTAACTGTAATTAACGACAGCCTAATTCTTCTATTGAACACTATATGGGGCTTTGGCAGCAAAATGGACAACTTTTGCCACTGGCGTATACAATTGAACCTTATCTCAAATGAAAGGTCTTAATCATAGCATTAATTAGTTATATTGGCACCGAAGGCCGTAAGGGTGCACGGAAGCCGGTATTCATTATTTCGTGTCTGCGCTGTGGCAAAAACTGGAACTAACTAACCTATACAAAAAAGGTTAACTTTTATACACATTTACATAGTTTATTCGCCTGAAATTAATTGTAAAAATAAGTCATTAATTTTTTGTGGCGACATCTTGTATGCAATAGAAGAACCGACTAAGAGTCGAGTAGTTTTAACAACTCGACTCTTAGTCTATAATATAGTCTATATAACTACATAAATATTAATAATGCTGGCTCCATATCATAGCTTTTTAACGCTCTAAAATCTGTGGTCTAAGGCTTCACGTCGCTTAATTATATACAGTATGTAAACTAACTTAAACTATTTATTCAAATCCGGGCATGGCTAGATGTTAATTAAGGTTGTGGTATAAACATTATTAAAATCCTAACGTTTTTTTAGATTTTATAATTTAACTACAAAAATTAAATTTGATTAATTTATGATTTGAAAACAACCTGTATTATTTGTTTACGTACTGTTGTGACATGACATGTGTTATCAGGTTGTCAAGTCAAGGTCAAGTTCAACACATGCAATGACAGTTAAAGTAAGACTTTGTACACACTTACAGTTAAATACGACGTAGCTCGATGTGGCGTCCACCGTTAGCCGTTATTTGAATCAAGCGACGGTGATTATTTTCGTGAACGCTACGCATCAAATTTGGATTTTGCCGGGCACGTCGTTTGATTTTGTTAAAAGCCAGTACAATCCGCATCTTCATTTCATCCTCGGTTCTCGATTCCTTTTTAAATACTAGCTGCTTTACCCAACCCCAGAAGAAATAATCCAGAGGTGTGAGGTCTGGCGAACGTGGCGGCCATGGATTATCCGCGAAGCGGCCAATCCACTGACGTCCGAAGATTTGGTCTAACCGTTGCCTCACTTGAATAGCAACATGAGGTGGTGCTCCATCGTGCTGGTACCATGTTTCTCTGAATTCGGCTAGCGGTAAATTTTCTACATAGCGAGTTACTGGCTGGTTCAGCACTTCCAGGTATTTTCTACCGTTATTCGACCCATTAATAAACACGGGTCCAATGATGTCATTACCTTTTATTCCCGCCCAAACATTTATTGACCAACGAGTCTGATGGGAGAGTTCGCGGCCGACATGAGGGTTTTAGTTTTTTGGTGCCCAGTGATGAATAACCCTTCGATTCCACATCGAGTTTCTTGTAAATAAGCTTTCATCTGTCCAAATTATTTTTGTGATAAAATGAGGATCATCCGCTATCTTTCCTAAAGCCCAATTCGCATAATCGACCCGCCGTAAAAAATCTTCTTCTTTTAATGCCTGTACCTTGACTACAGAAAATGGATGCTGCTGGTCCCGTTTTAAAATTTTGTGAACGGCTGTATGACTAATATCATACAACCGCCCTGTTTTTCTAGTGCTGAAGCCAGGATTTTCTGCAAAATGGTTTAGGATTCTTTCTTCCGTTCTAACATCAATACGAGGACGAGGCCCACCAGTGTTAACCGGAACCGCTCTTTCATTGTTCCGTAGTTTGGTAATCGCCCTTACGATGATACGTGAATCCGTAGGCTGTCTTCGCTGCGGAAATCTCTCTGCGTACAATCGAAGCGATGCCGCACCATTGTTTCTGCATTCCCCGTAAATAAGAATCATGTCTACTATCTCTTCAGCACTAAAATTCAACGGCATCATGAATTACATTTATTGTTTACTATCAAGAAACGTCACATTGAAAATTTATGTTGTCATTTGATTAGTAACCAAACTTTTTTGTCGAAATAATTAAGAAAATAAATTTTGACGATAAAGTGTCATCAGCGAAATTGAAATGTCATAAATGATAAGAACTAATGGTATTTACATGAAACATTGAAAATAATTTGGCTGTTACTTTGTTTATTTAATAAGATCGTGAAACAGGTATGAAGTGATAAATTATTCCAATGAATAAATAATGAAAATTCATGTAAAATACCTAAACAAAACGTGCCAATAATAAACTTGCGATTATTTGTCACACGTAAACATAACATCCACAAGGTGATACTTTTAGGGTTAACCGACTTTGAAAAAGGTAAGATCTTGTAATTTTTATACAGAGATAAACTTAATTATTTATTCGTCATTTACTAACAAAAATGTAGTAAAACACTAAACTCGATACGAGTATCAGCTGGTTTAAACACATGGTTTAAGTTACTTTACATACTGTATAAGTTAGTTTCTGAAGGTTGACTATAAACTAGCTGTTCTAGGGGGTTACCTCAAACAACAGAATTTGAATTTGAAGATTCGTCTATTTGCCTTTCTCTTGTGCTTTCGCAAATTCGAGCGGTGAAGAGGGAGATAGACTAAACTTCCTTTTTCGACTTAGCCCTGTCAAAAAATAATACTGTTTTTTTTTTATCACGACGGTGGCAAACAAGCATACGGCCCATATGATGGTAAGCAGATATATAATATAAGCAGATATACGTTGTCATGAGTCATGATGGAGTTTTTCTTAATGTCATTTAGAATTTTGGAAGCTAGCTCCATCTAGTAACGAGTAGAAAACTTAGAACTTCATTAAGCACAATTAATTAACATACAAAGTCGATATATTTTAGTTTCTGTATGCATTGGAGCTAAAGTATATATTACGAAAAATAGTTTATAAAAATACCTTTGACATGTAATATACGCCTCCCGTATACACATTACCTTGGCTCTAAACCGAGCGATATTCATATCAAGCTTAATTTAAATTAATTAATTCTAGCCCTGTAAGTATTCAAACATGGGGTGTTTTACACAGAATTGAACCATTTCTCATATGCTTTCAGATAAACCATGCTATAACGGATTACATATCGTATCTTTAAAAAAAATGCTGTTTATATGTTCGCTCTTTTTTGTTAAATATCTCGGTCCCTGCACGATATCCAACAATGGTGCCATATAATAAAATAATCCGGTGATCACGAGCTTTAAAACGAGATACGTCTCAATAGTATACATCCATGGTACACTCCCCATACAAAAATGCCCATTCTCCTTTACTAGCTTAATTCCATATATATATATATATAACTCGCGAGTTACGAGTATTCTGCTCATTTTCCGTTTTGGTTCCTTTCACTTTGTGCATGACTGCTTTTTATGCAAAATATCTTACGTTCATTTTCTTTTTTTTTATCACGTTAAGCCGCGTTCTTATCGGGCAACGAAGAGCTATCTATATCATTCTAACAAATAGCTGCCGCATAAGTGCTTCGCGTTTGTTGGCCCTTCGTTGGTCCGGTGTGTACCCACCTTTAGACTCCCTAAAGGCCAGGACAGAATAACAGCGTTGCAAATTGTGGGGTCAACTTGCAATTTCGCAACATTATGCTGAGTCTATGCCTTTTGTTTATCGCGCACATTGCTGAACCCATTGTTAACTTCTGTATTATCTATACTCAACTAGTGTTTACCTTTAGGTATGCATTTTTCAACCTCTGATTTTATGTTATGTAGTGTGTGCTTTATTAAATACATTTCTATGTATGTCGTATCTAAATGTACCAGGTTAGTTTTCTTCTGTAATTCAGCCTAGATACCCCCTTCCCCTTTTAAAATGGTTACACCATAATAGTTAACCTTGCGAGAAATTTTTGAAAAAAGAAAAACATCTTATAACCACCATTAACCATAAAATGTATCACTTTCCGGATGGACAGACAGTTCGGATGGAAACCTAATTTGCACACAACATGTGTAATGCCGAGTTGTCACGGACATGTTTTTTGTCGGGTAAATCCATTTACGCAGCGCCCGAGATGTCCTCTAGAGAAATAAGCGGGTTTTGCATAATCTTGCTTCGTAGAAGACGCGTCTTAGGTCGCAAAGAAGCAAGAGCCTTAGTTATTCTGTAGCAATCAGACTTTTCATTGGAGAAAGTATACGGTAACTTTGTCATTGTTCTTTCTGCAAAGACAATTTAGCTTTCGACACTAGAACTTCAGGCACGAGACCATGTTTTAATTAAACACATATTTATTCTTTTGTTACTTCGGGAGGAAAAATTTACATCCAAGCAAGCAAGTAAACATACGAAACCTAAGTTTTAACGTTATGTCTAAAAGTAAACAAAAATTCCCAACATTCTAACTGACAATGGCTCTGATTTTTCGCCGAAAAACTTTTAATACGCTTGAGTCATCTTCCGGACAAGCGTTGTATACATTTTATGGTTACGGTCTTAATGGTACTTCAGGATAAAAGGAAGTCCACTTTTAAAAGATAAACGAGGAAAGTTCAAGCAATTCTTTACTTGATTTGATAGGTACGGGTGTGTGCATACTTCCAGTGATTTCGCTGTAATTTCACAGTTTAACGTCACCCACACTAGGTATATAGGTCATACATTTTATCGAACGAGCGGAGCGTAAGCGAAGTGAAGTTCTTTCAAACATCGGCTACCTATAGGTACGTCTGTGCATTGCGATGGCTTTTTGATTTTGAATAGTTGTCGCGCGATAACTTTGTAACGTTTTTCTGATTTATATGAAATTTGTTGGGGTTGTAGTAAAGCTCAATATAATTTGAGAGTTCGTTCATGAGCATGATCGATCAAGGGGTTATGGAGCTAGAAGGCTCGATAAAACCATTAGGGTCTTGTTATATTGGTCACTCATTTGCAAGAAAATCGCGAGTTCTCAGTTCGAGGCGGACTACTAGTATTTAAAAAGTTACCTCGATTTCTCCAAGATCTCATCATCCGATCCTGACTTGAGGACAATGGGACTGTGAAGTACAAACAAAATTATAGGTAAACCTTTCATTATTTGAGTATTTTTTACAGTAGCTCGGGCATTTGCCTTTTGAAAGATGGAAGCTAAGTAAAGTCGGTTCTCTTCAACCGACTTCGAATAATCGGAAACATAGATAATTACGAGTACAGTTAATGTGTTAACTTGCAATCATCATATTAGCCGAAAGACGTCCATTGTTGAACATAGGCCTCCCCCAACTTGCAATGGTCAAGCTAAAATGCAGCCGGGAGAACAATAATAAACCAACAACGGATGGAATTGCCGAAATTAAGGCATATTTGATGAGTACGAGACCCTAATGACTGTCTGGTTTTTAAACATAACTGGTATAAACACATAAATCTACGATAAAAATGAAAAACTTAATTGACTCAAATTTATTTAAAAGACTTAAATAAGCTACTCTTTAAATTCAAATTTAAAATTGTAAACTGTAAATGGAGACATTTTTATTAAATTCTAAAAGGTTTGCGAAATAA
This sequence comes from Pammene aurita, assembly GCA_947086415.1. Taxonomy (NCBI): domain Eukaryota; kingdom Metazoa; phylum Arthropoda; class Insecta; order Lepidoptera; family Tortricidae; genus Pammene; species Pammene aurita. The sequence goes on along the minus strand of OX352310.1, from coordinate 6,600,200 downwards.
TTCGGCAATCTTGGAGTGTTTGCAGAGACCCTAATTACAATGCCGCCGTCATTATAAAATTTAAGATAGCAAAGTCACAGAACAGATATATCGAAGCAACTCTTCTTTAAACATGTAGAGTGGTTTATTGTTACAGGCACACATACATTTACAAAAAGAAATGTCTTCAAATATAAAATACCTCCAAAAAATGCGTATTTAAAATTTGTATTGTCTATATAAAGTGTAGCAAATCCTATAGTGATGATCCAGCTAAAGTTATAAACGGGTTTGCGTCTAAAATCCCGCGTAATTACTAATTAATAATTAGCACAAAAGTTTCCTACCTAGCAAGCTATCCCAAGTAACACAGCACACTACCTAGCAAGCTATCAAAGCAGTATAACGGCCGTCTTACAGCATATCTCTATGCTTTTAGCATTTTGAGTTCGTTTTATAGTAGCATTATAGACGTTTATAGTGCTGATATAGGTCTTAAATGGGCACAAATTACCCAGCTTGAGATCCTATACAGGTCATTTAATAGCATTACAGGCGCATTATGTCTGCGCTATTAGCATTATCGTTGTCAAGGAAAGTGCCAATCGCATTAAAGAAGCAGTAGTACAGTCGAGGACAAAGAGATGTATACACTTTTGGACTTTATTACAACGCAATAAGGTCCAAAAGTGTATACATCTCTTTGCCCTCGACTGTACGCTCTATTAAGTTGCCAACCGCATTAAAGAAGCATTAATACGGCCAAAAAAGCTGCTAATCGCAGTAAAGAAGCATGAGTACGCTCGATTAAGTTGCCAATCGCAATACAAAAGCAATATACTAGCATAAGAGTGAAGTAAAATAAACCTTATGTCAATGCAAAAACGTCTCTAATACCGACGGAACAAATGTTATAATACAATGAACGTTGTGATTTAACTACTTTGTCTCGCAATATAAAATGGCCGAAGACGGTACAAAAAACTGAATGAGTGACACGTCATATTTGTTTGCATCCTAACAAAATTTATAAAAGTTTTTGACTCTTTTACGTTATTATATCCTTCAAATATTACTGCGCAATGTAGTTTACTGTAAATGTGTATATAAGTTTCATTGAAAATTTTCACGCGCCTTTGATTTATTGTGGTTTTGCTATAAAATATTATAAAAAGATATGCGTCAAATAAATAAAACAATTGTGTTATCCTCGTATAGAACGAGTTTTGCATTATTAACATAATAGTGTTGGTTGAGCAGTCTTAAATTAAGTAATTTCATTATTATATATGTATTTTCCTTGTATAAATAGGTCCGCATGATTTTATTTTTAGGTTATAAATTATTTACAAAATGGCTTTGGTCTATATAGACGGAGAGCTAGCCACGTCGGATATGACACAATAATGAGAGCAACCAAACCCCTCTAGTCAGTTTGGTATACTATGCTTATTTCTAGATCTGGACATCTGGCAGTTTTAAAGTGGTGGAGGTCAAAGAATGCAAACCATTTCAAGAAAATAAATCCTATCCTACTAAGGGTTTGATGCAATATTATGAGAAACTATACAAATACTATACAATATTAAGAGAAATTATACGAAAGTTTATGTTGGGAGAAGGTAGTGCCAAACGAAGTATAATAAAATATAGTTCATAGTTTGTCGCCTACTGTTTTTGTTTCCGTAATAATCATACATCGGGGTTTTCGGTGCGGGAACGATTTGAAAAAGAGTAGAGATAAACAGATAGGTTGAGAGTTAGTCTGAGAAAATATCATATTATGCCTAATAAATAACTACCTCTCTGTGAATAGCTTACACATACGAGCTTTTTTTCTTAGAGGCATGTTTGTATTGACCACAGATATAAATATACATAGATCACGCAAATGCATCTACTTCGCGTGTCGGAACTCGGAGTAGGTCTCCGAGTTGGCCGTCGCTACTGACATTCCGCGCGCGTCTGTTGTGGTAACCGGTTGTCCGTGAAAATTAAGAAAATGCCTTTTTACATGGTATTAAAGTGCAATAGCCCAAAAATTGGAAGCACCCAAACCCAATGACATTTTTCCTGTCACACGTAAGTTGTTTTCAAATTATATTATACGTTAATTAATTTTTTAAATCATTTTTTTTAGTATTCCGAGGTGTGATTCCAAGACTGTACCTAAGTAACAATAGATTATCGGTAAGTAAATTATGTTCACATTACATTGCCGCGTTTGCTTTGAGCGTTTAATCTGACGTTGTGTGTTAAGAGACGATGAATATCAGAACAAGCGATACTGTCGCGCATCGCTTGGAGTTCGTGGTACAAGGGAACTTATCATTCGTCTGTCAAATCTAGCAACTAGTGTTGTTCGTTGTACAACATTATTTCGATGATCGATTTTAATCGATATATCGGACAGACGAATGATATTTACCATTTTAAAAACGCCAATTTAGTAGTTATTGATACAAAGAAGCTCGAAATATGTCCTAATTTTACACGACAGCTTTAAAAATGGAGGGTAGAGAGTTCATGTATGTGACATGTTTATCCTTTGAACGTATAATACGTTTATAAATTTCTATTGTGCTTAAGAAATACTTACTTTTATTTAGTTTCCCACATGATCCTATCACAAAAGAAAAATGGATTGCGGCCACGGGACGGCAAGACTGGTTCCCGACTAATCATAGTACTAAGTATTTGAGTAAGTAAGCGTCTCCGTTTCAGCTTGGTCCAATAATGATTCTCATAAAATCTTGTCAACTATATAAAAATTTTCAAAATTTAAAACAATGGGGAGAAAACTGTAGAAAACTTAAAAATTACAAGTTTCAACCATTTCAAAACAAAGCGAGGTCTACAGCTCACAGAGCTAATAGTCTTACTAGTTTTATTTTTAAAATGTATTTCAAATATCCTTTATTTAATAATTCCATTTAATATCATTCGTCTGTCTACATCATTCGTCTGTCTATATCATTCGTCTGTCAGAAAATCGATGTCATTCATGTGAATCGATTAGTGCCGCCTTTGAATAGATTTTGTGCGGACAACGGGGAATTCACATCACTAATTCGCCCTTGTGACGTAACAGTAGGTAGAAAAAAAGTGACACGGTTGGTTTTCATACAGATTGAGGTGTTTAAGTTATCTATGTATATTTAGATCTGTGGTATTGACTATTATATACTTAGTATTTTAAAATTGCAATTGCATATCCGAAATTTATTAACTAGATCTACCTAAGACAGACACGGTATAATAAGTGTCAAATATTAATCTTGACGTCCGATATTTATGAACTATTTGATTAACTGATGAGTTTGACAATGATCAGTCATTACATGAATTAATAAAAAAATACTTGAAAAAATCATAGGTATATGTATCTACAATATATATATATATACATAATAGTCAGCTATTTATATATAAATTGTATATACCTATAATTTTTTCGATCAATTATTCATTAGGTAGAAACGTGCTAGAGTACATTCTGTTTTTTAAGTTAATGCCTACTCTTTGGCTAATTTCAAACATTCCCGCACCGAAAACCTCGATGTATAGTAATAATACACAATATTTTTTGGTCTAACGTTTTTTTTTATCGATTTTTGACCAGTTTTGAGTCGATATTCCAACATATTCACTATAGATAGAATTATAAGGCAGACGACTATCGGTTTTTGAATCTTTTATCCCCATTCTGTAGAGCCGGATCTTGAAATAAATGAGCCATTATTTTTTATGATATTTTTAAAATATGGTTTAAAAAAACACTTTTATCGATATTCGAATGGTGTAAAGAATCTTACATATACGTAATCTACATATAAGGGTTCCTCTTTGATGTCTCTAAAAACTGTAGAGAGATTTTAATTTTCAACTAATTATAACAAAATTTATGACCATAAAACCACTTTTTTAGCCTAAACCGGTTCGACTTTGATGTCAAATATCTCGAAGACAATGAATATTGAAGTAAATATAGGATACTATATTGTTTAAAGCCGTTACTGATAATATGATAAGCTATATAAATCATTAGAAAACTAAGGGAATCAGATCTATGGTCGTTGGCGCCAGGGAGCCCCTTAAAATATAGGCCCTGTCCTTTATAACTGAGACAACTTCGGCAATTTTTACCTAGTTTGGTATTACTATTTTCCAATTAAAACATTTTACTAGTCTGTCACTGTGACCTCCACCCATTAAAAGCTGCCAGATGCCAGGATCTAGCAATAAGAATAGTATAGCAATCTAACCAGACGGGTTTTGTTGCTCTCATTATTGTGTCATATCTGACGTGGCTAGCTTAAGAGCTAGCCATAGGTCACTGAGCTGCTATTGGACTAAGGTCCAATAGCAGCTCAGTGACCCTTAAAAAATGCCTTATTTATGCCTACAGCATTACACGTGAATAAGTATGCTATTAAACAACATTAAGCATTTATTTATGCTATTGTAGAACCTAAGGCACTAAAACCGCTAAAAGCTGTATAGGGGCTGTTCATAAATTACGTCATCAATTTTTGATGATTTTTTACCCCCTCCCCCTAAAATCATCCAACCCTCCCCCTGCCAAATAAAGTGACGTCATTAAAAAAAAATGCGTTTTAAGCTTAATTGTAAAATAAAAAACTATTTAGTAGATAATATTTTATAGCATTAAAAGTTTATAGAAACACGACTTTCATTCCTTTTTTTACAAATTGATGATGTGATCTTCGGAATGACCACCCCCCCTCCTACGTCATGCTTCCATCATCTGATGTCCAGCGCCCCCTCCCATTTGAAATGACGTAATTTATGAACAGCCCCTTATAGTGAATTACTTGGCTTTATAATGGTTTATATTATTGCTATTATACTGCAATAGGAACGTATTACCTACTTATAAATGCTATTGTACGAGGGTTGCTACTTATATATCCGGAAACAAAAAAACAAACAAACGTACACGGCTGAAAATGGTTTTATTGTTTTTCAAAGTATTCCCCTTGATGATCTATGCACTTTTGCATTCGCGTGAACCAATTTTTAAAGCACTTCTGCCACTCCGCCTGAGGTACCTCCATAACGTGTTGTTTGAATGCGTCGACAGCATCTTCAGCGGTCGAAAATCGTTGACCGCGTAATTTATTCTTTATATTTGGAAATAAATAAAAATCGTTGGGTGCCAAGTCAGGGCTGTACGGCGGATGACCCGTTAATTCCACATTTTGACCCTCCAAAAATAGAGTTGTTTCGCGTGACGTATGACAGCTGGCATTGTCATGATGAAGAATGATTCTTCGTCGCTGGTTAGTTTTACGAATTTGTTCAAATACTTCCGGTAAGCAAATGGTCGTGTACCACTCTGAATTAACCGTTCTACGGTTTTCTAGTGGCACTGTAGCTACATGGCCATTAATACCGAAGAAGCAGGCCACCATTTGTTTCAATGTACTTTTTGCACGAGTAACTTTCGTAGGGTTCGGCTCATTTTGAAACACCCATACCGTTGATTGTTGCTTCGTTTCGGGATCGTATGCATAGATCCAGGATTCGTCACCTGTATAGATGTTATAAACGGCTTTTGAGTCACCACGGTTATATTTTTTTAACATTTTATTGCACCATTCGACGGGAGCATCTTTTTGCTCTTTTGTTGAGTTGTGGGGTATCCAACGCGAACAAATTTTTTTTACAGCCAAATAATTATGTAATATGCTATTATGCTGGTCATAGAAATACCCAGAGTCGCCTCTATCTCGCAGTACGTATCATGTCGGTCGTCCATCATAAGTTTTCGCACAGCCTCGATATTTTGTTGTACAACGACCGATTTCGGGCGACCTGCCTTAACTTCGTCCGTAAACATACTACGTCCACGATTGAACTCACTAAACCAGTGATACACAGTAGTTTTAGATGGGGCTTCATCACCAAAAGTTGAAGTTAGTTAATCTATGCACTGTTGTTGCGTTAAACCACGCCGAAAATCATAATAAATCATAGCACGAATATTTTCACGAGTGAGTTCCATTCTTGCTGCGAGATGACATTTAAAACCCGTCAAAAACAAAACACGAGCGTTAATAAGAAAGAAAAAATATACCGGCCAGTACTTAAAAAAGTTCAAATTTTACCATGGAGGTCAAATATGCTATTTAAGAAGATTGTAATCCCGGTTCCCGGATATATAAATAGCAGCCCTTGTACACCCTAAGGCATTAAAAATAGCTGAAAGCTCTTAAACAGCATTAAGCATTTATTTATGCTAACCTAAGGCACTAAACCAAAACGAAGCATTAGTGTAGCAAACCAAAACGCAACTGTACAGCATTCAGCTGTACAGTTGCATGTTGTTCGCTGCACTAAAACTAATGGCTAAACAAAAGCATTTACATATGCCATTATACAACCGTTATACAGCGTAAAGCATCATAAAATGCTATTGTAGAACCTAAAACACTAAAAACAGCTGATAGCTGTATACCGGATTTACGTGGCATTATAATGGCTAATATTCATGGTCATAAACAGCATTAAGCATTTATTTATGCTATTGTAGAACCTAAGGCACTAAACCACACCGAAGCAGTAGTGTAGCAAACCAAAACGCAACTGTACAGCATTCAGCTGTACAGTTGCATTTTGTTTCGCTGCACTAAAACTAAAGGCTTTAAAAAAGCATTTATACATGCCATTATACAACCGTTATACCGCTTAAAGCATTATATAATGCTATTGTAGAACCTAAAGCACTTAAGTGCTTTTAAACAGTCGAAAGCTGTACAGTTGCGTTGTGGTTTGCTGCACTAAAGCTAAAGGCTTTACAAAAGCATTTAGATATGCCATTATACAACCGTTATACAGCTCAAAGCATCATATAATGCGACAAGTTGCTCGGTGAACGTATATAAGAGTTTATACGGTCCGCGGTCCTTAAGTTCAAAATAAGTTAACTATTCATATGTTATAATGCTTCCTGTGTTACTTGGGATGAGAAATAGAGATATTGTTACTCATATATGCACATTATTGTAAAACTGCACCTTCTGTTTATGTATTCCATGTTTCAGTTACTCCGACACTGGCGTAAAAAGGCAGTAAAAGATTATGTTCTTTTTGTTACTTTGTTAAGCTCATCTTATCTTATTAGGTATTTTCTTAGCTTTGAGTTAGCTCCCTACAATTTGATGTGATGAATGAAGATGTATACTTATTTAACATTTTTAAAATACGAAGTTGGTAGCCACGAGACAGTAACAATGCAAACGAGAACTCTATCTTTACTATTTGTTGACTTTTGGAACTTAAGGTCAAGCCTGACCAGAAATATGTAGTCATTGTCAAGAGGGCGCTATTATTCTCATTTATAAAAGATAAAGGATAATTGTTCTTCAATTTAGGCACATTACAAATATTACAATGCACTTATGAACGTCAGGGAAAAAAAAAACTACCACCGGTTTTAACCCTACACCTCTGACCCGAGAAGTATTATGACCGGCAAGAAACTCGGCGGGACTTATTTTTTCAATTACATTTACTATTACATTAGATCTTAAAGATACACAATAATGCGTAGTTCTATAAGAAGACATATCAAAACAGCTTGAGAGACAGGTAATGTACCTATTGTTTATCTATCTTAAATATATAAAAGAAGAAACTGACCGACTGACTGATTGACTGACTGACTGACATATCAACGCACAGCCCAAACCGCTGGTTCTAGAGATTCCAAATTTGGCACGTAGATTCCTTATAAGGTCTAAGGATGCACTAAGAAAGGATTTTTCAAAATTCACCCCCTAAGGGGGTAAAATGGGGACCCAAAGTTTACATGGCGAATCAAGATTTGTTAGACTATTTAATTCGAAACTTCACAGGAGTATTCCTAACGATAAATGAGTAAACACGTGTTTCAGGTTTTTTGAAAATTCAACCCCTAAAAGGGGCAAATGTGGTCACAAAGTCTGAAAATCAACGTAAGTATCGTATCCTTGTTGAGTACTTATAGTACGCGGGCGAAGCCGCGGGAAAAGGCTAGTTTAAAATAAAATAAAATAAATTAATAATAATAAAATCCAAATCTGATTGCTTCACAAAACGTTTGATATGCTTTCCTATCTGAACTGTGTCCTCTAAATGTTAGATGATTTTGTAGTAGTTTCTGGTTTGGGCCATGCATCATTGTCCGTCATATATAATAGTCCTCGACCCCGTTATGACCCTTTGACATTAAAGTTTTTTTTTTATATTTCTTAAGAGCGGGAAATGATAAATTTATAGCATCGACGGGTAACTTGTTATAAATGTGAATGAATACCTTGACCAAAAAATTACTTATATGCTTTGCGGATACGACTACCTCTGATAGAAAGCTTGTTTTTATTTCTAGTGTTATAGCTGTGGATGTCAGATTTTTTTTTTTTTGAAATATATGGCAACATAATATATTCTATTATTATAGAATAATGAACAGTATAATAATAGAGTATATTATTCTATTTGATATTCTGACTTCTGTGACTATGGGACATCTTTGACATCTTGATTTGTTTACATGTCAGATCTGATACTAACTTGAAAATGGTTCGTAACGTAGTTTCATTGCCCGAGCGATTTATTTCCAGCTGTTTATTATATACAGTATTTACAATGTTTCGCTGTTGACTATGAATATTTTTGGTTAATTTTTGTAATTTCTTATTTACCATCGACCCGCCTCGGCTTCACACGGGATAAAAAATGGTTGTTGTGGGTTATCCCTAAGAGATAGACATATACCATCGCAGAATTTTTTGTAGACCTTTTAAAGGTGTACAATACTGTAGTTCATACATTACTTTGATTTATCTTTTAAGGTTTAGCCAGCGTTTGCAATGTAAGCGCAAAAAAATGTGTTTATTTACGATATCACATTAGCATACTCTAAAATTATCAGTGTTTCTCTATATTCTCTATATTACTCTATTATGCATGTATTATACATGTAAACTTTCCTCTGGAATCACTCTATCTTATAAACAGCATCGTAATTTTTCCACACACTGGCTAGGAAAAAAACAGCTAGAATTGTTTAGAATTTGTGCAGATACTTACAGAAGTACTCACATATAAAGTACGAGTACGACACTCTCTTTCCTCTTTTATAGTCACGTTTCACGTTGAAGACAAAACTATTCTTAATTAATAAAAAATCTCTAACCGACTAAATTGAAACGCCTCGTCTGCATACTATATATCCTTTTTGATAAAAAAGTAACACTTTATCAGTTTATTTTATTACGGTATTGTTGAAAATAGATGTCATATACTTAAGAAAAAGTGACCAAACCCTCCGGTGTCCGAGGCCAGATTTGAACTGGCGTCTTCAGCTTTCGCGGCTGACGTCCTGACCACTAGACCACCCGGTCACGGCGGAACTTGACAAATTTTCTCATGTATATGCAATCTCTGAATTTGAAACGGCTAGGCGCCGTTGACCATACTCTAAGGGCATGCGCAGTACGTGCTTGCACCTCCTATCCGAATCTCTTACGTGATTCTGGTATAGCGAGAGAGATGGTGCTGCCATCTATGAATCTTGAAGCAAATCAAATTATTTTGTTCAATATTTTTTGATTTGCAATTTGTAAGTAGTTACACTACTATATATAAACTGAAAATAGATGTCATATACTTAAGAAAAAAAAAAGTGACCAAACCCTCCGGTGTCCGAGGCCAGATTTGAACTGGCGTCTTCAGCTTTCGCGGCTGACGTCCTGACCACTAGACCACCCGGTCACGGCGGAACTTGACAAATTTTCTCATGTATATGCAATCTCTGAATTTGAAACGGCTAGGCGCCGTTGACCATACTCTAAGGGCATGCGCAGTACGTGCTTGCACCTCCTATCCGAATCTCTTACGTGATTCTGGTATAGCGAGAGAGATGGTGCTGCCATCTATGAATCTTGAAGCAAATCAAATTATTTTGTTCAATATTTTTTGATTTGCAATTTGTAAGTAGTTACACTACTATATATAAACTGAAAATAGATGTCATATACTTAAGAAAAAGTGACCAAACCCTCCGGTGTCCGAGGCCAGATTTGAACTGGCGTCTTCAGCTTTCGCGGCTGACGTCCTGACCACTAGACCACCCGGTCACGGCGGAACTTGACAAATTTTCTCATGTATATGCAATCTCTGAATTTGAAACGGCTAGGCGCCGTTGACCATACTCTAAGGGCATGCGCAGTACGTGCTTGCACCTCCTATCCGAATCTCTTACGTGATTCTGGTATAGCGAGAGAGATGGTGCTGCCATCTATGAATCTTGAAGCAAATCAAATTATTTTGTTCAATATTTTTTGATTTGCAATTTGTAAGTAGTTACACTACTATATATAAACTGAAAATAGATGTCATATACTTAAGAAAAAGTGACCAAACCCTCCGGTGTCCGAGGCCAGATTTGAACTGGCGTCTTCAGCTTTCGCGGCTGACGTCCTGACCACTAGACCACCCGGTCACGGCGGAACTTGACAAATTTTCTCATGTATATGCAATCTCTGAATTTGAAACGGCTAGGCGCCAGTTCAAATCTGGCCTCGGACACCGGAGGGTTTGGTCACTTTTTCTTAAGTATATGACATCTATTTTCAGTTTATATATAGTAGTGTAACTACTTACAAATTGCAAATCAAAAAATATTGAACAAAATAATTTGATTTGCTTCAAGATTTACGGTATTGTTATTATTATTTTTATTTTATTTTTAAAGTCGATATCATGAGAACTTCCTTATCAGTAAGTGTGTTGAAAATATACTGTTGTTTCATTTTTCGTTAAAACATGCTACAAATCATTGTGGTTGACTGTGTATCCGCATGACGTACCATGAAATTGACTTACACTAGAAATGTCACTTACGAGAGTTTGACGTTATCAAAATCTAACTAAATTAGAAATAGCCTATGAATGAATTAAATGTATGCAGTATCTGACTTCATCGGAAAAGGCTTTATTAATGAATTTGACGCAGTCATAATTTGTTCTGGTTATAATTGAATTTACTTAGAATCTGACTTTCTCAGAATTTGTTCATTAGCGAATTTGACATAACCAGTAATAAACTTATTACTAACACGACCTCATAAGAGTTGGACGCTTTCGGAACCTGACTAAATAAGAAGCTGAATGAGTCAGAATTAAACCTATTCCGAATTTGGTAACCTCCACCCAAACCAAAATCCGTTGCATAGTTTTAAAGATCTAAACATACATAGGGACAGACAGACAACAGAAAGTGACTTCAATTTATACTAAGTAGTGATAGTGAAGTACTTTACTATTATTCAAGTAAACCGCCACAATGACACCAGTGACAACCTTTCATTAAAATTATTGCCAGTGTAAGAAATTAGTTCCAATGAAATTCCGCAACATGGCGCATGATCATGTATTTCTGGTCATTATGTGTATGTCGCATTTATACTTTGCCGTGGATGTCAACTTATCGTCTTGATTTCCCTACATAATGATGCGCTTCCATGTATGATCACATCCGCCGGGCTTTATACATAAATTACAGATAAAATAACACTATAATTATGAACGCTCCATTATATATCACGACCTTAAAGTTGACGACCACGGTGAAGTGATATTAGCGACTTATGTGTTAGGATAATTGCGAATATGTAGTTCTAACCAACGACAATTAATTTCTTTCTACAGCGTGTAAATTTTATACGGGCGTATACTTTATCCACCTATAGTATCCAGCAATATGACTCGTCTAGTATAATCATTTTGTTAAATAGTGTTATTAATTATGTGTAACTATTTTTTAAAGTCCTACCGGGCACCAATGTACGCTATCCAACTGATTCAAAACTGACATAACTGACATGACGCATCGGTAATTTAATTGTCATCGATGCAATACATTGCGGGCTGAATTATTATGTATGAAAAAAAAAATCCTTATTTTCATAAAGAAAAAACTGTAAATAGGTTTCCTAGGTCCAATACTAATCGCCAGTACAATATACGCCCGTATACAAATTACACACTGTATAACGTTCATCTACAGTGATTAGTCTACACGTAGGGCCCAGGGAGGACAAATCTTGATAAATGTGGGCCCGGGCCAACGCTAACAATCGAAGTTAACGGCCCAATCATAGACAGAGTTATATGTTATGAGCCTTCCAGTAATAGTGATATTTCCGACGAGATTACAATAGATTGCTTTCAGTTATGGGGCAATAATGCAATATTGTAGTTTATTGTGCTCGTTTGTGACCTTTTAATAAATACCAGAAAGATACATAAATATTATTAGTATTTGTTCAAACTTTATTTTATTTCAAATGTACGTTGTCATTAATATATTTGCAATCATGCTGTTTTCCAATTGAGCAATTTAAGTTCGTTTTAATTTCTTAATTTAATTTAAGCTTGATACATCCACGCGTTCTTGACAAAAAGGGTCTTGACAGGCGGACGGACGGACGGACGAACGGATGGACGGACAACAAAGTGATCCTATAAGGGTTCTGTTTTTCCTTTCGAGGTACGGAACTCTAATAATTTTCCAAATCGGTCCAGCCGTCTTCGAATAAACGGTTAAAAAAACAAGCAAAAATAAAGATCCCGACGAATTGAGAACCTCCTCCTTCGAAATTTTGAAGTCGGTTGATAAATTTTTGACAGTAGGTAAACTAATAATATTTATGACGCAGGGAAATTGACCCTGTCAACATTTTATATCAACTTTTGACCCACAAATGTGCTAGTGAGGTCGGTTGAGCTAAAATTTGCAATAGGTGAGTAAAATCAGAATATGTATTATTGCATGCTATGCCTTAAAGTCACTTAATTAGCAATTGCTGAGCCGTATGCCATTTCGGTTTCAAATAATTTTAAACAAAAAAGAACTGACTTCACATAGCCTCCATCTTTCCAAAATGCCCGAGCTACTATGAACAATACTGAAATCACTATAGGCGTGCCTATAATATCCTGACCTGATGACAATGGGATCAACTGAGAGTATATTTCAAACAAAAAAATAATTTTCTAAATCTGTCTTCCTATAATCGGTGAACATGCATAAAAAAACAAGCAAAGCAAAGATCCCGATGAATTGAGATCTTCCTTCGAAATCTTGAAGTCGGTTGAAAACTACTACAAGTAACTTTTAAGTAACTGACCGAGCACTTCTTAGTCTTTCTTTTACCTTACCCTGGTTGTATCTAATGCGTTAAAGTCCAGGACCGCTCTGTAAGTTCTATCATCTAATCACCTACGTACCCATGTCCAGTTTAAACCGGTATAATCCTGCTACTGGATTCCGGGCACGTTTGTATGCCGAGTTACTGTCCACTCGAGAACTAGAGTGCATAATAAACTACCGACATGTGTGCATTTAGGGATATCGTGAACTAGTGTATAAATTGAAAACTCTGTAGTTAGTAGGACTACATTCCGCAGCAGTAGTTGCTAAGCAGGTGAGGTTCAAATGAGCTTGACACGAATTTATTGTGAAAAAGAATACTAGCGTGTGGAGGTCATTTTGAACACCTCAGCCGCTTAGCTACTTCTACTGCTGACTGTACCTACTAGTTAAAAAAACTGCCTTTACTCTTTTTGTAAAGGCAGTTTTTTTAACTCTCAACAATAAAATGGCCGAAGAATCGATTAACTTACGTTGCGACCTCTGTATTGAATTGTTAATTTTAGGTTGTTAGCTTTAGTTGAATTTTATTCTCTCCTCTTGGTTGCCCTGAAAACCAGCGCCATGGCTAATCTTTACCTATCGGCATATGCTGAGCGGCATCCTTTTTGGTGCTCTGTACTTTAGGATTAAGATGTAAATAGATTAAGTTGATATTACTATTTTCTGTACCACCATATAAACCACACCATACAACCAATTTCTATTTCTATTGAAAGATTTGAAGCACATTTGTATGTAGATACCTATCAAAGAGAATGTATATATAGAGGAGCACAGTCGAAGAACTTTTTGAGGCTCCGAGTTTGATAGCTTTTCTAGATGGCGATGTACGGCCACGTCTGAAAATATGGATACATGTTTTTGTCACATTATGATCCACAGTATCCAAGACTTTACGCCTTGTTAATAGAGTCACATTAAATGTATCCATATTTTCAGACGTCACTGTTCAACCCATAACCATACCCATATTATGCTGTAACTCTGAAGCTCCATCTGAACCAGAGTTACATCATAATGTACGTCGCCATCTAGTAAAGTTATCAAATTTGGAGCCTCAAATAGTTCTTAGACTGTGGTCCTCTAGTATACATTCTCTTTGGTATATACGAACGGAAGTTAAATAAAAGTGTGGAAAAATGCGACATAGCGATTTGAAACTTATGTAGGAATCATCATCGGTGTATAATATAACTTTAATTTTACCGAAATCTAAACAAGCAACGAAATTAACCAAGCTATTTTGGAGATAAATGGGAAAATTCGTTTGTATGCACAAACTAACAGCGTTTCAATGCATATATCGTTTCCTTTCCGCTGGGGGAAAAAGATAAATGATGCCTTTGATAGGCTACCTTATAAATTGTGATTTGGTAGATGAATTGGTTTTTGTGACAAATGAAGTCTATTTTTCGTCCCTAAAGAATTTGGGATTCAGCTTTGCAAGACAAAATGTGTAATTTTTCTGAGTACATTATCCAATTCAATGTGTTTAAGACACATTGCATATATTTAATTAGTCTAGAGAGCGCTCAGATACACCACATACAGTGCAATTCGACTCTATTTTAAAAGCATTAACATTTAAATTCTTCGAACATCCCCTAAATAGTTTTCAAAACAAACTGTTGCTACGTGAGGCCCCGCCTCTCGTGGCGGTTGCCATGGCAACAGTTTAACCTTATTGAACATCATGACCTTGGAAACTTCTGCTACTAGCCGCTACGAGCGCTGTATTCGCCTTTAAACTTAGTAATGTGAACTGATGAGGCTTTAATGTAGTTCTGCCGCTCGGCAAAAGATGGCATTGTAACGGTTGTAGAGAATTGGGCATAGATGTCGTCACTTAACAATTTTTATGCTTTAATCGGATCTTCCCGGTTTCTCTTATATATGTATTCAGTTTTATTTAGTATTTTTTAGTTTGTGTTTTTGCATAAAAACCAAAGATCTTGTTTATCATAAAAACGGATTCGCCCATTTGGTTGCTGTTTTCGGTAAAGGTTAAGCGATACACTAACGATGGTTATTATATAATATTTAAATGCTGTTATAATTATGTCAGTTGTTTAAAAAAAAATAGCTTATAAATATATAGGTTAATATGTAAATAAGAAACGTCAGTCTTCTTAGGCCTAGGGAAAATTTTAATTAAGTATTCTCGGTTTCTCCCTATCAAGGCAGGTTAATTGCATTGTATTTAATTGAAACGGCAATTTGAGTATGGTCACCGTAGGGCTGATTATTCGGCACTATTTTAATTGCTCTGGGCTCTTCTTAATTGAAATATTAATGGAATGTCTTTCGGCTAAATTAAACGGTTTACCAAAATATAATAGAACAAGCCAAAAGCTCAACGTTTGGCTGTATGTTTATTTTCATGTTTACCTAAAATTGTTACACGTTGTCCAATTACAGATTTTTGTTCGTTGGTTGTAAGGTGATTTTTTTGTCCCGATTGGTTGTCCCATAAAAAAAGAATCGAGTTCATATGAAGTAATCGTAATATTCTCAATATGGAAGTGATTCATTCCTATTTTCTACAAGTTTTAACATCACACTTTAATTATTCTTTGTGACAAATTAACATCATTAATGCCAGTAAGTATTGCAACATCAGCACTATTTTATTCCTTAATTCCATTCCATTGCCACTTTAAGGAGAGTTTGTCTATTCAGACGTCCCTCATTTTGTGCCAATAAGGAATTATGACACTTTTTATGTACTGAGTAATTGAAAATATATTACTATACTTATATGAATATCTGCTGTTAAGATTCTGACATTAGATCTTATTTTTTTCTTCTATTAAATGTCAGAAAGGGGCCCAGGAACCAGTTTTAGCCACTTTTGTTAATGGCTCCTGACAACTGAATGACAACTGATATATGACAATGCCATCTGTGCTGCTATAAGCTACTCTTGGCCACAACCGAGGCATCTCCCCTACGTACCTCGTATATAATCTTAATCTATAATAGTTAATTCCCAGTAGTATAATCTCTAAGCCTCTTTGAAGTATGATAACTGTAATAAGTAAGAATATGCGCTATTCGCGGCATTCTCTAGTCGATCACAAAGCTGCAAGAATGCTCTGAAAACGCTCCTGGCTGAACTAGAGCAGAACTACACACAAACTTATTACAAATACAAATATTTCATTCGTAACAGCTTTAATCGCAACAAGTTTCTTTTTCATATATTTTATTTTTATGACCAGCTTTTATTGCTAACTGTACTTTTCTTTATACAATCCCTAACTGCTTACCAAGACGAATAAAATAAACCCAAACACGACGGGACGGGATAATTTCGAGTGGTTAAGGAGTTCCTATGGTCACCTTCCAGATCCATCATTAGATCGGCTCCATGTCATAATAATATTGTATTGTCATCCAATTTACACTGGAAGCAAATTCTCAGCTCAATTGGAAAACAGGAAAAAGGTCAAATTTAACTTGCAAGATTTGATGACAAACAGACAACGAGACAGTTAAAAGTAAATAAAAGCTTTTAAAAATACAGGCTGCTTTTGAAAGGTTTAACAAAATCCAAAGAACACTTAAATTATTTATTTATACAAGTTTAAAAAGCTTACAAATGCCGTCTTGTTTTATTTTATGATTGAGTTTTGCGCTTCTTTTACTTTGAAAAACTGGATTGAGGTGTGCAGAAACTCTATAAAAAATAACAATTCTTCATCGTCATCATAATTTTAGCCATTTGTCGCCCACTGCTGAGCATAGGCCTCCCTTCAAGTGCGCCACTTGTCCCAGTACTTAGCTTATTTCGTTCAGAAGTGATCCACAATTTTCAGAATGTCGTCCACCCAACGACCCATCGGACATGTATCAATCCGTCAACATTATGGTCCACCTAGCGTCACCCTGCCTGCTATGTCTTAACTAATTCCATTTCAGTTTGGTAATGTCGTTGCCTACGTCTCGCACCTTGGTGCGGCTCCAGATCTCTACATTCAACAGCAAAAAAGCTCTGAAAGCATATACAACTATAAACGTTATTCATAGAAAGCTCAAAATTTACAAGTTTACAGACAAAGAAGGTATATTTCTCTGTAATGGAAGTTTCAGGGAGTTGTCAAATAAAACAGTAATAAAGCCCAGTGGCCATATTGTCCGCACAGCAGTAATTATATTATTTCCACTAATAACAACCTATAAATTTTACTTTCAGTAAAACTTTACGATACCATTCCAAAATCAACTTTACGGACCAGTCATAAAGTTTTATTCACTGTAAAACCTCCCCTGAGTAGAGTTATATTTCTACTGTTGTTGCTAAAAAGACTTTATATCTAAGCAGTTAAACTTTAATTTTCTAGATACGTGACATACGACGCTTTATAAAATACTCCAGCGAATACCGGTGAACAATGTTGCTTCGTTTGAAGAAGGGCGTATGTACTAAGCAATTTCTATTCAAATATGGTCTTCTGCGTCAACAAAATACAAAGTATGGCTAAAAATTCGCCGATCGTGCATTTTTTCGAGTTTTCTGCAAGCTAGGTAAAGTACCACACGATGTAGGTGCAGATATTTTGGACTTCCTACTTTAAGTTTAATTTTCACGCAATGCTAATTATTCGAATTATGTATAGAACAAAGTCTGGGGTTATCTGATTAGAGACACTCGTTGGAATTGGAACTAAAGTTGTTGTTGAGGCAGGTTGATCATAAATTTTGCAAGTTAATTTTTCCATTTGCTTCCTCAGAGTCTAAAATAGAGCGAAAAGAAAGGTCAAGTGTTTCACGAGGGTGAAAAGCATTATTTATAAGCAGAAAGCCTATTCAAAGAATATTGATACTGTACAGGATCGGACCCCTCAAAAGTTTACCTTATTCAGACTGACCTGTATTGTTATCATTGGTTTACATTTATTTAATGCACTTCTGTAAAGTATCATTTTCATTTTATAATTAAAGTAACTTATAAATTAAAACTACTAAAACTAAACCTAACTAGAAAAAATAAAGATACCTAAAACAAACCTTGGCTTCTTGGCAGGGTGCCCATCACGCAGGCAGCATTCCCGCGTTGTATCGCGATGGCAAGCCTTTGTGCGAGAAAGCTGCCCGCGCGAGGGTCCCCCGTTGCTTCCCGCAGCCGCTTGCTGAGCTCCTTGTGGAGCCCACGCGCACCCCTGCCCCACGGACCTAGTGTCTCGACACCAAAAGCTACAAATTCGTAGTTGGTGCCGAGACAGCTATATTTGTTGACTTTATAGCGCTCTCGGGTGTCGGCCGCCGCCCCGGCATTCCTGCTGGTCGCCGATATATAGAACGCTGCCAGCGTATCGGTGCAGGTAGCGTCCCATACCAGCGCACGGCCCATCCGCCAGGGGATCAACGACATCCCGTCGGGGCGCTTGCCATCATCCCGCACGATCTGGGGCTCCAGAGCTGCGGGTATGTTGGCGCTGACGAGCGCCCTTCTCAAGATGTCGTTAAGTGCCGCATGACGGGATAGGCGGCCGGCGCCCGAAGAGCAGGCAAGTCCGTGGTGACCTAGGCGATGGTTTGGTTTGGTTTACAAGTTCGTGACAAAAATATAATATACATATTGAAATTACTATACGTCGATGATAATTCGTTTTGATATTAAATTGATAAAAAAAGCAGATAATATCAATGATATTTACTCGATATTATATATCATAGGATAATATCGATACAAATTCGCTTTTAAGACTTGTAAGTTCGAATATGGATCTTAGCAAGAATCTACTTATTTTTTGCGTTAAAGAATGCTTGGTATTTTATTACTTCTACGGCTAATAGAGTAATTTTTAATTAAGAAATTAACTTTATTTAAGTTCTGAAGTTTCAAGAAATTCTTTGGCAGCTCTTTCTTCACAATCGGTTATAAAAAGCTGCCGTGGGCATTATATCAAACAGTTCTTCGGAGCACAACCCATTGTACAAGCGATAGAACACACATAAGGAGGCAAAGTCTCTCCTTAGACTCAAAGGTTCAATCTATCAGGAATGTTGTCCAATACCAGTAAGATTTGCTACTGAAAATGAGCTGAACGCATTGCAATTTGGTCAAGTGCAAATCGTCAGTGTCCGAGATTTCAATTATTTGTGGCATTTCGAGCATTGGACTAAGAGCTGGCCAGAGCGGGCATATATGAATATGACACAATAATGAGAGCAACAAAACCCATCTGGTTCGATTGCTATACTATCCTTGTTTGCCGATCCTAGATCTGGTGACCTGGCTTTTAATGGGTGGAGGTCAGAGAGACAGACTAGCAAATTTTTTGAATTTGAAAATAGTATTACCAAAATAGGTAAAAACTGTCGAAGTTTTCTCAGTTATAATGGACAAGATCTATATTTTAACAAATCATAAATCATGCATTTATTTGTAAACACAGGTTTAACAGTACTTACATAAGTAGCGTACAACCATGTTTAGCCATTATTAGGCATACAAATATTAGTGTCAAGATGGCGCAAGCCACAAATATAATCGAACGAGCGGAGCGTAAGCGAAGTGAGTTCTTACAAACAACTTCGGCTACTGGGACGTCTCGGCATTTCGATGGCTTTTTGATTTTGAGGGTCATTTCCGCGAAAACTTTAGTAAGGTTTTCTGATCTTTATAAAAGTTGTTGGGGTTGTAGCAGAGATACATATAATTTGAGAGTTCGTATATGAGCAGGATCGATCAAGGGGTAGTGGAGCTAGTTGCGAAAAAAATCTTCAAAAGGGTGTTACCTCAATAAATGTCACCTCGTTTGCAAGTTAATCGCGAGTTCTCAGTTCAAGGCAGACCACTAGATTATACACAAATACTAAATATAACTACAAAACTACAATAATTCGTACAACGATGAAATTTCTGTCAGAATATTCTTCTACTGAATAATTTTCTAACTAACAGTTTAAACAGGCTCGTTTTGAAGTTTGCAATATCATCAGTCAAATCTTGCAGTCAAACTGTGTTTTGCAAGAAACTGCCTTAAATTTAATTTCTGTACTGTTTTTAATAATAATAAACAATTAAAAAAAATCAAGTTCTCTCATATACAGTATGTAAAGTAACTTAAACCATCTGTTTAAACCAGCTGATGCTCGTATCGAGTTTAGTGTTTTACTACATTTTTGTTAGTAAATGACGAATAAATAATTAAGTTTATCTCTGTATAAAAATTACAAGATCTTACCTTTTTCAAAGTCGGTTAACCCTAAAAGTATCACCTTGTGGATGTTATGTTTACGTCGTGACAAATAATCGCAAGTTTATTATTGGTACGTTTTGTTTAGGTATTTTACATGAATTTTCATTATTTATTCATTGGAATAATTTATTACTTCATACCTGTTTCACGATCTTATTAAATAAACAAAGTAACAGCCAAATTATTTTCAATGTTTCATGTAAATACCATTAGTTCTTATCATTTATGACATTTCAATTTCGCTGATGACACTTTATCGTCAAAATTTATTTTCTTAATTATTTCGACAAAAAAGTTTGGTTACTAATCAAATGACAACATAAATTTTCAATGTGACGTTTCTTGATAGTAAACAATAAATGTAATTCATGATGCCGTTGAATTTTAGTGCTGAAGAGATAGTAGACATTATTCTTATTTACGGGGAATGCAGAAACAATGGTGCGGCATCGCTTCGATTGTACGCAGAGAGATTTCCGCAGCGAAGACAGCCTACGGATTCACGTATCATCGTAAGGGCGATTACCAGACTACGGAACAATGAAAGAGCGGTTCCGGTTAACACTGGTGGGCCTCGTCCTCGTATTGATGTTAGAACGGAAGAAAGAATCCTAAACCATTTTGCAGAAAATCCTGGCTCCAGCACTAGAAAAACAGGGCGGTTGGTATTAGTCATACAGCCGTTCTCAAAATTTTAAAACGGGACCAGCAGCATCCATTTTCTGTAGTCAAGGTACAGGCATTAAAAGAAGAAGATTTTTTACGGCGGGTCGATTATGCGAATTGGGCTTTAGGAAAGATAGCGGATGATCCTCATTTTATCACAAAAATAATTTGGACAGATGAAAGCTTATTTACAAGAAACTCGATGTGGAATCGAAGGGTTATTCATCACTGGGCACCAAAAAACCAAAA
This sequence comes from Pammene aurita, assembly GCA_947086415.1. Lineage (NCBI taxonomy): Eukaryota > Metazoa > Arthropoda > Insecta > Lepidoptera > Tortricidae > Pammene > Pammene aurita. The sequence continues at coordinate 6,578,873 of OX352310.1, read as the reverse complement.
CCCTCATGTCGGCCGCGAACTCTCCCATCAGACTCGTTGGTCAATAAATGTTTGGGCGGGAATAAAAGGTAATGACATCATTGGACCCGTGTTTATTAATGGGTCGAATAACGGTAGAAAATACCTGGAAGTGCTGAACCAGCCAGTAACTCGCTATGTAGAAAATTTACCGCTAGCCGAATTCAGAGAAACATGGTACCAGCACGATGGAGCACCACCTCATGTTGCTATTCAAGTGAGGCAACGGTAAAACCAAAATAGCGTTCACGAAAATAATCACCGTCGCTTGATTCAAATAACGGCTAACGGTGGACGCCACATCGAGCTACGTCGTATTTAACTGTAAGTGTGTACAAAGCCTTACTTTATCTGTCATTGCATGTGTTGAACTTGACCTTGACTTGACAACCTGATAACACATGTCATGTCACAACAGTACGTAAACAAATAATACAGGTTGTTTTCAAATCATAAATTAATCAAATTTAATTTTTGTAGTTAAATTATAAAATATAAAAAAACGTTAGGATTTTAATAATGTTCATACCACAACCTTAATTAACATCTAGCCATGCCCGGATTTGAATAAATGGTTTAAGTTAGTTTACATACTGTATTATGGTGATTTGTTATATTTTTTTGGGCCATGCCGAAAAACTTTTAACCAGAGAGGGAGTTTTTTTAGCATTGAAAATTCGGTTGCGTCGTCGAATAATGGCCGAACATAATAACTAACCGAAAAATGGCCAACGTTGTTTTTAACGTATACCGTCACATAATGTGTCATGCTTTTGCTAATAACTTCAACTTCGAGTGGACTACGATTCCCTTTTCTTACCATCCGCTTGACTGATTCAATGAATCCGTTAATGTTTATATTTAATAAGTAGGTCACAAAACATGCTGTCGATTCGATGAAATAACGTTGATTTGGCCTGTCCGTAATGTTCATCTAACCCATACAAAACAATTTTTTCATTGTCTTTATGTATTGGTATACAGTCCTGTCTGCCCTATTTGAGATTCACGAGTGTAGTCGCTGTAACTCAGTTTTAATTTGTTGTTTATGTATGCACCATTAATACTAATGCCGCGATCTTTTCAGTCCAACGTCTTGAAGACATCCTACAATGCGTTCGTCAACAGTTTCGGCGAGATAACATCATCCTGTCTCACTCCGCGGTGCAAGGGGATGTGCTCAGTCCGCCAGTGCTTGAATTAATTGTGTCAAATTAAGGTATGGATAAGTTACGTAAGTAATCAGTTGACGTTCAGATCAATTAAACAAATAATAAATGAAAAAGAGAAAACAGATCTCGATCAGATATGAAACTCCGTCGCCCTTGTTTATTCGAGTGAAAGATAGATTACAGTCGAAGCTTCGATCTGCTACTGTCCTTTTTATGTTGCTTATAAAAATTGGCAGTGTATTTAAAATAATACACAAACGGAAATATCGTCATGTCAACACAATAAATTAAATTAAATACATAATTATTTTACATGTTTTTAAAGTGGGTATTCCACTCATACATTAGTATGTTATTCAATTAAATACAAACATTGTAAACATTGAAAAAATAATCAACCCAGTTGGACTTGAACCAACATCGATACGCCTTACCGGGGCTCGATATCGCTTTACCAATTAAGCTATGGGTTCAGTTAACCGAGCTGACGAAATTCTCAATGCCTTCAAGCATCTTTTTGCATTTATTTTTACATCGACTTTATAGCAGCCGTAAGCGACATCTAGGTGCCAACCACTAGAGTTAGATACCCTTCCCGCCGACCCTTTTACAAGTTTAGTGTCACAACGGAAATAACAGATGGCGCCTGCTATCAACTCATAATTATTTTACATGTTTTTAAAGTGGGTATTCCACTCATACATTAGTATGTTATTCAATTAAATACAAACATTGTAAACATTGAAAAAATAATCAACCCAGTTGGACTTGAACCAACATCGATACGCCTTACCGGGGCTTGATATCGCTTTACCAATTAAGCTATGGGTTCAGTTAACCGAGCTGACGAAATTCTCAATGCCTTCAAGCATCTTTTTGCATTTATTTTTACATCGACTTTATAGCAGCCGTAAGCGACATCTAGGTGCCAACCACTAGAGTTAGATACCCTTCCCGCCGACTCTTTTACAAGTGTCACAACGGAAATAACAGATGGCGCCTGCTATCAACTCATAATTATTTTACATGTTTTTAAAGTGGGTATTCCACTCATACATTAGTATGTTATTCAATTAAATACAAACATTGTAAACATTGAAAAAATAATCAACCCAGTTGGACTTGAACCAACATCGATACGCCTTACCGGGGCTCGATATCGCTTTACCAATTAAGCTATGGGTTCAGTTAACCGAGCTGACGAAATTCTCAATGCCTTCAAGCATCTTTTTGCATTTATTTTTACATCGACTTTATAGCAGCCGTAAGCGACATCTAGGTGCCAACCACTAGAGTTAGATACCCTTCCCGCCGACCCTTTTACAAGTTTAGTGTCACAACGGAAATAACAGATGGCGCCTGCTATCAACTCATAATTATTTTACATGTTTTTAAAGTGGGTATTCCACTCATACATTAGTATGTTATTCAATTAAATACAAACATTGTAAACATTGAAAAAATAATCAACCCAGTTGGACTTGAACCAACATCGATACGCCTTACCGGGGCTCGATATCGCTTTACCAATTAAGCTATGGGTTCAGTTAACCGAGCTGACGAAATTCTCAATGCCTTCAAGCATCTTTTTGCATTTATTTTTACATCGACTTTATAGCAGCCGTAAGCGACATCTAGGTGCCAACCACTAGAGTTAGATACCCTTCCCGCCGACCCTTTTACAAGTGTCACAACGGAAATAACAGATGGCGCCTGCTATCAACTCATAATTATTTTACATGTTTTTAAAGTGGGTATTCCACTCATACATTAGTATGGCATTGAGAATTTCGTCAGCTCGGTTAACTGAACCCATAGCTTAATTGGTAAAGCGATATCGAGCCCCGGTAAGGTGTATCGATGTTGGTTCAAGTCCAACTGGGTTGATTATTTTTTCAATGTTTACAATGTTTGTATTTAAATGAATAACATACTAATGTATGAGTGGAATACCCACTTTAAAAACATGTAAAATAATTATGAGTTGATAGCAGGCGCCATCTGTTATTTCCGTTGTGACACTTGTAAAAGGGTCGGCGGGAAGGGTATCTAACTCTAGTGGTTGGCACCTAGATGTCGCTTACGGCTGCTATAAAGTCGATGTAAAAATAAATGCAAAAAGATGCTTGAAGGCATTGAGAATTTCGTCAGCTCGGTTAACTGAACCCATAGCTTAATTGGTAAAGCGATATCGAGCCCCGGTAAGGCGTATCGATGTTGGTTCAAGTCCAACTGGGTTGATTATTTTTTCAATGTTTACAATGTTTGTATTTAATTGAATAACATACTAATGTATGAGTGGAATACCCACTTTAAAAACATGTAAAATAATTATGAGTTGATAGCAGGCGCCATCTGTTATTTCCGTTGTGACACTTGTAAAAGGGTCGGCGGGAAGGGTATCTAACTCTAGTGGTTGGCACCTAGATGTCGCTTACGGCTGCTATAAAGTCGATGTAAAAATAAATGCAAAAAGATGCTTGAAGGCATTAAGAATTTCGTCAGCTCGGTTAACTGAACCCATAGCTTAATTGGTAAAGCGATATCGAGCCCCGGTAAGGCGTATCGATGTTGGTTCAAGTCCAACTGGGTTGATTATTTTTTCAATGTTTACAATGTTTGTATTTAATTGAATAACATACTAATGTATGAGTGGAATACCCACTTTAAAAACATGTAAAATAATTATGAGTTGATAGCAGGCGCCATCTGTTATTTCCGTTGTGACACTTGTAAAAGGGTCGGCGGGAAGGGTATCTAACTCTAGTGGTTGGCACCTAGATGTCGCTTACGGCTGCTATAAAGTCGATGTAAAAATAAATGCAAAAATATGCTTGAAGGCATTGAGAATTTCGTCAGCTCGGTTAACTGAACCCATAGCTTAATTGGTAAAGCGATATCGAGCCCCGGTAAGGCGTATCGATGTTGGTTCAAGTCCAACTGGGTTGATTATTTTTTCAATGTTTACAATGTTTGTATTTAATTGAATAACATACTAATGTATGAGTGGAATACCCACTTTAAAAACATGTAAAATAATTATGAGTTGATAGCAGGCGCCATCTGTTATTTCCGTTGTGACACTTGTAAAAGGGTCGGCGGGAATGGTATCTAACTCTAGTGGTTGGCACCTAGATGTCGCTTACGGCTGCTATAAAGTCGATGTAAAAATAAATGCAAAAAGATGCTTGAAGGCATTGAGAATTTCGTCAGCTCGGTTAACTGAACCCATAGCTTAATTGGTAAAGCGATATCGAGCCCCGGTAAGGCGTATCGATGTTGGTTCAAGTCCAACTGGGTTGATTATTTTTTCAATGTTTACAATGTTTGTATTTAATTGAATAACATATTAAATTAAATACGTTTATTTCAAGCCTGCTGTGGCTCATAAAATGTTAGTTTTTTACAATGTACTTAACTTAAAAACTATGTTAGTTCACTGTTACTGGGCTTGTGAAGTCCACAACAGTGCATAATGTACGGACAGTCAAACCTGTCCGCAATCATCATAAGGATGCTGTTGGGGCTGGCGCGCACACGTCTTACTAGCGATGCGGCTCGCAGGCGCATTGTCGCTTTAAAACAGGTTACGTGTGCCTCGGCGAACATCTGTGAGGCACTGCAATAGCGCGGCAGCCCCATCAACACCCGGAACGCATTATTATACTGAACTTGTAGGGCCTTGTACGACCTTATTGTAAATTTTCTCCACAGACTGCAGGTATAAAAAGTGGTACAAAAAGCTCGAAATAGGGTATAATTTTACTTTCTTTAGAGCAACGAGCAAACCTGCGCGCAATCATATTTGCTCTTATCGACAAGGCCCTACGTTCGCGTTCAATGTCAGCATTATCTTTGAGGTCGGCGGTTAGTATATGACCTAGGTATTTATATTTGAACACTCTTTCGAGGTCCACCGAGTTCAACCGAATGGGTGGTACTTCAGATGGTATAAATAATGTGTGCCGATCTTCTATTTTGGCTATTTATCACTAAGGCCTACAGCGTTATAGCAATTTCATATTTTTGCATCTCAAAAAATGATGGAATTGGTATACATTATGCCTGCAGCAAAATCAAGACTGATTTTAAATTTTTACTTCTTGACTGCACTAAAACAAAACTGCATTTGGCCCCGTATAAGCAACAAGGTCAACCTTGCGGGACATTTTTTTATTATACTTGAGAATACTTGTAGGTATCAGCGTCGCTTGGCTGTTCCGAAACATCGCGAATAAAAATAAACAGGCTAAGAGACCCGCACGGATTTATTATAGTCCAAGAGCTTACCTATAAAAACAAAACATGTCTCATATTTAGAAAATATAACTGCTTTAATATTGTCACTATTTTCGTGTTCATTATTTCTTAACTTACATTCCTACTATGAAGTGGGGTTGGCGGCATTTATTGAGCGGATAAGTCACGCGTTTATCAAACGAGCGGAGCGTAAGGCAAGCGAAGTTCTTACAAACAACTTCGAACACAATTGTCACCTCGATACTGGGACGTCTCGTTATTTCGCTGGCTTTTTGATTCAGAGCGTTTGTTCCGCGATAACTTTAGTATCGTTTATCTGATCTTCATAATGGTGAACTCGTTTGCAAGTAAATCGCTAGTTCTCAGTTGATGGCGGCCTATTAGTTAATTAGCTGTAATGATAGTGACCATATTAGAATGAAATTGTTAGGAAAAGTTAACGCGTAGCTCGCGGCCTAAAAAAGAAATTCGCGGAGGCGTACCTAACAACGTGGTCCGATACTAAGTAGAATGCGCTCATGCGAGCCATCACACATAATCACGGAACTCGACTCTACGCCCCATACAATAAGGCTTAAAACACGATGATACTGTCTGTGTATAACAATGATGTTTTACACAAGGCATGCAAATATGAACTATGATTGGTTAATGTTAAGATTCAAACTTGGTCGTATTCACACGTGATATTATCTGCTTTAAAGTTAAAGAATAACGCAAAGAGATGTAAGGTATGTAAAGATAAGGTTAAGGGTATTTGGATAATGTTAGTCAAAGTACTGGTATTGGCTTAAGAGTGTTAATTAATTGTTTTTGCGTATTACGCTGAGTTTAAATAAAAGTGGCAAAGGCGTTTGATGGAGCGTAGTAATGAATATAATTACCTAACAGGGGTGTACACCAACATTTGAAAATTATTGAGTTGATTTGATACCTATTTTTTTGAAATATAATGCATGGCCCAAATCAGAAACTACTACAAAATCATCTAACATTTAGAGGACACAGTTCAGATAGGAAAGCATATCAAACGTTTTGTGAAGCAATCAGATTTGGATTTTATTATTATTATTATTTTATTTTATTTTAATTAAACAATACGTACATTGCATGTCTCTCAAGCTGTTTTGATATGTCTTCTTATAGAACTACGCATTATTGTGTATCTTTAAGATATAATATTACTGTTTTGAAAAAATAAGTCCCGCCGAGTTTCTTGCCGGTCATAATACTTCTCGGGTCAGAGGTGTAGCGTTAGAAACGGTGGTAGTTTTGTTTCTCCGACGTTCATAAGTGCATTGTATTGTGCCTAAATTGAAGAATAAATATCTTTTATCTTTTTTTTATATTTTTTTAAAAGAGTTTCACTGCCAGTTACTTCAGATTAATATGAAATATAAGAAGTTCGAATATCATTCTTGAATTTATTTTAGGTTTACAGTTTCGGTAAAGGTCAGGTGACACACCAGCGATATTTATTAACTCGATGGATAGCGGTTTTATAATTTCGTTAGTGAAAGGTGAAACTTTTTTATACATTAAATAAGATAGGAAAAAAATATCCCAATCTTCAGTTTTTATAAAAAAAATGGCGAAGGAGGACTTTCACAGACGACATCCAAATATAGGAACAATTAAGTCACAATTTTGGTAGGATTTCATATGTAAATATACATTATTATTTATTTATTTATTTATTTTTTACCATGATAATACGAAAGTTGATGATCTCTTACATTTTACACATAAAATTTACTGCTGCATCATACTAAACGTGTCAATCTTCTCGCTATTAAAACTGATAAACTCAATATCGCTTTTATAAGCATATTTATATTTACGACAACTCGTAAAACTGGCACTCCATTATTGAAATACTGCATATGAAATACCATCTTTCATTGAACGCTTATCACATGTCAACTTACACTTCAATATTGAACCTAGATAGCATGTAATAAGAATGCATTTTCAGGAAGATTTTCCAGCGAGATACGAGAAAGTGTATGTTATTGTAGCAAAAGCTCTAGCTACGACGTAGCCGTGTAGCTCGGATATCGCTACGGCGTAGCACTTGTAGTGAAAGTTTTGTCGTAGCGAGTTCGAATGACGAGTTTTTAAGTGTTTTAATTTTAAACTATCATCATATTGGTAAGAATTTTAAATTTTACTGTTAAATTCATGTTTTACTATGACTGGCGCATTCAAAACATGTGGTACTAATAGTGACTACAAACGTGAGTATCACCGTAATATTTTATATTAATGCCTGACGATTTAGTATATAGACATTAGTGAAAGTTGAACTAGTATTGTAAGATGGAGGGGTATTGAATAGACGATTTATTTTGCTTTACACACTGGCTGTACTTGTGACAAGCTGTTTATTTGCCAGTTTGTGTATTCGTGCATATAATTGAATTTTCCAATAAATCTAAATATATAAAAAAAGAAACTGACTGACTGACTGACTCACATATCAACGCACAGCCCAAACCACTGGTTCTAGAGATTCCAAATTTGGCACATAGGTTCCTTATAAGGTCTAGAGATGCACTAAGAAAGGATTTTTCAAAATTTGACCCCTAAGGGGGTAAAATGGGGGTCCAAAGTTTGTATGGTGAATCAAGATTTGTTATACTATTTTATTCGAAACTTCACAGGAGTATTCCTAACGATAAATGAGTAAACACGTGTTTCAGGTTTTTTGAAAATTCAATCCCTAAAAGGGGCAAATGTGGTCACAAAGTCTGAAAATCAACACGGGTATCGTATCCTTTTTGAGTACTTATAGTACGCAGGCGAAGCCGCGGGAAAAGGCTAGTATAATATAAATATTATAGGACAATCTTACACAAATCGACCTAGGCCCACGGTAAGCTCAATAAGGCTTGTGTTATGGGTACTAGACGACGATATATATAATAAAGATACATAGATAGATACTTATATACATAGAAAACATCCATAACTCAGAAACAAATATCTGTGATTAACACACAAATGAATGCCCTGACCAGGATTCGAACCTCCTGCTTCGTAGGCAGGGTCACTAACGACTTGGCTAGGAGGCCGTTTAAAGGCCAATATATCTTTAAAAGGCTTTCACAATTTGGTTGCTGTTTACGGGGCAAAGGTTAGGTAATACTCCAACAATGTTTTGAGAACTAAATTAAAACCTTATCATTATAAGAAAATTGCGAGATTTAGCTTTATAACTTAGTTTTGTAAAGTGTACAGTCGACTACAAAAAGATGTAAGTATCCACTTTTTCACCTTATTGCATTGAAACAAGGTCTAAAAGTGGATACATCTCTTTGTAGTCGACTGTACTTGTTTAATAAGTATTAATATAAAAACTGTTTAACCTATGGGTAGGTATGTTAAAGATTAACACCTACATATATACGTGTTAGCAGCCATCCGTATGATTTGGGACGACGGTCCGCGGGTAACTGAGTTACTTACTAAGTTAGCTAAGCTATTACTTAGCGACTTGGCTTAGTGAATTCTCAGGCGAGCGTTCCTTACAACTATGTGACTTCAAGCTAAGAAACATTTTTAGGGTTCCGTAGCCAAAGTGGCAAAAATGGAACCCTTATAGTTTCGCTATGTCCGTCTGTCCGTTCGACCGTCCATCCCTCCGTCCGTCCGTATGTCACAGCCATTTTACTCGAAACCTATAAGTTTTATCTAAATAGAATTTTGACATAAGGTGTATTTTGTATGCCGCTATTTAGTTACGTAGTTAAATTGCAGAAAATAATATTTTTCAGAGGGGGGGAGAGAGCTTTATACAAGCAAAAAAAAAAAATATTTAAAAGTATTAAGTGAATATTTTCATAATTATTCGCTTCAAAAGTAATAAAAATTGTGTCCCTGTAACTTTTGAACCGTAAGTACAAAAATTAAGAAAAAATTGAGAGGATGCGCCTTATTGTAATAAGGCGCATCCTCTCAACTTTACTTTCTACAAAAATAGGGATGATGACACATGTTGAATTATGAAATAAAATTTAGTTGACAGGATGCAAAATGATCAATATATCCAAATAAAGTGAAAATTAAAAAAATCTATTGAAATGGTTCAAAGTTATCAGGCCTCAAAATAAAAAAAAATCCGAATTTTTTAAAGTACAATCTTTAAGAAAACAATGATACCATTCGATTTAAAACAGTTTACTGCAAAATAAATTGTATGGCAACCATATACATAAACGCGACACTTTACAGTAAAAATAGCAAATTCATAACTTTTCCATACTTTTACACATTATTTTGTAGGGAGCGTTTTGAGAAACAAATGCAAATCTCAGACTTAAAGTCTCATTTCCGACTTTTGTGTTGCTTTAACGCAATTGGCCCCATATAGACATTTGATCCTCACAACAAAAAAAATCGATTGATACCATTCATGAAAAAAATTCATCATGGGTATTGTTTCTAATATTATCGGTTCAGCCATATTTGAGTTATTTCAAAAAAGTGCGTTGTCCGACATGTACTTGGCCGTTTTTTTTGTTTCTGGCGATTGGATATCGTAACGAAAAAGGACAAACAAGCAGCGACCTATTTAAATGAGCATTTTGTTGACCATGCTGTAATAACATAAGATAAAAAACCACATTATAACATACTAACATTATAATATACTAACAACATTATAACAGCGCAATGTAACGAGTTAGAAGTTAAAACCAGTGTATCACGTGACCTTTGCTGAAAAGCGCAGCCGAATCTGACAAGCTGTTTTGGAGGTTTTATAAATTTTTATAATACTATGTTTTTTTTATGCCCGACAAACGGAAAAAGGGCCGCCCTAAATCTACTTGGCGCCTTACTGTGGAACAAGAGATGGGTGTTTTGAAGATGGGATGTGAGGAGGTGACTTCAGACCGCACTGGTCCGAAGTCAGTGGAATAATTTAAATCGAGCTCGATTTAAATGGAATGCGAAGATGACGATGATCACATTCCATTTGTCAGAATCAGCATAAATTACTTTTATAAAATATGCAAACTTTTTAAATGTAAAATTAACAGATTTTTCCGTTCTGATGATGTAATTTAATTACTCGAGTTCAAGCCTCGCCCGAGGCACAATTCAATCCTCGTTTCTAAATAACATTCAAAATGTACCTAAACACAACTTACTCCTGACCTAAGTCCTGTGAGCACAGATGACTTACACTAGACGGACCATAGAAGATCATTCGCGGTTACCGCTGGCAGGATAAGATTAACGAAGTATGATGGCAGGACCGCTCATTTTAAATGTGCTTACATTTACGATATGTTACTGATTCGCAGGTAAATAAATAAAATCAGTCCAGATTACTAAATGATACGTTGCAACCCCACGGCGAGTGATAATTCACTTTACCTTGCATATTATAGACATGAATTTGATGAATTATGGAGAAATTTATGCACTTTAAAAACACACCAGCAACAATTTGACACAACAACAATTTTTGATTTATCGTGGGTACATGGAGATTTAGAATCCCTATATTTTTTGAAAATAGCAGGGCCTTTTAAACAAAGCGCGATTGAAAGACAAATGGTAGTTTTATTGCAGCACGCAAAATAGGCGCTATATACAGAAGTCGAGTTTCGGAAAACAGCCTGCGTTAACCTATTTATTGTATGCTTGCGTAAATAAACAAAACTCGTAGCCTACGCGCGTCTTCTGTACCTACCGTACTTTCCGGAGTAAAAATAGTGTGCAACAACAACTGTGTGACACACAGTACACAATTGTTCATACAAATATACAAACAAATAAAAACGTACTTACTAGTAGAAACGGAGCCTGCTTAGCATAATGTTATCGTGGAGGCGCTGGTGTTCCGTAGGGCCCATTTGGAAATTAAACGCTTCGGTAGGATACAACTGAGTGTAATGTGATCACAAGTATACGTTCATAATGCCGAGTCTGACGAAGATGGTCTTCGCCTGCGTGTAATTGGATCCTGGCCTCGGGCGAGGCAGAGGGGTGTTGGGGAAAGTGGGGAGGGGATGGTCGACCTTGCACTCGAAACGGATCCTGCAGCCTGTGACAACTCGAGTATTCAGATGGGATTTCATTTTGCACGAACCGGGTATCATAAACAACACGACAACCACAGTACACTCGACGTTAAATGTATGTTTACACTTCTGCACCTTACTCCCTTGTAATAAGGGCCATAATAGTAAATATATGTATGACGTTGACTGCGTAGGTGTGGGCCAACTGTGTGTAACTTTTTAGAGAGCAAAAAAAAATAGATCAAATACTTATAAATCCGAGCATTATATTTTCCACGGTAAGTATGGCGCACATTGTTACTGGCAATACGCTGTAAACTTAGCAAAAACTGACTAGATATTTTAAGTTTTTACTTGCGTGCAGTAACTTCTCGGATACGCCCGGCGAGACTAGATGATAATGGATACTGTTTCGAGATTAAATTTTGCGACGTTTTCTAAGAATATAGTAATAAAGATAATGTTTTACAAATAAAAACCCGCCAAAGTATTACGAAGGGCATTAGTTGGTTTAGTGGGTGTTGTTAAATAAATACTTAGATATTCGTTTCTGAAAATAATTCAGTGGGTTACCAAAAATAATTTAAAAATTAAACTTTGCGATGACCCCAATAGAACAATAACAAGTCCAATCATCGATCAAAAACCTATGAAAATACCATCGCTGGTATATCTAATCTTTATCAATAACAGCAACCAAATCGGCGAATCCGCTTTGAAAATTAATTGGAATATTCGTTTTAGTATAAGAGCCCATGAAAAAAATCTGGTTCTAGTATGATAAGTTTCCTAAATGTCCTTTATTCCTCGAAGCAGGGGAGGGATAGGGCTACACGATACGGCTTTGCTTTGGCATACCTCTACAAACTTTTGATGCTGCTGACTGACAAGGCCACGCACGGGGGCTTGCAGCACCGCATTATCGTGTAGCCCTACCCCTCCCCGGCTTCGACGAACAAAGGAAATCTAGGAGACTTATCATACTAGAAACCGATTTTTTTTTATTAAAATACGCCGCCACTTTTTTTCCATTGCAGCATTGGCATTTCGTGTTCCCCCCTTTAAAGACGTGATTAATTATACATATCTCATTCTTGTGGAGGTTCAAGGGGGAGGCCTATGTTCAGCAGTGGACGTCTTATGGATGGCTGAGATGATGATGATAATGATCTCATCTAGGAGACTTATCGAACTAGGTTCAGTGTCGTGGGCTCTTGTTCTATTAACGTTAAGCACAAATACACAAACTAAGAAACAGCCTTTCACTCTAAATGTCTAGATCCATTCCCTTGGGAGGAAAAGTAGAACAGATTATATTCTTTGTAAAGGTACGGGTATATCTAGTGAAATTATTCAAGTAGCATCAATTTTAAGGGCATAGCACCTTGGTGGATTGGCTATATGCGGCGCGTGGACAACATTCGTTTGCCCAGACAAACAATGTTAAGCGAAATTGCATTAAAGAAGCGCAACGTAGTACATGCTACGCTTCAAAGACTGAAACGTGACATGATTTTCTTGAACATTGAAAGTAGAAAATTAGAAGAATTCTGGTAAATGCCTGAGTTGTTTTTACATGAAGACCGTGACAAGACTCCTCAAACTCAAAGCGTTGGCGTGCTGCTTGGGTGGAGGCCCTGTGAACCTATGTCGAAACGCCGCGTAAGCCACGAGAATACCTGGAAGAGCGAAGTAATTTCCAATGTAATAATAGTCCCTTCCTTTATGTATCATAAGGGCACGTGTCGTGTTGGCAAGACACGGCAAGATTGGCTTGCACGTGTCGTGTTGGTAAGACACGGCAAGATTGGCTTGTTTATTGAACTGTGGTTATTAGCAATATGGCTTGAAAAACAAAATAATAAGATTTTAATTAGTGTATTGCACTCTACATTTTTCTGCAAAAAACAGCGGTCTTGCAGCTTCAGTCTCGTAAGAAAGCTCTTATCATAATGTTTTTACGTACAGTAAAGTCGGGTGTTTTAGCTTTCAACTAGTAGTCTGCCTCGAACTGAGGACTCGCGATTTCCTTGCAAACAACTTGACCGATATAACAAGATCCTTATGATGATTGTTTCGCGCCCTAGATGGATCCCCTTGATTGATCCTGCCCATATACGAACTCTCAAATTGTTTAGATCTTTGCTACAACCCCAACATTTCATAAAGATCAGAAAAACTTGACTAAAGTTATCGTGGAACAACTATTCACAATCAAAAAACCATCGAAATGCAGTTACGTCTAGGTAGCCAGCTGACAGTTCCGTTGTGGCCGAAGGTCTGTAAGAACTTCAGTTCACTGACGCTCCGGTCGTTCGAGTATACGAGTAGGTACTAGGAAATGTAAATATCAGTTACCATTCAACTTTTGAATTTTGATTCGATGTTATCCTTACGAGCATAAAGGCTTTCCTAGTATCAGAACTCATCAAATACTTCTATACCAATTCACTCAACACTACATAACCTTTTTCTCCTTCATTGCGATTAGAACATTAATACCTCCGAATAAGGTATACATTTTAATGAAAGGAACAGTCGTGATATGAGCATCTGTAAGTTACAGAATAATTATTTGCTCTCGGTTTCCGTGTTATTAAAGCTTTCCATTTAAACGCACTTGTAATTAATACCATATGTCGGTGTGTGGGTGATTGTGGGTGGGTAAATGAAACCTGCCACAGAAAAAAATACGACCTTACAAATACTAAATAAGTACCTACATATAACTATTATATGTATATTAAAAGATTTAAACGGATTATACTTAGTAAGTTCGTAGGTAGACGATAAATAGGTGCGTAAAAGGCACTATAGGAAAATAAGTAAGGACTTAAGTAATAAGTTGTTCTTCAGTTGCATCTGCTTCAGTTAGTATGTCACATATTTCCATCTGTTGCATGCTCATTTACAATATGGCGTGCCTAGTACGAGTATACGGACATGTTTATCAGCACACGCCTAGCATAACTTGACGTTTGAGGCGACAGTTCATACTTCAAGCGCGACTCGAAGTATGGAATGACAGGCGACAACGTAAGGTATGCTAGCCGGCCAGGTCAGACTTCACAAATAAAACCAAACACAACATATCCTACACTCAGCGCCTGGCGGTCGCTAACCATTAGGGGAAACCTGAGCCTCAGTCCTGTCGGTCGTTTATTGTTTGTATTAATATACGGGTAGCATTTAATCGGTCAGCCATACATTATTCTCACTTCACAAATGTATCGGTTAGCCACAATGACTAGTTGGTCAGCAACTTAATGGCCAACAAACAGTTGACTATCGTCGATTAGCAATTTAATGTCATGGCGGGATCTTTGCTTATGTTTACAAAGGTTGACCGAGTATTGGAAGTTACTGGACCGATTTGGATTTTTGTTTAGTGGTATTCTTTGTCTACTATGGATTTCTGTTAAGTTAAATTAATTAAATTAACTAGTAGCCCGCCTCGAACTGAAAACTCGTGATTTTCTTGCAAACGAATGACCAATATAACAAGACCCTATTGATGATTTTATCGAGCCTTCTAGCTCCATAACCCCTTGATCGATCATGCTCATGAACGAACTCTCAAATCGTATTGAGCTCTACTAGTTACTACCCCAAATTTCATATAAATCAGAAAAACGTTACTAAAGTTATCGCGCGACAACTATTCAAAATGAAACAGCCATCGAAATGTACTGACGTCTAGGTAGCCGAAGTTGTTTGAAAGAACTTCACTTCGCTTACGCTCCGCTCGTTCGAATATATTGGTCGCATTGTCGTAAATTCTATTTATACGGATGGGATCCTGGAGAAATCAAGACATTGTTTAATATAAAATTGTACACATGTAGATCCGAAAAAATGTACCCCGGAATTTCAACCGTGACTCAACTCATTCCAGATTTGAAATCCATATTTTGCCTTCAATTCTGGTACAGGGCATTGTTAAACTTATTTTCTTAACCGGTTTCAGCCGATTTTTGCCGACTACATCGCAATTACCAAAGATCTCCAAAAATGTTTATACTAGAGATAGATACAATAAACTCGTAGACCTCGAGATGCGCGCAAAAATGAAGTGGTAAACACAACCAAGGGCAGAATTCTAACTTTAAAATACGTATAGACACGATCCAACTTCAATACAACTCCAATTCATTAAAAACACAATACAGTTACGGCATAAACATCTGAATCAGAAATATCAGAATTTGCTTGAGAAATGTTCCAACGCAATTCCAATACAACTTCAATATTGGTTGAATGTTCGTTGTGTATTGGAGTTATCTTTGAAATAGGTTGTACTTTTATTGTATTGTTAATGTATTTTAAAATAAGCATCCGGCACCGAGACACAGGCTAGCCTGGATCAACCTGCATGAGCGGTAGTACCATCCAATTTGAAATGAAGAACTAGCTAACAGAGCTAGGTTACTGTCACTTTGTCTACACTGCGCCCTGTCTCTCGTCCGTCAGTGCCCCGTGCCTCGGGCCGCAAGGCGCACGCTTCTGCGACGCTCTTCGATCGCCGCGCGCTCGTAGTGATAGATATTTTTTTATAAATCGTTTATTTTAGATGAATGTTAGATATACACCCTGTAGGCTAGTGGTTAAAGGTGAGAACGTACCCGTGTTTGTATGAACAAGTAAAAGGTTATATTTGTTTTCGTAAACAAACCCTATAAGTATCTAGACGATTTTGATATGTGGAATTGTTGAGGAACCTAGGATTTTTTAAATATATGTTTTCTGAAACAAGCGGCAAAACTTGCAAAACAAGTAAGATGTTGAAAATGACCTAAACACACGTTTCTATTCTAAAAAACAAGGTTCATTTGGAACACTTCAGCTGATTCGCAATTTCTGCTACTGCTTGTTCCATTTCTACAACTAGTAGTCCGCCTCGAACTGAGAACTCGCGATTTCCCTGCAAACGAGATGACTAATATAACAAGACCTTTATGGTGATTATTTCGCGCCTTCTAGCTCCATGACCCCTTGGTCGATCCTGCTCATATACGAACTCTCAAATTATATCTATCTCTGCAGTGCTACAACCCTAACAAATTTCAAACAGTTTTTATCAGAATTAAAAAATATATATATATGTTGAATAACTTTATAAAATGACTGATGTAATGAAAACTGGCCAAGTCAAATGTAACCTACTTTAAGATCTCACATTTTTAAATAACAGCAATTGTTATAGGTATCCAATAAAGCAAAGAAATAGAGTTTAATATTTGTTCATAATGTTATTTTGTTCCTATAAATACATATTTGGATTTTGCATAGAACTTGGCACTCATTTAGATCTCCATTCTTTTTGCGGCGAAGCCCGCAGCCAAGCATAATTTTTGTATTGAACTTGGCTCTCCTTTTTTACATTTATGTTTTTGGTGGTCTATCTTACCTATAGTATTTACTGACCAAAAACAACTTATAAGTACCTATTGATCTACCTTGTTTAAAACAAATAGTTTTTCACTACTCATGCTCAAAAAGTGTGTTATATTATGCTTACCAAGGTGGACTAAAGTAGTACATTTAGCCTCTAGGGTCACGGTATGTACACATATTTATGATTTAAAAAACATTTTAAAATGACCAGTCAAAATACTTCAACATATTAAATCCACCAATCACAACACATATCGAAGTTAATCGGAACGCTGGATTCTTTTTTGGTGCTTATACTGTTTAAATAATTTAAATCATTAAAAAAAACATTGTATTTAATATCAACCAATCAGAATACAGCAATGTTAAAATCGACCAATCAGGATACGCAATTTATTTCTCAAAACATGAAGTGTTTTTTAGTTCCTACTTCACAAACATTGAAAAAAGATTAAAATCTGTTGGAAGCGCTTTTAAGCGTGTGGCAGACGGCATACAAACAACAAGCCCCTCCGATTGAATGACCTTGGTTTGGACGGACTGTGTAGACAGTTGTTGCCAGCAAAAATTGTTTGAACCACCAACCAAAGTCACAGTGACCTTGGACCGTTTGCAGCCTTGTTGGTAACCGTCTAACAGACGCTTTAAGCACTAATTATACCGTCGTCTCTGGCTTTTATTCGCGGTGTTTATATTTTGTATCTGTGTCAAAGTAGTTAAAATAATAAAAGTACCGTCAAGTTAAACCATAATGTGCGTAAAAATAAGCGTTTTTATTAAAAAAAATTATGGAAGTGGAAAATAGTATGTAATACTCTAGGTCTAATAGCCATATTACCACTTGAACAATTTTCCCTCACTTGACTCACTTCGTTCGGGAGAATAACCAGCTCTTGGTAATATGGCCTACTTTAGACCTTTGTCAAACAATCTACTATTTCAGACTATAGATACCTATCCTTGCTCATAGATGTCTACTAGAACTGCTCACAGAGCCACGAGTTATATTTTATGGTAGCCTATAGCGCTTGGCATGAAAGCTTAGCATTCATGGATTCCATATAAGCCCTTTATTTTTTCGATTGTGCTTCTATCCAGTGTGGGATTTATATGCGGGAAACTCAAATTAAGGAGACGAGCCGTAGGCGAGATCATGTTGTAGATGATTTCCGAGAAACAATACACGTTGCTGACAATCATTTCAAATAACAAACTAAAACATTATTACTGCAGTTTAATAATCATACAGTTCTGTGGTACTCTGAAATAATCCTAATTTACCTGACTAGTAACATAACTATTCTACGGTAAATTTATGAAAACTACGTTTGCGTAACTCCATATATTCATAAGGTCCTGAGGACCTAAAGTAAATTACTTTACTTGCTCATCTTATTGTCACTTTTAAAATAATTTGTCACAGAAATAAAATGTTTACAAATAAGGGAAAAATGGGAAAAAACATCGTATTGGGCGAAACTAAGACTCAAGATTCCGGAATACTTATTTCATTAAGTCAAACTAAAGGACTAAATAAAGGACATTCTTTATTCTCGTTACTGTCTCACATTTTCAGGAGCTAGCTCTCCGACTATAACGGTTTTTTTTGTCGAAGAAATAATTCAAATACAGGTAACTACAAAAAAATCTATCAATATGGCCATAGCTTTTTATTTATCAATCGCGAAATCTCATTTCTACGACTACTACCTGATTTCCACGAAAGACCAGCGTTAAGGTATCCGCACCTTAACAGTGTTATGTTCTGGAATCGGTATACCAGAAGACGTTCGAAATTTGAATCTAATTTAAGTATAGGTCATCGATATTGCAATGTTAATTTTAAGATCCACACACAGGTTTCTTAATATAGGCTGGTAGCTTATCGTTTCTGAACATACGAGTACTAGCTTTCCGCCCGCGACTTCATCTGCGTATAATATAGTTTTTCATACAGAGTTTCATATTTTATTGTATCTTCTTAAAATATGTTTTTTTTTTATAAGAACTATCTTTTGTTAATCACAACACACATCTTCTTGCTCTATTTATAGCTATTTAGGTTCTTATAAATTAGGTTCTTATTTATAGCTATTTAGGCTCTTCTTGCTCGATTTATAACTTCTTTGTAAACTATGTAGTGATGCTTTTATTTGGCGATACGATGACCAGACTTGGCAGAGCTCACTCTGGAACATGGAAATGGAACGGAAATAGGAACAATAATTCCTCTATAGTGGAATTTTGAAAAACGCTGAAATTAGTTTTTTTCTTTTAAGTGAGTAGGTACCCTACAAACGAACTTTCAACTCTGTTACAAAAAAAAATTAAATCCCTATACAAACTTTCAACCCCTTTTTAGCGCCGTTCTAAGTTAAATTTTAAAATCGCTGAAATTACTTTACTGTTTTTTTTAAATTATTAGTAAACGTATGAAGTTTCAAATGTCTAACTTTAAATGTTAAACCCCACCCATACAAACTTTCAACCCCCTTTTTACCTCCTTAGGGGTTGAATTTTTCAAAATCGCTTCTTTTTTCTTGTACACATTATAAATGTAACCAGACCTGAAATTTTCAACTTTCTAACTTCAGTAGTTTTGGCTTTGCGTGGATCAACCAGTCAGTTTGTCAGTCAGTCAGGACATAGGCATTTATATACGTATAGAAAGATTATACACCGTGGACTGGAATAACCCGACAGATCTTAACCACGAATTTCTAAGACCAAAAGAAGGAAAAAATATTATGTGACTTTAGGTCAATTTCGCCAAAAAAAAATTTTTTTTTCGTTTTTTTTTTCAGTTTTAGAATGTTTATGCACATGAAAAGCAAATTTTATTAATAAAATTATCGCCTAAAACAAATTGGTACGTTTTTTTGTAAAAATTTAGTTTCTGTAAAGTTTTCCTTGTCACTTTGATATCTGTCAATAAGGAGGTGTAAACTATGTCCAATAGTGGCAACAACGCCATTAGAAAGGAGTTTTGTGATAAGTTATAATAAAAAGTGTATTTTTTTAAAATTGGTATTAACTCTGAAACTAGGCGTATTCCAGAAAAGTTTATAGGACATTTTAGTATCTAAATATGATGAGGAATACACTGTTAAATGGCACTGGCCCACGGCGTATAATAGGGAAGTTATGATATGGGTGTAGATAAAGTCGATTACAAACCACCGTCACACATTAATAACGTCCTAATAAGCAAGCATTCTCCATTAAGGCATGTGGCATAATAGCATCCATAAAGCCTTTGAGAAGCCGTATAAATGCTATAACTGCCGTGTAACAACTGGGATGGACGCCAGGTTAACGACACGCGGAGCTGCGCGCTTAAGTAGTGTTAATGGCAGGATTGAGTGCTTCTATGAAATGGTTTTGACCTTTAAACCTTTGCTGACGAGCTTTAAAATAATTATCTTCTGTTTGTTAGTCGATCAGTATACATTGTCATCCCATCAAAAACATAAATGTGAATGAATGCCAAGTTTATAAATGGTTTCTCTATTAAAATAAATCAGATCTAGCTGGAAGCCAAGTTCTTTCAAAGCTCCTTAGATCACTGTTTCTGTCATACATAACGTTTTTGAATTGCTTAAAATTATTTATCTCCTATGTATCATTTGCTACTAACATGTGCGACTTGGCAAGTTTTTTTTCCTTTTTCAAATAATTACCTCTACTGGATTGATCTATACCCTTACTTCGACGCACTTCTTTGATTACTTGGATGGGTAATAAATGAGCCAAGATCACCCAAGAAGTTTATAAAGCAAACATCTATTTCTGATTTCAATGGTTCCAATAACACTTGACAGGTATTCGTCAATATGTGGGTAGTTGTCGTGCTCGTCTTTTTAATAATTTTAAACAGAAAAAAGAACCGACTTCACTTAGGCTAGTCCACCTTTCCACGAGCAAATGCCTGAACTACTATAAAAATACTGAAATCACTATAGGTGTGTCTATGATATTTGAAGAGTTCCATCGATTTCTCCAGGATTCCATCATCAAATCCTGACCTGGTGACAACAGGACCAACTGTAAAATACACTCTTTCGAAAAAAAATATGCATATCGGCTTAGCCGCCTTCGATTAATCGGTGAACATAACAAAAAAACAGCAAAAGCAAAGATCCCCATTAGGGTGTCCCTTATATTGTGATTTTGAGAAATTAACAACGCATACCCCCTTAATATATTTCGTTTACCCCAACCGGTCGTTTACGATGCAAGTCGGCACGGGTTAGAGTTACAGTAATGTCCTGATTTTTTTTTTGTAGAGTATTTTGGGGTAAAACAAATACATTTAGGGGGTACGCGTTACTAATTTCTCAAAATACACCAATACCCAAATACAAAATATACCAATAATAATTAATATAATATAATTTTGAGAAATTAAAAACGCATACCTCCTTAATATATTTCGTTTACCCCAACATACTCTACAAAAATATTTCAGGCCATTCCTGTAACTGTAACCCGTGCCGACTTTTATCCGATTTTCCCATACAAAGTACGAAAATGACCAAAAAAAATTTTTTTTTCATGTCATCAGCGCATCCCACTCCTGTATGAACGTTGTTTTATGAAAAAAATCTCGTTACGAACCGAAAACCGATAAAAAAGAAGCAACTTATCTTCTGCCCAAATATCTTAATAGTAATTTGTATGGGGAAATTACGATGCAAGTCGGCACGGGTTAGAGTTACAGGAATGTCCTGATTTTTTTTGTAGAGTATTTTGGGGTAAAACAAATACATTTAGGGGGTATGCGTTACTAATTTCTCAAAATCGCAATATAAGGGACACCCTTATCCCGATGAATTGAGGACCTCCTCCTTCTAAATCTTATAGTCAGTTGAAAAAACGTGCCAATTTGCACTATTAAGTAGCAAATAACAGACAACAAGTCATTTTAAGCACTTCAAAAACATTATGTATGACATATATCTAAGCAGCTTTGAAAGAACTTGATTTCCAGCTAGATCTCATTTATTTTATTAGCGCAACCATTGTCGAACTTGGCATAGTCAAAGGTTTTGATGAGTGAGTCAGGGGTAAAAATAGTGATTTTCGGAGGTCTGTATCTTATGAATGCTAAGAGATTTTTAGCTAATATTACAGCTAACAGGATTCAGTAAAAAGTAGATAGTCTTACTAGATTCACAAAATTTGGTCACAAAAAAGGTCTAATAGGTTTCAAGTAATTGGGGAATCTAAAGTGGCCCCAAATGGTTAGTGTGAATATACCGGCGGCTTGGTGTGTCGCCTCTTTGCTCTGCGAACTTGGCTGACACACTGCCGAGTCTAAATATCATTGTCAGTTTGTTGAAAAATTAATTAAATACCTAATGTTTCATGTTACTACAGCCATCATCGTCTAAATTTATAAAGCAGATAAATTATGATTTTAATATTGATAAGGAAATTCTTCAGAGTTAGGTTAACGAGTCTAATTAGTATCAACATTTGCCAGTACCACGGCAACCTTTTTGTTACGCATAACGCGCAAGCATAGTGACATGCCCAAACAAAGCGGGTGAGATTTTCAAAATGATCCTGATCCGACTATAAATAATATAATATAAAAGGATTGAGAGTAAGTGAAGATCATTTTGAATAATTACCTAGCCTGTATAGCTATTAGAACAAGATAGGCATGTTGACATGGGTATAACGATCATTATTTACTGTATTTAGGAGTTAACGACGCTTCCATAATGATATAATAATTACAGATTGACAACAGGTTCGAACACGCCTGACATATAAACATCTCATTTATTCCCACATATTCCGATAACCTCAAATCATTTGTTTGTGACATTGTTATTTCAACCTTATACACACTACCAAAGATTCAATTTAAAGGACATTCAATGGTGTGATAAACTTTGTACGTCGCTTGTTGTCAGCGAATGGTAGATTGAAGAGTCGATTTCGGTGGCGCAATTTACTTTTACTTTTTCGTTTTTATAATTATTGTTTATGTTTTACTTTCTGTCGAATGTGTAGGAACATTAGGCGAAAATAACACTTAGTCATGTGCTTAGGTTTTTACAGTCCAACCGCTGCAGCAGCTGGGACGAATGTCACTTGGCAATCTTTTATCGATAAAGCCACTCAAAAGCTACGTCTACAGTTACTACGAAAAGTTTGATGCCATCGCAACGTGAGCAGGCGGTCTTGTTAATTACGTTCTAATTTATGTAATGGATAACTTTTTCCTGTTCCTGAGAAGGCTTCAATATCGCAGAATTTTACGACTAATTGGCTCAAAACGAGCGGATGCCGAATCTGGCTACGATGGATTATATTTATAATTTGATTGTGATATCGATTTCTCATCGTGGATGCGTGTTAGCGACAATTTTGTACAGGAAGAAGGATCGTTCTAATTTATAATCACGCAAGTAATATTTAACAGGAACGGTGTCAACAACCCTCCTATAGCAGTCTTGTTAAAAAGTGGTCAATCTCATATTAATTACCTAGCGTCTGGTTATGCAAATAATTTTATACAAAAAAAGACTGACTTCACTACGACTCCACCTTTCCAAAAGCAAATGTCTGAGCTACTTTAAGAAATACTTAAATCACTATAGGTGTGCGTATAATATTTGAAGAGTTCCCTCGATTTATCCAGGATCCCATCATTAGATCCTGATCTGATGACAATGCGACCAACTGTGAAATATACTCGTTCAAACGAAAAAGAATTTTCCAAATCGGTCCAGCCATCTTTGAATAATC
The DNA here is from genome assembly GCA_947086415.1 of Pammene aurita. Taxonomy (NCBI): domain Eukaryota; kingdom Metazoa; phylum Arthropoda; class Insecta; order Lepidoptera; family Tortricidae; genus Pammene; species Pammene aurita. The sequence continues at coordinate 6,555,235 of OX352310.1, read as the reverse complement.
GGTAAACATATAAAAAAATATTTGCAATAACAAAGATCCCGACGAATTGAGAACCTCCTTCTAAATCTTGAAGTCGTCAGAAGTGGTTTGTAAGAACTTGCTTCGCTTACGCTCCGCTCGTTCGATAAGTATTTTTTATTATTTAATTTGGGAGCACGGCAGTGCCCCCGCCAAGTCAAGCAAAACAAACAACGAAGGCACGGCCGTACCATACTTTTCCCGAAGCTATTCAGGCCATTTTCGACCCCTCTCTAATTCTGTTATTGATAAAGCTAGAAGTCGGAAATTTCTGTGAACAAGAGGCCATAACACAGGGAATATACATTCTTAATATAATTGAACTTAAACAAATACTTTTAGAAATACCATTGATTATATAATAGTTCTTACGAACAGATATGAATCACTCAAAGAAAAAGCAAATACCTACGGTTTACGTACCTACGCAACAATACAATGGAGCGGCCTTCAACGCGCGGCACCCCGCACCTTCTGCGCACCCTCACAATCGCTAGGGTTGCCTATGATTGGAAATGTTTTCCACTTAAAGAAAGTATTTTGCATTGATCCAGTGTTGAAGTGGTTCGCATGGTGCATAACAATTATAGTTACATGAGTAATATTGATTGATATTTTGTTGCCACGATGAGAGTATGATTAATCTTGACAGATTTGCCACACTGTCAAAATTATTATGTATTGACAGCTATCTCAATCTTATTCTAATCGCCTTTTAGCAATATCATCATAGTTATTTGAGAGATTTGTATTTCGTTAATAGTCTAAGATACGATAAGCTATTTGTACCACATCGCAATAAATAAAATTTTTTCGTGATGACATATTGTTCCGAGTTCCGAGTAGCGTCGCGCGCGGTACGACGTGCGTTCAGTGAGCGCGTTGATAACCCACTGACTTTAGCTTCGCCGGCGGAAGCGTAAAACGTAGGTATATAACTCGCTCGCGCGGGCATGACTCATGAAATACTGTAAGTCAAAGTTCCTTAATTTTGTCACTGACTCACTGATTTACGATCATGGTTTATCCAAGGTACTTCTAGGAGTCCCACAAGCTCCAACTTTTGAACAGTTCTAGGGCTTTGGGAACCAGAGATCCAAAAAATATGTTAAAAATTAAAAGTTACATACATCATTGTATATATATTCCTTCATTGTGTATGCCGCTATTTAGTTATGTAGTTAAATCGCAGAAAATAGTAGTTTGTTTGATAAGTGTGTAAAGTAGGCCACATTATCACGAGGCGGTTATTTTCGCGAACGAAGTGAGACAAAATTATACGAGTGGTAATATGGCTTTTAGACCAGAGTTATACATACTATTTTTCACTTCGGTCGCGAGAAAAAATAGTAGTTTATGTAACTGTTACGTAATAAGGGTCCTTAAAATACGAGTGTGGTTTTATGAAACGAGCCGCAGGTGAGTTTCATAATAAGATCACACGAGTGTTTTAACGCCTAATTACGTACAGTTGTATACACTGCTGTATCTACACTCATATTATTTATACTAATTGCCGTGTTCGGAAACCATAGAATGGCCGCCATTGCATCGCCATGGCCAACTCGATTGTCCCGGTGGTCGGGAGGGAGAGTACCGGCGGTCGGGGGGGAGCGTGTCGGCGGCCGCGCGGGCGCGTGCAGGTGTACATTATGTTATCAAAACTCATAACACATCAATGTTTGAGCATGTAAAGTTAAAATTACGTTACTGTCACAGATAAAAAGCTTATCATAGTAAAATCGGTTGTGGTAATGCTAGCCATTGCCTACCGTATTTGAACACGTTTTAGAGGACTTACAATGCGAGTGTAGATAAAAATTATTAGGTATTTATATGCAATCTTTACGCATAATTACTAATCTACGGTGAAAATATGGCTTAACTTGACGGTCTTTTTATTTGATTAATTGCTGTCAACACACATACAAAATATAAACACCGCTAATAAATCCCACAGACGACGGTATCATTAGCGATTTAATAACGCGCTTCCAACAAATTTTAATCTTACTTCAATTATTGTGAGGTAGGAACTAATAAACACCTCATGTTTTGAGAAATGAATTGCGTTTCCTGATTGGTTGATTTGAACATTGCTGTATTCTGGTTGGTTGATACTAAATACAATATTATTTTAAGGAATTAAATAATTTAAACAGAATACGCATCATAAAAGAATCCAGAGTTCCGATTAACTTCGATATGTGTTGTGATTGGTGGATTTAATATGGTGAAGTGTTCTGATTGGTCAATTTAAAATCTTTTGTAAATAATTAATATGTATACATATTTTCCTAGAGGCTAAATGTACTACTTTAGTCCGTCGTGTTAAGCATAATATGACACTTTTTGAGCATGAGAAGTGATAAAATATTTTATCTACACTCATATTGTAAGTTTTCTGAAACGTGTTCGAAAACGGTAGGCAATGGCTACCACGACCGATTTTACTATGATAAGCTTTTTATCTGTGGCAGTAACGTAATTTTAACTTTTCATGCTCAACTATTGATGTGTTATAAGTTTTGATAACATAATGTACACCTGCACGCTCCCGCGCGGCCGCCGACACGCGCCTCCCCGACCGCCGGCACAATCGAGTTGGCCATGGCGGTGCAATGGCGGCCATTCTATGGTTTCCGAATACGGCATTTTGGATAAATAATAGGAGTGTAGATAAAGCAGTGTATGCAACTGTACGTAATTAGGCCTTAAAACACTCGTGTGATCTTATTATGAAACTCACCTGCGGCTCGTTTCATAAAACCACACTCATGTTTTAAGGACCCTTATTACGTAACAGTTACATAAACTACTATTTAGCGGGGGCAACATATTTCACATAAATCGATATGGCTTTAAAAATAACATTGAGGTTTTTTTATGAACATTTTATGATTAAGTTAATATTTTCAGAAATAATCGCTTCCAAATTCATTAAAATTGTGCCCCCACCCCAACCCCTCTAACTTTTGAACCATAAGTTCAAAAAATATGAAAAAAATTAAGAAGATGCGCCTTGTCACATACTTTGAAAATTTTTACTACTTCTATGAAAATTGTTTTGAACATTTGAGTAATCTCCAAAAAACATCTTCGATAGGCACCAGATACGACCTTTTGGTATTAGTTTGGTTCTTATTCCATTGAAGGTACGGAAACCTCTATTATGAGTTATCCGACACGCACTTGGCCGGTTTTTCTAATATAAAATTACTGATATCGAAGGATCCTTCCAATTCCCAAAGATTTATGACGACATTAGTACTTCTAGGATCCTATCACGCTTCAGATTGAGCTCGTAGCTCGTTCAATGTAGCGATCGATATTACGGTTTTGTATTGAAGCAGCAGAAAACCTTTTCACATTAAACTGTTTGGAAATAGTTATACTTCTGGTGCTCATTTGAGTAAGCAATTCTCTAGGCAAGTACTAGTTTTGTAAGAAAAAAATTGGTACAAATAATATTTCCAAATCATAAATAAGTTATAAAACAATCAATGATAGGTAATATTGTCTTCGGTTGCCGCGATAGTTATTCATGAAATAAAACAATTAAAAACGGATTTTATCGCGTGTATTGAGTTTAAATTACACCCCGACGTTTCAAACACTTTACAGCGTTCGTGGTCAACGGGTCGACCCGTCCCGGACGGGTCGTTTATTTTAATCAATGATAGGTATAAAAATAAAAATACAATGTTTTTGTTCACGAAACGGCTTACAATTGTTTTCAACCGACTTCAAGATTTCGAAGGAGGAGGTTATCAATTCGTCGGGTTTTTTAAGGTTCCGTAGTCAACTAGGAACCCTTATAGTTTCGCCATGTCTGTCCGTCCGTCCGCGGATAATCTCAATGAACGTTAGCACTATAAAGCTGAAATTTGGTACTAATATGTATATCAATCACGCCGACAAAGTGGTAAAATAAAAAGTGGAAAAAAATGTTTTATTAGGGTACCTCCCCTATACGTGAAGTGAGGAGTGATTTTTTTTTTTCATTTTAACCCTAACGTGTGATATATTGTTGGATAGGTATTTAAATGAATAGGGGTTTAGTAAAATAATTTTTTGATAATGTAAATATTTTCGGAAATAATCGCTCCAGAATTAAAAAAATGTGTCCCCCCCCTCTAACTTTTGAACCATACGTTTTAAAAATATGAAAAAAATCTCAAAAGTAGAACTTTATAAAAACTTTCTACGAAAATTATTTTGAACTTGATAGGTTGAATAGTTTTTGAAAAAAAAATACAATATAATTTCTAAACTAAGTTTGTAATTTAACCTTATAAGCAGGTGTTTATTGTACCTGTAATTTCTACAAAATCACAATGAAATGACGTGCTTTCAAATAAAGTAAAAAACCGGCCAAGAGCGTGTCGGGCCACGCTCAGTGTAGGGTTCCGTAGTTTTCCGTCCGTCACAGTACGTGTCCCCACATAAGGGTTAAAAAAAATGGGCCCATGGTTGGGTTACTTGAAAGCACGTCATTTCATTGTGATTTTATAGAAATTACAGGTACAATAAACACCTGCTTATACGGTTAAATTACAAACTTAGTTCAGAAATTAGTTTGTAATTTTTGTCAAAACTTTTTTTGAAATTTAGAATTTTCTAAATTTTCTCTTTAAAAAAGTCAAAAGTCTACACCCCGACATTAGCAGAATTCACCTCGCCAAAACCGGCGAGGAGTAAAAGCCAATAAAGAAAAAAAAAAATTCTAAAATTACAAAAATTTCTAATATTGCAAAAATTTCAAAAAAATGCTAAAAATATTACAACCACAAAATTTACAAGAAAGTCAAAAAATAAATAAAATTAAATAACATAACTTCGTTCCAACCGAGATAATTCTGTACATTATTGGGTACTTTCCTGGGTAAAAAATATAATGCTATTTAGTCCGTCAGTTAGATTATCAAAAAATATTGTACACGTATTTTTTATTTTGTCAGTCCAATAAAAATTGGTGAAGATATAGCCCGTTAAAGTTCCGCGTGACGTCACATTATATTAAAAATTGTACTGAAATGTGACGTCACGCGGAACTTTAACGGACTATATCTTCACCAATTTTTGTTTGATTGATAAAATAAAAAATACGTGTCCAATATTTTTTGATAATCTAACTGACGGACTAAATATTTTATTTTAGGAAAGTAGCCAATTGTAAAATATTTTATTAGGACTACTGTCCTCTAGCGTATCCGTCTGTCAACTTTACTTCAAGTTCCGCCCCCAGGGTAGCGGGAGAGAAATTAGGGGTGAATTAGCCGCTTACTAACACAGACCGAATTCCACGCGGGCGGAGCCGCGGGCACAGCTAGTCAGTAAATAAGTTGATTGTGGCTTTTGCCACACAAATAACTTCATAATATCGGTAATCAAAGCGGGCAACTCGGAATAGTGGCTAACTGTTGCCGGCAACTGCCTACTATTAATTATTAGACTGAGAGCTGGCCACGTCAGACATGACACAACAATAAGAGCAACGAAACCCCTCTAGTCAGTTTGCTATACTATGCTTATCCTATATCTGAACATTTGGTAGCTGTAAAGTGGTGGAGGTCAAAGAATGCAAACCACATCAAAAAAAACAAATCCTAGAGTTCTAAATAGGTTTGATGCAATATTATGAGATTATATAAATAATTAGATTACTCCGAAGGAGTCAGTTCTGCGCTTGAGGAGAAGAGATTGGCATTAGTCAAGGCTAAAGAAAATCTGAGCAGCCTGTCTTCACATGTGTCATTGGTACTGTTGCGTAATTGTTTCGCGATGCCGCGCTTAATGTACATTTTAAGAACGGCGCCAACTTCGATGTTTGAGGAAGATGTCGCGAGGCTCGATGAAACACTAAGATTGGCCCTTCAATCCATCTTAAATGTCCATTTAGGAGAAGCACAATGGTGTCAGGCTGCCCTTACGGTCCGTCACGGGGGGTTGGGAATACGCCGGTGTAAAGAAGTTGGAGTGGTAGCATTATTTGCTTCTGCTCACGGTACTTTGGGTCTTGTCACTCGAATTTTGTCGACTGATGGTGATATTACCCGGGTACCGTTTCTTGCGGAAGGCCTGATGGTCTGACACTGGTTCCATGGCAGAAGGGTCGGTGCCTCTTGTGGGATGCAACTTGCGTCAGTACGTTTGCACCATCCCACATGAGTAACACCATTAGATCCGCTGGATGAGCCGCGGAGTATGCAGCCAAACTGAAGCATACCAAGTACTCTGCCTTGGAACCAGTGTACGACTTCGTGCCGGTTGCAGTCGAGACTGCTGTGCCTTGGGCTGTGGAGGCTAAAAAATTTGTGGGGGAGTTGGGTCGGCGGCTCAGGGATAGGGGGTATGATCTTCGTTCCGGGTCGTACCTGGTGCAACAGATCTCATTGGCCATTCAATGCGGTAACGCTGCCAGTGTAATGGGGACATTTGCGCCAGGTAAGATCAACTAATTAATGACATCAATTTGTAATAATGAGCCTTCTGCGGATTCCATCGTTGGTTTGTGTGAGACGATTTGTCACCTGACGAAGCCTGCGCTGCGGATATGTGCATGCATAGGTTTTTTTTTTCTTGTAAAAAAAAAATTAGATTACATTATTGCCAAAAGTTTCTGTGGGGGGAAAGTAGTGCCAAACGACGTATAATGTGATTCATAGTTTGTCGCCTATTGTTCTTGTTTCCGTAATAGTAGGCAATGTTTTTTGTTCAAATATTAAAATATAGGCACTCTATTTTATAACTGAGATAATTTCTACAGTTTTTACCTATTTTAAATGAATAATAACAAATTAAATTTTGCTCGTCTGTCACTGTAACCTACACCCATTAAAAGCTATAAGCAATAATAATTTAGCATTTTAACCGGACAGGTTTTGTTGCTCTCATTATTTTGTCATATCTGACGTGGCTAGCTCTTAGTCCATATACAGATCAGTGAAAGAACACGAATATTGGTGATTGGATAAGTTCGGCAAGACTATGAATGCTATATACCTCAGGTATAAGTGTAATTGGCAGAGAATAGTGAGAATATTTTGTGTGTACGGGCAACCAACTTGAATCCTAGGCTACTAAGTATAGAACTTTGTATTCTAGTTTTGTAACTAGAGTATACCTAGTTATGTTTATACGTATACACGGGCAACTGCCATTAGGACAAGGTTCCATAGTATAGTGGCCTAGGAATCAAATTAGGTGGCTGTAGATATATATACCGTGACCGCCTTTCTCCCATCTCAGGAATAATATATAAATAGCTGTTTGGTGAAGAAAACCATGTTTTTAAAGCCAGACAAAGTTAAGCATCGTAGGCAAAGTTGTAGCAGTTGACGGATTTCTTGTTTTCATTTGTACCGAGTGAAAGAAAATATATCTGTTTTAATTACGTATTAAAATGCGTTTTCAACGCAAATCCTGGAATGAATTATATAAACACGGGTGCAAACAAAGTCACCTTTAACCATAATGATTTGGACTTTCTTTCAGATTTCAGTTAATATTAGTATCAAGTAAATATCACCAGTAACCAAGGTCCAAAATACGAATTTTCTTTACCACCCGAAAACTGTCAGAAAAGAATGTGATAAAGACTGAATCGGGAACAAGTGACTAAAGAACAGAAAAGTGACAACGGAAAAGAAAACAGTGTTATGAATGACAGCGAAATCAGAAGTAGACTAAATTATACAGACCCCTTAGAAATAAAACAAAAGAAGGATTAGATATAGTCAATTTAGCAAAGACAATAAGCATTATATCAGTTCAGATCTTATTTTGTCAATTATTATTTAACCCAAAACATAATTTGTGAAAATAGAAAAGAAAGTTCTGGTGCAAGAATTGTGATAAAGTGATGGTGAAATATATATTTTATTAATAAAAGCCTAAAGAAGGATCGAGTGTACAAAGGATAAGAAAGCCTATTGAAAGAGAATTTAAAACATCGCAAAATCTGGGATAACTCGCTAATCATGCGTGCCCTTCTACGTGACTACCCTTAAAGATTCCAAATCCAGTGTAAATTTAACTTTAAGTGCATGAACTTAAACCTTCTAATCAATTGCGCCGTCGACTTTCAACTCAACGAACGTGTTATAAAAATGTGGACTTCAGTTCGATTTTATTGACTTTAAACTTCAATGTTTACATACCGATCAGTTTAGCTCAGTACGGTGTTAGAATCAGTGTAGTAGGCATACATAGAACTGGATAGACAATCTTAGAACTAAGTGCAAACTTACATTGGAGTTTGGATTTAGTAGTGATCTAGTGACATAGTTGTAGTTTTAAAGTTGGAAACTGAAAGTTGTTACTTATGAAGTAATTTCCATCAATTTTAATGGAATTCAAGAACTATACACCAACCTAGTATGAAGCATACGTAGACATATTCCATAAAACTTTACAGAACTAACGTGTGTGTTTTGAAGTGACAGTATTTTATAAAGTCAGCGAATCTATTCTCGATATCGAGCTTAGTATCAAACAAAAAAGTTTTGCAACAGCCATTGAAAACTCTTGACTGAATCTAATGTGGCGATAGTTAAAACTTGTATCGATGGTCTCAAAAAAGCTAAAATTAAAAGTGGCGTAAAAGCATCTGAGGATTGTTATAAAATTAAACCTACTGTGAAAGAACTTAAAGTCCAAAATGAACGTGTCGATGAAGGCGGGCCCGGCGCCGACGGTGGCGGTGGTGGCGGTGCCGGAGAGCGAGATGGACGCGCTGTTACTCGGCAGGACTGCGGTGAGGACCTTTGATCAGTACGTCAGAAATGTATGTATTTGTCTAACTTATATTACACGCTTTTCGCTTGACACTAACGAGCTCTCTGTTAAGCTTTATTATATTATTTTGGGTACCTAAATAAAACACATTTAGGATTTTAGAACCATTTTAAATGAAAATTGTATTATGAAATATGACATGATATTAGGGTAGCAGTAGCATTAAATAGTAGTAGCATTAAATGTCATATTTAGCATTTATCGTAAATTGAATGGAACATTGAGCTCTTTAGTGTATAGAAACCTGAAATGATTGCATGATTTGGATTTGTTAATTACCGTAAGATGGAATCAAGCTATGGCCGTGAACTTGATACGTTGTAGGTATCATGTAGGTACACAGAGACCGATATCAAATACACGATCGAGATCTCGACTTTCAACGGTAGACACTGAACAAACAACTTTGACTGAATTTGCTTTAGGCAGTAGCCTAGAATATATGTACAATCTTATATGACACCAAATTCAGTATTGAAACTTCAAATTATAAGAGATCGCCGTCTTACTTATTTGTTTATTTGATTTTTTAGGGTTCCGTAGTCAACTAGGAACCCCTATAGTTTCGCCATGTCTGTCCGTCCGTCCGCCCGTCCGCGGATAATCTCAGTGACCGTTAGCACTAGAAAGCTGAAATTTGGTACTGTATATCAATCACGCCGACAAAGTGGTAAAATAAAAAGTGAAATAATAGTTATTTGTTATACAAGGGTGCAAAGTTGTATTTTAACCGCGAGTGTGGAATTGAAGCACGAGCTAGCGAATGGATTCTAGAGTTGAACTGCGAGGTAGCGAATGGATTCTATGGTTGAACCGCGAGCGAAGCGAGTGGTTCGAAAATAGAATTCTGAGCGAAGCGAGTAGTTCAAAAATAGAATCCTGAGCGTTGCAAGTGTTGCAACACACGAGACGTAAAAAATAACTTTGCAGCCGTGTGTAACACAAATCTTTTCACCTCACTAAAGCGAGGAAAATATAGTCTGGCCAGCCAACCAACGCAGTAGCAATGTACATCAAACAAAAATATAGCAACACTAAGCGAATCGAACAGCAGCATTGCTCCATAGAAAAGCAGCAATGTACATCAAACAAAACTTAGTATTTTTTGGACGCCTGTCGCGCGCTTTTTTACGTCATTTCGAAAATTGTAATTCTGCGTTGAATAATAAAATAATTGATAATTCTGATATATTTATGACTTTACAATGAAAAAGAAGATGCGAAGAAATTAAAATAACAACATAAAAATGACAGAAGATTATGCGGTCAAATAGTTGACATTCAGGAAGGAATGAAACATTGATACTTACAATGATTTCTAAAATCATAAGGCCACTCGAGGGAAACGAGTAACTACCTATATCTACCAGAAAATACAACTTTTCAGTTTAGAATGGAACAGGATTAGCTTCAGTATCTGTATGAATAAGAGAGTCGTATTAATTTACGTATATTATATCACTCAGTATACTCCTTCCTACTTATATATTTATTATGATTTCCTTTGACGATTATTTTAGGTAGGCACTTATTTAATCTAATGTACGAATTGTATAATTGAATAATCAATAAACGCACGTGAAGTTTTAGTGTTTATTTGTTTTATACATAGCTTAGATAGGTACATAAAGGAAAACATTTCAAAGGCTTGATAAAAGTTTGTTGTAGGTAGCGGGATGCTTGGTGCTTAAATCTGTTAAATTGTAATGTTTTCTTGCTTTGTGACAATATGCAGCACTTGCTCCTATGCAACAAACGATCTTGGACTTCATTTAGCACTAGTTTTCGCTTCAATTATTCAATTTTACACAGAAAGAAAGAACTTGAAATGATAATTCGATACAAAACTCTACATAACCTCAAAGTCACATATATCACGAAAAATGTATTACACCTGTCGTAAGTACCTACATAAATATCTCAGCTGGTCTTTGCGTTGATTTAATACATTTATTGAAAGGTGATGGCAGATATTACATTAATAAATAATAAAAAACGCAATCTGAAACTTAAAAATATAAGTAAACAAAACTAACTTTTTAAAATTAAAAAGTTACATGTCACAGATAAAACAAAAACAATGCACAATTTTCGAATTATTCATCAATTAAAATGGATCGATCAAAATAATATTTCTTGAAAGATTTAAAGCGTTTTATAGTTAAATCATGAAACAAAATTGTTTACACTAAATGTTCTTAATTGAATACAATTAAATATAAAATAATTTTTGTGCCCACAGCACCTGATTTGATCAGACAATTTAATTAGATGGGCGAAGATTGTCCGGTCTGGAGTGGCCTTTACATGTTATTTCGTTACAAAAGTGACTAATATCACGTTCGAATTTCAAATATTCTTTGCACTCTTGTGAATAAAATGCAGTTTTGCTTTCTGTTTTTAAATAATAAAAAAGAGCTTTCCGAGCCAGTGAGGTGAAAAATGTTTTATTAGGGTACTTCCCCTATACGTAAAGTGGGGAGTGATTTTTTTTTTCATTTCAACCCTAACGTGTGACATATTGTTGGATAGGTAGTTAAAAATGAATAGGGGTTTAGTAAAATCATTTTTTGATAATGTAAATATTTTCGGAAATAATCGCTCCAGAAGTTAAAAAAAATGTGTGTGTCCCCCCTCTAACTTTTGAACCATAAGTTTTAAAAATATGAAAAAAATCTCAAAAGTAGAACTTTATAAAAACTTTCTAGGAAAATTATTTTGAACTTGACAGGTTGAATAGTTTTTGAAAAAAAAATACAAAATAATTTCTGAACTAAGTTTGTAATTTAACCGTATAAGCAGGTGTTTATTGTACCTGTAATTTCTACAAAATCACAATGAAATGACGTGCTTTCAAATAAAGTAAAAACGATGAAAATCGGTTCACGAAATAAAGAATTATCCCATAAAAATCATTTTCCATACTTTAAGCTCGCGCGCAATAGTTTACTTAATTTGCCGATAGATGTCGCTGTACGTGGAACGCTCATATCATATCCTACATGGCGGTGTTATTTTAACTCTTAAGTGGGAACACTTACTGTGACGGACGGAAAACTACGGAACCCTACACTGAGCATGGCCCGACATTTCTTTATTATCACAATTAATGTATAATTTGTACCGATACATTTCTTATGGCCTGTTTCACAATCTCCAGTTAAAGCATATCTGTCAGATAAATGTTTGCTGTCCTTTTCTTTTATATGACTGGAGAAAAGGATAGCAATAATTTTAACTGGCACATAAGTTTATCTGGAGATTGTGAAATAGGCCCTTAGTCTAATTAGCTGTTGGAAATATTTTAATTTCATTAAATTGGTAAATAATTAAAAAAGTCGTTTGATATACCTGTGTGAGCTTAACGTATTTAAATCGAGACATCAGTAAAATCAAACGAAGAATATATTAATTAAGTTTCAGCATCAAATTATAAGAGGCTTGGTCATACAAAGCATTTTTTCAGTTATTTTTTATTAAAGAAAATGCTTTTGCATAAATTTTAATTGTTATCAATATTATAACAATATGAAGAACTTTGTCTTAAGAATACGCTACGGTTTAATACAATCAAGATAAATAGCAAGGCAATTTAGCCGTTAATGGGTTTGTTTTGGCTGCAGTCTTGTTTTGGCTGGCATCCGCCTAATGCGCTTACTGAAATTACTTCAGGTAAATACTGTTTGGTATTCCTTGTAAGATAAACCCTTTGGTATGATGTTTAAATCACAAATCCAAAGAAGGGCAAGGTCGCTTGCAAATCGTTTGACGTAGTACCAGAACTAACTAATAGCGTTTTTAAGACGTGGTTGACTTTGAAATCAAATATTTAAATATATTATTATTTTCAGCCTTCGAATTCAAATTTGATGTACAAATAACTGGTTTAGAATTAAATAATTAGCATGATCAATTATGTTATGTATTTCATGAAAAAATATTGTATGAAAAGAAACCCAAAATGTGCAATCAGATCACAAAGACACGGTAAACTAATCAGAGGTACACACTTTTCGATTATCTTGGTAATGGAAAGGTTTACGAATTCAGTTAAATTTGTCTTTGACAGTGAAATCCCGCATACTGCCCTGCTAAGCCGAAAGGCGAGATACGCCCTTTTAGTTTTTTTGACACCATTCAATAGCTATAATAATTTCGCATCTAATGGTATAAGCCAAATAGCAATATCTAACTTACAACATATAAAAAAATCATTAAGAAGTTTTTTCATATCTCAATTTTTCCTATAATTACTAAGAGAATTAGCGGCATATCGTTTTTTTTATGCCATAAAGCCGGTTATTCACATAGGCTAGAAACGCTTAGACACAGTCGATACCATTTTTTGTCCAATTTCTAAGGCAATAAGCGCTAAGTTGGAGTTAGCGCTTTTATGCTTAGTAATTATATTTACATATTTTTAGCTCGCTAAAGATTTGAGATACGGCTCTCCCCGAGTAGGCGTATGTAGGTAACTAATTAACTAAGATTAACCTTATGGTATTTGATATAAAAGATTACATTACTCTTACGTTTTCCATTAGACATGACGGCACATATTCATAACGATCATTTCTTTGAATTTGTATTGATTACGGAGGGAAGAAAATCCATTTTGTGTCGTATAAGTGAAGAAAAACTGTGCCTATGTTTTTAAATGTATGTAAATCCTTGTGTGTATCGATATTAAGGTAAGTTTTTATTAAATATAATGATACTTTTATTTTCTATCACTTGTATTGAGGTTAAAGTATTAAAAAAAAACTATGGGGACTATAAATCATAATTACAGTGTTCATCTCGGTAGTTCAACATACTTTAAACTGCGCATCAGTTACCTAATAGACAAAAGAATATTTTCATAGTACATTTACCCACCGAAATGATCGTGAAATCATATTTTAATCACTCACACATTTATAGAATTGGAATGAAAATGATATAAGAATGTAAGTTTATTTGAGATCTGATGAAATGGTATAATTTTTACGCAGTCGTCGCTGTATACATTCTTTCTTTTGACGTAACTGCTTACCACACTGTTTTTGACAATTTTTTTTATAAAACTTTAGATTTCACAAATCGCTGTGTTATTGGTATGTTATTTGTAGGCACAAGGGCGTATTTTGTACAATCCGTTTCATAAATAAATTTGTAAAACAAGAAAGTCACTTTATAAGATTCCCGTAAACTAATTAAAATTGATTTTCATTAGGTAGATATATAAGGTAAAAAGGAAACTTATGGTGATTTGTTGCAGATCGATCATGTCATATAGAAGCTCCAAAATGATGATGGCCTTATATTAGCTCAAAAAAACAAGTCTCTAAGCTCTTAAAATCTCTCCAGTCTGATACCAGCGAACATGATGTCTTTTTGGCGAGGACTTCCAACTTTTGATAATTTTTTTGTCATAGAAAACAAAGGATAATGTAATTTTTTTGTATCTTATTTGCTGCCACTACTAATAAAGTTATAAAAAATTAAATAAAATAAAATATTATTACAAGCCTTCTATGTATTTATATAGAATTTATAAAAAAATGTTTTTGTATGGGAAGATCTATGACCAGTTTAAGAGTGAAAGCAGTTATCTCAATTTTTAAAGTCTCTTTTTTTAATCAATATAGCGGTATCTCACGAATAGGTATAATGTTACACTTATTGCATAATTTTAGTATGGCAATCGAATCTAAACACTAAAATAAGTATATATGAGTTTTAACATCTTTAAAAAGGTTTGGTTTTTAAGGTGCGAAAGTATAATTTACTAAAAGTCGATTATTTCAAAACTTACTCCGATTGAGATAGCGCCTTTCAGCTTAGCAGGGCAGCATAGGTAATGTAGATTAATGTTTGGATTGTCCTTAGCTGCTGAATTGTGAATATACGACTGTATAAGTGGTGTTGTATATCATTGCATAGATAAGCGCGACTAACCACAATGTGTCACTATAAGTGGCACACAACGCGTTACATTATTTACTTGAACGGGATACAAGGAACATGTATGTTGCCGTGCAGGCAACAATTTTAGGAAAATTTTAATGTTTTATATATAAAAATGAAACTCGTATATTAACTTAATAAAAAAAAAGAATTAAACAAAGAAAACATGAGGGCATACAAGATGTCTGTGTAATTTTGTAACTATAAACAAATATGGGCCAAGAAGTATATCTAAAAAAAAGTAGCAATTTTTCAGTAGATCATCGGATCATAATTAATTTCAGAATCTCGACAAGATCTTTATCTGGCAATACGTATCCCCGTAAAGCCCCTTGTATTGCCCGCTTTACCAATTAGGGACTAAAATTGTTGGGATCATTACGGTTATTACGACGTTAAAGAGAAATTATTAGATCGAAAAACTGATCATTACAGACGAATTTATGTCGTGAACTATACATATTAAGGTACAATCTTACACAAACACATATCAATCTAGTCACTCTAATCAGTAAGACCAATAAGGTTTATGTTGTGTTTAATGTAGTTCAAAAGACGTGTCAGATAATATTTGAAACACGTCACTGCCCTGCCGCCTTTAGCTCGAACGGCTCTAAAGTAGAATTCATAATTAATTGGCGTCATTTGACAGCTCCTGACATACAAAGCTTTTGTCAAATGTATGTAAAGTGTTGTCAAATTACTACAGCGAATTATGAATTCTACCTTAGAGCAAATACCCCGCTGTTCGACGAGCTTCATTTCTGTCTTTCTTGGTTTAGAATCTGTTCCAGTCGTAAGTATGATACTTTCAGTGCCACCGTAAGTATGATTCTTTAACACATTCAGTGCCACCTAGTGCTACGCGCTACGCTCGTAGCCCGTAGCCACGTATTCGTCGTATGTAGCGCGTAGTAGCTACGAAGAGAGAACCCGGGTTCTCGGCCCTGAATGTGTTAAAACTTTTCTTTTCACTTGTTTAACTAGTTTTATAAATTATTAGATTTTTAGAATAATACCTGGACCTTTATAATATATGGTAATAATAATAAATATTTTGTACAAGCTAATTGAACTATCCTTAAGTTATTGTTATTTAAAAAAAAGTCAATTGTAATTAAGTTAATTAGAATGAAAAATTTTAGTAGACCTCATGCTGTAAGAGGGTAAAGTTCATTACCAGTTTTCTTTTAAAAAATCCGTAAAAATATTCTTTAGCATTTTAAAAATAAAAGTTCATTTTCACCGTCAAAGCCTTTGAGAATCGACATGCTAGTGGAACATTTTTTTAGCTTTGTTGTAGAGGTTTTGCATTGACCGACATAAAAAAAAATGGCAAAGAGTTCGTAGTAAATTTGGGCTTTCAGAATTTTATATATTTTTTTTTATACCACGACGGTGGCAAACAAGCATACGGCCCGCCTGATGGTAAGCAGCTACCGTAACCTATGGACGCCTGCAACTCCAAAGGAGTCACATGCGCGTTGCCGACCCTTTACAAAAAGGAGGATTCACTGTGTTGACGACTAAAGGAACAAGAAGGTCCCTCATCGTCAACACACTGGGTCCTCTTTGAGCTCTTTGGCAACCTTACTCACCAGCAGGAACACAACACTATGAGTAGGGTCTAGTGCTATTTGGCTGTCGTTTTCTGTAAGGTGGAGGTACTTCCCCAGTCGGGCTCTGCTCCAGATTTGAGCGATGACATTCGCTGAACGTGCCCTACCACACTTAGCGAGATGCCATTCGCAGTGCCCATACCTCTCTTTTTGGCGTAGTTTAAGGACATACCCAGGTCCGGACGTAGTTTAAGGACATACCCCGGATCCAAAAAAAATGCACAAAAAAATCGGCCATAACTTACCTACACGGTCATTCTATTCATACTTAATATAATCAATGCAAAAGTTTGTTTGTCTGTCTGTCTGTGTGTTACCTCTTAACTCTTAAACCGCTGAACCTATTTAAATGAAACTTGGTACGAAGATTGTTTGACCCCGAGGAAGGTCAAAGGGTAGATAAGATCCCAGATATCATACCTTGAGGGGGTGAAAAGGGGGGAGGAAGTTTGTATGGAATTTTGCTCACTGTAGACGTAAAATAGCATGTGCGCTTCATTAATATTTTCCTAAGGCGTTTCATTCATTCCTTATGGCGAATTTTAAGAGGCTGACAACACCCGATGACCTTCAAATTGACTTTACTCAAACAGTGTTTTAGCTATAACTCCTTGTTTTGAGAAAGGTAAAAAAATATATGTTATTATTCGTTATATTTGGAAGAACTTCGTTGATTCCGATACACGATTGGACGAAATCGGCTCGACAGAAAATAATTCCAAAGTTACATCTTAAAATTTACTTTAAACAGTCGTATGTCTTTAGTTTCTTGACTTATACGTCTGTAACTAAGGACAAAATTCCACCGCACTAATACTAAAAACTTCGTTGTTTTATATTTCTCAATTAATGCGTAGTTTTTTTTTTAATTCAACATTTTGCAAAATTTGCAATGAGCTCCCATACTGATCGTAACGCAGTGTTTCTCTTTCACTCGCGCTGAAAAAGATAGGGAGGGAATTTAGCTGTTGTCAGCCCCTTAATCCCACTCAGACGAAGTCGCGGGAGAAGCTAGTTTATTATAGTCATCTAATATTCAAATGGTCACAATGACACGTTGGTAGTAAATTCCAGTGGGAATTGAGTTCTATGCACACCGGCTACTTGTTTTACATTAGACTTCAATACGTTTTGCAATAGAACTGCGTTGCGAGACTGGCATTTTTTTACATGTAATGTTTTTGATGGTTTCAATTTTAACTTCATCATCTTTGTTGACAAAAGCTAAACAATAAAGGGAGCATAAAGTAAATCAGCGGTGCGAATTCGGCAACTCTAAATCCAAGATTTATCCGGATCACACTCGGATATCCGGCAATCACAGTCCCGTCGGGCACGGTAATATGACAGCCAAGCGACAGACCGTGGCGCCTATTTGACACTTACAAACTTATACTCGTACCCTGCATCATTACTAGCCATGGCTCTTACCAAGTGCCCAGTGCGACCTACCCGTTCACTGACTATTTAAGTATTTAGAATATGCAGGGTATTTGAAGTGATAACTTCTTTAGCGGCGCTATGCACTTTTTGTGATGGGGAAAAAATGTTAAACTCGCGACAGGTCATGTGACCGACAGATTCGTCAGATTGAAAATTCTTAAGACGGACACGAGACCTGATCGAATCAACTATTGTAATAGTTCTGAAGTGTTAAATTTTTTATGTAATATAAATTATCATGTTTGTGTACGATAGCGCAATAAATAAATATTGTATTTTACCATATATATTATAGTACTTTTACACTGATAATTAAAGCAATGCGTGCAAAATTATTCCCTAACCATTCCAAAATATCAAAAATGCACAACGTTCTTATTCAAGTTTTTACTTCTGCCGGCACTCACGGAGTGCACCCCGTTGCTTTTTTTAAAGAAACCACCGTAAACAATACTATAAATACGCAATCTAGATATAGAAAACAAAGTCGTGTCGGTTACACCATTTATAACTCAAGAACGGCTAAACCGATTTTAATGATGTATGATATTTTGGATTTATCTCCGCCCCGAATAGCAGAAGAAGTATTAGAATATTAGAGAAATAATAAAAATAGCTGACGGTACGAAGTTCGTCGGGTCAGTTAGTTCTAAATAAAATTAAACCATAATTCTATTTTTTCTCGACAGAAGCGAAATGGTATTTGCATTTAGGCTAAGAGGTTATTTGTAAGTGTGTTTTTACAAACAATAAGCGAATGTTCTCATTAATCTCTAAAACCGCCAGGTTCCTAGCAAAGGTTAGGTTAAACACTTACGATGTTTAACAGATAAGTTACTTTCTTACTTTGAGAAGCCTTGTTACTTTGTTGTGAACACAGAAGTTCAATCAAATTGCAGTCACCAGGCACCGCAATAACAGAATGCAATGTCATTTGGCACAGCCCTGTACCCTGGAACATTGTGCGGCGGACAGCAGATGGTTAGCAGCTATTGTCAGGGTTGCCAACACTGTTTATTTGGGATTAAAACGGGTAAATATTACTGTGTCGTATCAGCTGACCATTGAGTTTGGAATCTATAGGTTTTTTTTTGATATTTATAAAAGATACCACTAGAACACATTTTAAAGTTACACATTAACAGCAGGCCGCTCAACGCCAACCCATGGTAGAAGAAAAGAAGGTATGGCCTTCACTACGTTACAGACACCACTTTGATTCTCAAACTTTAATTGTTGGGGTATTTTTAGGATTCCGTACCTCGAAAGGAAAAAACGGAACCCTTATAGGATCACTTTGTTGTCCATCTGTCTGTCTGTCTGTCTGTCTGTCTGTCTGTCAAGACCCTTTTTCTCAGGAACGTGAAGGTATCAAGCTAAAATTTATATCAAATACTCAGGTCTACTGTCCCTTAGAGCTGTGAAAAAATTAAACTTCTAAGCCAACGCAATCAAAAGATACAGCCGTTTATGCCGCAAATTTCCGCAAATTATCGAAACTCGCAAGGGAATCAAAACCTACAGAGTACTTCCCGTGAACTCAGAATCTTGAAATTTGGTACGAAGCAACGTTTAATAGCACAAATAAAGGAAAATTTGCGAAAACCGTAAATTTTTGGTTACATCATATAAATTTTTTTTTTAATAATTTTGAAGTTACTACCCCTATATACCTACAGGTTTGTACGGAACCCTCGGTGCGGGAGTCCGACTCGCACTTGGCCGGTTTTTTTGAACCTAGTGGATGTAGCCACCTTGCGGAGTGCCGGGCTGTTCACCAGAGTTACAGATTACGCAAAATCCACTAAGCCACAACTACTAATTTAGCTAGGCCAACAATTATTGATGGACTGATCAGCGTATCTCAGATGGGAACTATGAAACTAAATACCGTTACATAAAATTTTGCGAACGATTCAACTGTGCGCAGTTCGGCGTAAGAATCATGTAAAACTTGACTGACAATGTCTATAAGTACAAAATCACGTTCCTTCAAATTTCAGGCTAGTCGCTATGTGCGAAGTGCATGGTGGGGGTAATGTGAGCAATCGCAGTGCACGATGTGACAAGAAATGAAACTGCAAAGGGACAACACCTATGTCACCTCAATTCGGTCAACTTTCAAAATAGTGAATCAGCCAGAGACATTTCATATAAGCAAGGAGTAGTATTCATAAAAAAAGAAAAAAAAGGACTGAGCCATGCCCAAAAAGATAGCGCTACAATCATGCACATAGCGAATACCCTGTTTTCGGTATTAGGTTCAGCAGCAAAAAAAATGGAACTGAGACGTACTACACTGTGATGATAGATGGAGCTAGTGTGTTCGCACGAATTATGGGAACAAGATTTTGTATAGACCTGAGAGCGTAGCCAACGTGCCAATCGTTAACGCTCCGTAGCTTATCGTAGTCACCTCTCTCTATCATTCCTTATTAGTGCGACAGTGACAGTTTCGTTTCGTTTGCTACGGAGCATTAACACTTGGCACTACACACCCTTGTCAGCTCAGGATTATATCGTCCTTGGTTGGGTGCAATCGATACTAAATCTGTTTACACAATCCTAGTCCGTTTGATATCCGGGTACCATTTGTGACGTAGCCGATGCCGTCTAAATTGTAAGCCGACTGGCAAGCGATAGCACCTGCATCTCACTTAGGCTTAGTCATAGATTACCAAATTCTCTAGGTAGAGCATATAGAACTAAACATAATTAAAAAGATCGATACCTTTTATGTACATAATTATGAAGTCGATTTCGATTGACAACTCGTTCTCTGCAACTACGAGTATAGATGCAATATTTAAGCAATACACGTGTCACTCGCTCAGTGTACTTTTACTAAAACTGTAAATAATAATAAAAATCTGGACTTAAACATGTTTTCTGGGAAACTATTTTAGGATAGGTATGACTCGTGTTTTAATGCAATTCTTTTTGAACAGCCACACGCTAAGGCCGAGTACCTGGATTATTAATGGACTGAGATAATATGGAATCAAATGATACTCAAGCGTTGCATGTGCCTGCACAGATTGCATAAAATAAGGTGGGAGGCGATAGCAAGGGATCCTAATGGCCTAAGTCCCTACTTCCCAAGCCCTAGCTTATTCTATGACAAGGATGTCTGCACCGGGAGACTTATCGGCAGCGGACGGATTCCCTAGGGGGGGGGGGGGGGGTCAAGGTAAGTGGATGGATACTTGCTGCCGATCGCCCAGGCTCAAGCGACCGATTAAGGCTGAAGGAGTCTTATGTCACAGCAAGGGTACCTGTAAAAATGTGGTGGATGGGAGCCTCTACTCTCAGAGTGTCGCCCTGAGCATGCAGAGGTTTTGGGTATAGAGGTAGTGAAACACCAACGGATAATTGGTATCTGATTTATTTACAATTTACATTGCATTATATACACTAATTCACCTATAGCACACATATGTAAATCTTAGTTGTATTCTATGCGTGTAAAGTGCAAGCAAGAAAATATATTTGTGCTGGCCTATACCCTAGATTACGATCGGCGTTGGATCAGCGCGATGCGCTGACGAAATCTGTTTGTTTAAACACGATGCGGTAACGATCAAAAAGTGTAGAAATATTTCATTAATTTTTACCTGACATATATGCATGTTTTTACTGTTTATTTTCATTTAGTTACCTACTAACAATAGACATAAGTCACATATTTATTGTAAACAATTACTTTATTGTTAAGTACCTACGTGAGTGAGCGCGATGCGCCAACAAACTGGTCACTCCAGTTTGGCGCAATATTGTAACTCCTGAAACCTGTAATTGTTTTACATGAATAAATAATTTAATAATAATAATCAATACATATATTAATTTGTCATCATAGGTATAAAAATGTTGACAAGTTTGTACTTTATGTTGCAATGCTATGATGAGCCCTTTTGGCATACGAAAAAAACAACAATTTCTTAAATCTAACACTTTTTACATACATACATGCTATAAACAATGTTTTACTATATACGATTTTTGCAATTCGCGTTCTACACGACACTTCCGACACTTCATTTTGTATAGAAAGCGGCACGTGATCCTCGGAGGTCACGTGATGTTCTGTATACAAAGTGAAGTGTTGAAAGTGTCGTGTAGGACGCGGCACGTTGCAGCGTGAACCATCCTTAAGGTAGCCTAGTTTATATTTTGATGTAAATGCGCGACTCGGATATCCGGATGATTTGACATCTGATTGGGTACCGCCTACCGATTGCGAACTCTTACATACGATTTATGTTGTACGTATGTAGGTTTTAGTTCGCTTAGAATTTACATTAGGTACATACATGCACATTTTGCACTTTACACTTAAGAAGCTGACAACAGCCGATGACCTTGAAATTAACTTTACGCAAATAGGTTTTTAGCAATATCTATTTGTTTCGGGAAAGTAAGAATATATATTATTATTCATTTTATTTTAAAGAACTTTGTTAAGTTCGATACACGGCTGGATGAAATCGGCTCTAAATAAAATAATTCCGAAGTTACGTCTTAAAATTTTCCTTAAACAGTTTTACGTCTTTAGTTTCTTTATACATCTGAGATTAAGAACAAAACTCCAGCACACTGTAATACTAAAAACTTCATTATTTTATATTTTAGGATTCAATCGTAGTTCTTATTAAATTGCCTTTCTTCAGAAGCTCCCATACTAATCGTTACAGAGTGTTTCTCTTTCACACGCGCTTAAAAAGATAGAGACAGAATTTAGCTGCTGTCATTCCTTTAAACAAAGTGGGACTGTATTGCTTCTCCGATTTATATCTTTCAATATAATTAATAGTCTTTACATGCAAATATTGAAAAGTTTTGAGTTAATAATAGAATCGAACAAGTTTTAATGAAGAAGTATTTGCAGTTAGGGCTCTGATTTTCGACTAAGTTTTTTTGTATTACAAGCATAGGTCCTTTGGCACCTTAAGCAAAGGTTTGAAGTCCTAACTTACATTTTTAAGAAATTCTATTGTTGTCGGTTTTTTTGCATGCAGTGTCTTTGTTATGAAAAAAAAAATACTTAAGTTCATTTTCTTTACCCCCGGTATGTACTTTTATTGTATCAGGCATTTGTGAAAATAATAATATTAATTTCACTATTTTTTAATTTTTGTGACGTGAAACATAGCTATTGTAAAAAAACGGATGACCGTTTTTGGACCTTTTTATATAATAGTTATATAGTTATATCTATGGCTATTTTTGTACTGAATACCAATAAAAATATATATAAAAAAGGCAAATATTTACCAATGACTATGTATACAGTTAACCAAAACGGTTCTAGAATAAAATAAATCATTTCTAGAGCAGTTATTTTTTGTTCGTAAATTCTACGTCACATCAGATTTCTTATCTATCTATTCAATGCATTTAATTTTAAAACAATAGTACCAGTTCCCTTAAATTTGCAGTCAGCCAGTGACCGCATTAAAATGTCTCATATTTATCTCTCGAGCCATATATTTCTCGTTAAACTGCTCGGTAATAAATCCCTAAATTTCGTGGTACACTGCGTTCTCTTATCTCGTCTCTGCATTCACCCTACAGGTCGAGCCTCGGTCGGACCAGAGTCGGGTCTTCGCATACTGGATTATTTGACATACCTTTATACCTTGTGAACTAGAATACACATTTGCCTGATACGTCTGACAGACCCGTAAACGGAAAATTAAATGGCCACGTGCAATTTGAGTGAATGTTTGCTATCCACTACGGACTATTGGACAAATATCAGCCAGTTTATAAAAGACTAGCTTTTGCCCGCGGCTTCGCTCGCGTTAAATTCGGGGTAACAAACCATACAAACTTCCACCCCCCATTTTAGGGAAGTGGGGGGTTAGAAAGAGACAAAAAGTAGCCTATGTCACTCTCCATCCCTTAAAAAATCACGTCAATTCGTCGCCCCGTTTTGCCGTGAAAGACGGACAAACAAACACATACATACACTTTCCCATTTATAATACTCGTAATTTGAAAGGTAAAGGATTAATATTGGGCAATTACGCGTTTGCAGGTGAGTCGAAAATTTGGTTAAATTCACAAACAACCAAAAACCCCTCATCCTAAATGCGTGCTGTGCTTGTTACATCAGGGTGGGGGGACTACTATAGGTACCTCCTTCATGCGTTGGATCCACACGTGTATACGTGTCCAATGTATGTAGTTATGAAGCATCCATCACTTACTGGTAATTGGTGGCGCTCCCTGACACGATAGACGCCATGTATACTATCTATACCAAGTACGTACATACATCCGCACTATTTGCTATCATGTATACGAGTCTTTTCTATCTTCTAACGGCCTCCTAGCCAAGTCGGTAGTGACCCTGCCTACGCAGCAGGGGGTCCCGGTTTCGAATTCTGGTAAGGGCATATATTTGTGTGTTTATCACAAAAAAAAATCCTGAGCTATGGATGTTTTCTATGTAAGTATTGATCTATATCTATATCTTTATTATGTATATACACGGTGTAACATGAGGAAACCGAATAATTTTAACAGCGTATTCCTGATCATAATTGGAGACTAAAATGTCGTATAAACTTTTCTGGAATTCGCCACAGAGTTACTACCACTTAAATAAAAAAACATTTTATTAATGTGACTCAGTGCAAAACGCTTTTTTGATGGCGATTTCACTCTTTATAGGGTCTAGTCTAGACATTCTTATTGACAGATATCAAAGTGCCAAGGAATAATTTACGTAAACTATTTTTTTCGAAAAAATATGTACTAATTTATTTTAATCGACATCTTTACCAATAAAATTTATGTTTTTATGTTCAAAAGCAATTAAAAAATCGAAAAAAAAGCAAAAAAAAATGTATTTTTTTTGGCGAAATCCAGAAAAGTTTATACGACATTTTAGTCTCCAATTATGATCAGGAATACGCTGTTAAAATTATTCGGTTTCCTCATGTACACCGTGTATATATATATATTATTGTATTTTATTTACTCGTGAGAGAAACAGATACAAGCCAAAAAACATGTCCCATAATGTTTTTAGGGTTTCGTACCTCGAAAGGAAGAAACGGAACCCTTAGAGGATCACTTTGTTGTCCGTCTGTCCGTCCGCCCGTCTGTCTGTTGGTCAAGACCCTTTTTCTCGGGAACGCGTGGAGGTATCAACCTGAAATTTATATCAAATACTTAAGTCTACCGTCCCTTGTAAACTGCCTGATAGGGGAAATAATTTGTGTATAGCTGAAATTTTTGTGTTTCGTACATAACTCAGTAACGGTGACTCATACGAAACAATGTTCTTTTACTTAATTCATCCACATATAATTTTATGAGCTATCGAGGAAATACGATAAACAGTTTTTTAAACTTCCGGAGCTATTATTTACGAAAGTATTCGTTTTATCCATTTTTTTTAAATCCTCTTTTTTTTTAATACCTATCCAACGATATCCCACGCATTAGGGTTAGAGTAAAAATAAAATGTACCCCCCACTTCATGTGTACGGGAGCTACCCGAAAAAATAATATTTTTTCAGACTTTGTTTTAAAACTTTGTCGGCGTAATTAAAACACATACTCATACGATTTTTTCTTTTCTAGGACTAACCATCACTGAGCAGGCTGCTCACCTTGCTACCTCACTTCCTACCCTTATAGTTCCGCCATGTCCGTCTGACCCCATCTGTCCGTCTAGACGTCTAGTACTAACAATCACTGAGCATAGCCGTGGACGGACAGACGGGGACAAACGGACATGGCGAAACTATAAGGGTAGGCACCCTGCTCATTCTGCTCAGTGATGGCTAGTACTAGACAAGTGACATTTCGAATGAGTATGTGTTTTAATTACGGCGACAAAGTTTTAAAACAAAATCTGGAAAAAAAAATATTATTTTTTCGGGTAAGTACCTCCCGTACACATGAAGTGTAAACATTTTTTTTACTCTAACCCTAATGTGTGGGATATCGTTGGATAGGTATTTAAAAAAAATAAGAGTATTCTAAAACAATTTTTGCATAAAATAATATAAATAGCTCCGAAAGCTTAAAAAAGTATTTATCGTATATCCTCGATATCTCATTGAACATGAACATTGATCCCACCAAAAAAATGCAAAGAATCTTTTTTATAGAAAATTATATGTGGATGAATTAAGTAGGAGAACAGTTTTTCGTATGAGCCACCGTTATCTGAGTTATTTACGAAAACCCAAAATAAGGGACCTTTACACCCATATATACCTACAGGTTTGTACGGAACCCTCGGTGCGCGAGTCTGACTTGCACTTGGTTAGTTTTTTTTGGAAGGAAGTTCCTTATCGGACGGTTCGCGGATGGGGGCTAGGCGAAAAAATTCACGTGACCATCACGCAAACAAAGCTATACGATTGAGAAAAATGTCAAATGAAATAAAATAAAATATAATAGAATAAAGTGAAGTGAAAAGTCCAAAAGTAAAAAATAATGTAAAAAAAGTCAAAAATGACAATTTTTTTTGCAAAAAATCCAAAAATCTAAAATTGACTTCGTTCCAACCGAGTGTTCCACGACGCTTATTGTTCTACGAGTACGTGTATATCTTTCACAACTTTCTCGGATATAATTTGATAACATTAACATCGATGTTGATATTTTATTGATATAATAATTTAATTTTGTTACTTGTAAACAGATGATAAACAAGATAGAATGAATATTTTTCTTTAGATTTTTGCTGTTAATTTTTTTTACAATACGCGATAGGTATCGTACATGCTACATTTATACGACTAGGTGTATACCGGGTGTAAAAAAAATAGTGGTGACCCGTTTAAGGGCATAATTGTTATCGTATTACGACTAGGAAAAAGTAGGAGAAAAATATTATGGACGCGAAAAAAAGTTTTTTTTTCGTCACAATGCTTTACAAATAAGTTTTGAACTGTAAAAAAAAATACAAATCCAATTATTTTCAAAAGTTGTAGTTTTATTTATTGTAGTTCACTTTTATGCGCAAAACCGATCAGTGGTCAGAGGTACGCTGTATTTTACTATTCCACGATAAAATAAAATAATAGTAAATTAGTGCCAACCTTTTTGTATATTTTTTCTACTCCAGCACTTCTATATGCTAATTAAATGACTGATAGTGGTATCTAAAACTACATCATTTAAGTGAAAGCGCTAAAGTCTATTTGTCTATAGGTACTTTCTATAACTGCTAGCAGTCACACAAAACGTATTGTGCAACTGTTTTTGTTTTTTTAATACACTGACTTCCAGGTGCCATGTCTAAAAAGGGTTCGTTCTTGTTTACAATATAAAGTTATATTTTCAAATTGATATACACTTGAAATTATTTTTGCACAAACTATGATAAAAACATTATCATGTTTTTTTTAAAGTATTAATATCTTAAATTATTTAGTTTCATATTTATGAAAAGCCTAATAGTACTTTAATGTAAACTTTTGCATTGAGAGTTACTTGAACGAAGCCATATTTTTTTGCAATTAAAAACCAACTCGTGATCTGTCTATGACATTTAGTAAAAAGTTAATATTTAAAAAGTTTCAACACAATGTACGGCTTAATTTTTGTATTTAAACTCGTATATTATGTTAATATCAAGAAGTTTATGTTAATTTTGATAAAATAAGTGACAAGAAAACTTCACAGTGAATATCCGAAGACTTCGGCACAAAAGTAAGAGTTATTAGTTGATAAAAAAAATCTTAAAACAAAATTGATTTATGTACTCGTGATACTTAAGAACTTTAAAATTATTTATTAATTAAGTTTTTGCTACTGTCGTAGAAAAAGTTTCGTGTGCAACGGTACATAATTAGTTCTTAAAATTCTCGGGTCTGTTATTACAAAATTCGGCTTCGCCTCATTTTGTAACTTCGACCCCTCGAATCTTAAGAACCCTTATTATGTACCTGTTGCACAAAATACTATTGTGTTAATGTTCCCACGCTCTCATCGTAAAACAAACAGTGACGCAATTTGAGAGATACTTGTATTGAAGATGTTGATGGTCTGATCCGCCAACGGACCGGCCCGCATATTCACAAAGTCTAAGCCCAACGAAGCATAGCCTATCCTATCCACGTCGGTTAAGTAAGGCTGATAGTATAGGGGCCGCTTTCTCAAAAAAGAACTTTCAACAATGCAGTTTAAAACATTTTCTAGAGTCAAAGTCGGCGTCCGATCCCTATACTGTTGCAGGTTTAAGGATGAAGCTTGCGGGTTTCACTGCACTTTAAGCGAGTCATTGAGTCGAAATCTCTCTCCTGCGGCCTAAGTGCTGATATGCCAGTTATATACGTTACCCACCCACATAGGTATTGAGTAAAGCTTTTTTTCTTCTAAGCAATGATAAGTATGATTACATGGCCGGTTAGGTTAATATAATTAGGTACCCATTATAAAAAGTCGACTGGACGAGCATCCTTAAGGCATTCTGAAATTATATTTAATCATTAAACAAAACTGAATTAAAAAGGTCACCAAACCAACTTTTTTACTTCGAAGACTCTGACATAGTAAAGTGGTCACGATCCTCGGAATACAGGGATCGACTAATCTATATATATATAATATAACTCAAAGGTGACTGACTGACATAGTGATCTATCAACGCACAGTCCAAACCGCTGGTTCTAGAGATTCCAAATTTGGCACGTAGGTTCCTTATAAGGTCTAGGGGTGCGCTAAGAAAGGATTTTTCAAAATTCATCCCCTAAGGGGGTGAAATGGGGGTCCAAAGTTTGTATGGGGAAACAAGATTAGTTAGTCTATTTTATTCGAAACTTCACAGAAGTATTCCTAACAATAAATGAGTAAATAAGTGTTGCAGGTTTTTTGAGAATTCAACCCCTAACAGGGGGAAATGTGGTCAAAAAGTCTGAAAATCAACATGGGTATTGTTTCTATGGTTTATCGGGTCGTTGATTACGAAAACAACAACGATTTTAAAATCCGACGTGGCGGACGTGAAATACCATCTCCCCTGTTAGGGTACAATGGGGTTGAAATGTCTAAATATCCATATGGGTGTCGTTTTTGTGATTTTTTGGAACGTTAATTAAGAAAATGGCATCGATTTTGAAATTTAATATTGTGGACATGAAAATTCTTGAAAGTATTTGTGCCAAATTTCAATCTTCTTCTAAATATATAAAAGAAGAAACTGACTGACATATCAACGCACAGCCCAAACCGCTGGTTCTAGAGATTCCAAATGTGGTACGTAGGCTCCTTATAAGGCATAGGGATGCACTAAGAAATATTTTTTTTTAATTTACCTCCTAAGGGGGGAAATGGGGTTCAAATTTTGTATGGGAAACGAGATTAGTTCAACTATTTTATTCGAAACTTTACAGGAGTATTCCTAACGATAAATGAGAAAACAAGTGTTTCAGCTTTTTTGAGAATTCAACCCATAAGGGAGAAATGTGGTGACAAAATTTAAATATCAACATGGGTATTGTTTCTATGGTTTATCGGGTCGCTGATTACGAAATCAACACTTAAGGGGGTGAAATGGGGGTTGATAGTTTGTATGGGGAATTTTTAAACGTTGAACCAATTTAGATGAAACTTGGTATCGAGATAGTTTGTGTACCGGGAAACGACATGGGACAGTTTTTATCTCGAAAATCGATCTGTAAGGGGGTGAAATGGGGGTTGGAGGTTTGTATGGAGATTTTTTTACCGCGAACCGATTTAGATAATTTTGTTGTGGATATAGTTTGAGTCCCAGGAAACAATATAGAATATTTTTTAAGCCGAAAATCAATCTTAGAGGGGTAGAAAACATGTTGGTAGTTTGTATGGCGAATTATTAACCGCTGAACAGACGATTGAAATGAAACTTGGTACATGTTATATAGATTGAGTCGCGGTAAATAATATAGGATAGTTTTTATCTCGAAAATCAACCCTCTAGGGGGTGAAACGGGGGTTGAAAGTTTGTATGGGAAATTAATAACCGTTGAACCTATTTAGATGATTTAGTATGGAGATATTTTGCGTTCTGGGGAAGGATATATAATAGTTGTTATCCCAGAAGTCATTCCTTAAGCGGGTAAAAAGGAGGGTGGATTACTAATTCCACGCAAATGAAGTCGCGGGGAAAAGCTTCTATTCAAGAGTAGAAATCTGTATTAATCATAATCTCTCAGTAGTAAGTCGTTGATGGCGTAACAATTAAACAATTATTTGCAATAATTTCTTTAAAATAAAAAATGAGGGAACCGCCGTCTTCAAAACGTGGTATACCGAAACCTCCAGAATGTAACGAATACTTTTCCGAAAACCACTTCTAAATCGGTTCAGCGAAACACAAGATGATCGCGGACAAACATACATTCCTACATACAAACATACGAGTCTAACTGAGAACCTCCTTTTTTAGTACTTTTAGTACGCGGGCGAAGCCGCGGGAACAAGCTAGTAAGTAATATAATTTTTAAACAAAAAGGAACCGACTTCACTTAGCCTGCTCCACCTTTCCAAAAGGAAATGCCCGAGCTACTGAAAAAAATACTGAAATCACTATAGGTATGCCTATAATATTTGAAGAGTTCCCTTGATTTTTCCAAGATCCCATCATCAGATCCTGACCTGGTGACAATGAAACCAACTGTGAAGTTACTCTTTCAAACACAAAAATAATTTTCCAAATCGGCCCAACCGTCTTCGAATAATCGGTGAACATACATACAACATTTTTTTAGTAAAAGCAAAGATCCCGACGAATTCAGAACCTCGTGCTTTGAAGTCTTTGAATTCGGTTGAAAATAGTAGATACGGTGATTCTCGAAATTACGGTATTTAGCCTTAGTTGTATAACATTATTAAGATAATATTAATTTTAATTCTTTACCCAACGCCAGACGGTCTAATGGACTTATTTTAAGTGCTACGACAATGAGTACAGCAATTTATCTACAAGGTTCCGATGTTATATAAATTATAATTTACTACTTTCTGGAGTTAGCTGTTAGCCTAACATAAGCTCTAGAGCTTGCATTTTAATCATGTTGAAGCATCTGCTCGAGGCAGTTAATACAATCGGACGAGCTTAAACATCGGATTTTACGGCTGCAAATTAAACTGGGAATATTTATGAATTTAGTGCCCTTGGAGGCAAATTTTGATTAGACTCCTGTAACGCAAACATTTATTGCCAAATTGACCATACATTTTCCTGGCATATCGGTGCATACCTAGTGTAGATGGATTCTAGTGGAATTTTACACTTGAATACCGTAATGTAAGTATGTATACACATACAGATTGGTCCCGTTTTTGTCAAAGATCCATGAGGAATTGAGGGAACTCCTCAAACCTTAAAGACATACACATACTTAGGGCCTGTTTCACAATCTCCAGATAAACTTATCTGCCAATAAAAATTATTGCTATCCTTTTCTCCAGTCATATAAAAGAAAAGGACAGCAAACATTTATCTGAC
The DNA here is from genome assembly GCA_947086415.1 of Pammene aurita. Lineage (NCBI taxonomy): Eukaryota > Metazoa > Arthropoda > Insecta > Lepidoptera > Tortricidae > Pammene > Pammene aurita. The sequence goes on along the minus strand of OX352310.1, from coordinate 6,523,948 downwards.
AGATATGCTTTAACTGGAGATTGTGAAATATAGGCTTAGTGTTTTTTTTTGTTTTTATCAACAAGTCAAGCATTTTCATTGAAAAAAGTGACATTTGATGAAATGGAACTGCTGATGATGATGGAACAGAACTCTTCAACTACGCATAGTTCGCGTTTGGCGATTTGTCCTCTTTGCTGTGTTTTTTAAGCAAGTTAGATTTTGAAGACATTTTTTTGTCAAGCTCGAGTTCTGATTATGGGATCAAAGAGGAATCGAAGGAACTGCCCAGATCCAGGGGGTTTCACTACGCAGTTTAGGTACATTTGGCCGGCGCGCCTCCCGGGCAGGCGTATGGCAGCCCACTGGCTGCCGCTCGGCTCGCACGATACTCGTGTCACGTGGCGCTCGCGCAAAATTGAAAATACACAATGGCTTCGAAACCTAAATCTCGATCTAATCCGTATAAAAGATGTCTTTACGGATGTCTGAATAAACGGAATAACAAGGAAGCAGAAATAACATTTTCAAATTCCGGACGATATTGAAAGGTCCCGAAGTCCTTACTTAGCAATAGTTAAAATAAACATCCTTAATTTATTGAAAACTAGCTGACCCGGCGAACTTCGTACCGCCAACTTCCACAGACTCCCATCGACCTCAAGTTCACTCCTACGCCAGTCCTACCGTCTCCCACCACTCTCCCACTGTTGTCCAACCATCTCCCACTCTTGTCCACCCTTCTCTCACTCTCTTCCACCACCCTTCTCCCACCGACTCCTACTTTACTCCCATCCCATCGACTCCATTCCCACTGACTCTTACACTACGTCAGTCTCATCGTTTCCACCTCCTCCCATTGTCCTCATCCACTCCTATTAACGGACTTACACTTTCTTAACTTCCATATAGGGTTGCCAGGTGTTAGCCGGACATGTTTGGCTTTTTACCAGTGTGTCCGGCCAAATAATTCCTCGTCCGGCCTGTCCGGCTTTTGTTAGGCTTCTGTCTGACTTACGCTACGCGCCAGTCACGCCAGTGGCACGATTCGAAAGACCAGCGTAGCGTATGCAAAAAAGGCATGTCCGGCTTTTGGGATCAAATGTCCGGCTAAATTAAGCGGCTTTTTCATTTTTGGGCCTGGTAACCCTACTTCCATAGATTATGTTCCATTTTCTTTTTAGTTTCTCCAATATTTTAATAGTTATTCTGTTATTCGGGGTGGAGATATGTACATCCAAATATTTTTTAAGAAAAAAAACCCGACTTCAATGGGGAAAGCTGGTGAAAGATTATTATGTATATGGTGTACTCTTAGACTCCATACAATGAAATAACTTGCTTAACAAACACAGCGAAGAGGACAAATCGCCAAACGTGAACTATGCGTCGTTGAAGAGTTCCGTTCTGATCATCATCAGCAGTTCCACTTTATCAAATGTCACTCTTTTGAATGAAAATCTTCATTTGTTGAAAAAAATACAAAAATCACTATGTGTATGCCCTTAAGATTTGAGGAGTTCCCTCGATTCCTCATGGATCCCATAATCAGAACTTGAGGTTGACGAAAATTTGTCCTGACAATCAAACTTGCTTAACAAACACAGCGAAGAGGACAAATCGCCAAACGTGAACTATGCATCGTTGAAGAGTTCCATTCTGATCATCATCAGCAGATCTACTTCTTCAAATGATCTTCCTGAAAAAATGGTGAAATAAAAACTGAAGTTAACATTTTTTTTGGGTAAGGTTCACATGAAGTAGGGGTAAAAAAAATTTATCGGCTTCTAGTTTCTACCCTATTATATTTTAATACACAAATATCAAATTATAAAAGATGGTACAATTAATAATAAAACAGCTTTAGAAAATAAATAAATAATTCTTGAAATGATTCACTGTTTTGAATGAAAATGATGGATTTCTTGATAAAAATATGTATATGTATGCCTTTAAAGTTTGAGGAGTTCCCTCGATTCCTCATGGATCCCATCATCTGAACTCCGTATTGACAAAAACGGGACCAATCTGTAATATATATATAAACTAAAAAAAAAACATACACGCCGAATTGAGAACATCCTCTTTTGAAATCTTGATGTCGGTTAAAAATCAAAGATCATGAAAATCGGTTCAGCCGTTCTTGAGTTATAAATGGTATATAGCGTTTTGTTATACCACGTTTTATGTCACGTTCCGCGGAAATGGGATAAAAAGTATCCTATGTCCGTCTTCTTGTTCTAAGCTACCGCCCCACCAATTTTCAGCCAAATTGGTTCAGCCGTTCTTGTGTTATAAATAGTGTAACTAACACGACTTTCTTTTATATATATAATATAAAAGATTGTCTACGGACATAAGACATACAGCCTTGGCCAGAAGTGTTGAGCACCCTTGCGATTTTCATACAAAACTCGAAGCTTTAGTCCAGCGTTTCTATATTTTTAATTCAAACTGAACAGGCATGTTTTGTTGAAGTTAGTAGTAACTGCATAGAATATTTGCAATTTATCCCACCGACCTAAAGTCGCATTTTTGTGACCTTAAGTTTTCATGTATGATATTTACCTTGAAATTGTTATTAAGTGAAGTTTTCTAGATATATAAATGAAATGTAACATTTTACGTCACCGTACATTGTTATTATTGGGAAATAATACTTAACATCAAAACTGTAAACAAAAAACTGCTATGCTCAATACTTCTGGCCAAGGCTGTATACAGCGAAAGGACAACGTCGTTGCTGACGCTTTATCTAGAGTCGAGATAGTCGATTTTCAAAATATTGCAATAGACTTTTCTTTGATTGCGAAGGCACAACACAAATATGACGACTTGTAAACATTATTACAATTCACCATTAAATTATGACAGGCAATGACAACAAACAGTCAAACACAAAAATAAAATAAAAGTTTATTTGAAAATGGTAATACAAACTCGGCTACCGGCGTTTATGTATTGATCTTGAACAGACTCGTCAATGTTACGAATGGTTCAACTCAATTTTATAACTACCCTCATTTAAATATTGAGCTGCTACCCACTTTTAAATATTGAGCTCGAACAGGCTTGTCATATCAATGTCAATAAACAAAATGGCCGACATGGCCGGCTTTTAATTAAGGTCATATTTGTTCTTTGAAATCAAGGGTTTTGTGATTTTTTAATACTTATTCTGTTAACCAGGGCTGTGACCATTCAAACTAATCCGAAATCATCTAAATCGGTTTAGCCGTTCTCGAGTTATAAACGGTCTTACTAACACCACTTTCTTTTATATATTTAGATTGGTTGCCCAGAAACAATATTAGGAACTGACCGACATATTTTCAAAGGAATACGGCTGTGGCATATCTACTTCCGTGAGAATCAGATATAATCTCTATAAAAATTTCTATCTCCGAATAAAAGTTTCATGTTTACAGAATCAACGTTTGTAATTCCTACAATCTTAAAAATAATAAATCAGTAGATATAGGTACAAAAACTTGTCAAGTGACAGCCCCGTGCTGACGCTCACAGCTCGGTCATAAAACTGCGGCGCTCAAAGAAGATTCACGGTTCGTGCGCGGTTAGAAGTTTCAATTTTGCTTGCAGTATAGGTATAATTTTATACCTAAATCTGACTTTTGTGAAGGAGTGAATTTTCTGTACGGTAGTACTATTAGTTATTCTGTGCCAGATCTTACAGTCATACATATAACTAGTGTTTTTATGTTTTTTTATCAACAAATCAGCATTTTCATTCCAAAAAGTGACATTTCATGAAGTGGGACTGCTGATGATGATCGGAACGGAACTCTTCAACGACGCATAGTTCACGTTTGGAAATTGGTCCTTGTACCCTGATATTGTTCCATGTGAAAGACACTTCTACTACGTTACCATGGATATAATAAATGAAATGAAATGATTGACAAGCCAATGGGGATGGTAACTTTATAACCGATTTAATGGTTTTACCTCCTTTTCTAAATAATAAGCGAATGATGTTGTTTTTTTTTTCAGTTCATTATATGGAATTTAAGAGTGCGTACAATATTCTTTCACCGGCGTCTCCCATTGACGTCGGTATTTTTTAGGGTTCCGTACCTCGAATGGAAAAAACGGTACCCTTATAGGATGACTTTGTTGTCCGTCCGTCCGTCCGTCCGTCTGTCAAGACCCTTTTTCTGAGGAACGCGTAAAGGTATCAAGCTGAAATTTATATCAAATACTCAGGTCTACTGTCCCTTGGAGCTGTGAAAAAATTAATCTTTTAAGCTAACGCAATCAAAAGATACAGCCGTTTATGTCGCAATTTTCCGCAAATTTTCGAAACTCGCAAGGGAATCAAAACCTACAGGGTACTTCCCGTGAACTCAGAATCTTGAACTTTGGTACGAAGCTACGTTTTATAGCACTGATAAAGGAAAAATTGCGAAAACCGTGAATTTTTAGTTACATCTTAAAATAAAAATATTTTTAATAATTTGTAAGTTACTATCCCTATATACCTACAGGTTTGTACGGAACCCTCGGTGCGCGAGTCTGACTCGCACTTGGCCGGTTTTTTGCCTGCCGGCCGCAGGTGAGTTTCATAATAAGATCACACGAGTGTTTTAAGGCCTAATTACGTACAGTTGCATACACTGCTTTATCTACACTCATATTATTTATTCTAAATGCCGTATTCGGAAACCATAGAATGGCCGCCATTGCACCGCCATGGCCAACTCGATTGTGCCGGCGGTCGGGGAGGCGCGTGTCGGGCTGTCGGCGGATGCGCGGGAGGGTGCAGGTGTACATTATGTTATCAAAACTCATAACACATCAATAGTTGAGCATGTAAAGTTAAAATTACGTTACTGCCACACATAAAAAGCTTATCATAGTAAAATCGGTCGTGGTAATGCTAGCCATTGCCTACCGTTTTCGAACACGTTTGGAGAACTTACAATATGAGTGTAGATAAACATTATTATTTAATCGTATGGCAATACATTCAAATACGCGATAACACTACTGACTTTCTTTATTAGGAAACATTTTGCAACCATCGCATAGCGTCGGGCGTCAATTTTATCAAGTCTTCTGGGCTGCGCGGAGTGGACACCGCTGGATGATGTGCTCCAAGGTCGGGTCCTCGATTGCGCAGTCACAGAACGGAATCTCTCCAACCCCTTATGCTGGAAGAAGTTGCTCATTATCATGGGGATGAAAGTTGCTCAATTCTCACGTCCGCAGGAAACACCTATCAATACCCTGCACGTGTCCCCTGGGTGGTGCTAAACGAGCGACAACCACAAAGGAGAAATCAGTATCCGCACTATATAAATGGCTTATTTACCAAGGTTTCCGCTTCCCAAAGTTGGTCTGGAAGAGATCGCTCTTTAGCGATAAGACCGCCAATTGTTTTGTAACTTGTGTATACTTTGTGTCTATTATTTGAGGTGTGCAATTAAGAGTATTTATGTTATGTTATGGCTACTACGCGCAATGCGCCAGAGGATCCATAGACCCTAAGACAAAAGATGCAAAACCTTCTGCGCACATCTCTCAATGAACTATGGAAGGCAACAGCGAAGCTAAATGCAACTACCTGCATAAGCAACTGCACGTGCACGCAAAGTATTTTTCACGACAAGTCGTGCAAGAATTAAACTGCTTAAAGGCTCAGCGCAATGCTAAATGCTCAAAGAAACAACAAAGCTATCCGGCTTTGCTCTCAATTCGTTTATTCGCGGCGAAGTGTTCATCAAATCCAATCCTCGGCGGTGCAGTGAATGAGTTATTCGATAATCGATCCGTTCGCTCACTGAAAAAGTTGGGTTAGATATACGTTACTTTGTAACTATGAATGTAGGAAACCCCGAAACTCCGCCGTACTTTGTTAAACCTTAAGTCTTTTGACCGAGTAAGCGAAGCAGGCGAAGCGTCTCCCTTCATCCTCGTCCTCCCTATGTCCGAATGTCTGGCTGTTCTTCTGTGCAGGTCAAAATTTTGTGAGTAGTGTAGTAAAACACGCGAGCTAGTTCAACACTGATTTATTCCAGTACAATGTAGGTAGACATAGTATTCTACAGGTACCCTAAACCTAATATACTCGTACTACATCTTTTCCCATTCAGAAAAAAAAATTACATCTAAAATTCTCTTAAAAAAAATTAACAACAAAAAAAAAATGTTTTAAAATATATAAACCAAAAACATAAAAATACTTATAGGCGCTTTAAAAAAATTAACAGCAAAAAAAATTTTTTTTTTTTAAATATATAAACCAAAAACATAAAAATACTTATAGGCTCTTTTTAAGTTTTATGAATACAGTATGAAACCCTTAGGTACTAGAAGGAACTAATCTAAAGTAACTGTATAACTACCATTGTTACGTAAAGTACAATTCATTCATAACAATTGAAACAACCTTAACCTTATCGGTTGTAAAAAACTGTAACATGATAATATTTTACCGACAATAATTGTTACACATACACATTTTAATTATCTTCAAATAACTTAATGGCTAAAGCTGTCATTATAATCCTAGTCTTATTGCTAAGAAAATGAGGTTGTTTAAATTCACACATTTGGATCGAAATAAATAACAACACAACAACCTACATAGATATACCTATAGTCTAGCAAATGAAACTTGTGAATTTAAAAGTAAGTATACACTATTAACTTCTAACGGTAACAATTATATTTATTTATTTTATTTATGTAGCCTCTTGCTAAACTCTTACTTATTAAAAAAGGTCATCGATTTTCGCGTTGTTAAATAATGCCTTAGCTTTAGAGCGCGTTAGGGGTGGGGAAATATGAGGCAAGTGAGACTGTGTAACAGGTTCGTTTGAAACTGTCTTAGCACTGGCACCTGACTGACCTACTTCCGCTTTATCAACCGCCGATTCTGTGGAAGAGCCGACCGCAGGCCGTTGGGTCTTTAAGACCATTGTCTCCTGGCACGTCACTGCCGTCTGGCGTGCCACCAGCTGATGCCGATTGCGCCGATACCTAGGACCTTGGCTATCAACCACTACGAATGATCGCGGCTCAGGTGCGCTGCCTACAACCGTAACCGATTTTTTATTACTGCCGTCAATGAGTGTCGCCCTTTGTCCGGACAATAAAGGCGATAATAATTTATCAGATCGATCGTAATGTTTTTTAGTGTTCTCTTTCTGTAGTAACATTGTTTGATAGTTTTGTTTATTATCAACGCGTTCATGCAATAGTTCAGTTTTTATCGGCAACTTTGTTTGTAACCGCCTACCCATTAAAATTTGCGCCGGTGAATCTAAGTTGTACCTCGGAGTTGATCTATAATTGAGTAGACTCAAATAAAAATCTTCTCCCGCGTCTTGGCACTTTTTTATCATGTTTTTAATAGTTTGAACCGTACGTTCACTTTTGCCATTAGACTGAGCGTAACGCGGGGAAGATGTCACATGTTCTACTTCCCAATCTAACAGGAAGTTTTTAAACTCACGAGAACTGTATGCGGGTCCGTTGTCGGTCACCAACTCCGACGGAATACCGTGCCGGGAAAATTGTTCCTTCATAAAATTTATTACTAGTTTGCTAGTTATATTGTTGAGCATGCCTACCTCAACATAGTTAGAAAAATAGTCTACTAAGACTATATTGTGTTTCTTTCTGTACTCAAAAATATCAGAAGCCAGTTTCGACCAAGGCAATTCCGGCACCGAATGCTGCAATAGGGGCTCGCGGCGCGGCGTCGGCGCATGCAGTGCGCACGACGCGCATGCGCGCACGCGTCGTTCCACGTCGGCAGACATGCCCGGCCAAAACATTACTTCTCGCGCACGCCGCTTACATCTATCTATACCTAGATGCCCTTCGTGCACCTTAATCAGCATTTCGTCGCGTAGGGTGCGAGGATTGTAGACACAATTATTTTTAAATATCAAACCGTCTATGTATTGCAACGACTCGCGATACGGCCAAAATTTATTAACGCTATCCCTATCATCCCACCTGTATCTAGGCCAGCCGTTGGAAATATACTGTATTAGATTTTTACTTTCGTTGTCTCTTGCGGTATGTTCTTTAATTATGTTTAGTTTTTTACTACTGACCTGTACGTTTTCAATCAAGAAACAGGTTTGTACCTCGACCTCATCCGTGATTCGATCATGCATCAGTTCTGGTAGCGGTGCGCGTGATAATGTGTCAGCTATGTACATGTACTTACCGGGCGTATACTCGACCTTTAATTCAAACCCTTGAATTCGCATTATCATGCGCTGTAGTCGCGCTGGAACTGCCGACAATGGCTTTTTAAACAGTGGTTCTAAAGGTTTGTGATCAGTCTGCACTGTCACATCTCGACGGCCATAAATATACTGCTTGAACCTCTCCACCGCAAAACAAATTGCCAACATCTCCTTCTCTATCTGAGCGTACCGTGTCTGAGTGTCCGTGAGTGTAAGCGAGGCAAACTCCACCGGCCGCCCGCCCTGCTGCAGCACCGCGCCCAACGCAACGCTGCTCGCATCTACCGACACTACCACTGGTAACTCCGTTGAATATAATGCCAACACTGGCGCTGATGCTATTTTAGTTTTTAATTGGTCTACAGCATCTGAATGGTTTTTATCCCATACCCATTCAGAATCTTTTTTTAGTAATCCGCGCAATACTGCAACCGAATCCGAGTAGTTCTGTATAAACTTTGATACATAGTTTACTACCCCAAGAAATCTTTCTAGTCCCTTCCGATCCTCAGGATATGGCATTTCTAAAACTGCACGTACTTTAGAATCATCTGGTCGCATTCCGTTTTCATCAAATTTATGGCCCAAATAAACTATTTCTTTAACGCAAAACTGACATTTTTCTTTATTATACTTAATGCCAATTTCACCTGACCTTTGTAACAACCGATCCAGCCGAGCGTCATGTTCCTGTTTTGTGCTACCCCAAACAATGACATCATCAATGAAACTTTCAACGCCATCTAGATCTTCAAGATATTACCTTAATTTCGCGTGAAATACCTTAGGTGCACAATTTACCCCATAAGGTAGACAGAGAAATTGGTACCTACCGAAGGGCGTCGCGAACGTGCAAAGATCCGCACTAGCGTCGTCCAGGTGCACCATCCAGAATCCCGAGCGCGCGTCCAGCACGCTGAAGTACCGCGCGCCGCGCAAGCGCACGGCCAGCTCGCTCACCGTGGGCAGCGAGTATTGGGCACGGCGCACCGCGCGGTTGAGCGGCCGTGGATCTAAACAAACCCTGAGGTCGCAATTTTTTTTCGCAACCAAAACAATAGCATTAACCCATTCGGTGGGATGTGAAACCTTTCTAATAACACCAATTTTCTCCATACGCTGTATTTCAGCATATAACTTGTCACGCATCCCTAATGGAATTTTTCTCGTTGGGCATACTACCGGTTGCACGTTAACGTCCACTACTATTTTATATTTACCGGGTACCTAAACCCTCAAAAAGATCAGAGTAATTTTCCATCTGAATAGCATCAATCCGGCGAACTAAACCTAATGTTACACAACCTCGTAGTCCTAGTATATTTCGACAATTAAAATCAGCAACTAAAAACTTTAACTCATATTGTTTATTTCTGCAATTTAACGGTAACCTGCATTTACCTATTACAGGTATATCGTGATCCGTAAATGAATAAGCACGTTTAACAACTGGTTCCATATCGCTTAGTTTTAAACCTAAGTTTAAATATTCAGACTTCGATATTACATTTAACATCGAGCCAGTGTCTAATTTAAACAACATTCGTTTGTTATTGCAAATTATAAGCTCCAACCATTCATTTGGTAGTTTAGCGAGTCCTGCTTAATAATGTCAACATAAAACATACCGTCTTCCACGTCTGACTCTTCCACCGCTAAATCACACACCTGATCACGAAACACTTTGCGCTCACCACACATTTTTGCGAAATGTCCCCTATTGTCACATACGTAACATAATGCACTGTACGCCGGGCAACGTTCGTCCTGAGGGCACCACCCTCCGCCGCAGGTCGCGCAAGGTCGGCGCGAGGGTCCCGGCGCACCCGCGCTGGCCGGCGGGCGCCTGCCGCGCCGCGCCCCACGCCGGGTGCTCGCGCGGCGCCGTCCGCCGCCGCCGGCGCTCGCGCGCGATCCACCGCCACCTCGCGCTGCCGATGCCGCTCCCCACACGGCATCAACTCGAACGTCTTTTGCACCGCCATCGATACAAGAGCTCTCCTCGTGTGACATTTCCGCTGCTTGGCAAATCTGTACCGCCTTTGCCAACGTTAAATTGTCCGTACGAAATAGTCTGTCTCGAACAACGTTATTATTTATTCCGCACACAATCCTATCTCGAATCAAACTATCCGTTAACGTGCCGAATTCGCACGTCTGACTCAGCACTCGCAACGCGGTGACCCATTGATCAATGTTTTCTCCCTCCTCTTGATTTCGTATAAAAAACTTATACCGGGACACCGTGATATTTGGCTTGGTTCCGAAGTATTCATCGAATTTCTTTAATACCGATTCGATGTCCTCACTTTGTTTCTCAGTTAAAGAAAACGTCGTAGCCGGCTGGTCCTATGAGGTTGACTAACAAACTGGCCTGGACATCAGCGGTCTCCTTACTTACTCCAGAGGCGTTCAAAAACACCATAAATTGCTTTTTCCATTTGCGCCATGTCTCTGCCCGCGTGGCCGGGCCACCGTCCAAAGCCAATTCCGCCAGAGGACGCGCGTGTTCCATTATTTTTACTTTTACAATAAGTACAATAACCAATTAACTTAACACTCGCCGTATACAACACAACTGAACGACAAAAAAAAACGGCAAATGTTAAATTAATCGATCCCACCGCTGTCACCATGTAGTAAAACACGCGAGCTAGTTCAACACTGATTTATTCCAGTACAATGTAGGTAGACATAGTATTCTACAAGTACCCTAAACCTAATATACTACTATATAGTGTATAATTTAAAAGTAAGTATTCTTCAGTTATGTGGAAATTAGCGGATGTGTAGGAGTTTCTAAATGTAAAGAAAACTCATGCAGTGTAGTGATCTTAATTAAACCCTGACTTGAATTGTCCTTTCAACACACATCGATACAATTATACCAACAAATTGCGATTCATCCATACAAACGAGTAAAATCATTTGCATTAGCCAGCGTAAAATCGGATAATTTAAATGCTAATGCTAATACATTCCCAACCCCTGAACGTTTTCAAAATTATCAATCTGAACAGAGCTTTATTTTAATAGTCATATAGCTCAAATTCCAAGCACATGAGACACTGAGACACAAGGTTGCAAAAGTTACACTTAGAGCCTTACTGTTACATTTTATTTCTTTACATTTAAACCCCGTAAATTGGCTATTGTCAGCAAATAATATATTTGCGGCGTTAAAAAGGGAATTGTAAAGGAAAATGTTATACAAATTGCGACGTTTTGATTCTGCATGGTTTTATAATTCAGCTCATTGTTAGTGCTTTAATCTTTATTAAATAGTCTATTTTGACGTTGATAATTTGGTTTTTAAAGAAGAAAAAAAGAATTTTAATAGAAATTAAGGTAAAGTAGATACGTAAGGTAAAGGAGATAGTAGAGAGTTCCCAATCTTTTTCAGTTCGCGGCGTTATTGCAAGTTAAAAATTTTATCTTGGCGTTCTAACTTAGCTAGGTATGGTGAGGAAGATTACCTTGCGGCGCCCCTCTGTACTTTCTACAGCGCACCAGGGGGCCGCGGCGCAGTTTGAAAACCCCTGTTAAGTTAAAACACAAAAAGTAGTGTAGTGGATTCTAAAGGGTAGGCAACGCGCATGTGGCATCTCTGGAGTTGCAGGCGTCTATAGACTGCGGTAGCTGCTTACCATCAGGCGGCGCGGGCCCTATGCTTGTTTGCTAGTCGTAGTATATAGAAATGTTTAGCACAAAGTACATTTTTCAGAAAATTTTATATAGTTTGTTATTGGCACACTTACTAATGACCGTTTGTATCAAAACAATAACAAATCAAAATATAAAACCGGCCAAGAGCGTGTCGGGCCACGCTCAGTGTAGGGTTCCGTAGTTTTCCGTCCGTCACAGTAAGTGTTAAAATAACACCCCACTTAAGAGTTAAAATAACACCGCCATGTAGGATATGATATGAGCGTTCCACGTACAGCGACATCTATCGGCAAATTAAGTAAACTATTGCGCGCGAGCTTAAAGTATGGAAGATGATTTTTATGGGATAATTATTTATTGCGTGAACCGATTTTCACCGTTTTTACTTTATTTGAAAGCACGTCATTTCATTGTGATTTTGTAGAAATTATAGATACAATAAACACCTGCTTATACGGTTAAAGTACAAACTTAGTTCAGAAATTATTTTGTAATTTTTTTTTCAAAAACTATTCAACCTATCAAGTCCAAAATATTTTTCCTAGAAAGTTTCTATAAAGTTCTACTTTTGAGATTTTTTTCATATTTTTAAAAATTATGGTTCAAAAGTTAGAGGGACACATTTTTTTTTACTTCTGGAGCGATTATTTCCGAAAATATTTGCATTATCAAATAAAAACCGGCCAAGAGCGTGTCGGGCCACGCTCACTGTAGGGTTCCGTAGTTTTCCGTCCGTCACAGTAAGTGTCCCCACTTAAGAGTTAATAACACCGCCATGTAGGATATGATATGAGAGTTCCATGTACAGCGACATCTATCGGCAAATTGAGTAAACTATTGCGCGCGAGCATAAAGTATGGAAGATGATTTTTATGGGATAATTCTTTATTGCGTGAACCGATTTTCACCGTTTTTACTTTATTTGAAAGCACGTCATTTCATTGTAATTTTGTAGAAATTACAGGTACAATAAACACCTGCTTATATGGTTAAATTACAAACTTAGTTCAGAAATTATTTTGTATTTTTTTTTCAAAAACTATTCATCCTATCAAGTTCAAAATAATTTTCCAAGAAAGTTTTTATAAAGTTCTACTTTTGAGATTTTTTTCATATTTTTAAAACTTATGGTTCAAAAGTTAGAGGGGGGGGGACGCATATTTTTTTACTTCTGGAGCGATTATTTCCGAAAATATTTACATTATCGAAAAATGATTTTAGGAAACCCCAATTCATTTTTAAATACCTATCCAATAATATATCACACGCTAGGGTTGAAATGAAAAAAAAAATCACTCCCCACTTTACGTATAGGGGAGGTAATAAAAAAAAATTCACTTTTTATTTTACCACTTTGTCGGCGTGATTGATATACATATTAGTACCAAATTTCAGCTTTCTAGTGCTAACGGTCACTGAGATTATCCGCGGACGGACGGACGGACGGACGGGCAGACATGGCGAAACTATAAGGGTTCCTAGTTGACGACGGAACCCTAAAAATGATTTTAGTAAACCCCTATTCATTTTTAATTACCTATCCAAGAATATATCACACGTTATGGTTGAAATGAAAAAAAAAACCCTAATAAAACATTTTTTTCCATTTTTTATTTTACCACTTTGTCGGCGTGATTGATATACATATTAGTACCTAATTTCAGCTTTCAAGTGCTAACGGTCACTGAGATTATCCGCGGATGGACGGACGGACGGGCAGACATGGCGAAACTATAAGGGTTCCTAGTTGACTACGGAACCCTAAAAATCTGAATACGTATTGCTCCTGTAAGAGTATTACCCCCTGTTAAAGTATTACCCAAAGTCAAATCGTAATCATGAAACCACTATACGTACGAATAATTTTATCACCCCACCTCAACAACCTCGCTTGAATAGGGCAAACCCTTTGAACAGAAGACTAAATAGTGGAATCCCAAGAAGCCAACATGTTTAAGGGCCCTTAGACGTAATGAAGTGCCGGGAATTAAGAGAGGGACATAAATCGAGTGAGCAATTACGGCCTGAAATATAAGCGCTGTTCTCGCCGTAAATGGTAGACCGCTTCTAAGGATCTACAGATTTAGATAGGGAAGGATGTTTCTTTCTTTTCCCCCGACGCGACGGGATGGAGATGGTTTATGCATGTAGATGATAGGTATTTAATGTTGTCGTCAGCTTCACCATGTTTTTCTGGTATACTGAGCCGATGAGTTTACTGACTAGAGAATACGAATGATGTAAATATGTTAACGGACACGCAGATACTATACGTAGACACGGCCTGGACGTTGATGGTGTGAGCTAACGATATCTCCTTTCATTACTCCTACGGCCTATGAGCCTCCCGTGATTATCCATCTGGTATCTCGGGCTAAATAGTCGCCTCCACCTCCCCTTACAGCGACCCCGTTCCTCACACTATGGTTACCCTGAGTTCATAACCATTGACAACTCACTGGGATCAAAGATCTCTCTGAGCACTGATACACGCTGGTAAATAACACAAGACACATGATCATCATAATAACACAGTAAGAAAGTCCATGAACTGATACGAGTAGAAAGATAAATATTAAAGCGCTCACCATTGATTTGTTCGCGCGCAACCTTCTCTCCTCCCGTCGTCCCTGTATCTACCCTACAACCCCTCTTAAAAAATCCGTCCATACTAAAAGCGATATTGAGATCGAACGTGACTGCTACCGCCGTCTATCCGAAAAACCGGCAAGCACGAACTGCTTCGCGATGTTCGCGACAAATGTTAGTCGCTTTCAGGGCCGCGATTCGAAAAATAAACACGCACACTGGACAGATACAGCTCCAACCGAAATCAACTCAACGCTATAACGACATTGACATTTGCTATTCGAACAGATTTTCATTCAACATTGGTCTCACATTGGTCCAATGTGAGACCAATGTGTGACCATTATGTGTGATATATATGTAGTGTGATTATAGCGTTGAAGTTGAGTTGGGTTGAAACTGTGTCTGTCCAGTGTGTGTGTTTATTTTTCGAATCGCGGCCCTGATAAAAGGTGCCTCTCTGGCGTGTGTTAGCTCGATGGACAGAAGAGGCGTTAAAAGGCATTAGATGAGGCGCTAAACTGCTGAACTGATCATGATCTATGTGAGACGCTGTTTTTTGATCTAGTTCCATGAAATAAATTAGGTTAGTTACTTATAGGCAGAGCCGGATTAGCTTTTGGGCAGAGTAGGCCTAGGGGCCCCGCGTGCCCACAAAAAAATCTTTCATAGATTGAAAATTAAATTGGAAAATTTGTATATATCGGCTAAGGGCCCCGCGTGTGCACAGAGGAGAATGGAAATGTTTCATAGAGTGAAATATTAATTGTAAAAATAGTATTTATCGGCTAGAGGCCTCGCGTGGGCAAAGTAGATATTGAAAATGTTACATAGATCAAATGTACCTTACTGACTGTCCTAATCTATCGACACAATTTTTTTTTGTCATATAACTTTAGCTAATAAGGCGCCCCAGAAATTGAAATGCCTAGGGGCCACGAAGTGCTTAATCCGGCCCTGCTTATAGGTAATGTTCTCGAACTTTATATCCCCTTTATCATAATCACCATATTAACCTTCAATACTCATTCTAATTGAAAACAAATGCGTACCAGTCATAATAATATCTCCATACATAAAACCCCAATTCGAAAAAAGGCACCGTTGTAACCGATCACGAGCAATTGGGGTTACATTCTATTCGACAGTGAAGAGTGAGCGAGCCGCGGGCGATTCTATCACTCCGTTAACCAGTATATTAGGTACTAACAAATTAAGTACAAATATTTGAACAGCTGATAACTCGGCTCCTGGAGTACATTTAAGCATGAAACGTTATGTTTTATGATGTTTTTTTGGAGAAAACTGAAAAGCAAATTTGGTACGTAAAAACACCATGTTCATTAGATAAACAATAATCAGTAATAAAACCTCCTAGCCTAGTTGGTAGTGACACTGTCTACGAATCAGTAGATCCCGGGTTCGTACCCTGGTAAGGGCATTTATTTGTGTGTTAACACAGATATTTGTACCTGAGTTATGGAAGTTTTGTATGTATTTAAGCATTTATCTATATCTATATTTCGTCGTCTAGTACCCACAACACAAGCCTTATCATTGAGCTTACTGTGGGACTAGGTCGGTTTATGTAAGATTGTCCTAAAAAAAAAAAAAAAAAGCCGTCCTTGATTATCTCTTAACTCTATCACTTGCCTAAATAAATGACAATTTCATGCTATTTGATGTTGTCTCAGACTAGATAGACATGCGATAGACCCCGCTTTTTGGTTCTCTTTAACGCCGTAAGTCACGCACTGTCATTTCTTGCTCCTCGCTCTTGAAATATATATAAATGACATTTGTTAAAAAAAGACAACCATATTTTGACAAGACATCTAGTCTAGTAGAGGAGTCTAAGAAGAAATCTTTATGGAATCTATGACAAATATCACTTAACAGAAAGTGTTAGACACTCGGTGAATTGCACAGGTTGATTAAGTTTGGACGGAATTTTAATTAAGTTATATTGTTCGGAAAATTAAAACAAAACTATCATAAAAATAGTATTCTCAATTTTTATTTAAAGTGAATTGTTTTGATGTAAGTTAACTTCTATTAAACTACTTAACTTGTTAGCAGCTTTATATGTACAGACGTCCACGGGGTCACTTATACTTACAATATTGCTAATCAAAACGGGACTCAACCACGTATATACATTTGAACAACACTCTCGTGATCCCAGACAGGCTAAAGTTGACATCAACATCTAGTCTCAAAATGGACTCTGCATTCAAAGGTAATTTCCAAATTTATAAACGTGATTAAGTCCAATTTTGTTTTGCAATAAACATACTATCGTAACACGATATACGAACAAGAAAAAAACTAATATTTTGTCGTATAAATTACATGCATCTACTGGCAGTGCACTTCAAAAGACGATGATTCGATGGTAAAGCGTCTATATAAGCGTCGTCGTCGGGTATAAGCCAATAACTAAATTGAAGAACAGATTCCTGAACATAAACGGTAGGCGGACTTTTATTTCACGCATGAATATACGCGGCTTTACGTGATAGTCGTTTAAAATAATGACATGTAATTTTTCGCTTCTACCGTGTAAATGGGCCTAAAAGTGCTATCCGATTATACACAGCTTATATATACCGAGAGGTTATGTTACACTGGCACGATGAAAAACCTAACTGCCATGCAAATCAATAAGAACGTATGGCCTGAGGGTCGGGTCCGCGCAACAAAAAGGGATTGCCATTGGGCTCGACGCTTGACACTAACAGAATGATGAGGAAACAAGCTCTGAGTGACGGCTAGAGATAGTCAGATGTTTGGGTAAATTTAATTTAATCGCACTGGGTCGGTTTTCAGAAAATCTCTGTAGGTTTAGTACGTCTTGGGGTGTCACACGCAACTCCATATGTCAACCACGACTTGATGTGTTCCTGGGCGACAACGCAATACGTGCTAAGTCATCAGCACGGCTAGCACGTCTTACGCGCGACTGGCGCGACAAAAAACAGATCTGCGCTACTTCATGCGTTGTCGCTAATTGGCAGCACAACTTGCGAGTGAAATAGTCGGTGGTGCACACGACAACAAAGGGCATTATACGGATTTTAGTGATGATGTGATCTCCTTTTGCATAGTGAGACTTTAGGACCCATAGGCCATTTTAGGAAGCAGAGCCACCTAAATTTATGGTGCGGTGGGGGTAAAAAGGGGGGGTTAAAATTTTCGCGACACATTGATTGAAAACTATAAGTCTTAGCAACATACTTCAAAGGCAAGAATTGTAGAGAATTTCATAAAGAATATTTCCTTCTTTGAAAGTGTGGTAACTTCAACCGTTTTTGTAAAAAAAATATGAATGTTCCTACTTTTGTGGGAAGTGGGGAAAATAATTGTTATATTTGTAACACATTAATAGTGCAGAGTTTAGATTTGGCTTGAAAGTCTCGTATCCAGGCCATAAATAAAATAAGTAAAATAATTATTTTCTATTTTTTTTTTTTTTTTTTTTTATACCACGACGGTGGCAAACAAGCATACGGCCCGCCTGGTGGTAAGCAGTTACCGTAGCCTATGGACGCCTGCAACCCCAGAGGATTTACATGCGCGTATATTGACTAGATACTATTAAAATATTATTATTCGTATGGTATTTATGGTATACCATGTATATTTGAGTTAGGTAAACACCCCGTTTCTAATAGTAGTTAAATTAGTATGTTATACGTCGTATCTTAAACGGTTTATTTGAAAATAATGATGCATGTAATGTACTCGAGGCTAAAATAATCGATAGGTCCTAGGTACCATTCATCACACCACTAGCGTAGCGTACCTAACCTAAGTTCATATATGATATAATGATATTAGGCGTTGATAAAAGATTCAAGCGCCCCACGATTTTACATTTTTTGCCTTTTCAATGCTCTAGCTACATTGATGAGAAGAGTGGTGTGATGCCTGGTACCTAGAACCTACCGAATTATTTTTATAGCTTTTTGTACATTATCTATTGCATTGTTTATTTTCAATAAAAGCTTTTGAATTTACCTAAACAATGCTTATTTTCTTTTCAAGTGGTTATGTTACTAAAACTGTCTAAACTCCGCTTACTTTATGATCCGCAATGCACTGTGTTCTACTAGTAAATCCCTTTCATTTTATACTTAATTGAGGGATTGTTAAGAAATATGTAATACGCGGCATTCTGCCGCGGCGGCCATCTTGAATTTACAATGATAGTAATGATACTGAATCTATTAAATTGTAATTGTCATCAGAACTTAAGGTGTGCACTAGATATCGAATCAATTTGTCAACAGGACGAAGGTTACATTTCAACCACAAAATTATGAAGATGTCGGATGAGACACCTGCCTCATCTCACATCTTCATAATTTCAATAGCTTCATAATATCTACAGCTACCTAGCTGTAGATATGCAGACTTGCATTTAGTTATGTAAATATTAGTTATAATAAATTAACTAATTTTCAAATAAGACAAAATTATTATTTTTATTTTAAAGCACACTATTCGCCAACCAACTGTCCTCAGTTGAAGATGTATACCTATCGGGTGTTCCAGAAAGTATAAGCACGAGTTATCATTGATATAAGACGGTTTTTATTTTTATTTTGACAAATATGCTTTTATCAATAGTGGATTTTAACTTATTGTTAAATTTGCATTCTGTAGCGGCAGGCATCTTGGATTTACAATGATACTTAATTTATTAAAATGCAATTGTCATCAGAACTTAAGGTGTGTACCAGATATCGGATCAAGTTTGTGGAATGTCTAAGTAGGTATAACACAAAATTGTTATTTTTATTTTAAAGCGCACTATTCGCCAACAGACTGTCCTCAGTTGAAGATGTATACCTACCACTTAAGTTTTCTCGCTAAAAAAATGAACGGACCCTTATTGATAATCCCCAATGATGTACCTTTCACTTGAACACGTCACTAGATAACAAGGACCGGAGAACTCCTCTATTTGATAACTCTTTTCGATAGGGTAACCCTATTATTTTGTTACAAAATTATATGGTTACCCTATATTCAATGTTATGTCCCTGTCTAATGTCTTAGCAATAGAGATGAAATTAGATTGATAGGTAAACGTCATTTTGGGTTTTCATTTCGGTAAGCGCTACACTATCATTATTAGCAGCAGCAGTAGCAGCCAGTATCAGTCCACTGCTGGACATAGGCCTCTTCCATGGTACGCCACTGTGCTCGATCTTCTGCTCTCCTCCTCCAATCCGTACCCGACAAGCGCTTACCTTTGGGTAACGCAATGATGTGCTTACTAAATTGATAGTTTTTAAAAACAACCCTACCAAATACTCACTCTATCTAATACCCCTTTATTGGTAACCGGTTCCGGTATCTTCTAAACGATCTCTTTATTTCACTTACGGTTTATCACAAGCATACTAAGGCAAGGTAAATAATAGCGTTTAAAATGGTTGACGTCCATTTAGTTGTGAAAGATATAATTAGGCAAGCATTAGAGCTCAAACCACATCGTTTTTTCTACATAATTAGATTGTGGTTGATAACAGGCCTATTAATATTATTTTTTTTCGTTAAAGATATTATAACCAATATAGGATTTATATACTTTTTATAAAGGGGAATAACAGGGATTTATCATGAAAATATATTTTTCATGTTACGACCATGAATAAAAAAAATATAGGCATTTATTCAAAAAAATATCAAACATTGATTTCATATTTTTTATGTTTTCTCAGTTTTCTTATATGGAAAGGTATAAATAAAATACCAAAAGTGAATTCGGCATCCTTGCTTTACACGAAAATGGTATCAAACTTGACTATATAGCTCTATTTTATTTTTAATTAATTATGGGGGGCACCCCCCACTTCGTCCAAAATTTGCATCAGAAATTTGATTGGCTCCCCTTCTTAAATTAATCTTAGAGCCTAAAGGATTAGCTCTGCAAATGAAAATTCCATCATCATCATTTTCCGTATAAATAAGTGTACACCACCGACAAAAAGGAGCGACAGGCTCGCGATCAAATGCCACTGTCATAAAATGACAGTGACTCGCGACTTTGAACTAAAATCCTTAACACAACTTTGAGTTCTCTTCGCGTCAGTTGCAGCCGGGGGTGCATATTATGCTACCGGAAAGCGAGATTTTTGACAGGCGCGGGAAGGTTTTCCCTACTCGTGGCTTAAGTCGCTCTTGCAAGGCGTGCTAGCCGTGCTGGTGGTACAGATTCTGTGAAATATTTAGTCAGAATAAGTCAGAGAGTTCTAAACCAGGAGAGGCCTTAGGTATAATTTCCCCCCTGTCAAAAGTATTGGCAGGAAAATCTAGTACATCTATAAAAACTATTTCAATAATCGATGTCACGCATTTTCGTCATCGCCGTCAATGGATAACAAGCTCCGTGAAAATGCACTTATGCGCTGTTTTTGGATGTAAAAAATGTTATATTACGTCTAGTTTACAAAAAGATCAAATACCATTTCAGATGTCAGTACAGTTTTACTTTATTTATCATTACTTTCGTAATAAAAGATTTAACCTAAATCGAAAATCAAGCTTCGTTTACAGAATCGATTAAAAGACAATCGTTTTCTTTCTGACGGGCAGTAACTATTTGACGTTTGACACTTCTCCATATTTAGGATTGCTGTCTTCTATATGTTGTTTGAAAATACAATCAAAACTGATCCTTGGCTGTTTTGTTTGACATTAGCAAAGACTGCATACAATAATGAACCATATGTTAACGTATGTACAGTCGACTATCTATTGACCCATTTAGTGTTATGAAGTATAAAAAGAATTTGTCAAATATGTTTGGTGTTTTCAAGTCAAAGGTACATTTTTGTCGGTTGTCAATAAAGCGTTGCTGCCATAAAAAAAAATTTAGAAATAAACTGTATTAACAACCGACAACGATGTAGCTTTGACTTGAAAACATCACATGCGTGCTACCTCGCCCCCCTCAGATTTTGGCAGACTTTTAGCAGAAGCGTACTCCATTTATAGAGCTTTATGGAATAAGTACTATAAATTATATAAGAAACTACTACAAAGTCATCTAACATTTAGAGGACACAGTTCAGATAGGAAAGCATATCAAACGTTTTGTGAAGCAATCAGATTTGGATTTTATCATTATTATTTTCTTTTATTTTTATTAAACAATTCGTACATTGTATGTCTCTCAAGCTGTATTGATATGTCTTCTTATAGAACTACGCATTATTGTGCGTCTTTAATATATAACATTACTGTAAATATTACTGTTTTGATAAAGTAAGTCCCGCCGAGTTTCTTGCCGGTCATAATACTTCTCGGGTAAGAGGTGTAGGGTTAGAACCGGTGGTATTTAGTTTTTATTTTCTCTGACGTTCATAAGTGCATTGTAATGTGCCTAAATTAAAGATATTTTTATCTTTTTATCTTTTTTACCTTTTAAATAACTTAAGTGAAAAATAAATAAACAGTTTGCGCGGACAGACATTGTGCATCGAGGGGGGATGTGAAATGTTGTAAACGAGAGTAATTGATTCAAGATGTTCGCAGACCGGAGGATTATTGAGTCGAGTTTGCAATATTTTTTCTTTCGCTGTGATAATAATAATTTTATTAGGATTTTACTGACTTCCTCTACCATGACCCAAATTAAGTAGCTTCCGCCACCAGAATATGTCCTAGTCCTAGCTGGCCTTTATCCGTCGCCTTGATGGCAAGTAGGTCACGAGTGTCCTCTGACATTCAATTTATCGCTCCACACAGCTGGACCTTGTCTCGTATAAAGTGACCTTAGATAGGAACAAGTTAGATACTGTTAGCGCATGTCACTCGTTGGACCTCCATATTGTGTTCCTCGGACAGAACAGATACGGTATACATTTAGGGTGAGAGACTGTTAATTAGATTGAGTTTGTTCAATTGAAAGAATGCCTAATTTACTCTAAAACTGCTTTTGTTGGGGTTTTCGTTAAAAGTTAGGTAAGCGAGTTCACTTCATTTCATTTTATATCTATTTATTTTTTACATTACACATTTCTCAATCGTATGGGTCGTGACGGGTTTTCGTGACGGTAAAATCTTACACTTTTTTTCGCCTAGCTCCCATCAGCCAACCGTCTGATAAGAAACTTCGTTCCAACAAGAATCATCCTAGTGTTTTTAAAATCAATGCTTATGTTCTTGTTAAGGTAGAAAACTTCAACTGGGAATAACTAAAAGATAGAGAGATAGACATATGCCAGTTTTCATTGCGTTTTCATTTCGTTAAGAGATGAGATGCATGGCCCAAACCAGAAACTACTACAAAGTCATCTAACATTTAGAGGACACAGTTCAGATAGGAAAGCATATCAAACGTTTTGTGAAGCAATCATATTTGGATTTTATCATTATTATTTTCTTTTATTTTTATTAAACAATTCGTACATTGTATGTCTCTCAAGCTGTATTGATATGTCTTCTTATAGAACTACGCATTATTGTGTGTCTTTAAGATATAATAATTACTTACTGTATTACTGTTTTGAAAAAATAAGTCCGAGTTTCTTGCCGGTCATAATACTTCTCGGGTCAGAGGTGTAGGGTTAGAACCGGTGGTAGTTTTATTTTCTCTGACGTTCATAAGTGCATTGTAATGTGCCTAAATTGAAGAATAAATATATTTTTATCTTTTTTATCTTTATATTTTTAAGCGTCAGACTCCTCTACTTGAGTATTTAGACCAAGACTCAGATGGCAGAGAAGCTCAGTCCCTTTTATATTATATCAAACGGTAGACTGAAGTGGACAGAAGGTCAGTAGTATTCACTATGCATGAGGCATGGACTGAGGACACGGGCCTTAAACTTTTGTTGCCCCTTTATACAAGGTATATCAGGTTGCAATTGGGTGTTGTCGTGCTAAAATATATAATACACCTTTTCTATTATTGGTTTCCAATTACAACCCATGAATATGTACCCGATATACAACCATATCGCATTTACATTTCTTAAAATCGATTGAAATTTCAACAAACATGTACAGTCACCGGCAATAGTATCTTCCATCACGAAGGTCGCAAAAATATGTGACACGCTCTTATTTGTAGAGTCATAGGAGCATGACACATTGTTTTGCAGCCTTCGTGTAGGAAGATACTATTGACGGTGACTGTACCTACCTATTTCAAACTTGTAAATAAAAAAAATAAAACCCCATACAAAACTTTTCTGCGTCAACTAGTGGGTTAAAAGCTATCTAGATATAAGGACTAGGTATCGAGACAAACCACACCGGTTTACCGATACTCTTGTATCAAAGTGTTATTGTTATTGTTAATTACCTTAATAAATAAAAATAAATAGGAATCATTGGTTGATTTGTTATCTAACTTTTTCAGAATACCGGAATCAAGTAAGACTAGCCATTTTCAAGATTATAAAGAAGAACATTCGTTACGACGCACAACTAAAGCCCGGTTCACATTTGTCTGACGTGTTGTGACGTGACGCGTCAGAAAAGTAATCGGTTTCATACATTTAATATGGTTGCGTTCACATTAGTCTGACGCAGTGTGCATCAAACAAATGTGAACGCAGTCATATTAAATGTATGAAACCGATTACTGTTCTGATGCGTCACGACACAACACATCAGACAAATGTGAACCGGGCTTAATACAACCAGCCTTACAACCGGCATGCCTTTCTCTGTTTCGTCGGGAAATGAATTTTTCTTGTGGCACAATACATTAAATTACTTACAGTCCATGAACCATCAAAGTCACATCTAGTCAAATCGCAAACGAGATAGACTACTCACATCTTCCTAATTAGGTACATGTCAGCGAAGAAAGCAGAAGAATTTTGTTCCCGCGACTTGAAACATGGTCGTGCTGGATTACTTAACTATACAATCGATATGAAATCACCTTTCGCAATATTAGATCGAGGTTCTTATCTATGGCTGATGTTATCTACAAGAGGAAATGAGCACGCGTCGGCGGATGACAGCCGGATGCAGTCACTGATGGGAAATAGAATATGGGGGTAGTTAGGAGAAACATGGAAATGATAAGATAATATTTGTTTTGGATTAGGATTTGTAACTAAAAAAATATGTGGTACAAATTATAGGCAAGAGATTGATTAAGGGTAATCAATCTCTTGCTAGTTTTTTTAAACTTATTAGACACTTACGGTACCTACCGAGACTATACTGGACATATTGTTACGATTGTCGTTCCTACCAAAACAGTAAATTATTGTTCAGGAACTAAGGTGTTAATGGCATCAAATTGAGTTAAAATTTAGCATAAAAAAACCGGCCAAGAGCATGTCGGGCCATGATCAACGTAGGGTTCCGTAGTTACCGGCGCATCAATATACACTCACTCAAAAGGTTGTTTTTTAAATGATATCCAAGTCCTTTTTACTAGGCGTTTTTGAATTGTAACTCATAAACGACTTAACAGATTTTATTCAATATAGTTTTTATTGAAAGTAATGTACTTATGAGGCTTCATTTCACGATTTTTTTCCAACTTTTTATCATTTCGGAGCTATTATTTTCGGAAATTTAAGATTTACCCAATAATTGTTTAAAAGCCCCCTATTCTTTTTGAAAAACCTATCCTACGACATCCCACACGATATGGTTCATCGTCACCCCCCACTTCATATGTACCCTAAAACGGAAAATATTTTAATTTTTTATTTTACCACTTTGTCGGCGAGAGTAATACACATACTTATACCAAATTTCACTTCTCTACTACTAACGGCGGCTGGGCTAGACCGCAGAGAGACGGAACTACGGACGGACGGACAGACGGACTTGGCCAAACTATCAGGGTTCCTAGTTGACTACGGAACCCTAAAAACGTGATGAAAATTAAATGGCAATAGGTATAATTTTTGTATCTAACCATTACACTGAAGGGGTGATTGAATTTTACAAACAAATTGATCTCTTTTCGATATTTCTCGAGCCCACACAGCCCTAACAGCTTCTCGTCTCGTCCATATATTTGGTATGGGCTCTTATAGTTGATTTCAAATGAGTCTGTAAAATTCGAATTCCGTCCTTGATATATATGTAAATATTTTAAGTTACTTAAAAAATATTTAGTGCTTAGCGTAACCCCATAGTTGTTTCCCGAATGTGTGAATGAGTGTCACTCTATGTGGTAGATAAATTGTTAGATTCACTGTTGTGTGTTAAGCAATATTCACGTATTCAAGTTCTGAATAGTATAAAAAAATACGGATAATTCCAAAAAGGACACCAGCATGACGGATTATTGGACTACGAGCTGGCCACGTCACATATGACACAATAATGAGAGCAACGAAACTCGTCTTGTGAGATTGCAATACAATAATTATTGCTAGATCCGGGCATCTGGCAGCTTTTAATGGGTGGTGGTTAGAGTGACAGACTAGCAAAATTCTTTTATTGGAGAATATTATTATCAAAATAAGTAAAAAAATGCCGTAGTTGTCTTATTTGTAGAGGGCGGGCCTATATTTTAACATTAGAATCAAAAACATTGCGCATTATTTCGAACACAGAAACAGTAGGCGACAAGCTATGATAATTACATTATACGTCGTTTGGCAATATTTTCCCCCAACATAAAGTTTTGGCAATTGGCAATAATCTAATTATTTGGACAATATCTCATAATACTGCATCAAAACCAGAACTCTAGGATTTGTATTCTTTGACCTCCACCACTTTACAGCTGCCTGATGTCCGGCTCTAGAAGTAAGCATAGTATAGTAAACTAACGAAAGGGGTTTTGTCGCTCTCATTATTGTGTCATATCTGACGTGGCTAGCTCTCCGTCTATATGAGTGTTGATTGGTTTTCGGAATTACCTTCAATGATATTGTTGGTCTTAATATTTAGATGTATATAAAGACAATATTATAACATTAACATGGGTAACATTGTTACGTGAATAAATTACCTTCACTCGAAAAAAGACACATTTTCGAAAAGCTGTTAATCCTCTTCCAGTTATTTACTAACGTAAATAACCTAATTTTCTTTGTTACAGGTAAGTGACTAGCCGCGTCATTTTTTTGTAAGTATTAATTTTTTGGACTACGATACAAGCACACTAAATAGTAGGTACAATTCATACAAATAAAAGGCAAGTATATGAACAAAGGCGAATGTTACAGCTTCAAGTTATTTACTTTTAAAGCTCTTGATTAAAATTTTAGATTAAGTATTAAGTGTATTTCACACGATTTTTCTTACACACTTTCTTTGCTATCACAAAAGAAACTGTTATACTCATAGTATTTCCTTCTGACTTTCCAAGTCGTTCAACTACTCTTAAACTCTCACGTAACTACCACCATTATTGCCCTCAAGTGCATATAAGAAAATATTTTAGAATAAAACGAAGTAAACTTTTGTAAAAAAGCGGCACTTGTGCCATTCTGTTTCTAACTGTATGAACGTGATAGAACTCGAAAGCCCTGGCAACGGAGGAACTTTTGTCCTAGTTAGCAGTTTAAATTCACTTAGTGCTCACCTCGCTTGTGCTATTGTTTCCTATATAGTCTCTTGGGGCCACGACGATGCAGGATAAAATGGTGTAGGAATCTGCTCAGTTGAGCTGCTCTAATCGTAGCAATTTACAAGTAAAATTGCCTCTGTGTGGTGACCTTGCGTGATTCATAAAGCCGAGGCTGTGTAGTCTGTGGCTCCGGCTCTGAGAAATAAGACGCCAAGGATTTCCACAGGGACTGCACCATTTTAAGAGCCTAGTTATACTAATTGACTTTATATTTATTCCATTTATCTAACTAGGTTCTCGTGTTTCGTGAATCAGAAAGGCAAGTACCGCTTCTAATACTTAGTCGGTTCATAAGTTCTGTCACTAGGGTTTACACTGGAAAAACAAGAACTGTTAGAGGTTGCTTCCTATTTCAATATGTGGTTAAAAAGCCTATTTAACAGTGATTAATTTACGATATTATTTAAGGCAAATAGTTGTGGCAGTTTTACACAATTCCCTGTAACATTAAAAAAAAGCGCAACAAAAAACCACGTCAAAAACATGCGCCCTGTTCGAGTTGATTTCGACCCTAATTATTTTTATTCAATTTTAAGAGGCTTCAGTCTTACATAATGCATTAGCTTGATCTTTTACCTTTATTTTAATATATAATTAACTTGGGTTTGACTGACAAGAAGGCTAGTTTACACAATTTTGGAAGACTACCTTGATGTATGATATCAAAATCACCGTGTTTTGCTCAAAACTGAAAAATACGTTGAGGTTCAGGAGAAGAATAGCTGAAGCACAGACTTGTAAGTCCACTAAATATAGGTTTTTAAATATGCCTTAATCTTCTACTTTCATAAAAATAACAATTTGTGACTCTGAATAACTATAAGAATGATCTTAACCAACTTTTGTGAAGTACAATTTTTATAAATCATCGGCGTGTTCTGACAACAATCTTCAATTTTACAAGGATCTATAAAATACGCGATCTTGATTATAAGTTAATCATATTATATTTTAATCTGTATGAAATAAGCTTTCTAATCAGGTCAACATTTTTTTTATAAAAGCTTTGTATTATATTTTATCACTCAAAACCCTTGTGTCAGAACTTAGGGACAGACTAGGTAAATATTGTAAATGTATTTTTTTTTAGCTTTTCTACTCCTGTACCTAGAGGTCAAACAAGGTAAGTGGCGTAAGTTACGATGTGAGCCGCTTGATTGGGTGTAGAGTATGGACTAACTACTGGGCTATTAGATAAAGAACCGGACGCCTGCCTAATAAAACGGTATCCATTATTATTATGTATATTCGTCAACACCTATATAAAAACATACATAATAATAATGGATACCGTTTTATTAGGCAGGCGAAAGGTACGTCACTCACCATTTTTGACCTCTCTTATACAACTGTTGCTAAAAATACTATTATTAAAGGTTTTCTAACAGATGCAACACTATTAGACCTACAGACTAATCCCCTTATTCATAAACGGCCACTAAAGTTAAGAGATCGCTGATAATGGTTTCTCCCTTTCCCTCATGTTGGTTGGACGGAAAGGGACAAACGATTATCAGAGGCCTCTTAACTTTAGTACACGTGTATGAATAAGGGGGTTAAATGCTATTAGTTGTAGGTAATATCATGCAAACACGACATGCAATTATTATTATTTTATTTCGTTTCATTTCCGTTCATTTCCTTTCATTTCATTTCACTTCAGTTCACTTCAACTCACCTCACCTCACTTCACTTCACTTCACTTCACTTCACTTCACTTCACTTCACTGCACTTCACTTCACTTTATTTTATCGTAACGGACAAATTATCGTAACGGTCAAATCTTACACTTTTTTCGCCTAGCCCTATCCGCTAACCGACCGATAAAATTCCTTCCAAAAAAAGTAACATCAATTGAACCTGGGGTCCGCTCGGCAAATACCATCAATCATAAAGGGCTAATCTAATTAGGGTTTTAGACGACACGCTGCCACTTATCGCCGATTTCATGGCGTTGTACAGACTGATGGTGATGGCGGCCATTGTCAACCCTACTGCAGCTTGACAAATTTCACGCCTTTTACTGCTGGCGGGTCGGAAATTGGATTAGCAAAGTCCATTCTTGGCCTATTCAGTATATTATTAAAAGTAACGTCTTTTGTTGAAACCTTGTTTATTGGATTTTATACGCTTTTTGTGAACTCGGCTAGTTTATAATTACAATATTTGCCATCGGTGCTATTTTGCAATATGAATTATATATAAAGTGTTCTCATCTGAAACAGAATATACAATTTACGCACTATAACATAAAGTTAAAAGTTTGTAAATTCTAGTGGATTTTTAGGGTTCCATGTTTATTTTGAAACCCGGAGCAGGATTAGTGTTTTGCTATGTACTGGTGCAATGTCCGGATGTCTAGGAGAAAGAAGGCATATCAGAAGAAAGATAGAAGGCAGCCATGTCACAGACATCACTCTGATGAGTTGAAAAAGCCCCTACCAGACACGTTAGCCACGTCACGTTTGTCACTTTGCCCAGTCGATTAGGCCCCCTACAGGCACGGACTATTACTTAGATACCACAATGTGTAAATAGCGAAAAAGGTGACATCCACGTCACACCAATGTCGCGCTAGTTTGGGACAATGATGGCTCATCCAAATGTAAGGTAACACCTACACTGCGAATAGAACCGGAAAACGTCGAAGAAATTGAATTATGGTATGTATTTGAGCCCTATAAATCAAGGTAATATGATATTTGTGGTTTTCATATTACTGTAACAATACCTATTCTACTATTGTTCATTATGACCAGAATCCTATTGTAAGATTGACTTGTATTGTTGATATGTATGAACGTTTCCTGGGAGAGGCAGGAGAGGCGCTGGCTTGGTGAAATTTATATAACCGTGCCGTTTTTTCCATACTTTGAGTTGTGAGACTGGCATTATCTGACGTTGAATCATCTGAATCTGAAGTTTTCAACCGATTTCAAGATTTCAAGAATTCTAAATTCATCGGGATTTTTGATTTTGTTATTTTTTGGGGTTCCGTACCTCGAAAGGAAAAAGCGGAACCCTTATAGGATCACTTTGTTGTCCGTCCGTCCGTCCGTCCGTCCGTCCGTCTGTCAAGACCCTTTTTCTCAGAAACGCGTGAAGGTATCAAGCTGAAATTTATATCAAATACTCAAGTCTACTGGACAGTAGACTTGGTACGAAGCAACGTTTTATAGCACAGATATAGGAAAAATTGCGAAAACGGTAATTTTTTTGTTATATCATATAATACAAATATTATTAATAATTTTAAAGTTACTACCCCTATATACCTACAGGTTTGTACGGAACCCTCGGTGAGCGAGTCCGACTCGCACTTGGCCAGTTTTTTTTAAATGTAAATATGTTCACCGATAATTCGAAGACGGCTGGGCCGATTTAGAAATATTTTTTTTGTTTGAAAGAGTCCCATTGTAAACAGGTCAGTATCTGGTGACGGGATTCTAGAGAAATCTAGCGAACTCTTCAAATATTTATAGGCACACTTATAGTGCTTTGAGTATTTTTTTACCTAAGCTCGAGCATTTCCTTTTGGAAAGGTGGAGTTTAAGTGAAGTCGGTTCTTTTGTGTTTAAAATTACAATATACAGGGTGTTTGGTAACCGGATGCAAAGCCGAAAGTAGGAGATAGTCTAGGTCATGTAGAACATTTTTAGCCATACTTGTCTTAGACAAATGTTATTAGTTTTTTTTTAATTTAAATTTTAAGATTTGTCGGAGAAAACTGCAAAACTTCAGACTAAATCGATAATTAGTACTTTTTTTACTGCAGGTAGATTTTTTTTTGTTTTATTTCTTATTGTGCAATGTCTATCAAACACTAGAAAAGTGATTTCAAACATCTGTGTCTAAAGAAAACAAGTTGACAGCGATTTAAAATTTTAGTTACATGAAAATGTAAACGATTTAAGTGATTTCAAAGTACGATAAAAAAAAACTAAAATAGCCACGAATTTTCAAACCATTTTAAAAACATGCTTGGCTTTTACCCTTTTATTTAAGCTATCAAACACGACTGTAGCTACTGTATCCTTGAAAATAAGCCACCTAAACCAACTGGGTAGCTAAAATGTTTCACTCTACTTGTGATACTTGTGGTAGTTGTGGTGACGAATCTCATTATGATTTTACAATAAAACATTGGTTCTGAATACTAAGTTGGCGTTGACTTGACATTTGACTTGTTTTAAAAGGGTTAAGTGTACTGGACAAAACTACCACATGCAATTTTAACAAACAAAGGCTTGCGGCGGTGAGAGACAAAAGAGACTGATAGCGGCAGGCGGTGAGCGGCGTTAAACAAAGATGATCGGTTTTGTGCTTTATTGACAAAGATAAACTGATTAGCTACATGAGTATTTGTGCAAAAACTAGTAATTTAGTCTAGTTACAACTTCAGTTGCGATTAGACGTTCATTGTGGTTTAATTTCCCGCTCTCATCTCAATTTACCGTATCAAGTTGTAGCTGCCGTAGGCGCTCCTTCACGTGTAATTACGACTTCTTCATTGTAAACATGGAGTTTACGAACGAAGAATACGCCGACATTATCTACATGTACTGCAAAGCTGACAGTAATGGAGCGATGGCCCGACGGATGTACCAAGAGCGTTTTCCAAACCGGAGATTGCCTAATGTGAGAGTGTTTTACAATTCATTCCGAAGGCTACGTGAGAATGGTATTGCTGTGCAACATGGAGGGAATCCAGGACGTAATCGTCCTGAAGTGGAGGAAGACGTTCTACAGGCATTTGCAGAGGATCCGAATACAAGCATCAGAGTGGTAGCTCGTAATCTGAACTTGTCCACATGGAAAGTATGGGCCACAATGAATCGTGAGGGAAAATATCCTTTTCGCGGCATCGGAGTTCAAGGTTTGGACGAAGGAGATCCTGCACGCCGAGTGGACTTCTGCCGATTTTTACTCAATGCGGATATCGAAGACCGACGTTTTTTGCGAAGCATTCTTTGGACCGATGAATCGAAATTTTCCCGGGAGGGGATCACAAATTTCCATAACCTACACCAATGGGCTGACAAAAACAACAATCCACATTGGAAAAAGCAAGTGTCCTTCCAAAGAAGGTTTTCCGTCAATGTGTGGGCTGGAATCATCGGCAGAGTCCTTATTGGGCCACATTTTTTGCCAAATAATTTAAATGGGGCAAATTATTTGGAATTTTTACAAAACGATTTGCCCAGGCTTATTGACGAAGACCAGCTGCCCGGTGCAGTGACATTTCAACACGATGGTTGTCCCGCCCATTACTCTCTGGCTGTAAGGGAGCATCTGGATAACTGTTTCCCGGACGGTTGGATCGGCAGAGGCGGACGAATCCCTTGGCCCGCTCTGTCACCTGATTTGACACCATTGGATTTTTTCGTTTGGGGCCGAGCTAAGGAGCTAGTCTACACACAAGAGGTCATTAATACCGTAGAAGAGCTGAGGGAGAGGATAGAAGCGGCGTTCGAAAGGATGAGGGAAGAAATGATATTCGGAACAACCACCACAGAAGTAAGAAGACGGGCTCGTGCTTGTATTCGAAACGGCGGGTCACATTTTGAAAACGAGCGATGATGTGTAATTTTAATGTGTTGATCGTAAAAATAAATAACTTATCTTTTATGCTTTTGTTTTAATTTACCCTAAACATTCCCTCTTATTAGTACAGGTAGCCTATTTTCAAAGATAAAATGGCTTGAGACATGATTGTCTTATCGCCCGCCGCCTGCCGCTATCAGTCCCTTTTGTCTCTCACCGCCGCAAGCCTTTGTTTGTTAAAATTGCATGTGGTAGTTTTGTCCAGTACACTTAACCCTTTTAAAATAAGTCAAATGTCAAGTCAACGCCAACTTAGTATTCAGAACCAATGTTTTATTGTAAAATCATAATGAGATTCGTCACCACAACTACCACAAGTATCACAAGTAGAGTGAAACATTTTAGCTACCCAGTTGGTTTAGGTGGCTTATTTTCAAGGATACAGTAGCTACAGTCGTGTTTGATAGCTTAAATAAAAGGGTAAAAGCCAAGCATGTTTTTAAAATGATTTGAAAATTCGTGGCTATTTTAGTTTTTTTTTTTCGTACTTTGAAATCACTTAAATCGTTTACATTTTAATGTAACTAAAATTTTAAATCGCTGTCAACTTGTTTTCTTTAGACACAGATGTTTGAAATCACTTTTCTAGTGTTTGATAGACATTGCACAATACGAAATAAAACAAAAAAAAATCTACCTGCAGTAAAAAAAGTACTAATTATCGATTTAGTCTGAAGTTTTGCAGTTTTCTCCGACAAATTTTTAAATTTAAATTAAAAAAAAACTAATAACATTTGTCTAAGACAAGTATGGCTAAAAATGTTCTACATGACCTAGGCTATCTCCTACTTTCGGCTTTGCATCCGGTTACCAAACACCCTGTATTGTTTATGTATTTTGAAATCAGAATACGGCACATGGTTTCTCTATGACTAGTTGAAACCCAAATTGCAACAAAAGAATCCTGCCATATTAGCTTGAAACAGAATTAGCTAGATGAAATTAAAACTAGTGATGCAACAGGATTATCAAAAAATCCGGACTTTTCTAGTGGGTGGTTCATCCTAACGCTACACCTACGCGGTTTGGCCGTGGAATTTTCGTTTAAACCCTTGTTGGCAGCGATACTGTTTACACAGAAGGTACCTATAGTAATATTCGTGAACTATGTATTTTAGATGTTATATGTTTTGGAAGGATATTATCATAAATCAGCAAAAATAATGAATGTTTACTTTTTATATTTTCACACGGAACCATATATGTATGTGGCCAAAGCGTTATTATTCAATAAAATTAAATATACATACAAATTACGTGATATTGTGGACCTGCAAAGAATAATAAGATTAAAATGTCATTGAAACATAAAGACCATTATAAGCTTTCAGGCCTTTATTCAGTAAATATCTTGATTAAATATCTAACTAAATACAAATTATTAGATATTTGATAGGCTGTTTACATGAACAATCCAGTTGCACCCAAATAATAAACAGGTAGCCAGTAAAGCGATCAGACGACACATGCTGCAGGACTAACTGAATTTCCGGAAATCCGGCAAGGCCTTTGTTCCAGCCCGCCAAATCAGGTTACGTTCGGTGCACGGAATCAAAATGGATATCCCCGCCCGGAATGTCATTACGGGAATGTTTTTGCTGCATATCAGAGGCGGGTTTATATTTCAGCTAAGTAATATGTACCTGTGTGCGTTAGAGTGATATTCAGTAGATTTAATTTGGAACTCGTATGAAGCGGAGCTGCACCAAAAATAATAAATTAAATATGAACGTACTTGTTACTACATAACATAAAGGTTTCGTATCTAACATAGACAAATAAAGCTGCAAAATAATATTACCCATAAATTTGATTTTAGTAACTGTGTGTTTCTAGAACTCATTGCAATTTGAATGTTGTTCGGGTTCTGTTTTTTTTTGGTCTGGTTTTTAGGGTTCCGTACCTCGAAAGGAAAAAAACGGAACCCTTATAGGATCACTTTGTTTTCCGTCTGTCTGTTTGTTAAGACCATTTTTCTCAGGAACGCGTGGAGGTATCAAGCTGAAATTTATATCAAATACTGAGATCTACTGTCCCTTAGAGTTGTGAAAAAATCAAACTTAAAAGCCAACGCAATCAAAAGATACAGTCATTTATGCTGCAAATTTTAGAGTTTTTCGGCACTCGCAAAACCTACGGGGTACTTCCCGTGAACTCAGAAACTTGAAATTTGGCGCGAAGCAACGTCATATAACATAGACAATGGAAAAATTACAAAAAGTAGACATTTTTAGTAATATCATACAAAAAATATTTTTTTAAATTTTAAACTTACTACCTTTTTCCTCGTAAACGCGTGGAGGTATTAAATTGAAATTCATGTCAAATACTCAGGGCTATAGGACCTTTTAGATGTTGAAAAACCAAACTTTTGTGTCAACGCAATCAAAAGAAATAGCAATTTAAGTCGCATATTTTGAAACTGAGTACTCGCAAGAAACTCAAAACCTAAAGGGTACTTCCCGTAAACTCATAAACTTGAAACTTAGTAGGAAGAAACTTCATATAGCACAGACAAAGGAAAAATTACAAAAAGTAGACATTTTTAGTAAAATCATACAAAAAATATTTTTTTTAATTTTAAACTTACTACCTTTTTCCTCGTAAACGCGTAGAGGTATTAAATTGAAATTCATATCAAATACTCAGATCTATAATACCTTTCAGCTGTAACAAAATCAAACTTCTATATCAACGCAATGGGTGAACTTTTACTTATATACCTACAGGTTTGTACGGAACCCTCGGTGCGCGAGTCCGACTCGCACTTGGCCGGTTTTTTTTATAAGTTGCACACTACTAGGACACAAAAAATGTAATATTTAAATCAGTTCTGCTTACAATTCTAATTTTCATTTAATTGATAACGTGGTATAATTTCTCGTAATCCCGATGAACGTAAAAAGATTTGTGTAAAGGACCAACTAGGTGTAGTACTTATACGAAAAGTACCTAGCTGAACTATTTAGTTACTTTACCTACTTGCTGTCTGTGTGACCTTACCTTGAAGTAATAAAAGACTATCTACTTTTACTCTCAGAACTGTATTTAAAAGAACTTCGTAAAAGTTTTACGAAGTTTAATGCATTAAGAACGTTAGGCTATCTGTCATAGGATTCAATATTAAACGAAGTTAAAGCAAATTGAAATAAGTTGTAGTAGAAGTTGAAAGTGTACTTGGACTAGTTTAAGTGACGAATGGATCACTTTGAAAACACTGAGGTTTAAAAGGGTTTCTCAGACAATACGGCGTTGGATGAAAATTATCTCTCGAACTGCTGGAATACAACTGAAAATACTATAATCTGAAATTGTGATGAGGAAGTCTTATTGTGCAAAGCGTTCGTGGGAAGTTCCTGGGATCAATTAAGGAAGTATTATTTTATGATAATTTCAATTTAACTTGATCCTGTTCATATCGAACTTGTATTTTAGAAGGTTTATAATGGTTTTGTTATTTATATAATCCCGTCAAACCATACATAAGAAAACCGGCCAAGAGTGTGTCGGGCCACGCTCAGTGTAGGGTTCCGTAGTTTTCCGTCCGTCACAGTAAGTGTCCCCACTTAAGAGTTAAAATAACACCGCCATGTAGGATATGATATGAGCATTCCACGTACAGCGACATCTATCGGCAAATTAAGTACCTACTTAAACTATTGCGCGCGAGCTTAAAGTATGGAAGATGATTTTTATGGGATAATTATTTATTGCGTGAACCGATTTTCACCGTTTTTACTTTATTTGAAAGCACGTCATTTCATTGTGATTTTGTAGAAATTACATGTACAATCGGGTTCAGAATTGCATGGCCAATTTATGAATGAATTCATTGATAAATTGACCATGCAATTTTGAACCCGATGGTACAATAAACACCTGCTTATATGGTTAAATTACAAACTGAATTCAGTAATTATTTTGTATTTTTTTTTCAAAAACTATTCAACCTATCAAGTTAAAAATAATATTTCTAGAAAATTTTTATAAAGTTCTACTTTTGAGATTTTTTTCATATTTTTAAAACTTATGGTTCAAAAGTTAGAGGGGAGGGGACACATTTTTTTTTACTTCTGGAGCGATTATTTCCGAAAATATTCACATTATAAAAAAATGATTTTAGTAAACCCATATTCATTTTTAAATACCTATCCAACAATATATCACACGTTAGGGTTGAAATGGAAAAAAAATCACTCCCCACTTTACGTATAGGGGAGGTTTTTCACTTTTTATTTTACCACTTTGTCGGCGTGATTGATATACAAACCTAAAAGCTACAGTCATTAATTACTACCGTACCTTGTCGTTTCCGGTTCAAAAGTGACCATAACGCTCGCGGCATTACCGCGCTGGAAGTAAATAAATCAAATTATATTTCTTACGTAACGAAAAAAAATCACTCCCCACTTTACGTATAGGGGAGGTTTTTCACTTTTTATTTTACCACTTTGTCGGCGTGATTGATATACATATTAGTACCAAATTTCAGCTTTCTAGTGCTAACGGTCACTGAGATTATCCGCGGACGGGCGGACGGACGGGCAGACATGGCGAAACTATAAGGGTTCCTAGTTGACTACGGAACCCTAAAAAATGCCAAGTAGATAAACAGTTCCATTAATAAAAGGAGTGAAAACTAACTTGAAACGAAATGCTTAAAAAAGCTTCTTATATTTGTCATGCTATTTGTAACCTCAGACTCGTTAGAACCGCGCATTTTCAACAGACTTCAAGATTTCGAAGGAGGAGGTTATCAATTCATCGGGATCTTTGTTTTTTGTTTTTTTGCTATGTTCACCGATTATTCGAAGGCGGCTGGACCAATTTGGAAAATTCTTTTTTTGTTTGAAAGAGTATACTTCACAGTTGGTTCCATTGTAACCCGGTCAGGATCTGATGATGGGATCCTGGAGAAATCGAAGGAACTCTTCAACTATTATAGGCACACCTATAGTGATTTGAGTATTTTTTACAGCAGCTCGAGCATTTACTGTTAGAAAGGTGAATACTAAGTGAAGTCGGTTTTTTTTGTTTAAAATTATTAAGAAATCGTAATAGCCAACTGAGTTACATACGGCTCGCGGGTTTTTCTTGGGACAGTATCTTATTAACAAATTAAAACGAAATAATATTTAACAAGTTTATATTTAGTTTAACCTGTCCCGTTGTCTGTAATCAAATCTTGAAAGTTAAATTTGACCCATTTACCGATTTCCAATAGAGTTGAATTTTACATTGTATGCTTTGCATGTGTATATCGCGTGACAATGCAATATTATGATGACATGGAGCTGGTCTGATGATGGAGACCGAAGGTGGTCATAAGCACTCTGTGATAAAACAATGAAAGCCCATCGTGTTTGGGTTTGTTAGAATCATCTCATGGAGCAGTAGATAACTTTTGCAAGAAAAGTACAGTCGAGGTAAAAAGCCTCTATTAATAATTGAAAACAAAAAAGAACCGACTTCCTTAGCCGCCACCTTTCCAAAAGCAAATGCCCGAGCTTCTGTAAAAAATACT
Source organism: Pammene aurita (assembly GCA_947086415.1). Taxonomy (NCBI): domain Eukaryota; kingdom Metazoa; phylum Arthropoda; class Insecta; order Lepidoptera; family Tortricidae; genus Pammene; species Pammene aurita. The sequence goes on along the minus strand of OX352310.1, from coordinate 6,485,786 downwards.
CAAATTACTATAGGTGTGCCTATAATAGTTGAAGAGTTCCCCCGATTTCTCCAGGATCTCATTTACAGAGCTTGAACTGATGACAATGGGACCAACTGTGATGTATACTCTATCAAACAAAAACAATTATTTTCCAAATCGGTCCAGCCGTCTTCGAATAATCGGTTGACATACATAAAAAAAATGTAAATATAAAGATCCCGACGGATTGAGAACCTTCGAAATCTTGAAGTCGGTTGAAAAAACAATGACAAAAACTGATTTTCTTTTATATTGAGTTTACTTCTAATTATAATTCCAGAAAATTGTCTATCGAATAAAGTTAATTGCATGTTAATTTAAAAAGAACATCTTTGAAAACTGAAAATAGATGTCATATACTTCATAAAAAGTGACCAAGCCCTCCGGTGTCCGAGGCCAAATTTGAACTGGCGTCTTCAGCTTTCGCGGCTGACGTCCTGACCACTAGACCACCCGGTCACGGCGGAACTTGACAAATTTTCTCATTTATATGCAATCTCTGAATTTGAAACGGCTAGGCGCCGTTGACCATACTCTAAGGGCATGCGCAGTACGTGCTTGCACCTCCTATCTGGTATAGCGAGAGAGATGGTGCTGCCATCTATGAATTTTGAGGCAAATCAAATTATTTTGTTCAATATGTATATATTTTTTTGTAACTACTTAAAAAAAAAAATTGCTAATCAAAAAAAATATATATTGAACAAAATAATTTGATTTGCTTCAAGATTCATAGATGGCAGCACCATCTCTCTTGCTATACCAGAATCACGTAAGTGATTCGGATAGGAGGTGCAAGCACGTACTGCGCATGCCCTTAGAGTATGGTCAACGGCGCCTAGCCGTTTCAAATTCAGAGATTGCATATACATGAGAAAATTTGTCAAGTTCCGCCGTGACCGGGTGGTCTAGTGGTCAGGACGTCAGCCGCGAAAGCTGAAGACGCCAGTTCAAATCTGGCTTCGGACACCGGAGGGCTTGGTCACTTTTTCTGAAGTATATGACATCTATTTTCAGTTTATATATAGTAGTGTAACTACTTAAAAAAAATATTGCAAATCAAAAAAAAATATATATTGAACAAAATAATTTGATTTGCTTCAAGATTCAAGAACATCTTTGTTTTATTCAATTTCAAAGTTCTATACCTCTAAAAAAACACCCTTTATTAATGAAACTTTATTAATGTGTGTAGCGGGTTTAAGGTCCCTTAAACCCGCTGGTGGCCGTTCGAGGGCGGACTCTCTAAACGATGCAAATCTGCCCTCTCTGGAAATAGATCACCGCGTCAGCCCAAAGTGAGAGCAGCATCCTCGAATACTTCCATAAAGATAGGTTTACACGGGCTTAATACTTAACATGTAATTGCTTTAAGATACGTCCGTTGTCAGTAGGTATAAAAAGCGAAATATATCTAGAAGCAAGAAATTTGGTATATGAGGAAGAGAATAGTACGGGGTCAAATGTAACAATGTCTTGAAACCATACGAAATTGTGGTTGTAGTATTAGAAGGTTTTATATTTATATGCTGGTTGCAATAATTTTTAAGAGCGTCTCGATCAGAAATCACCGATTCAGTTTACTTAATGTGCCTTCTTGTAGACCTAAAAACGCTTCTTACGTAAAAGTGTAATAAAATTTAGTTGTTAACTAGATTTCCTAATAAGTATTCACGAATAGATTACGTGATAATAAGCGTGTGGACTTGTGAAGCGCTCATTACCTAACGATAGGGCGTAGTACTTTCAATCTGAACCAGAATTGGCCCGCTGGCGGATCACATAACTTTTGCTAAACACTGGAAACATATCGGACAAGCCATAAAATACTCGCCTTAAATACAATACAATACAATACAATATTCTTTATTGCACCACACAAAGAAAAAGAAGTACAGATTTAACAAAGTAAATAATAGTAACAACAGGCGGTTTTATCGCTATTAAGCGATCTCTACCAGACAATCTTAGGGTAGCAGGAGATAGGGTAACAGAGTTTCAGAAACAGGTAGTGCTTTAAACAATTAGCGAGTTAAGAGAAGCTACACAATCATTGAAGCGGTCAAATGCAAATTCCAAACACTTGAGATAAATATACTCAGATACAATACGGAGATAATACATATATAGGTACAGTCTCCGTTTATTACGAAACAAATGCTTTAAAATATCTCCGTCTTGTTCCCAACAGTAGTAATTCCCGGCAGCGGACCGATACAATGGGCCGCTCCGATGCTGGGTAACCCCTCTTTGATCCGGCCTCGAGAACCAGGCGGAATAAGGCTATACCTGGTCCACGAGATGTATGTTTATCGAACTAGCGGAGTTGTAACAGACATACATATAATTTGAGTTTGAGAGTTCGTATATGAGCAGGGTCGGTCAAGGGGTTATGGAGCAACAAGACGCGAAACAATCATCATGAGGGTCTTGTTATATTGATCAACTCGTTTGCAAGGAAATCGCGAGTTCTCAGTTCGAGGCAGACTACTAGTTAATTCAGCTATATAAGCTGACGTCGGCAGTGGACCGTTACAGAGCGAACTTCTCGGAACAGTTCCTGGCACTCTTGGCAAGCAATAGCTTGAATGTTCAAACCGAATCTGGATACCTAGTCTCTTCAAACATGTCAGACGCAGTTACTAAATACACGCCAGTTAAACCGTAAACTTTAATAATGTAAATAATATATCTCAGGAAAGTTTCAATTCAGTTCAATATATCAAGTTTGTATAAATAACGGTGAAACTAAATAAAATAAAAAAATTCAACTTTTTTCCATGACTGATAAGAAGGTATTGTAAAGAGATTGAGAGAAAATCACTACCCTCATAAAATTAAAAACCCTACATTAAAAACAATACCAGGGAGGGTATTGTTTTTAATGTAGGGTTTTTAATTTTATGAGGGTAGTGACTTAGTCCACACAAAAAATAAATGACAGAGTATGCCAATGTTTTAAATATAGACTTCTTAAAGAGGTACTGGCGCGAAAGCACTTTGATGAGGTAGCCTAGCATAACAACAAATCGCTACGCATTAGTCAGACCACGTCCTTACATAAAGTGTCATCCATACTTTCACAGCGACGCGACGGCGCATAATATGCTGCAGGCGAATGCACTCCAATATCGTCGCTTCCGAAATTAAAGTCTGAAAACTGTGGTACAATTTAGGCTTGGTATACGTTTTATTTGTAGAATTTAAATTTTACTTGCGTTTTAAATTCTTAATCAACCAGATCTAAATCATCATCCTCCTTACGTTTGTCCCGGGTCAATTGTGCCTGGGACCCGTTTGGTAACCAGTTCCCATGAACAGGCGCAAGCACTAGTTTAAAAAAAAATACTACCATCTGACTTTACAACCCAGAGGGAAAATTATGAAAAGCCACTAGTAAATAAATTGTTGCATCTATTTATTTCAAAAAATACAGACACATCCATACTAATATTATAAATGGGAAAGTGTATGTGTGTGTTTATTTGTTTGTTTGTTTGTCCGTCTTTCACGGCAAAACGAGGCGACGAATTGACGTGATTTTTTAAGTGGAGATAGTTGAAGGGATGGAGAGTGACATAGGATATTTTTGTCTCTTTCTAACCCCCCTTTTCCCTAAAATGAGGGGTGGAAGTTTGTATGGAGCATTCCGCGGGGCAATCAGGAAAGGGGAACCGTGTTACCCCGAATTTAACGCGAGCGAAGCCGCGGGCAAAAGCTAGTGCTTATTAAACATAAAAGCTAAAGTCATTAATTACTACCGTACCTTGTCGTTACCGGTTCAAAAGTGACCATAATGCTCGCGGCATTACCACGCTGGAAGTAAATAAATCAAATTATATTTCTTACGTAACTTCCGAAAAACTTCAATTCAATCTTAGAGCTATCCTTCCAATACCGTCGAGTTCCGTATCTTCGCCTGGATTTTGACACATTTCCCAAAAAATCTTTCAAATTTGAAAGCATTTTAGTCCTTTATGGCCAAAAAACGTATTTTAGTACTCCTGACTATCAGTATATACCATTAAAGCTTCGAATTTCATTGGGTAACTTGGCAATAAATGGCCCCGAAGGCAATAGGCGAAGTTTGGGTGTTTTCTCCAATCTTCGCCTATGGCATGCCTTACCGCTAATTATAAACTTTTCTGGGACTTACACCTATCAAGTCTTATCTCCCTGGAACGTGTTAATATAATATGAACCTTAACTACACCAAACTAGGCACATTTAAAAAAAAATGTGTAGTAGGCGAAGATTGGCAACAGTCTGAAGTTGTTTACATACATTTTCTAAAATGATGCTAGGGCTGCCAAAAATTAACCAACATGTCAAATAAAGGAGAGTAATGGTTTATAAGTAAAAAAAAAGATTTAAAAAAATGTTTATTATATAAACAAAAAACGTATCTCTTTTCGCTTATCAGTATTTTCGTAATTGAGATCAAATCAACCTTTGGCTTCTACACATAATTACCTTTTCAAAGTTAGACCGTTTAACCGTAAAATGATTGCCTTCTAAGGGTCCCTTGTTCATACCACGTACCTACTAGTAGTACTGGGTACATCTACATATATCTTTAGGGCACAGCTTACTAACTTTCCTCCAAATCGCTAATCCCATTTCCGAAAAACTAAACATAAGAAAATATGTACATTTGGAAACAAATTTGACAACCCTAGGGGTAGGCGAAGTTCGGTAACAAGATGGCCGCCAAATATCCTCACCAATGTTTTATCCAATCGTGACTTCTAAACGTAAGCTAGCCATTAAATGATAGTTACATATTAAAAAGAAATAGTTACAGGATATAATCTTGTAAAAAGTTTAACATTACCGGGTCTGTATCACTGTTTAAAACTGTAAAGTTAAAACACTGGTTTAAAAAAACGTGTGGTCGGTGTCGCGCAAAAACCTCACTGAATGTCAACTATATGAAGTTAGCCACAGATCGTTCGAAGAATGTTGACACCCGTAAAAAATACTTTGTATTTAGTAGTTTTGTGTAAGGCTTGCACTAGAAACATTTTGTTAAAGTCAATTTATGTAAAAATAGGCAAACATAGGTAGCACAGGCGAAGATACGCAACACGACGGTACCGATTCGGAACATTAAGGTAAATAGTTCTCTGTTCATATATTTGTATTATCCCTTCCTACACAACGCATCCCGCATTCGGTAGGCGCAGCTCATGCATGATAATATCAAATGTGGTGTCACAGTGGCTCTACTTCAAACAGTACGATTCCGTTACGTAACATGATTTTCAACACACCTGCTCGTAACGAGGTTCTTATTCCACCGCTTTTAGGCTCATAATCCTAGATATTAAACACGCGTGTATTTCACAATAATTATCGAACTAGCGCAATAATTTAATAATCCGATCAAGTGACGTTTGTACTCTAGTACCAAGTTGTATGTACGCAGATGAATAGTTGTAATTTAGTCGGGTATTACCTTTATTTATTTTTTTACTCTTTTGGAGTTTGCATTCTAAAAAAGTTAAAAAAGGTAAATATATTATGAAACGCGTGTGCTTGATCATTACATAGCTCAGCTTCCTTAGCGCACTCACGTGCGTTCGTGCGCACAATATCGCTTCGTATGTAATGATCAACTTAGCACACTTGTATCATAATGTACTATAACAGTAGCAAGCAGGGGAAATAAAATTAAACGTAAGACAATTAAAAGCTGTGTCAAATGCATTAATATTGCTTTCTGCTGTTTTTCGGTGAAGGAAAACAATTGAAGAAATCGAACTCAAGCTCAATCGGGCCTAGCTTCCCTTTTAAGTCGGAGGGTCAAACATAACATAACAATATATTTATATAAATAGAACGTGAAACAAATATTTAAATTGTAATATAAAATTACTTATACAAGGTGTAACGGAAATGCTGGTGATCCGTTTAAGGGAATAATTGATATCGTATTCTAATCATAAAAAACCGGCCAAGTGCGAGTCGGACTCGCGCACCGAGAGTTCCGTACAAACCTGTAGGTATATAGGGGTAGTAACTTTAAAATATTTTTATTATATGATGTAACTAAAAATTTACGGTTTTCGCAATTTTTCCTTTATCTGTGCTATAAGACGTTGCTTCGTACCAAATTTCAAGATTCTGAGTTCACGGGAAGTACCCTGTAGGTTTTGATTCCCTTGCGAGCGAAAATTTGCGGCATAAACGGCTGTATCTTTTGATTGCGTTGGCTTAGAAGTCTGATTTTTTCGCAGCTCCAAGGGACAGTAGACCTGAGTATTTGATATAAATTTCAGCTTGATACCTCCACACGTTCCTGAGAAAAATGGTCTTGACAGACAGACAGACAGACAGACAGAGAGACGGACAACAAAGTGATCCTATAAGGGTTCCGTTTTTTATATATACCATAACCTCCCCGAAGAACTAAAAGCTCTAGAGGGAAAACAATTTAGGGATAAATTAAAAACCTGGCTAATTCAAAGGGAATTCTATAGTTTCAATGAATTGTTTGCATATGATACAAGTACTTAAGTAATATTATTTAATTAACATATTCAATTTTAATTTATTCAATTTTCCAATTCTAATCGTTATTAATTTCAAATAATCCAATTTTAATGATATTGATAGGATAATATTAATTAGTTTAAGATTTAACTTATGTGTAAGTGACATAGTTTATAAGTAGGATTTAAGTAGATATAAGTATGTAAATATTGCATGCCCAAATTGGGTAACTGTTGGAACTTATACCTAATATACCATCTCTGTACACAGTTGCTCAATAACAATATTCTATTCTATTATATTCTAATGAATGGTTTTGTATGGAGTGTTGGCCGGCTGGAACGACGGGTCCCATACAATTTTTTTTTGCGTCAAAATTTTTTTGTATTTTTTCTTAGGCGTAATACGATACCAATTATGCCTTTAAATTGATCGCTAGTATTTTTGTTACATGTAACTTGGTTACTGAAACTTTCACGATAATGTGACCAACCGTACACAAAGGTATTCCAACTTGGGATCAGCATACTTTATTGGGAACGTAGAATGTTACAGCATATATTATAAGGCTAACTTACTGACCTTACCTTTTCGATATCGTATACCTAATAGAGGTTCTGACCTTCAGGGAGCGTTCAAGTATTACGTAACGAATTTGGGGCCAGGGGGGGGGTCTTGTAAAATGTTACGATGCGTTACAAGGGCGGAAGGGGGGGTTTGAACTACGCGTTACGTAATATTTTTAACCCTTCAGAACGGTCGCTCTAGATATACCGCAATTCGGATGGCTTCGTTATACTTCGGCTGCGTCTCCGTAGACTCCAACCGTCATATTACTAATTATATATTGATATTCAAAATACACTGTTTTCTATGTGTGAGATTTTCTCAGATCACAACAGTATTTAATGATTGTGGTACAGTCGTCATCAGATATATTGGAGCGGCCAAGGTGGTCACAAATATCTGAACAAAGCCCTTATTGTCAAAGCGATGAAGTGCATGTTCAGATATTTTTGAGTACCTTGGCTGCTCCGATATATTTGATGGCGACTGTACGAAAGACGATTGGTCTGAACGTTTAAAAATAAAACTAGGGAATTCAAATCTCCCAAGTTGGTTGAACTAGAATTGTCTCTGTAGACCCAAAAGTTTCCAAGATAAAGCATTTCAAAATAGAAGTTTTTGCCAGAAGAGAAGGGGAAGGGTAAAGGGTAAAGGATTCTGGGAAAAACGGTTATATTTTGAAAAGCTTTATCTCGGAAACTATTGGGTCTACAGAGACAATTCTAGTATCATATTGTAGCAAATTTAGTCTCCTTAAAAACCTAACAAAACCTATCAAACCAGTCCTTAGGGTCATAATTGCCAAAGACTGAAAAAAAAGTAGATTTTTCGATTTTTGACAAGTTGCGTTCGGCGCTCGAGGTCACAAACTTGGATTATTCATTGGGCGAACATCATAAACAAGTCTGCAATAAATCAGAACTACCGGATTTGATGCACACTACTCCGTACTTTACAGGGCCAAGTCAGGAAAACGACGTAATTAAATGCATGTAATGTAGTAGTAAAAATGTATTAGGACAAAAAAAGCAAAAAGAAAATATCAGAAATCTTATGCTTTTAAAAACAAGACATTGCAAATGTTAATAAATAATATTAACGCGATTAAAACGATTACAATGGTATTTTTAGCGACTTTCCGGTACTTACCGCCACATGATTGTGACTTTTAGGTAAAAATGGTCACTTGGTGGTTACGTAACGTTTTACTAGGGGGTGGGGGGTACAGAAAATCGTTACGGCGCGTTACATGGGGGAAGGGGGGTGGGGGTCAAAAATCCCCAAAAATTGCGTTACGTAATACTTGAACGCTACCTCACCCCTGAGTTTCTTTACAAGCTTTATTTAGCTTGCAAAAGTTCGTAGCTTAGGTATACTTAGGGTTAAGTTCCCGGGGGCCTATTCACGAATATAATTTGTCATTGGTTTGATTTCAGGTTTGATATTGACCAGAATTTCGCCTGGAATGACGTTATGCTTATCTTGATCATTCTTTTCTTGTCATCAATTACGGTCATCAAGTTTATAGAAAATAATTGTGGATACTTCAACTATTTATACGTTAAACGTCTTAGTAACAACAGTAGAATAACGACATGTTTAGTCACAACTTGTTATGTTATTTTAGTAACAACTAGCGTCCCGTGGTTATTGTGGGTTATCCCTAAGAGGTAGACATGTACAATCCCGGACTTTTTTGTAGACCTTTTTAAGGTGTACAATACTGTAGTACATTATTTCTATCTCGTAGGGTTCAGCCAGCGAGCGTTTGCAATATAAGCGCAAAAAATGTGTTTATTTACGACATCATATTAGAAACCTCTAAAATTAACATTGTTTCTCTACTATATTATGAATGTATTATACGAGTACATATAAACCTCTCTCTTGAATCACTCTGTCTATTAAAAAAAAACCGGCCAAGAGCGTGTCGGGCCACGCTCAGTGTAGGGTTCCGTAGTTTTCCGTCCGTCACAGTAAGTGTCCCCACTTAAGAGTTAAAATAACACGGCCATGTAAGATATGATATGAGCGTTCCACGTACAGCGACATCTATCGGCAAATTAAGTAAACTATTGCGCGCGAGCTTAAAGTATGGAAGATGATTTTTATGGGATAATTCTTTATTGCGTGAACCGATTTTCACCGTTTTTACTTTATTTGAAAGCACGTCATTTTATTGTGATTTTGTAGAAATTACAGGTACAATAAACATCTGCTTATACGGTTAAATTACCAACTTATTTCAGAAATTATTTTGTATTTTTTTTTCAAAAACTATTCCACTTATCTAGTTCAAAATAATTTTCCTAGAAAGTGTTTATAAAGTTCTACTTTTGAGATTTTTTTCATATTTTTAAAACTTATGGTTCAAAAGTTAGAGGGGGGGGGACACATTTTTTTTTACTTCTGGAGCGATTATTTCCGAAAATATTTAAATTATCAAAAAATGATTTTAGTAAACCCCTATTCATTTTTAAATACCTATCCAACAATATATCACACGTTAGGATTGAAATGAAAAAAAAAATCACTCCCCACTTTACGTATAGGGGATAAAACATTTTTTTCCACTTTTTATTTTACCACTTTGTCGGCGTGATTGATATACATATTAGTACCAAATTTCAGCTTTCTAGTGCTAACGGTCACTGAGATTATCCGCGGACGGACGGACGGACGGGCAGACATGGCGAAACTATAAGGGTTCCTAGTTAACTACGGAACCCTAAAACGCATCAAAATCCGTTGCGTAGTTTTAAAGATCTAAGCATACATAGGGACAAACAGCGGAAAGTGACTTTGTTTTATACTATGTAGTGATGAGGACCATACTGGTAACAAATCCTCAGCAAATCGAGATTTGAAAGACGACCGGTACCAATTCAATGGTATAGAAATTTTGCTTGCATATTTACCACAGGCTAAAATCGCTAAATCGATGCAGCAATATTAGCCTTCTACTGATAATTCAAATCTCTTCAATATTCAATTTGAGTATACGCTGAATGGTTAGGAATAGAAGATAGTGTATCAAATTATGACAGGTAACATGATAGGTATCTAACGGTCAATGGTGCCATTTTTTCTATAAACTGATCCCTATTATATCGTTATCTACTTACTGTTCTTGATTCAATTTCAGTAACGAGAAACAAAAAGAAATGTTTATCTTTATTGCACAATTATTGCTATAGAACATTCAAGCAGTCAACCTTCTGGCAAAACAGAAAAGTTGTAGGCGGTACATATGGTACGGGAGACGGGGGTATGGTAAAGGAAAATCAAACGCATATAAACTACCACTATCATATTTTAAAGCCGCAATAGCAGCAACTATATACTAGTTGTGCAAGAATACGTTACAGGGTTGAGTGATTTTTTTATAGAATAATTCATTCGACCGTTAGTTTTTTTTACTAATCACTAATCATTTCTTAATCCACTTCGAATTATAATAAAGTTATTGCGTTCTCCTCGACAGCTCCTCGTTTTCTCTCAAAGTTAAGTCATTGAGCTCTTAGACTAGCCTCAGCAATCTAATATCCGCCTTATCAATTTCCTCAAACCGAAAAATAATCGTATACGATTTAATTTAAGGTTCGAAATCGAATGTCAGGTCAAGTGGCTAAATTCGTTGCGGTTGGTTGATGCTTGAGATATCGAGTCATAATGAATTATAAGTCATAATGAATTAAATAAATCGCAACTTAAGGAATACTATTTATCTCTTCCTTAGGTTTTTAAGTTGACACTGTTGTTTCTTATTGTGTGTATTATATATGTATATATGTACGTATATGTATGTTTATTTTGTATTTATTTAAGTATGTATATTCATATGAATGTGCTGTGTTATCTATTTCGTCTCTTTTGTTTCTATGCACCACCTACTGCTTATTGTTTTTCTCTAGTCTCCACTACCCAAAGGTTGTCTGGAAGAAATCGCTCATTAGCGATAAGACCGCCTGTTGTTACCTCTACCTAAATTTATCTAATTGTAAAATTTGTGCTTGTAACTGTATGAGGTGTGCAATAAAGAGTATTTATTATTATTATTATTCTCTTTATTATTCTTTTTTCTTAGGCTAGGTCATTTTATAATATTTTTACAAAAGTAAAATATAAAAATACATCTAAAACATACAAAAACAATAAAAACATTATAAAAAACCTAACCTAGGGTGCCCCCGGCAACGGAGCAAGGCCCAGGCTGCCGGTGGTCAGGGCCGCAGAGAGAGGAACCTTCGGACTATGCGCGCCGTGTCCAGGATAACCGCCTTCTGAATCTGACCCTTGATCCAACCACAACCCCGTAGCGAAAGTCTCTCTAGATGTTGGTCTAGACTCTTCGCTATGAGACCGTTCGCAGAAACAACTATCGGTACAATGATCACCGAATCAACCTCCCACATGGCGGTTACCTCGTGAGCCAAGTCTAGGTACTTGCTGGACTTGTCCTTCTCGGCCTTCACGAGGTTCTCGTCACATGGGACGGTGATGTCGACGAGCATGGCCCGGCGTTGCGGTCGATCTATTACCACGATATCAGGCTTATTGGCTACAATAGTCCTGTCCGTGATAATAGATCGATCCCAATAGAGCGTGGCACGACCATTTTCGAGAACTGGTGCAGCTGTGTACTTGTAGTACGGCACTTCGTGGTCCACAAGACCGTATAGGAGAGCAAGCTGCTGGTGTATAATCCTGGCTACGAGGTTATGTCTGTGCAAGTACTCGCCGTTAGCAAGATGAGAACAACCGGAGATGATATGCCTGCGTGACTCTCCGGGACGGCGGCATGCCCGGCAAATGTCGACCGTACCGTCCTTCAGGATATATTTCCGGTAGTTATTCATCATGATAACTTCGTCTGCAATTGCACAGGCAAAACCTTCGGTTTCTCCAAAGAGGTCCCCGAATCGTAACCAGTTCACCGACGCGAGCAGGTCTACGTCGGGTCCCGTGAGGACCCTGTAGAACCGCCCGTGTAGCTCCTTGCTCTTCCATACCGCCCTGCGATCCTCGGTGCTTAGCACCACAGGTTTGCGCCAGTTCTCGTTTGCCAAGGAGAGCGGCGTGAGACCCTTATCTACTGCCACCACATCACGATGCATCTTACACTCGTTGTTAAGGGAATAATTCCTGAGATTGTACACCTCACGGTTGTGGAGATTTTTGGCGTTTAAAAAGCCCCGACCTCCACACTTCCGTGGGATGTACAATCTCATAACAGACGAGCGTGGGTGAAGCATACGGTGTGTGGTGAGCAATAGACGGACTCTCCGATCCAGGGCATCCAGCTCGGTCTGTGTCCACCTTAGTATGCCAAAGGAGTATGTGAGTAGGGGCATTACCCAGGCATTGAAGGCGCGCACCTTGTTGCCACCTGACAGAAGACTATTAAGTACTTTTGTCAGCCGACCGAAGAAGCGCTCCTTCAACGCCTGTTTAATACCCACGTCCTCAATGCCCAAAGACTGTGACATACCAAGGTATTTGTAGGTTTCTGATTCAGAGATAGACCTGAACGTCATTGTCTCAGAAAGCTGTAGATTTGTTGAATTTACTACTTTCCCCCGCTGTACATGCATAACCGCACATTTATCAACACCAAACTCCATCTTGATGGAACTACTGAACACTTCAGTGGTCTTCAGTAGTTCCAACAAGTCTCGGTTATTTGGTGCAAATAATTTGAGATCGTCCATGTACAGAAGGTGAGATATGACTTCACCCTCTCTCCGAAGCCGGCAACCTAGCCCCGAATCCTTCAGCAGATTGCTGAGCGGATTTAGAGCTAGGCAGAACCACAGGGGACTCAGACTGTCGCCCTGAAATATTCCTCGCTCGATCCTTATAAAGTCCTGCGGGCCAGGGGGGTCATCCCCGCCTCCTGGTTGACGAAGGACTGTGGTCCACTGCCTCATACACGCGCCAAGGAAGGATCCTAAAGCTGCATCAATTTTATACAGCTCCAAGATCCTCTTCAGCCATGAATGAGGCACCGAATCATAGGCCTTCTTGTAGTCAATCCAAGCGGCCGAGAGGGCCCCCCTGTTCCGCCGGACTCGTTGGCAAATGGTCATGTCTATGAGGAGGAGCTCTTTAGTACCACGGGACCCAACCCTACATCCATTTTGAGCGGAGACCAAAATGTTGTTTGCGACCATGTGCGCGTTTATTTTTGCTCTTAAAATGGATGTAAGAAGCTTGTAGAGCGTAGGCAAGCACGTGATGGGTCGGTAGTTCTTCGCTTCCGTGGTACTACCGGACTTATAGAGCAGGAAGGTTACACCAGTTGTTAAGGAAGGCGGGAGGGAGCCAAGTTCAAGGGCTTGTTGAAATTGTGTTGCCAGCCGCGAGTGCGAGCATCGAAACCATTTTAGCCAGAAGTTGTGCAACCCATCCGGGCCAGGACTTTTCCAGTTCTGGGCCGTACGGATTGCACAACTTACGTCGTCGGGGCTGATGGTGATAGCCCCCATTCAACCCCCACCCCCACGCCCCACGCCCCAGCAACCACGTTCAACAACACTCATCCACTCGCCCTCCGTGTGTTCAACGGGCGCCGACCAGATGCTACGCCAGAAATCAGTCATGGCAGAAGCATCCGGCAGTCGCATGTCGGACACACGGGGGTCAGTTTCCTCCCACCTTCGGTATACCTTCCTTTGGTCACTTTGGAAAAGACGATTCTGCTTGAATCGGTCCACACGCTCTCTGTAACGGCGAATACGGCTTGCCCATGCATAAACTTTCTGCTTCAGAAAGTCGATGCGCTCTATGACATTGGCCATGTAGTCGCGGGGCTCGATATCCGTCCCCGCGAACGCCTGATGCACAAAGCGCATTACTCGGGGGCGGTTATTGCCCCCCCCTGAAGCAGATCAGCTTTGCAATGAGAGTCCTAAATGAGTTGATACGACGCTCGATCCGCACCTGCCATGCGGGGACACCCCCGGCGGTCCTAGGTGCACGTTCAGCGTCCGGAAACTTGACTCGAGCAACACGGCACGCCGCGATGGCCCCGCAGTACATGATCGAGTGCGTATCATCTAAGTCTTTACTAGTCCGCAGAAATGGATCTAGCAAATCATTTAGGGCTCCCATTAGCGCTAGATTGCGTCTATTCATAGGCAAGCGTGGTAATCGTGGCCTAGGGATGTTTGTGGAGCGATACTGCGTAATTACCTCTTCCAAAGTCCTTCTCAGTTGCTCATTGGCTGTACTACTCACACTCTGATTCGCGATCTCCTCCTCATCGACACTGGGATCAACCCGCGGCGCCCCCGATGCCAGGTCGGGTGCGGGCATCGGATCCGGCGACGTGGCGGGCGGATCCCGCGTCGAGATGGAGGCCACGTGAGCAGAAATAGCCTCCAGGCGGAGCCGATCAAGTGTCGAGTCATCCAACCGTTTATCCCGCTGGATGACTCGGACCTGATCCGATAGTCGTTGCGCAGTCACGTTGATGGTTGGTTCAAGGAGCTGAAACAGAGGAAGTATCCGGTCACGATACGCGCACAGATTAGTTCCCCCCTCTGTAGCCCCATAATAGGCGCGCATGACGTTCTCATTAATGGATGAAGTCCATTGCATGCGACGCACTACACCACCGGCAGCGGGGGCCCTGGGCGGGGCAGGATGTCCGGCAAGCCCCAAGCGTGCCGGCAGCGGTGGCCGTCCCCGTCGCGCAGGTGGTCGTGGCGGCGGCGGCGGCGGCCCGCACTCGTCGCTCGACTCGCTGGTGTCGGGCGCAATAGCGAACTTATCGCCCGACGACGATGGCGAGGAGACTGACGGGGCGGGCGAGGATGGTGGGCGTGCGTTGGTGGTTTCCGCTTTTGTCCGACTTCTCGTTATCATGCTATATACGTGTGTCGCCTATATCAGCTTTGAGCACTAGCTGTCAACGTGCTAAATTTGTACGTTCGTGACCCGTTGTTGTATTTACACTCGAATATGTTGGTATTCCACATTTCGTGATTATTGTAGGGATCACTTAAAAGTAAATTTGACAAAGTTTAGGCAAAAAACACGTATAAAAATATATATTTTTAGCAAAATTAGATTTCAAGACGTCTGTCATTGTCAGCGGTTGTTTGTTATTATTTGTTGTTATTATCATATTATTATTATTATTATAATGAATAATAATGGACTTAATCGGTGTCCTATTAAAAGCGACGCAGGATCCGCAAATACAGCAATTTTTAATTAAAACCTGGGTATGGAAGTACGAGCCTTTCGTACTTGACTTGAGAAGAGGAGGGGATGGTTTTCGAGTGTCTCTTTAGTACTTACTTAAACGGCTTCTGTTAGATATTTATAAAAATAGTAAATATTGAGATCTAATGTAACCGGTGTCCATAAAATTCAATTCCCACTGGAGTTTACTAACAGCATGTCATTGTAATCCTTTGAATATTAGATGTCTATATTTTTATAATAAATAGAATGACCTGCCCATTGTACGGCTACATATACGTATAGCATAAGCCGGCCTATCAATTTCTACATATTGCATTACATAATGTGATATTATTAGATGATTTATTGTCCTGTCCGATTTCCAAATCATTCTACGGGATTACAATGTTACTTGTCCGGTTTGTAAATCTAGACAACCCTGCTGATATTGCGGTATGTTTAGCTTTTCAGTGGCTTTATAGCAACTAGAAGGGTTCAAAATTTGGAACTTGTGGGACTGCTAGTACCTTAGATATACGATCGTGAATGAGTTAGTGGCAACATTAAAAAACATGACTTGCAATAATTCTAATAAGTATATGTTGAAATTCAATCATATTGGAAAATATATGTTCCTTGTGTTATGGCCTCTTGTTTACAGAAATTTCAGACTTCTAGCTTTATCGACAACAGAATTAGAGGATGGTCGAAAATGGCCTGAATGGCTTCGGGAAAAGGGTGGTACGGCCATGTTGCTTGTTTAGTTCAACTTTGCGGGCACTGTGTCCCCAGATCACTATAGTATGGAAATGTAGTTCTTGATACTTGACACACTTATTATTTATTTACTTCTGCACTGTTTGGCTACAAGTTTGTTTGTGTACGCCTAGTTTGTCTCGAGGTGCTTAGTTCTCAAAGTTACTCTTGCTATTTGTTTGTCCCGTATGGTGTTTCCTCTTCAAGTTACTTAGGCATCTCTGGCTAAGTAGCTTAGGTTCGTGTATGCAAAGCGTCTAAATGGGTATGTATCAAACTCACAAACAACGAAGTTTCCTAGTTTATGTATAATGTCCGCATCTCTTTTAATATTAAATATAAAACGGCGTTAGTCGGATAGGTATGTAAAAAATATACTTCATAAATACTAAAAACAAATCAAATTATTTAAATAAATATTTTGATTTGTTTATTTGAAGTAGACACACTACTATATAAATTATAAACTTATATAGATGTCATATACAAAAGAAAAAGTGACCGAGGCCTCCGGTGCCTGGGCGCTGCGGTGCGCTGGGTGCTGGTGCGCGAATGCAGAAGACGCTGCAGAAGATACGATGCAGAAGACGCTGGTTCGATCCAAGCCCTGGGCACCGGATGCCTTTCTTTTGTATATGACATCTATATAAGTTCATAAATACTTGTAATAATAACTCCTTTTACACGACTAACATAGAAATTCAGAAACAATTAAGCAACACAACCTTATCAAGTCTACGCTTGATTTTCTTGATTGATCAAATAAATGACAGTCGGCAATGAAAGCTCGAATCGAGAATGAAATCTCGATATAAGCCTAAGTTATTTGTTATGTTGGTTTACCAAGAAGCCAGAAAACATGCACAATTTAAGTTTGAATGTTTTCATGACAATTTTCCAGCGAACCCAAGGCGTAGCGAAGAAGTAATACGATAAGTCCCGACTGAGACGGAAAAAAGTAATTACTTGGCCCTTTTTTCTGTCGCGCTGGAAATTACAGACATTATATGAGATTAGTTCGCGACAGCTCAGTGAGTAAGGTCATTCAGGCATTTTCATTGAAGTGGGTTCAATTCCATAATTGTGCGTTACTTACGCATATAAATATATTTTTTAATACAATTGCTCAAAAAGTTTACTTTATGAAGCTGCAAATCGTGCGTAAAGTTTGATTTTATGCACTAGTGCTAAAAAGTAATCTGATCTGCAAATCGTGCGTAAAGTTTGATTTTACGCACGATTTGCAGATCAGAATTTTAAATAAATAAGTATTATGCGAGACCCGCTTATAAATGACCCACCTGAACTAGGCGCGATTGGGCATAAAGGAGTATTATGCGAGACCCATTAGTATTACTTGAACAACGCGCGATTGAACGAAGCTGTCACATTTTTCACAATTTTTCACTTCTCATGCTCAAAAAGTGTGTCCTAGTATGATTACCAAGGCGAACTAAAGTAGTACATTTAGCCTCTAGGGCTAAAATGGTAATATGTATATATATTTATAATTTAGAAAACATTTTAAATTGACCAATTGGAACACTTCACCATATTAAATCCACCAATCACAACACATATCGAAGTTAATCGGAACTTTTTTGGTGCGTATACTGTGTAAATAATTTAAGTCCTTAAAAAACATTGTATTTAATATCAACCAATCAGAATACAGCAATGTTAAAATCGACCATTGATCGCATCAGGAAACGCAATTTATTTTTTAAGATTATTAATTTTTTGGAAGCGCTTTAAAGCGTGTTTAAACAGTTTAAAGAGCTAGTTTTACCGTCGTCTGTGGGGAATCGAGGGAACTCCTCAAACGTTAAAGGCATACATAATATAGCGATACATTATTTAGTACTGTGAGGGGGGGCGTAGCTCAGTAAAAACACAGGGGTTGAGCTTCATATTCTTGATTTTATGTAGATTTTATTTTATGGAACTAGCGCGCGTGGCTCAAGGCTAGGAGCCTCGGTGGCGACTCTTTTTAATTTTTGGATCAATTATTTACATTGACTTTTAATTTGATAAAAGAATATCTAAATATAAAAAACTTTTTACAAAAAAAAGATAAACCGACTTCAAAAAGGATAAAATAAACTATTATGTTATTTATATGCGTTACAAACTGATATGTTAAAAGTCAGTGCCAAGCCAAAAAGTTACAATACCGGCAAATCTGCTTCAAGTCTGAAAATCACAAAACAGTTAATACGAACGAGGCGTATGTGTTCAGTGAATTGTTCTTCATACTATAGAACTATTCTAATACGGTAATGACTGCACGTAGGTTTTCATTCAAGTACAGAGAGAAAGTATAATGACGCGTCTTATGATGTTTGATAATAAACTTTTTTACTAGTTTTCGGACTAACCATATCTCGAACGGAGCCCGTGCTTCGGTTTGAATT
The DNA here is from genome assembly GCA_947086415.1 of Pammene aurita. Classification (NCBI taxonomy): domain Eukaryota; kingdom Metazoa; phylum Arthropoda; class Insecta; order Lepidoptera; family Tortricidae; genus Pammene; species Pammene aurita. The sequence goes on along the minus strand of OX352310.1, from coordinate 6,467,340 downwards.
ATTTATCCTACTTCATCTAAGGTGTAATATCGAAGTGTAAAGGAATTCAATGGCAAGATTGATCTTTCTATACTCAGACACACTGGGTGTGTGGGGCCCACCTTTTCAGTAGAAAAAGGCGCGATATTTAAATTTTCTATGGAAGGAATACGTGTTTATATATTTTTTTAATTTGCCGCCTTTTTCTGATTATTGACAAAGTAGACGTGTATCAGAGTATATATACATGGGTACGTATTTTCATGAAAATTGGATTAGTAGTTTAAACGTGAACATGTAACAGCTATCTGTTACATGTTCACCTTCACCTTTGCAATATAAGTAGGAATCGAAATGTTATGTGATTTTCAGACTTGAAGCTGATTTGCCGGTATTGTAACTTTTTGGCTTGGCACCGACTTCAAACATATCAGTTTGTAACGCATATAAATAATATAATAGTTTATTTTATCCTTTTTGAAGTCGGTTTATCTTTTTTTTAGGGTTCCGTAGTCAACTAGGAACCCTTATAGTTTCGCCATGTCTGCCCGTCCGTCCGTCCATCCGCGGATAATCTCAGTGACCGTTAGCACTAGAAAGCTGAAATTTGGTACTAATATGTATATCAATCACGCCGACAAAGTGGTAAAACAAAAAGTGGAAAAAAATGTTTTATTAGGGTACCTACCTCCCCTATACGTAAAGTGGGGAGTGATTTTTTTTTTCATTTCAACCCTAACGTGTGATATATTATAATAATAATAATAAATAATAAATACTCTTTATTGCACACCTCATACAGTTACAAGCACAAATTTTACAATTAGATAACTTTAAGTAGAGGTAACAACAGGCGGTCTTATCGCTAATGAGCGATTTCTTCCAGACAACCTTTGGGTAGTGGAGACTAGAGAAAAACAATAAGCAGTAGGTGGTGCATAGAAACAAAAGAGACGAAATAGATAACACAGCACATTCATATGAATATACATACTTAAATAAATACAAAATAAACATACATACATATATACATATATAATACACACAATAAGAAACAACAGTGTCAACTTAAAAACCTAAGGAAGAGATAAATAGTATTCCTTAAGTTGCGATTTAAAGCTACCAATAGATTGCGCGCGTTTAATGTTGAGAGGGAGAGAATTCCACAAACGAACGGCCTGGAACGTAAATGAGCAATTATAAAATTTGGAAGATGAAGATGGCACTTTTAGGAGCAATTTTTGAGAGGATCTAATAGAATTAAGATAAGAGAAACGCTCTTTGAGGTAGCGGGGAGTTGCAGGGTTAAAAAGTATAGAAAAGAGTAAAGAAAGTATGTGAGAGTTACGGCGGTGACGGATAGGGAGCAATTTGAGTTGAGAACGAAAACTAGAAACATGGTCGAATTTGCGTAATCCGAAAATGAACCGAATGCAGGCATTTTGAATACGCTCAAGCTTATTAAGTTGCTCCTCGGTTAGGTCTAAATAGGAGATATCTGCATAATCAAGAATGGGGAGAAGTAACGACTGAGCAAGCGCAATTTTAGTAGCATTTGGCAGGAAATTCCGGAGCCGTCTGAGAGATCCTATGGCAGCAAACATCTTCCTGCTCACTTCACTCACCTGAGGCACCCATGATAGACAACGATCCATGATTACGCCAAGATTTTTCACTTGGTTGGAAAAAGGAATTTGGATACCATCGAAGACTATCGGAGGGAGCCTGAGAAAGTCAATTTTGGAGATTTGTTTAGCGCTACCCATCACAATTACCTGTGACTTTAGGGGGTTTACTTTTAAACCGTAATTTTGACTCCAATTTGATATGCGGAGCAGATCAAGATTCGTGGCTTCTATAACTGAATTGAAATCGCTATGCATACCCTGCGAATATATTTGAAGGTCGTCGGCATAGAGGTGATACGAAGAGGAGAGATCAAGAGGTATGGAATTAATGAAGATAGAAAATAAAAGAGGAGACAGCACACCACCCTGTGGAACACCAGCTGATGTGCTGCACCAGGAAGAACACGAAGAATCTAGTTTTATTCTTTGCGGACGACCAATCAAATAGCTGCGGAACTAGTCAATCGCTGCAGCCGATATGTTAAGAGACTGTAAGAACGCGAGCAAAATGTCAAAATCGACCGTGTTAAAGGCATTACTGAAATCTAGAAGCTTCTGGTCATTCATACCCAAACGGATGTCATCGGTAACCTTGACAAGAGCCGAGGTAGTACTATGGCCCGGACGAAAACCAGATTGAAATGGGTTTAGGAGGTCATTTCTATTCAGGAAGGAAGTTAGTTGCTGATGCACTAGCCGTTCGAGGACTTTGGATAGGAAAGGAAGAATGGAGATGGGGCGATAGTCAGAGAAGGAACTGGGGTTGGATTTTTTGGGTAAAGGAATAATATTGGCATCCTTCCACAGACTGGGAAAAGTACTTGATGAAATGGAAAAATTCATAATACCGGTGATAATAGGAACAAACAAATCAAGGAGAGGGAGTATCATATTTCGGCTAACACAGTCAACACCAACGGCGTTAGAAGTGATATTCAATATACCCTTCCTAACATCACTCTCACAGAAATGGCTAAAATAAAAAAGAAGAGAAATCTGAGGCAGGAAGTGATGAAAGATGATGAAGTGAGTTAGATTTCTTAGGACCACTGAAACAGGTGGACGATGAAAAATGCTGGTTAAGCTGGTCAACGCTAATATTGTTTAAATTGGTTGCCAGTTGAGATTTGCCAACTCCGAGACCTTTCAAAAATTTCCACACTTTGGCTGGATTTCCATCTTCAACAGAACTGTGAATATGACGCCTCTGAGCATCTCGACATATAGTGCTACAGCGATTGCGCAGGGTATGATATTTAAGTTTATTTTTCTCAGAGTTGTTAGCCTTATACTTAGATTTAGATTGATTCTTCCTCTCTATAAGGGCTTTAATATCCTCAGTGAGCCAAGGAGCAGGGAGATGCTGGACTGGAGAGATGATGGACAAAAAAAAAATCTTTTTTTTGTCCGATATCCGGAATTCTCCTGAAATCGGACCATATGGGTCTCGGAGTAATCGCTAAACATCCTACATTTAAAAAAATCATGATCGTTATCATCAAAACAACCATCATCATGAGGTTCACTTCATCAAAATGGTGGATTTCGAGAGAAATTCCTCGCGTTGCTTAAGAAAACACCTAAATCACCATACATGTGCCTTTAAAAATTGAGGAGTTCCCTCAATTCGTCATGGATCCCATCATCAGAACAGCACCAGATTAATATGGGACCACCTTGGAAGTAGACCCTTACAAACAAAAAAAGAATTATTCAAATCGGACCACGCGTCTCGGAGTAATCGGTGAACATACATAAAAAAAAAGCCCAAACCGAATACAGAAGCTCCTCCTTCTATGAAATTGAAGTCGGTTAATAAAAGAAGAAAAGAAGAAAAAGAAGTTCAAATTTACCTGCCCGGGCAAAAACACAGGCGAGAGCGGATATAAACCGCTCGATGAGGGAAAACTATAGTGAAAACACTTGAATCACTTTGACATCATAAATGATGAAACCGATTTAAATCATCGCTGATCAAAGCGGCGGACGGACAGACGGACATGGCGAAACTAAAAGGGTTCCTAGTTGACTACGGAACCCTAAAAACTAGGAACCCCAAAAAAGATTTATTTTGACTTACGTAGCAGGGTAATTAATAGTTAAATGATTGTACAACTCCTTTTAATTTCGATGCATTATCATTTCTGGCTTAGTTCATAGGAATCCTTAATAAGCCGACTGCACGACTGTTCACTTTAGAGATCCTTCAGATTTTGTGGCATATAAATGTATGGCAAAAACATATTATTATGACCAGACCTCGGAATCTTGAGGGCTACTAACAGGTAGGAAATTTCTATATCAAAAAAACCGGCCGAGTGCGTGTCGGACCACGCATAGGAGGGTTTCGTACCTTCAATGTAATAAAAACCAAACTAATACCATAAGGTCGTATCTGATGCCTATGGAGGAAGTTTCTCAAAAATGGCTGAACCGATAATGTTCAAAATAATTTTCGTAGAAAGTATATGATAAGGCACATCGCCTCAATTTTTTTCATATTTTTTGGACTTACGGTTCAAAAGTTACCGGGGGGGGGCTACACAATCTTTCGAAGCGATTATTTCAGAAAATATTCACTTAATCACCAAATGGTCAAAAAAAACCTCAATGTTATTTTTAAAGACCTATCGATTGATGTGTCACATGTTGATATTTGGTTAAAAAACATTTTTTGAAATTTAGTTACATCTATGGAGCGCCCCCCTAAAAATATTTTTTTTTCAAATTTAACTCCATAACTAAGTAGCGGCATACAAAATACACCTAATGTGTAAATTTTATTCAGATACGTCGCATACTTTCCGAGTAAAATGGTTGTGACATACGGATGGACAGACAGACAAACAGACATGACGAATCCATAAGGGTTCCGTTTTTTGCCATTTGGCTACGAAACCCTAAAAAGTCAGTTATATCGATGTTTTCCCTATATTCCGATGTCTGATGAAGGACGCGGTTATCGACTTAAGGGTCGGGTATATGTGGGAGAATTTTCAGATTCTGTCAAAATATCCTGATTCACACACAACCAGACTTCACGCACACTACCACACTTTCGAGGGACAGGTCGTTGACCGCTTATACTTTTTTACAGGTTGCCATTATTAGTTTCATACTAATCACACCTCCTTTGAGAAATTTAAACTGTAATGTTTTCCTTTGTAAGCAGACAGAGAAATAATATATTTTATCTTGCTTTCCTTGTCTATCCTGTTTATGTCACATATGACGTATTATAGTTGATTGTAAATTGGTAATGCGTTATCGAGATACGCGTTTTGGAAAGTTAGCTAGCCGAACAAATACCTATAGACTTGGCCTATAACCGCGAACCACTTCGTTCGTCGAATCGACTATCTGCATCACTCTCTTTCGAATATGCAAGAGCGATAGAAACGGAGATAACGAAACTTCGATTTTCGAACTTCGCTGTTGTAGGCTAGAAGTCGCTTATAAGTAGAAGTGAACGGAAATATGTCTGAATAACTTCTTAAAAGTTTCGATGAATTATAAATTAGGTAGGTATATCTATAACTAGCTTAGTCAGTTTTCCATGAAATTAAATCTAAACGTTATCCTACGATTGAATTAATTGGTTTTATTTACTAACTAATGTTTTGCATACCTTTGTGTGAATTTAGTTTTAGTACTGGAGCCGGCCATACTATAAATTTATTAAAGGTCCTAAATGGTCGCTAGTAGGTATGTGGGTGAAGGACACTTATTACCTTTTCTGATAGAAAAACTTAGCAGACGAGTTTAGGATGATACTAATTATGAAGCGTTATAATTAGACTTCCAAAACAAAACCTAGGGACAACGTGCTTTGCTACGTTACGTTACGACACATAAGTATTTTGTTAAATTGTTAAATATATATTTGTATTTTGTATTGGTTTAATTGTCTGACTTAATAAACATGTAGCCGGATTGTAAACAATCTATTATTTAGTTTTGAAAAAAAATACTTTCTAAAAGTTGATTCACCCATATATTGCGTCAATTTGAAAATACACTAAAACTACATCATGTAATTTATCTTCAAGCCTACCGCTCCAAATATTAGCGACACGGTATGGTGCACTTCAAATAAGCTACATACCAAATTTCAGACCCGGTAAGCGCTTAAGATTTTAAGACCATTTTTAAGAAAGAATTGTTTTTATATGAAAAATAGCAAATGACTTTAAATCCCTTACACAAATATATTAAATGGCTCATACATATCTAATTACCATGACATAACGTTTGATATGCCGTAAAAGTATACTATAATAAATCGAATATAATATTACTGAAGTCACAGGCGGGCGTAATGCCTACAAAAATTTCCTGCCAGTCGCTTATAACTCCAAATAGATAGTATCAAGACTGATGCACTCTGAGAATATGTTCAGTAACTGACTGAAAAAATGTCGTGAATATATTTTGATCCCATCGCTCCAAACTTTGGCACATGCTATTGAACACTTCAAATAACCTACGTTTCGAATTTAAAACCATTATTTTGGCCGGTTTGGACTTTAAGACCAGTTGAAATCACGAACTGTAGCTCTAAATTAATTTTTGAGCCTGCTGTACCAAATTTATACTGTATATAGGACCTATTAAACGAAAGAACCGTGACCGGCTTGGTTTATACGTCCGTATTTCAACTGACATGATATAATACAATTCTTAATCCCTTTTAAAATTATAATAAAATAGCTCAATCATACTCAAATATTTCATTTAAAAGTCATAAAAAATATAAAATATTTATCTTCATCCTACTTACACTACACTACGTACGCTTTTTTTGTTGACATCGTTTTTGACCTTAAGGTAAGATATGATTTTGAGCTAGTACCTATTGTTACCTATTTAGGTTAGGTTAGGTTAATATAGCCGTATGACAGCACATGCAGTGCTCGGCGCCCTGCAGCAAGGTGGAGCGACGATATCCGTAAGGTGGCGGGTACATATTGGAAGAGGAGAGCTGAAGATCGAGCTCAGTGGCGTGCCATGGGAGAGGCCTATGTCCAGCAGTGGACTGATACAGGCTGATGATGATGATGAATATAGCCACCAGTGCAGTACAAATCTTATAAAAATAACAGGCCTTACAATATAAATAATAAAAATACAATTTAAAATAATTCATGTAAAACCAATATCAATAAAAACAATAAGTGCATATACAAATTAAATAATACAATAAATATGGTAACTGATTCATGCAAATTATCTGCAGTTCAGTCTCAGGCAACGCCGCTTTGCATGATTTTCAGTCGTGTCAAATTAAGCTGATCAAGCTCCCTTGTAAATAGGTCAATCAGTGGCTACCAAAAAAGGTGGCGGGGAATGATCGGTTTCCGAGGTCCAGTCTGGTCTATACATGTTTTTGCCTACAATTAGGTACTCAGTCCAGCTTGACATCATTTTCTTATACTTAAAGTACGAAGAATTTATTTAAGAAATATTTTTGTATATATGCACAAAAATATATGGATTTATATACTCCTATATAATTTTGTTATTTGAATGATATTTGGAAAAATATTACAATTTTTTCATTGTTTTCATTTAAATCCCTGACGAAACCATTAAAAGAAATCGCGTCAGGTTCTTATTATTATGATTAATAAGTATTAAGAAAAATCAGACAAGCAGAAAGTGATTTTGACACGAAATTAACGAACTTGAAAGGCATCAGCTATTGTACACAAGTAAGTCGCTGTGATGATTCTGATATTTGATACGCAACATAAAGTAAATTTATTTAAAAAAAAATCAGTTTGTACTTTTTTGACTTATTTAGATTATCTGAAGCAACTAAAATGGAGCTTGTAGTACAGAATATATAATTACACGCTTGAGGCGACACATACGATTATTGTAGAAATCATACAATGATAGCATTGTGTACAATACACATACCATATCACACTTCGAAAGCATAAAATTGGTGTATGTTTAAAAAACAATGAAAGTATTGCAGTAGGTAAGAGTTATTTTCGCAGACCTGATATGTATGTATACTATGTATAACTATGTCTTAAGAAAAAATATTAGTTTTTCAACTATCATTATTGTTTTTCGCTTTATATACAACACGCAGATTTTATAAATTTGCTTCAATGTTTGAACATTCTTCCTCATATTTTATTCGTAAAAAGAAAGTATAGAGCAATGCGATTTACATATAATTGAATCACGTGGAAGTTAAAAGGGTTATAAATGTATAAAAAATATTAAAACAAATTTATTATTTTTATTTTTACTTTCATACAAATTTTCATCCCCCTATTTACCCGCTTATGAGTAGGTTTTATAAAATTGTATTTATCAAACCTAGCAGCGAAATGTAGGCCGAATGTAGCACATATGTGTGCAGACAGCTCCATACATTTCTGTCTCTTAACGTCCGCAGTAATGAAGACTTTTAAAACGGTATTCCACATACCTTAGAGTCATAAGATGAAAAATATTACATCATTTACTTGACATGAGATATGCTTTAGGAGCTAAAATCTTTAAGGACAAATTTTGAGTTCTTCAATCACACAAATCACTGAGCAATTTTAATGATTAAAGAATAAATATGTTGTAAATTTTAAGTTACATAAAGCACTTAAACCACCCTAGACGCATATTTGTTTTACCCAGTAAAAAGAGTTTTGTCCAATAAAGCTTAAAATAAAATGTGCTTCAAGACTCCTAACACCGCAGTACTTTTACGACCATTTTATCAATTTAACGAAGCTGCCGCCAAAAACAAGCACGCAAAATACGCAGCTTTAGGGTCAACATACGATTTTGTTCCCGTGGCTGTAGAAACAGCCGGACCCTGGGGCCACGAGGCGCGTGACTTGTTCCACGAACTTGGATGGCGGCTGAGGGAGAAAGGCAGCGACCCCCGTTCTGGGTCATGTCTCGTTCAACAGTTCTCCATCGCAATACAACGCGGGAACGCCGCGAGTGTGATGGGGACTTTTGGACCGGGCATGACGCAGAACGGGTTTTAGTTAATTAATTTGTACTTATCTAGTTTATAATCTTTTGATACATATTTAACGACTTAATACAAATCATTAAGACTTACAATTTAAGACTTTAAATATGAATATCAAAGTATGTCATTTTCAGAATAATCAAACCATTTCTTAAAAATTGTCCTAATATCCCAACCAGCCTCAAAAAGGGTCTAAGTTTTTGTTTAAAAAAGTTTAATTTTGTTCGGTTAGTTTATTTTAAATAGTACTCTAATCATTTTGAAACTGTAGGCTTAAAAATAAATTGGGGACAAAATTTTTACTAATATCGTATTATTATTGTCTTTTAATTAATGGCTTTTACTCCTCGCCTATTTTAGCGAGGTGAATTCTGCCAATGTCAAGGTACACTTATGATTTCATTTATTTAAGTAAAATAAAATAAAAGCAACGTTGTTCGGTTAAGGCCTTGTTGATTGTAAAGTGATAGCCTCCTTACTAACACGTGGGTGTCCGGGACCCCGGATAACCGTTTGTTCAACTAAAGGATGGTTACTCGCGTTTTGGGACAAATTTTTCATTAGCTGCACACTTGTTCGTTAGGTCACTGCACAATTAGCTATCAATATTACACACTGAACTACGTAAATGAGCAAAAAACAAAAACTATTCTAAAGACGACGTAGCCATCCTGAAGCTCAAACGGAAATCTAATATCGTATTATTAAATTCAAGACAGTAATCTGACAGTTCTCTCCATACAAAATGATTTTCAATGTAGGGCAGGAGCTGTCAGATTATTGTCTTAAATTAAAAATATGATATGAGTCTTAAATCCAAACCGGCTACTAAAATGGATTTAAATTAGCTATGTAGGTATATGTAATTACGTACCTTAAGGATTGTTTCGCTGGATTAGTCTTCAAGAACTTTATGAGAAAATGTGTTCATGAATAGAACGCTTCCTACAACACTACAAATATGGAAGCCGATCAGTAGGGAATTAGATAAACACCCATGGCTCCAATACTTGTAGTTACCATATTTGGGTAATATTTAGTTTTAAAATTATGGTTATGTACATGCTTCGTCTAGTATGTAAATTCACAGAACTTTGATGAAATAACACATTGTTTTTATTTGAACGCTACATTATGTTATGTTCTTGGTCTCAGTTCTCACCTAGATAACTCAAAACTCAAAAGTCCCGTTTAAATGTAAACTATGAGTTAAAAGAGCTGGTAGCCTGGTAAGATGTCCGACTTTCAATCCGGAGGTCTCGGGTACAAACCCCGACCTCCTGGTGTACAGTCACCATCAGATATATCGGAGCGGCCAAGGTGGTCATAAATATCTAAACAACGCCTCTATTATCAAGGCCAAAAAGTGCATGTTCAGATATATTCGAGTACCTTGGCCGCTCCGATATATCTGATGGTGTACTAGTTATGAAAATTATGTCACATGCACGAAATATCATTTGATATTTTTACCAGTCGCTTTTTGATGAAGGAAAACATCGTGAGGAAACCATATCTATTTCCAATAAGGCCTACAGGTTAAATTAAGCCATGGCACAAAGCCGGGGCAAAATGCTAGGTGGATGAAGAGTGAAAATTGTGTAAGTTTAAGTCAGTAAACAACATTGTTTATAAGTAATTTATTTCATCAGGGTACATTTGTGTAACGATAGATAAATCTGCACACAATCTACCTGGAAATCGCCAAGAGGCGAACGTAGGTTGGGTCTTCCCGTGCTTTCAAAGGCGGGGCTCTATTAGGTAGCATTTGGATACTGTTCAGATGATGTGTTGAAGTGACGTTAGTAGCGTAGCTCAAATCGAGAGGCGTATCATGAGCTCTCAATGCCCCTTTGTAGCTCTGGGATACCATAACGTACGAGTATATACGCGTATCAATTTGTACCTATAGTCTGCAGACGGAGTCGTTCGACGTTCTTCATGACCACAAAAAACTGACTTGATTGCTCTCCTCGCCAGATTATCGTATATTGCATTAAATATTTGATTATATCTTTTGTATAAGTAAAAGAATCAAGTCTTTTAATATTAAGGAAATAGAGATTGGATTGGAGTTATTATAATAATATTGTCAATGTTAAAATGTCGTAATATTATGACCAGCGTAATAAAAATAAAGTCCAGTACCTAATTAAAAAGGAATCCAAAAACTCTTTTAATCTTGAACAGGTTTTGAGGCAATTAATTACGAGGATTCGGTAGAAAAGTGTCTTTTATTTAATCTTTAGTTGTATTTTTGTAGCATTACGACGTGTAAATATAAAAAATCTAATTTTATGGGACTCACGGTCCCTATTAATTTTCCCTATTTATTTTGAATACAATCTAGCTACTGGTATCCTTTTTCGTGTACGTATACGATTTTATGTCAAAATAAATGCCAAAATGAAATGTCACGGATGCTCATCCAACAAGACGTCCACCTCCGACGGCCCCTGACGGGCATCTGAGTCACAGTGACAATTTGATTTGGATTTGGAGCACATTTTTTATTTGTAGTCCAGGTATAGGTAGTCTCTAGTTTATATAATATTTTTTATAGTATAATATTTATTGTCACCTGTAATTTCCTTCCTGTTTTAAAATAAATGCATATAAGTTTTAAAAAAAAATTTGACTGATATGGCGAATGTATGGGAATTTTTCAAAAGTTTATATTTACGTTTCAATTTTTTCGTTGTCTTTATGATGAAAAATATGAATATATCCCGATGCACTAGTCTAGTAATCTGGCTTTTAAATACCATAACGATTGAATTAATGTCGAAGACAAAGTTGTATTGCGACGTGTTCAAACGGAACGCCATATTTTGATTTTTTGGTACTTTTGGAGTCGGTTTATACATAATCAAAGCTAACAAAAAATAAAATATCAATTGGAGCCTCTGAAAGGCTTCTTAATGAATAAGTAGATATTCATAATAATGCGATTACGTAGCATTAACTAAACAAATTCGTTGTTCGAAGATAGGTCTAAAACGATGTTGTCATATATCCGCCCCATAATATAGACATGACAGAGCGTGCGTTACTTTTTAAAATCACTGGAAGAGTCGGACGCTTTATCTTGTGATTATCACATCGACAATCTCCCAAATCAAACGCCTGCTAGTCGCTTATGCCTTGAGCCACATCGAGGCTAGTAAATTGCGCCCGTTCGGCCGTCACACCTGTAATCCACCGTCTAAATAAGGTACTCTTAGTAGTAATTGCCATGCATGATGGAGCTCCCGCTGCAGTCTAATCTTGGCGTAATCAACTAAGATATATTAATAGGGGATCGCACACAGACTTAAGGCGCTAGGCGCTGAATGTGGCCGAAAACTGTTACTTTTTAAGGGATATATCTCAATAACGAGGCATTCAAAAAATTAAAAAAAAATATATGTAAATTACCATTTCATGTATAACATTTGCAACGTTTGAATAACTCGTGTAACGTATAGTTTCTCCGTTATTATATGTAACGAAATGTCGTTTTACGGTTAATTTTGCTTATATCTACTGAACAGATTATTCGATTTAAAACATTGTTGAACTAAAAAATGTGTACTACAGAACACTACAAACAAAACGTAGGATATTTAAATTGATTAAATTTTCTTAAACAACTTGATCATAATTCCACATTTCGTGCGTTGGTAGCTCGAAAACGGCGTTGCTGGCAGTCGTGAGCTATCTTTGAGACGAGGAGGCTGTGCCGCTCGTCGCTCCGTGCTTCCCTTGTACTAAATATACTTGTGATTGGCCCGTGAGCAATAATATCGGACTTACTGTGCCGAGTACTGAGGGTTCATGCGATGCGAACATAACGTGTCTTCCCGGAATCAATAAAGTACGTTTTATCTTTTAAGTTAATGTTCTCGTATACATGTTCATGTACGTTGGTATAAAAAGTGTATTTTATTTAGATTATAATACAAGTAAAAAACAAATAAAATAAAAATGGAGGAAAAAACAAAAGTCATGAATCTCATAATGCTCTGAAAACAAATTTGGTCATGTAAGTAAACTACAATTATTATGTTTTAGTAGACTAATGCATCACGCAAAGTAGGCGTTAGTCGCCGAGTTGCGGAAATCTGCTAGTACTGCAATACAATAGACTAATAATCAATTTAATAAAAACTCCAAAGGACCGCATTTATTTAAACATATTTATTTAAGAATACCGTGTTCTAAACCAATGTAATATGCGTTTTTTTTTAATCAAGAAATTGCGAAGTAAACTGCAAAGGATTGCATATAAACCGGCCAAGAGAATGTCGGGCTATGCTCAGTGTAAGGATCCGTAGTTGCCGGCCTGTTACAATACATCCATTTAAAAAATAGTTTATAAAGAGATGTTTTGTGGCACTTACATTATTTTACTATAGGCATAACTCAAAAACGGCTCAACCGATTTTATTCCATATTTTTTTTATTGAAAATACGTGATAAGTATTTCAATGGCCTCACTTCCAGCAATTTTTCCAAATTTTTTGGAGCCACGGTTCAAAAATCAAAGAGCATGTTTTACTTTCGGAGCTATTATATACGAAAGTATTTGTTTTATCCAAAAGTTGTTTAAGGCTTATTCTTCTTGAAAGACCTATGAACTATGTGTTTCAGATACTTATTGTTTTACCACTTTGTAGGCGTAATTAAAACACATACTCATACCAAAGGAGATCGTCAATTCTGGGCCACCTAATATAAACCGTATACAGTTTGTACTTCAATGTAAAATAAATACTCATTTTAGTACTAAAGTAGACAAAATATTACAAAAAAAATGAAACGGGAATTAGAAATACTTAATAAATAAACATTATGTTGATTTTTCCGCGATTAAAATACAGCAAGACAAGTCGTTAAAGTCCTTATGGCATTGACATAAAGTTTAACTTCACCCTGGCCTGAAACGGGATTGTTTTTTTGGTTTGACACTGTCAATGTCTACCGTTACATAATCTGCGTTTTGATACTGTTCGGTAAGTTAGAACATTGTAATATTAAAATAGTATCTAAGCCTACGAATACGGAAGTTTAAATTAGAAATCGACTGTATTAAAACGCCTAAAGATTGAAAATGCGTATTTTTGCATTTTTGATCGGAGTTTGAATATAAAAAGTTGGTTTCATAATGGCATAATATCATGCTCTTTCGATAACGAAACGCATCTTTTTTTCAATTTTGCAATGTCAGATACTAGTGGTATCGCACTTAACGGTAGTAAACCTTATCCCTTCGCAATAGGTGTTAGGAATGTTCAGTTAATAGTATCAACGATGGTTTGACAGCCGTCTTTGTTTACCAAAATACAGGAACTATAAATACGATCAAAATATGACTTTTTATTATTATTATTTTTTTTTTTTATACCACGACGGTGGCAAACAAGCATACGGCCCGCCTGATGGTAAGCAGCTACCGTAACCTATGGACGCCTGCAACTCCAAAGGAGTCACATGCGCGTTGCCGACCCTTTACAAAAAGGAGGATTCACTGTGTTGACGACTAAAGGAACAAGAATGTCCCTCATCGTCAACACACTGGGTCCTCTTTGAGCTCTTTGGCAACCTTACTCACCAGCAAGAACACAACACTATGAGTAGGGTCTAGTGCTATTTGGCTGTGGTTTTCTGTAAGGTGGAGGTACTTCCCCAGTCGGGCTCTGCTCCAGATTTGAGCGATGACATTCGCTGAACGTGCCCTACCACACTTAGCGAGATGCCATTCGCAGTGCCCATACCTCTCTATTTCATAATGATTCCCGTTTTGTTTTTAGGTCCGCTTTAGTACATTATCTTTAAAAAATCGGTACTTTTTTTATATTAATATATAAATCATAGACAAGCACGCTTTCAAAAATTGTCCTTGTCAGATTCAAGTTTTAAATGCATGATTTTCCAATTTTCCCATTGGATTTCGCAATATTTTTACCACCGTCCTGATCTAGAAATTATGACGATTTTTTAAAGGTCAGACACATTCCTAAACGGTCCTAAATAATCTGGGCCAGATCACCTAACAAAAATTGACGATCTCCTTTCAGTGTATTAACTATCACTGAGCAAAGCCTAATTAAGATTCTAATAAATAATTGCTGATATTTAAGATTTCAATGTAAGATTAAAGGAAAAACAGCTTTGTAGGGTTCCGTAGCCAAATGGCAAAAAACGGAACCCTTATGGATTCGTCATGTCTGTCTGTCTGTCCGTCCGTATGTCACAGCCATTTTACTCGGAAACTATACGACGTGTCTAGATAAAATTTACACATACGCTGTATTCTGTATGCCGCTACTTAGTTATGTATTTAAATTTGAAAAAAAAAAAATTTTAAGGGGGGGGCGCTCCATACATGTAACTAAATTTAAAAAAAAATTGTTTCTACCAAATATCAAGTTGTGATACATTCATTGATAGGTCTTTAAAAATAATATTGAGGTTTCTTTGATCATTTTGTGATTAAGTGAATATTTTTTGAAATTATCGCTTCTAAAGTCAGAAAAATTGTGTTCCCCCCCTGTAACTTTTGAACCGTAAGTCCAAAAAATATGAAAAAATTTGAGGCGATGCGCCTTATCATATACTTTCTAAGAAAATTGTTTTAAACATTATCGGTTTAGCCATTTTTGAGTTATCTCCAAAAAACTTCTTCCATAGGCATCAGATACGACCTTTTGGTATTAGTTTGGTTCTTACCCAAGTAACACATCAAAGCAGTATAACGGCCGTCTTACAGCATATCTGTATGCTCTTAGCATTTTCAGTTCGTTTTATAGTAGCATTATAAACGTTTATAGTGCTGATATAGGTCTTAGTTGGGCACGAATTACCCAGCTTGAGATCCTATACAGGTCATTTAGTAGCATTACAGGCGCAATATGTCTGCGCTATTAGCATTATCGTTGTCATGGAAAGTGCCAATCGCATTAAAGAACCATTAGTACGCTCTATTAAGTTGCCAAATGCATTAAAGAAGCATTAATACGGCCAAAAAACTTGCTAATCGCAGTAAAGAAGCACAAGTACTCTCGATTAACTTGCCAATCGCAATACAAAAGCATTATACTAGCATAAAATGAATATAGTGTAGTAAAATAAACCTTACGTCAATGCAAAAACGTCTCTAACACCGACGGAACAAATGTTATAATACAATGAACGTTGTGATTTAACTACTTTGTCTCGCAATATAAAATGGACGAAGACGGTACAAAAAACTGAATGAGTGACACGTCATATTTGTTTGCATCCTAACAAAATTTATGAAAGTTTTTGACTCTTTTACGTTATTATATCCTTCAAATATTACTGCGCAATGTAGTTTACTGTAAATGTGTATATAAGTTTCATTGAACTTTTTCACGCGCCTTTGATTTATTGTAGTTTTGCTATAAAATATTATAAAACGATATGCGTCAAATAAACAAAACAATTGTGTAATCCTCGTATAGAACGAGTTTTGCATTATTAACATAATAGTGTTGGTTGAGCAGTCTTCAATTAAGTAATTTCATTAGTATATAGGTATTTTCCTTGTATAAATAGGTCCGCATGATTTTATTTTTAGGTTATAAATTATTTACAAAATGGCGTTGGTCTATATAGACGGAGAGCTAGCCACGTCGGATATGACACAATAATGAGAGCAACAAAACCGCTCTAGTCAGTTTGGTATACTATGCTTATTTCTAGATCTGGATATCTGGCAGCTTTAAAGTGGTGGCGGTCAAAGAATGCAAACCATTTCAAGAAAATAAATCCTAGAGATCTGGGTAAGATGCAATATTATGAGAAACTATACAAATACTATACAATATTAAGAGAAATTATACAAAAGTTTATGTTGGGAGAAAGTAGTGCCAAACGATGTATAATAAAATATAGTTCATAGTTTGTCGCCTACTGTTTTTGTTTCCGTAATAATCATACATCGGGGTTTTCGGTGCGGGAACGATTTGAGAAAGAGTAGAAATAAACAGATAGGTTGAGAGTTAGTCTGAGAAAATATCATATTATGCCTAATGAATAACTACCTCTCTGTGAATAGCTTACACACACGAGCTTTTTTTCTTAGAGGCATGTTTGTATTGACTATTATATACTTAGTATTTTAAAAATGCAATTGCATATCCGAAATTTATTAACTAGATCTACCTAAGACAAAGACACGGTATAATAAGTGTCAAATATTAATCTTGACGTCCGATATTTATGAACTATTTGATTAACTGAAGAGGTTGACAATGATCAGTCATTACATGAATTAATAAAAAAATACATGAAAAAATCATAGGTATATGTATCTACAATATATATACGTAATAGTCAGCTATTACATATAAACTGTATATACCTATGATTTTTTCGATCAATTATTCATTAGGTAGAAGCGTGCTAGAGCACATTCTGTTTTTTAAGTTAATGCCTACTCTTTGGCTAATGTCAAACATTCCCGCACCGAAAACTTCGATGTATGGTAATAATACACAATATTTTTTGGTCTAACGTTTTTTTTATCGATTTTTGACCAGTTTTGAGTCGATATTCCAACATATTCACTATAGATAGAATTATAAGGCAAACGACTATCGGTTTTTGAATCTTTTATCTCCATTCTATAGATTGGTTATTTTTTTATGATATTTTTAAAATATGGTCTAAAAAAACACTTTTATCGATATTCGAATGGTGTAAAGAATCTTACATATACGTAATCTACATATACCTGGGTTCCTCTTTGATGTCTCTAAAAACTGTAGAGAGATTTTAATTTTTAACAAATTAAAACAAAATTTATGACCATAAAACCACTTTTTTAGCCTAAACCAGTTCAAATATCTCGAAGACAATGAATATTGAAGTAAATATAGGATACTATATTGTTTAAAGCCATTACTGGTAATATGATAAGCTATATAAATCATTAGAAAACTAAGGGAATCAGATCTAAGGTCGTTGGCGCCAGGGAGCCCCTTAAAATATAGGCCCTGTCCTTTATAACTGAGACAACTTCGGCAATTTTTACCTAGTTTGGTATTACTATTTTCTAATTAAAACATTTTGCTAGTCTGTCACTGTGACCTTCACCCATTAAAAGCTGACAGATGCCAGGATCTAGCAATAAGAATAGTATAGCAATCGAACCAGACGGGTTTTGTTGCTCTCATTATTGTGTCATATCTGACGTGGCTAGCTCTTAGTCCAATAGCAGCTCAGTGACCCTTAAAAAATGCCTATTTATGCCTACAGCATTACACGTGAATAATTATGCTATTAAACAACATTAAGCATTTATTTATGCTATTGTAGAACCTAAGGCACTAAAACCGCTAAAAGCTGTATAGGGGCTGTTCATAAATTACGTCATCAATTTTTGATGATTTTTACCCCCCCCCCCCCCTAAAATCATCCAACCCTCCCTCTGCCAAATAAAGTGACGTCATTTAAAAAAATGCGTTTTAAGCTTAATTGTAAAATAAAAAACTATTTAGTAGATAATATTTTATAGCATTAAAAGTTTATAGAAACACGACTTTCATTCCTTTTTTTACACATTGATGATGTGATCTTCGGAATCTCCCCCCCCCCTCCTACGTCATGCTACCATCATCCGATGTCCAGACCCCCCCCCCCCGCCATTTGAAATGACGTAATTTATGAACAGCCCCTTATAGTGAAATACTTGGCTTTATAATGGTTTATATTATTGCTATTATACTGCATTAGGAACGTATTACCTACTTATAAATGCTATTGTATACCCTAAGGCATTAAAAATAGCTGAAAGCTGTATAGTGAATTTACGTGGCATTATAATGGCTAATATTCATGCTCTTAAACAGCATTAAGCATTTATTTATGCTATTGTAGAACCTAAGGCACTAAACCAAACCGAAGCATTAGTGTAGCAAACCAAAACGCAACTGTACAGCATTCAGCTGTACAGTTGCATTTTGGTTCGCTGCACTAAAACTAAAGGCTTTAAAAAAGCATTTATACATGCCATTATACAACCGTTATACAGCTTAAAGCATTATATAATGCTATTGTAGAACCTAACGCACTTAACTGCTTTTAAACAGTCGAAAGCTGTACAGTTGCGTTGTGGTTTGCTGCACTAAAGCTAAAGGCTTTACAAAAGCATTTAGATATGCCATTATACAACCGTTATACAGCTCAAAGCATCATATAATGCGACAAGTTGCTCGGTGAACGTATATAAGAGTTTATACGGCCCTTAAGTTCGAAATAAGTTAACTATTCATATGTTATAATGCTTCCTGTGTTACTTGGGTATTTCATTGAAGGTACGGAACCCTCCTATGCGTGGTCCGACACGCACTTGGCCGGATTTTTTTTATACCACGACGCTGGCAAACAAGCATACGACCCACCTGATGGAAAGCAGTTATAAAGCCTATGGACGCCCGCAACCCCATGAAGATTCACATGCGCTTTGACTACCCTAAAAAAACTGTACTATGTCGGTGAAATAAATACAAATTTTATATTAATTATCAACACAAAGTAGATAAATAAATTACTACTAAGGGTTAATACTACCTGTCAAATATCTTTAAAGGACCGGCCAAGTTTGTATCGGACCACGCATATTGTAGGGTTCCGTAGAAAGTAGTTTCTTGGAGATAACTCAAAAACGGATAAACCGATAATATGTGAATTAATTTTCGTAGAAATTGAGTACTAAGCCTTCATGGTTTTTTTCATATTTTTTAGACTTACGGATTAAAAGTTAGATGGGGGGGGCTATTAATTATATTTAGACTTTCGAAGCAATTATTTCTGAAAATATTGACTTAAAAAAACAGTTTAAAAAATCCTCTATATATAGGGTGGGGCCTGTAACTAAAGCAAAAAATTAAAACGTAGATTCTAGTCCTCAAACTAGACAACTTTTGTGTAGCAACTTTTTAAAATCATAAAGTTTTTAGATTGTTATTTTTTCAAACAAAGTAAATAGTATTTTCAATGTACTTAAAACTCCGTCTAATTGACATCGCCTGTCAGTCTAGTCACTCTACAGACATAATCAATTTCATAGTACATTGCGTGTTCGAATTAACTTTAAAATGTAATAAAATTCAAACCGCAAGTTTTTTTTCAAAGTCGTCAAACAAACGTTTGAGGAGAAGAATGTACATTTTAATTTTTTGCTTTAGTTACAGGCCCCACCGTGTATATATATATAAGATATTTTTAAAACCGTATACGATACAACATGTTTATATTTTGAAAATAATATATTTTTGACATTTAGTGTGGCATATGTATGTATGGAGTGCCTCCCCTAAAAGTTTTTCAGCAATTTAGCCAGAAAACTAAGTAGCGGCACATGAAACACACCTCTAGATAAAATTTCAGTAATATATGTTTTATAATAAAAATGGCTTTGACATACGGACGGACAGACGGACATGTTTCAAAAAACTTTTATGGGTTCCGTTTTTGCCATTTTGGCTATGGAACCCTAAGAAGTGTTTGCGCTGTGTTATATTTTCAAGATCTAAATTTAATGGGCTTACAGCTCTCATGTCAATTGTATGTCGATTTCGTGCACAATTTTTTTTTTTTTTTTATACCACGATGGTGGCAAATAAGCATACAGCCCGCCTGATGGTAAGTAGCTACCGTAACCTATGGACGCCTGCAACTCCAAAGGAGTCACATGCGCGTTGCCGACCCTTTACAAAAAGGAGGATTCACTGTGTTGACGACTAAAGGAACAAGAAAGTCCCTCATCGTCAACACACTGGGTCCTCTTTGAGCTCTTTGGCAACCTTACTCACCAGCAGGAACACAACACTATGAGTAGGGTCTAGTGCTAGTTGGCTGTGGTTTTCTGTAAGGTGGAGGTACTTCCCCAGTCGGGCTCTGCTCCAGATTTGAGCGATGACATTCGCTGAACGTGCCCTACCACACTTAGCGAGATGCCATTCGCAGTGCCCATACCTCTCTTTTTGGCGTACTTTAAGGACATACCCAGGTCCGGACGTAGTTTAAGGACATACCCCGGGTCCAAAATGCCGCTCCTTACATGCGCATTTTTACTATTCGCAACTCGCAACAGGCTTAGTTTTGTTAATTTATCGTAATTAATTGAATTTTTACGGTTAATATTTAAAATGCTTGGAAGCAATATTTAAAATGCTTGGAAGTGATTGTGAGAAGTTATAAAATATGAACTTGAAAATTAAACAACTAGAAGAAAAACTAAAGAGCGCTGAACAGGAAATTGAAAATCTTTTGCTGGAAAATTCATCTTTAAAATCCACGAATAATGAATACTCAAATAAGATAAACAAATTGACACATATGTCAATCTAACGGGAAAACATCGTCTAGCAAAAAACGTAGAAAGAGCTTAATTAAATCAAAACTAAATATTAAAAGATAAAAAGATAAAAGATAAAAGATAAAAGATAAAAGGTAAAAGATAAAAGATAAAAGATAAAAGGTAAAAGGAAAAGGTAAAAGGTAAAAGGTAAAAGATAAAAGATAAAAGATAAAAGATAAACGATAAAAGATAAAAGATAAAAGATAAAAGATAAAAGATAAAAGATAAAAGATAAAAGATAAAAGATAAAAGATAAAAGATAAAAGATAAAAGATAAAAGATAAAAGATAAAAGATAAAAGATAAAAGATAAAAGATAAAAGATAAAAGATAAAAGATAAAAGATAAAAGATAAAAGATAAAAGATAAAAGATAAAAGATAAAAGATAAAAGATAAAAGATAAAAGATAAAAGATAAAAGATAAAAGATAAAAGATAAAAGATAAAAGATAAAAGATAAAAGATAAAAGATAAAAGATAAAAGATAAAAGATAAAAGATAAAAGATAAAAGATAAAAGATAAAAGATAAAAAGATAAAAGATTCTAACCCTACACCTCTGACCCGAAATCTCTCTCCTCCCGAAATCTTTCTCTAAATGATAGTGATATTGATCAGGATCAGACCAAAACCTACTTAAATTCGAATAAAAATAATCATATCGAGCAGAGTATGGAACATAACGCAAGCAGCTTGGATAAAAATATATCATCACCTCCAGTTGCGATCACGATAGAACCAACGCGAGACAAGAACGAAGAACAAAATCAACAAATATCAACATCATCAAGGGAAAAAAACGCAAATCGACTGCCGCCACCAACGACATCTATGAAGACTGTTCCTATGAAAGCAGTGAACTCTCCAAGTTCTCCGTTAGATGGTGCTACCGGTCACAATAAAGGCGAAACAGCTCCAAATAAACATAAAATTTGTATACTGAGTACTAATGTATATAATCAAATTACTAAACTTGCCGATTTCAAAATAGGTGCAGAATACGAACTGTGCCACTACCTGTACCCTACCGTCGGGACTTGTTACTTGTTAAATAACTTAGAAAATAGATTGAGAAAATTCACAAAGCAAGATTACTGTATAATTTTCATAGGGGAGGAAGATTTTAACGAAACAAAAAATTATGTTGATTTAATTCTTTACATAAGAAAAGTTTTGGAGCGCCTACAACATACCAATGTAATTGTTTGTTATCCAACATTTAAACTTGATAATTACTGTACTGTGTATAATATGAGACTAGAAACATTTAACCATTTAGTGTATACTGACAACTATGAACATGAATATGCATATCTGCTTGACAGCAACCGTAATCTAAATTATGACTAAAGTATGTTTAATTATAGGTCGGATAGGGTCAATAACCGTGGCATGAGGTCGATTTTTGATGATATTTCTAATCTTATAATTATTATTCAGGCGGATAACAGGTCGCTACAGTGTTCAAGCCCATATGCGTGCAAGGGCTCTCCTCGTAGGTCATTAGAGTTTTTTCGTGCATAAGGAAACTGTATATCCTTCAGAAACACGCAAATTTAGAATTATGCATCAAAACATTGGAGGATTATCAAGCAAGCTCGATGTAGTACAAATAACGTTACAGGAGCTCTCTAATAAAGAACAAGATATTGATGTACTGTGCTTCAGCGAGACCTTCGTTAAACTTGACTGCGAAAATAATATTAAACTTGATATCTTTCTGTAGAGAGAAAGGCAGAGGTGGTACTGCTATTCTTGTGAGGAAAACACTGGATGTTAAACCGATCGCAATTCTGTCTGAATTAGCCTCAGCCCATTTTTTTTAATGTTGTGTGACAGAAATTCTAGGATTAGACCTTATATTTATAGTTATTTACAGAATACCCGAAAATACCAAAGCCCACAT
This sequence comes from Pammene aurita, assembly GCA_947086415.1. Lineage (NCBI taxonomy): Eukaryota > Metazoa > Arthropoda > Insecta > Lepidoptera > Tortricidae > Pammene > Pammene aurita. Next base: position 6,444,462 of record OX352310.1, on the reverse strand, counting down.
AGGATTATTCTTTCATAAACTTAACAAATTGCTTTTTCAGTTAATTACTAAATTTAAGAAAAAGAAAATTATATTATGTGGCGACTGGAATATAGATATTTTAAAGGACACTTCGTTTGCAAAAGATCTTAAGAATACCCTATCAAGCAATGGTTTTGAACTTCATATAAACACACCAACCAGACTTAATGCTTGCTTAGATCAGATAGCTTCAAACATAAAACAAGTAGAAGCATTTACTCGCAGTCTATATTTATCTGACCATAACACTGCTCAATTTTTGACTTTTAATGTAAAGAACACTAAATCTTTTATTACCTGGTTTGAGTACAAAAGGGACTATTGCAGTGACAATATACGTAAGTTTAGGGAGTGCCTGGCGGCTCTATCATTTTCTGAAGTTGTAAATGTAAGTGACTTACAAGACTCCTTTACATTGTTTTACGATTTGGTGTGCCTTTTCTTTAATCTCTGCTTCCCGTTAATAAAAGTAAGAGTGAGCGACCGACGTAAAAAGTTAAAATGGCTCACTAAAGGGATAAAAAAATCGTGTCATGTAAAACGTAACTTATATATTACGTCTAGGCACAAAAGTAATAACAATAAATACAACAAAACTCTTTTTAAGAAGTATAGCCGCATCTTAAAAAAATGTATACATAAATCGCAACTGTTGCGCAATAATCAGTACATACAATCTAATAAAAATAAGTGCAAAGCGACTTGGAATTTGATTAATAGTGTTAGTAGTAGCTTTTGTAGTGACCATGACTATGATATTAATTCCTTGACTTATAATAATGTGACATACAATAATCCTCAGGACATCTGTAGGATTTTTAATGACTTTTTCATAGATATTGTAAATAATCATGTTGCATTTAATAGGCCACATAATAAAATTAATTGCAGTAACAATCAAGCTCACTCTTTATCTTTAAGGCCTGTTGATGACTACGAAGTGCATACATTGATTATGTCGTTGAAAAATAGCAAGTCTTGTGGCTATGACGATATATCAACGATTTTACTTAAAAGTAATGCTTTAATTTTTTGCCGTCCGATAGCGCATTTAATTAACCTCTCATTTGTTCAAGGTCTTTTTCCTAAACAATTAAAGAAGTCAATTGTAAAGCCACTGTTTAAGAAAGGCGATAGGAAAGATCCAAATAGTTATAGGCCCATTACTTTGGTCCCCGTTATTTCGAAGGTTATTGAGAAGGCTATGTTTGTGAGACTAATTGATTACTTAACATTACATGAAATACTATCACCAGACCAATTTGGATTTCGCAAGGAGCGCTCTACTGAACTGGCTTGCTTCGAATTTATTAAGGACATATCAGAGGCTACAAATGACAAATTACCAGTGACATCTATATTTCTTGACATGAGTAAAGCTTTTGACTGTGTAAACCACTCTAAACTTCTTTCTAAGCTTGAATGCTATGGTATCAGAGGTAATGTTCTAGATTGGATTAAAAGTTACCTGGCCGACCGAACACAGTGCACAGAAATCTCGAGAATGGTAACAGAGGGGCACCAACTTTTAAAAAGGAAGTTCAGATCAAATTATCGTGTTAATGCAATAGGAGTGCCACAAGGAAGGAATTTAGGCCCTTTATTGTTTTTATTATATATAAATGACCTTCCTCAATCAACATCACAAAGGTGCATACTCTTTGCAGATGATTAATAGTAAAGGGAACTGACATAAATACTTATGAAACGGACATCAATAATGCTTTAGATAATATTAATACATGGATGGAATATAATAACCTCCATATGAATGTAGATAAAACTTTATTTACACAATTTCATCACCACAATTCAAATCTATTTGTTAATCTTACTATTAATCTTAATAATACTCCAATTGTAGAATATCATAGTGTCAAATTCCTAGGTTTGATTATTGATAGACATTTAAACTGGAAAAATCATGTCGACGCAGTGTGTTCTAAATTATTGAGATTTGTTTTTGCCTTAAGAAACCTTAAAAATTCAATTTCCACCCAGGCCGCGTTAGCAGCATACCACGGATTTGTGGCATCTTCTCTTAATTACGGTCTTCTACTGTGGGGTAATTCTGTTGAAGTTCAGAGAGTTTTTATGATCCAGAAAGACTGTGTGCGAGCAGTGGCTGGCGTTAGATATGATGACAGATGCAGACCTCTTTTCCAAAAGTTCAATATTCTCCCCCTAGCTTCTATGTATATTTTAAAACTATGTATTTTTACAAGAAACCACCCAGAGTATTTTATAAAACGCGAGGCGATGTTCAAAAGAGAACTCCGGGCTCAGTACCAACATCTTCTATACCAGCCAGATTGTAATTCTGATGTATATAAGAGAAATGCTATTAATATGTGTACCTATAGTAATATTTAATAATCTCCCCTAAAGAGCTGAGAATACTACATGGGAAAATATTTAAAATTAAATTGACTAAATGGCTACAAGAGCATTGTTTTTATAGTGTTAAGGATTATTTAATATCTAGTGTTTATAATTTTAATTATAATTGCTGATTTGGATTTGACATATGGTACATATGTCAAATCCAAATCAGCAATTATTTATATAATAATATTTCTTTTTTTTTTGACCTAATCATGTACTTTTATATTTCTATTTTAATTTATCGACATAGTTTCATTATATTCTGTATTAATTCCTGCATGTTAGTTATTAGTAAGTAGTACCTTAATGTACAAATTTTGCATGTTGATTATGTGTCGACTGAATACTGTTTCACAAACTAATTTATAAGACCTAATTGTACGTATTCATGCAAATAAATATTTCTATTCTATTCTATTCTATTCTAAAAAATAACCATCTATTAAGTTCACTTGCACAGCAAAAAAAATCCCAATTCACATGAAAACACCGCTTTGATGTGCATTCAGTTTTTTTTGCTGTACTAGTCAGTCTTTTTTATTTTTTTCTGATATGCGAAATATTTTTAACCATATTTCGTAAATTCATAAATATTTTGCCGCACACTGTACTTCAAATTCAAAATCTAGGTTTTTATTTTTTTACATAAAAATCTACTCTTCGAGATCGTTATTACTTATCTTATTTAATAGGTAAGTAGCATTCCTAAAAATGTCACCGTAGTACTTAATCACAGTATTCAAATCACAAAATATCCGCAAAAGGATTATAATTATTATAAAGCTGCCCGCGCGCCTCTGCGTAAAGTCATATTCTTTGAACATTGTTGCGGTCAGGGATCGGAAACCGGTTCTATTTTCAAAACGTTCTCGGTTCAATAATCTAGACCGTTCTCTGAAGCGTTCTCGTTCTCGGTTACCGGTTAGAACAATGTTTTTAGGAACGAACATTTCCCGAACGAACAGTTCCCAAAAGAACGATATAAAACGTTCTTTCAATAGCGCTCTTTGTTCTGGTTACCGGTATTTACAATGGTTTTGGGAACGAACATTTGTAAGCTCGTATCGTTCTCAAGGAACGTAAAAAGAACCGTTCTTTCGATAGCGTTCGACTTTGGAACAAACATTCGCTGTATCGTTCCCGAGGAACAATATTAACCCGTTCTTTTGAATTCAACACAAATGAAATAAGTCGTCATCGCCAACCAATGAGCGTTAGTTATTTCAGTGTATGCCTCAAGTTAAGTACCTACGAGTATTTTCGTTTTACTAGGCAGCGACGTCCATTATTAGTTCGAACTTAGACGTGAACTAGGGTGGAGGTTGGTTTGGTTGAGATAATTTTATTGGCTGATTGCTTTTATATTGGTTGTGAAATACAAACTGCGTAAGAACTTTTTGTGCTGCTGCACTGCGTCGAGAAACCTGGTCCATGTGAAGTAAGTAGGTATTTATATCAAAATAAATTTTATACTTTCATAAAATATCCGAGAAGTGAGTAGGTTTATGTGCGTGCGAAGACACTTTATACGTCCCTGGTCGCTCCAAGTTCAATTATATTTTTGTGTAGGTATTTATGGCGGTGGGTACTTGCTATTCCATAGTAAGCTATAAGTATCTGTTAGTAAGAAGTTAAGAACTATTAAGTATATTATTATAATCAGTGGCTGAGCGTTGATTAACTCAAACCCGATATCCATAATCCGAGAAGTGAGTGAGTAGGTAAGTACGAGTATGTGTGCGTGCAAAGCGGCTAGTGGCTTTTGCCGGAATCACAACAGGGTTGTTTCCACCTACAAAAGTTAGGGTTGAATTGTATCACATTAAGACGCGTGCCTACCTCGATAACCTTGAGCATCCGGCGTTTGCGCACCGGGGCCCCGCTTCACCGCGATTTATTTCGCGATTCACCGCTGCGAGTTATAAGTACGGGCGTTATAGTCCAAGCGTCTGTCGCGGTTCGATCTTCTCTGTATGTTACTCGAATGAAATAAAAATACTAATCATACTAATAGGGATACATATCACGCATGTTTAGAACTTTAGGTAAAGCAATGTGAATTCTGTTAATAATCATCATAATCAATTTTTTTACAATAAAAATTGAATAAAAATGAAATAAAAATGAAATAAAAATGAAATAAAAATGAAATAAAAATGAAATAAAAATGAAATAAAAATGAGATAAAAATGAAATAAAAATGAAATAAAAATGAAATAAAAATGAAATAAAAATGAAATAAAAATGAAATAAAAATGAAATAAAAATGAAATAAAAATGAAATAAAAATGAAATAAAAATGAAATAAAAATGAAATAAAAATGAAATAAAAATGAAATAAAAATGAAATAAAAATGAAATAAAAATGAAATAAAAATGAAATAAAAATGAAATAAAAATGAAATAAAAATGAACTAAAAATGAAATAAAAATGAAATAAAAATGAAATAAAAATGAAATAAAAATGAAATAAAAATGAAATAAAAATGAAATAAAAATGAAATAAAAATGAAATAAAAATGAAATAAAAATGAAATAAAAATGAAATAAAAATGAAATAAAAATGAAATAAAAATGAAATAAAAATGAAATAAAAATGAAATAAAAATGAAATAAAAATGAAATAAAAATGAAATAAAAATGAAATAAAAATGAAATAAAAATGAAATAAAAATGAAATAAAAATGAAATAAAAATGAAATAAAAATGAAATAAAAATGAAATAAAAATGAAATAATGAAATAAAAATGAAATAAAAAGGTAATAAAAATAAAATTAAATTAAAATAAAATAAGAATAAAATAAAAATAAAATAAGAATAAAATAAGAATAAAATAAGAATAAAAATAGAATAAAAATAATATAAAAATAGAATAAAAATAGAATAAAAATAAAATAAAAATAAGTATTTGCTTAAAATGAAAATAAGTATTTGCTTAAAATGAAAAATTCACACTGAAAATGTAGAATGTGAATTAAAATAAGTTTAACCCTTTACCGGGCAAGACTGCCGACTAGCCGACTAGTCGGCAGTCAGGTGGCCGACTAAGTCGGCTAGCCGACTATGGTCTTCGCCTAAGTTCGGGAGTAATCGGGAACGTTCGGGTCGCCTAATATGCTGCGGCACGTGGTGGCGTTCAGGTTTTGACTTGTTTTGTTTACCTTTCCGAGATTTACTTGTTGCTCCGGTAAAAAATAGGAAACAAATCGTAATTGTAAATAATTAAATAAACAAGTAGTGATCTTTATGAACATTATGTTTAAAATAAAGAAATTTGATTGAATGATGGTAGTTTTTTTTATATCCTTATTTTTTTGGAAGATCTAGGCAGCCGACTATTCGGCTCATTTTGCCGACTAGTCGCCGACTATAAATGTGGCCAGATAGTCGGCTTTCCCGACTAGTCGGCGACTAGTCGGCACATCTCTACTTACTACTAATAGGTTTTTTGAAATGGCATTCCATGCTTTCTTATTGTTCTATGGCCCACACCATCTCGTTTACCTTGCTGTATCGCTTCATATATGTATAGGTCGTATATTGCTGGCCTAATAATATTATTATGTTAGATTTTGAGGATAGTTAAATTTAGACTTTCAATAGAGGTTCAAATTTCAATTCGATTATAACTAGTAAAACATGCAACCCTGTAATATTGGGCAAACGACATTAAAGCACGCTTGACATACGGAGTTATACACTATACATACAGCAAGTAGGTCTAAAGTGTTATAAAAATAATAATTCACTTATCATGATGTTTATTTTCACTCCACTTTGACATCTAATAATATATAATGATAACATTGGCACGTGTCTAAGACTTAAAAAAAAAGCGCCGTGACGATGCGCTCGAGTCGCTCGACCCACGCAAAGTAACAAACAGCCATCACAGCATTTTGCCATTGAAAATTGAACCGTATTTCATCTACAGCGGCTTCGATCATTTCGAAGCGCGCGAATATCGAGCGCGTGGATTCGGAGGAATGTGTGCTTTATGAACAAGGTAGACGATTTAAATTAGCACGCAGTATGCTATAAGGGAAGCCCTTATATAAGGCTAACACTTATAAGCGATATGTAAGGTTTGGTGAGCGGATGATAAGGGTTTCGTAAGGGTATTGGGATAGCGCTGCTAGCCTTTATATAAGGGCTTTAAAAGCAATATGAAAGGGTATCGTCGGGGAAAGGGTATGGTTAGTTAAGCCTTATGCAAAACCCATACAAAACCCTTTATAAGGGATAGCGGGCCGGTCCCTGGTATATATACATATAAAGGGTATTCCGCTAATATTACAAAGCACACATTGTCGTGCAACATGCTCTAGTTTAGAAGCAGAGATGGGCATTATTCGAATATTTTTTTATTTAAATAATCATTCGAATAAACAAATTATTCGTCGTGAAATTATTCGCGAATAATTTATTCACGAATAAATCATTCGTCTGCCCTTTCGAATAATAAATGATTTATTCGTTATTTTATTCGAATAAATAACACGAATAATATTTTATTACACTTTTAGATTTGATATTAAACTGCAACTCTAACTTATTTTTGGGTCAAGGAAATGTATCGCAGGTAGCCAGCCTGAAAGTGACGGATATATGAAAGAGCGAGTAAACCACATAACTAAACTTTCTTATCAATTTTGTACCAGTTTACTCATATTTATTTCGTAGTTATTAGTCTTTTGCATAGTTCGGTCTAAACTAGTCGCATCATAAATAATCTCTATTACTTTTATGAAAACGAATTTTGTTAATGATTATGACGATAATTTTCAGTGCAGTAGATACTATACGATATATACGGACTTGAGTGAAAAAAGTGATGCAGTACTAGAAAATAACATGAAATTATAATTAACTATAATTATACTAAGTGACAATTTCTTAAAAAATATTTCTATAATTTAAACGAAAAAAGTGTTGTAGCGACCTATGTTGTTGGTTGGTTACCTAAAACTGCCAAAATAAAAGGACTATCTCAGCGTGGCACTTGGCTCATCACAGGTGTGACCTCACAGGCTACACTAACCGCTTACCATCGGGCGGGCTGTATGCTTGTTGGCCACTAACATGATATTTTTTTAAAGAAAATATAACGTATTTTTATTATACACTCAATACATAGGTACTAGTTTAGTGAAGAGCTCATGACAATTGTCAAAAAAAGCGATAATCCAAGAATTGTCGATATTTTTCGACAAAAGATTAGGCTTGTGTTGTAGTTTCGGGACAATTGTCGTGATCTTCGAGACATATGTCAAACCACTTAGTACTAAAGTAGTAGTTTTAGTGATAATAAATGAAGCTATTCTTTAAATATCGTGCTGGTGGCAAAGAAGCATGCCGCCCGCCCAATGGTAAGTGGTTTCAATAGCCTGTGGACGCCTATGAAGTCAGTAAAACATGACATATGTCACGTATGTCAGCGTGATGTATTAGAGGTCAGGTCGCTTATGGTTAGTAACTACTAAGATAAAACATTATCTAGTTGGAAAATGTGAGATCTTAAAGTAGGTTAGATTTGACTTGGCCAGTTTTTATCAGAATAAAAAAAAAATATATATATATATATGTTGAATAACTTTATAAAATGACTGATGTAATGAAAACTGGCCAAGTCAAATCTAACCTACTTTAAGATCTCACATTTTTAAATAACAGCAATTGTTATAGGTAAGCAAAATAAAGCAAAGAAATAGAGTTTAATACTTGTTCATAATGTTATTTTGTTCCTATAAATACATATTTGGATTTTGCATAGAACTTGGCACTCATTTAGATCTCCATTCTTTTTGCGGCGAAGCCCACAGCCAAGCATAATTTTTGTATTGAACTTGGCTCTCCTTTTTTACATTTATGTTTTTGGTGGGATATCATTACTTTTTGTAAAGAAAACTAGGCAGGTATTGAGATTTAATGTTTTTTCTTGCGTTTCCACTGCATGGTTTTCTTTTTTATGCTATTGTCTACATTCTCTTTACTTCTGTTCTGTGTATAATTATGTGGTGCCACGCGCCGCCGACGACACACCGTTGGCCGGTCGTTTAGCGTGTTTCACAAGTTTTTTATATGGGGACACCACTTATTTTTTGACTTAACTTTATTTTTATATTTCTGTTATATAGCAAATATAATGACACATATATTGGGATAGTTTCAAATATCTGCTTGTAAGGGTTCCAACGATACAATAAAAATAAAAAAAATTGTATGGGGACCCCCTATTTTTAACTTTTTTTTATTTTTAGATATTTTCCTACGCTTACACACAATTACCGAGCTGGATTCCAAATTTCATCCTTCTAGGTCATCTGGAAGTAGGTTAGATTTAGGTACTATATGTCAGTCAGTCAGTCAGTCAGTGCTACAATTTACGACTTTTTGACCTTCATATCTTTATAACCGTTTGAGCTAGCTTCATGAAATTTGGGCATCTAGATGTCCTTATGGATATAATTAAACACACGTAGTTTTATGTGTTTACGTTAAAGAGGTTTTGATTTATAGAAGGGCCAAAAGTGGCACCAAGTGGTTCGTGTAATATACACTCGGCGCTGGCTAGCCAGTTCCTTTGCTCGAACTTGGCTTGACACGCTGCCGCGTGTCTAGATTTATTCTTATTCGTTTTTTGTATTCGATTAATTTTTGACCATCTCTAAATTAGGACTATACATTTAAAAGAACCGGCTTAGTGCGTGTCGGACCACGTATAATGGAGGGTTCCGTTCCTTCAACGATATAAGGAAAGATAATTATCAAAAAGTCGTATCTTCCTACGGAAGAAGTTTTTTTAGAAATAGCTCGAAAACGCCTCAACCGATAATATTAAAAACAATTTTAATTGAAAGATGTATTTTCTCTTTTATTTTTTGCATATCCAGTTCAAAATATACACAAGTGTCCATAAGATTATGTCTGAAAATATTGGCTAAATCAAAAAATCTTCTGACAATCTTCAACGTTATTTTTACTACAAAACTAGATATCGGCATGCAAAATACGTCTTATGGTTTCCGTCTAGGGTTTGCTCCCGGTACTCGTTTTCTATACAAATCCAGTACCGGAACCGGGAATTCTCGGTTCTCGCCATACAAAATCAGAACCAGGAGCATTTCCTATTTCCGTCGTTTCCGAGTACAATGGCTGTGACATACGGACGGACGGACATGACGATAATAAGGGTTCCGTTTTTGCCATTTTGGCTACGAAACCCTAAAAATGCCATTAACATAGCAATTATATGCACACATCAAAGAGGTTGAAATAAGAACGGCGAAACTCGTCTAGGGGAGTCGGCGTAACAGCTAATTTGGTTGTGTTGACCGGGCACAAAGCGCAAGAGGACTGACAGTAGCTCTTTGGCCGCTGTAGAGAAATAAGTGTAAAAAAATAGCATAAGAATTGCAAGACCAATAGTGAAGTGACAAACTATTTGGCGCGTTATCGATAGTGAATATTTGCCTTCCTATAGCTTTAGGAGGAGTTTGGTTTACGTCACAGATCAGCAATGCCCATGTGCGAGCGGTAGGACTAGATATGGTGTTTGACCTAAGATGCTTGTATATCACTCTTGCGCTTTGCGCCCCGTTAGCGCCAGTGTCAATTTGAGATTTGTGGAGTTAACATTATCATAAAATGGGTTTGTAACATCATTTTGTGCCATAAATTGGTGCAATAATTAAGAAAATACGGAATGGTAACATATACGAGCGTATTATACCAAAAATAACAAACTAGAATAATATTAAGAATTATTCGCCAATGCAGTACAAAGAGGGCAATAGTGATGTAACATATTGATTGGCGGCATGTCGATATGAGATGTACTTTTCAGAGGCGAATTCTATGAAACTCGTGTCATGTTTCTAGGTCCTATTTTCGATTTAAGCTGAGGGTGATCTGTCAGTTTTTAAGTAACAGAATAATTTTATATAAATGGATGAAGTAGGTATATCATGAATTCATGACAATAGTTCCAAAAATACTCATTAATTATACAAACCTTTGTTACAGTTAGTTCCTACGTAATGCTAATTGATTATAATGATTATTCAGATTCTCTAATCAAAGTATCTATGAAAGTATCGACCTGCACCCCAACGCTATTAGCACAGATATCTGACAGGTAAGACATTTATTTGTCAAATATATTGACACGAGTGGTTTTCATATATAATGACGTTTATTTCCAGTCTATAAGGACCAGAGACAAGCTAAAACCACTTTAGTCTTTGGTTATATCATTTCTATGGATACGCGAACATAAAAAAGACAAGGTCCTAAATACAACACGTGCAACAGACGTCACACCCACACAAGCGCTAACACACACCTTGCTGATATTCATAAGCTGTAAGCATTTTCAAAATATAAGAACCCTTTTGGCGGTTATTTATTAAATATTTCTAACAATTCGAACGATTAAACGTTGTAATATTTCATATCTTTACACAGTCATAGCGAGGTGATATAATATGATAAGATAACGATATATATTATTTTTACATATTTTAAGTTATTATCTGACTCTGTAAATATCGATATGAGTTACTCATATCCCATCACTTTTATTAGCCATTTCTGTCACTTTAGAAAACAACATGTCAAACGTACTGACACGGTCGATTCCTATAGAAACCATAGACAAGGACGCCTCTATCCTAAGATCGACAAACGCACTAAAGAGGCTGGTTCTCTGTGTTACATACTATTATTGCCTTTATACTTTGCCGTGGACGTTCAAGATATAATGATGCGTTCATATTCATAATCATAATAAATGAGACAGGTGCATGCAGTACTGAAGATCGAGTAGATGGTAACCACGGCGAATTATAAAACGACATATTGGTCTCTGCTCTAGTACTCCCACACAAGCGCTGATACTGATACACATCTTGCTGATATTCATAAGCCCTTTAAGCATTTTAAAAATATAACAAGACCCTTTGGCGGTTGTTTATTTAATATTTTGAACAATTCTATAAACGTTGTAATATTTCAGATGTCTGTAAAATACATAGCGGGATGATACGATAAGATAATGATGTAAATTATCTGCCCATATTTTTAATTATTATATTTTAGAAATATGGATATGAGTTATTCATATTCCACCACTATTAATATGGATGGTATAGGAAGGATGGAACTCTCTTCTAGGAAAACGGTCGAAAAAGTATCCAGCGGTAAGCACTAAACAATAGTTCCAAATATCTTCGGGTGGTGCTAGGTATAGTTCAGCATTTGAAATGAATTACCGATATTTAATACTTATATGACTTCGTAAATAAAATTAATATTCAGTGTGTTTCATCTCCGCAAATAATTATTTTGGATTTAATTTTTTTTAATTTCAAATTAATTTAATCAAATTTAATATAATTGTGGCGCTATCAGTTTATCGCCTTTTGACGGACACTTTTTCAAGCAATAGGAGAACACAATTAATAAGACATGCATTTTTTGAGCAACATATTATTTGCTGACGCTGCAATGCAAAGGACACTTGGATTTACGTGTTTCACGCGTGGGTACTGCCTATTTAACTGTCTCTTCTGTGTCTGTTACTCAATAACAAAAATGTTTTTGAGAAATTTTGTTAAAAAAATAATGGTTACGTATTTAAAACAGTAATTAGGAATGGAAAGTGGTACCGTCCCGCTTTGATTTTAAGTTTTGAACTATTAGAGCACTGAGAAACTGCAGAAACTGGCATGATTTTAATTTTAACAATCGAGCTCTCAGTTAAACAGGTTATATTTTGGACGTAATATCACGTGCAGGCGCTGAGGGCACGACTTTCCGTGCGCGTGATTTGACGTCTTTGGCGGTCATAGGGTTAAGGTATTTTCGTTGATATTCTCGAAAGATCTTGTCAGTATTAACGCTTCGGCGGCCATCAAACGGCTGTTCAATATAGGTCCTGGAACCTATATTGAAGGCACAAGATCGTGTGCCTGGTACCATATCTATATGGACTGTAAGCCAGTAAAAAATTTAACAAAAATAAATAAATTAAAAACATGTCGAAATTACCTCCAAATTACAAATTGACTTATTGTTAGTTTCCTTAGGTAACTCGGATTTACTTTATAGACTTACCATTAAAAATAAAACTACATATAAACTAGACAAATACTAAAATCTAAAACATACTTCCAAATAAAAAATGTGCTCCAAGTCGGATTCGATCGGTGGGCACCCAGAAGGCTGGCGGCATTGCCGCGTTGGACGGCAATACCGATGCGCTGGGCAAAGTATGCCCCAGTATAGTTAGTTATACATACATAGGTTTTTTTTGTTTGTTTAAAGCGACTTATAGGATTTTAGCTCTGGGTTTTTGTAACAGACATTTTTTCGAAATCTACACCCCGAATTAATTGAAAACCACTACCATGGCGTTTTTTATGAAAAATGTGTATTACCGCCATCTTGAATTTCTAAACAGACATTGTTTTCGGAATTTACACACCCGAGTTAGTTGAAAATGACTACCAAGACGATTTTGACAAAAAATTTCCATATCCGCCATCTTGGATTTTTAGGACTTTATTCTCGAAATCTACATCCCCGAATTAATCAAAAACTGCTACTATAACGATATTGACGAAAAAAGTGTATGACCGCCATCTTGGATTTCATAACAGACATTATTTTCGAAAACCACATACCCGAATTAGTCGAAAAGTACTACCATGACGATTTTGACAAAAGTTATCCATTTCCGCCATCATGTATTTTAAAACAGACTTTATTTACGAAAACTACATACCCGGATTAATCGAAATTGACTACCATAACGATTTTGGTGTAGAAGCTTTAAAAAGTGCATGGCCGCCATCTTGGTTTTAAAACAGATATTATTTTCGAAATCAACACACCCGAATTAGTTGAAAATGACTACCGTAACGATTTTTACAAAAAAGTGCAACGAATTGGAAATATAAACCATCTTCGTGTGAAAAAGAGACAGTGCGAGGCGGTGTCGATATCCATGCGTTGGCGCCTACAAAAGAATACGGTGGCCTTGGCAAGGCCGACCTGCGATCGAGACGGGTGCGCGGCTAAGAACGTTTAATAAAGTTCTTGAGAACGTTTTACATTCCGTTCCTGAATGATTTTGTTCTTTGGGAACTTTTAAAATTCCGTTCATAAAAGATTTTGTTCTTTGGGAACGTTTCAAATTTTGTTCTTCAATATCGGTAACCGAAATGATTTTGTTCTTTCGGAACGTTTTTAAATCTGTTCTTCTTGAGTACCGGTAACCGAAATGATTTTGTTCTTTTAGAGAACGTTCCCGTAATAAACCGATATATAGTATGAACGAAATAAAGATCGGGTTCCGAACGATAATGAACGGTATTTTGGGAACCGTTCCCGATCCCTGGTTGCGGTGCATCGCGGTGGATTTACGCACGATCGCAATGAGAGGGGTACGCGGGTGGCGCGGGTAGAGAGCGCCCAAAGGCTCAAGGACACTCCGGCGACAATCGTCTTAATGATAAGTACAAGTTACTGACATAATATAAGCGTGTTTAAGTTAATATCACCAGTTCCATTGTAACATTATAACATTTCAAAAGAAAAAAAGTGGGATGTAATTCCGAAAGTTGACTCTTATTACAATAATGTACTAGTGATATTTGAATTATTTTAGGGATAATCCGCCACTTTTCTTTCGCAATTACCCCAATACACCTTACCTAGTTATTAGTGAGTTATCTTGGGCGTTTTCCGCCGGTCGACATCCAGTGTGACTATTTTGCGTGAAATGAAGTAGCACTATTCCAACCACCTCAGCTCCTCCACGAAGCCCAGCATAGCTTTAATACACCTTACCTAATACTTGTACTAACTAAACATGATAGTTAACATACCATAATAAATATTTTGAAATCTATCTCTAAGTGCAATATTTAACGTCGAACATCTATTCATATTTTAATGTCAAAACATACCTGATTTTGAAGATCATAACTATGTTTAGTATAATTAAATCTAAAACAGTCAAAACACCGAGTCCCGCACAAGAGAGCAAACAAGAATGTCTCATTTGCATGTGTGTGCTCAACTCCTTAGCGCGGTATGTTTAGGTGGAGGGCGTTCGTTAACACGTACCTGTCAAGGTTCATAGTTGGGAGTCGTGAATCAAACACGGGCGCCGGGCTAAGACTGGTTTATTGTACGTAATTCTTATGCTACCCACCTTTGTCACTTCAATCATATGAGATATGAGCATATCTACTACAACTTCCTTTTTTCAAAAATTAAACAAGTTTAACAAAATAAATGATGTATGATTTTAGATGTTTGAATATGCAATTGTAAACTTTAAGTGACTTTATTAAGGTTTATTTTACATTGAGTACGAAATAGTTTTAACGGTGAGTGGCAGATAGCACATGTTAATAAAGACATACTTAAACACATGCATTAACTGGTATCCTTATGCCCTTGTTCATAAAGACTGCCAAAAAGCTATACGCAGTTTACAATTCATGCATTATGATTGTTCTTAATAATAATGGTATAATGCCAATAACATTAGGTCCATCTTTCTTGCACAAACACTTTCTTAGGTATATATTATTACATGCAGATCTGTTTTTTTTTTTTTTTTTTTTTGATAATACAACTTTAATATCTCTTACACTAAAGCAAGACGATATAAATTTAGAGATACTTAATAATATAATTATTTAATTGATAACATGCATAGTAGGTACCTATCTAATTGATTCAATCATCTATGCTTACATAGTATTACAAGTTTAGGTTTTATTTAGGTACCTGTTTAACAGTGACATGAAACAGACAAATATACATTTTTTTTTGAATACTTATACTAGATAGGGATTTTATCATTGTATACTAAATTTATGATTTCAATTAGTCATTGAAAAGTATAATTAGATCAATGTTACATTTTTTTTTTACTATAAATTAAATATAAGTAGTTTAAATATGACATTAGCACTTTTTGTTAATGATGATGAAATTGAGTCTCACGTGACAGGATGAATCGTGGAGGACGTGGAGGGGTATCCCCACCGATCAGGAGGTCGCACTGTCCTACCGGAACGAGTACGATAAAACACATTAGTTGGTACATTCTGATCAGCTGACTGTAAAACCGGTTGGCTGGAGCTGATGTTGTTTGCGATTGTGTGATGAATCAAATCGAGAAAGAACTGTATGCCTGCGTGTTCGCGTGCGAGAGATTTTACACATATTTATATGGACGTACAAACAGGGTAGCATAAGAATTACGTACAATAAACCAGTCTTAAGCCCAGCGCCCGTGTTTGATTCACGACTCCCAACTATGAACCTTGACATGGCGCAGTCGGTACCTAATTAAGTAGCTTATCTGGAGTAATTCGTATTTTGAAATAAAGCAGCCGTGCGCGAGACCGTGTTGATATGTGCGGCTAATAAATGGAAGACAGTGAAAGTGAGCAGTTCGCTGATTCATGTGACGAAATCATCGACATTTCTACAAATATGGAATCTGTTTTACAACCACCACCGCCATTTTCGTTCGAGAATAATCTAGTTAACGTGACCTCTGGAAATTTAAGTGCCGAGTGGGATAATTGGAAGAAATCTTTTAAAATTTATTACAAGGCATGTGAATTATCGAAAAAGTCTAAAAAAGTGCAGGTAAATATACTGCTGCATGTCATCGGGAACAAATGTCGAGAGGTTTACGAGCAGTTCACTGAAGAGGACACGGATACGGTAGACGGTTTACTACAAAAATTCGACGCGTTTTTTGTTCCTGTGAAGAATTTGGCAGTTGGGAGGCATACATTTTTTAAAAGAGATCAGAAAGAGTTGGAGTCGACTGAACAGTATATATTTGAATCAAACAAAATAGCTTCCAAGTGCGAATTTAAAGAATTTCGTGATGGTTTGGTGTGTAGTAGGTTTATATGCGACGTGAAGGATGTGATCCTCTCGGAAAGGATGCTCAGGGAACCCGATATATCATTAAAGAAAGCAGTTGATATATGCAAATTATCAGAGATGTCTAAAATGCAGGCATTAAATATAAAAACCAATAGTGCCGAGCACCAGGTACATGAAATTTCAGAAAACAATGATCACTCCAGCACTACAACTAGCGATGTGCACCGAGTTAACAGACGACGTGCCCCGCGCCGACCTCCGCGCACACCGATGCGATCAAACGCGTTCAACGGCGCTCGGGAGAATCAAACACGGGCGCTGGGCTAAGACTGGTTTATTGTACGTAATTCTTATGCTACCCACCTTTGTCACTTCAATCATATGAGATATGAGCATACCTACAGTACCGACGATGTACACCTACATATAGCACGAAATGTTACTAGGAACCAGGCGATGATACAGGGGGGACAACAACAGGGTCCATTTCCCCCCCCCTCCCCCCCCCATGAAAGGCAAACTTCGTATACTACGGGGGGCCATAGGTGCGAACCGCGAGATTTTTTTTCAAGGAAATGCCCCTCCCCTTGAATGAAATCCTGGATTCTAATTACAATAAATAATCAACCAGTATTGAAGTTGTATTGGAGTTGCATCGGAATTATTTTCAAGCAAATTCTGATATTTCTGATATAGACGTTTAGGCGCTTATAGCTGTATTGCGTTGTTAAAGCATTGGAGTTGTATTGAAGTTGGATCGTGTCCAAACATGTTTTAAAATTAGAATACGGCCCCTAGAAATATACTCAAGAACAATTAAAATAGGCACATCGCAAAGAAATTTCAATGCACGGTGACCCACTTTCATTGTCCTTGAACGAATGTTTATTGAGCTTGAAATCATTTTTTTTTAAATACCACGACGGTGGCAAACAATGGCCTGATGGTAAGCAGTTACCGTAGCCTATGGACGCCTGCAACCCCAGAGGATTCACAAGCGCGTTGCCTACCCTTTAAGAACCTATACACTCCTTTTTTGAAGAACCTCATACTGTAGCCCGCTGGGAAAACCTCGGCAGGGAGTTCATTCGACAGTTGCAGCGTTCGTGGGAGGAAATTCCTCTTAAACCGTACAGTGCGCGACCCATTAGGTTCCAGGGTGTGAGGATGAACACCCTGCCGGCGGCGAGCGGTGCGGTGATAAAAAGCTGCCGTCGGCATCATATCAAACAGTTTTTCAGAGCATTGTACAAGCGATAGAACACACATAAGACATTTGAAACTAGACCTTCAACAATTCAAGCGTATCCGAAATAAGGCCACTGGAATTTTCTCGGTCCGACCGACCCCGGTTGGTATTTGATTACAAAGCTTGAGCCATTACCTTAAATCGTTAAGAGCCCAAGTATTTATATTTAGACACACGGCAGTGAGAAAAGTAAGATTGGGGGGGGGGGAGGCATTGGGCATCTCACTTTTGAACCGCGGGTCCGAAAAATTTAAAAAATCATGGAAGTGAGGCCTGGTAAGTACTTTCAATGAAAACTATATCGAATAAAATCAGTTAAGCCGTTTTTGAGTTACCACTCAAAAACACATAGTGAAAGGACGTATGTGCCGCATAGTAAAATGATGTAAGCGCCCAATGTCCTTTAATAAACGACCTTTTAAACGGATGTATTGTAACAGGCCTGCAACTACGGAACCTTACACTGAATATGGCCCGACATGATCTTGGCCGGTTTTTTTGTTCATTTGTTTCTTAGTCTTTATCTTTCGCACGTTTTCTTCATGTGAGAATACGCAAACCGATAATTTATTTTAACAATCTGTATGTGGTGGCCATGGCATGTAAATTTAGTGATATATAAAAAATAACAGCTATGTTAATATGTGAAATAAATCTAAGCCAATTCAGCAGACCTTTTACGCTGATAGGTATTAAAATTTGGGGCTGTATAATTAAAACAAAATAAACAAGACGCATTTCGACGTCTTTTCTAAAGAATTTGAATAAACGCTGCATGTATTTACACTGTCATATTTCACTGGTAATCTCATTACAACGTGGCTAGGCTTGTTAATTGGCCACTGTGTTGGGTAGTGCATGGATATAACTCAATTTTATGAAATATCACAACAGGACCACGACAAAGCCAAATTAAATCACTAGGCTTTTAGCTGTTAGCTATAAAGTACTTAGTGCAATCAGGAATACTTCGAAAAATACTAAATTATTCTATTTAAAACACTCGACAACACAACGCTGGTGTCAGACATCTTTTCTGCCAAAAACCGCAACAAAATTGGACAACCGATAATGAAACATTTGTTTATAATAATAATAATAATAATAATAATATAATTTTTATTTCGGACTAATATCCATAAGGTGTTAGTTACAGACTTATATACTAGTGTTAGTAGGTACAACATAATACTTAACTAAAATACAACAAAACATTCATTTTCATTTTTAATTTACCACGGTGTGGAGTTTTGTCCAGTGCAATAGCAGGGGGGAGTCCCACCTGTCAACCAACGCTACCAAGATGCTGTTAGCACTGCCTCGCCATCTGGTTAGTAATGAGGCGCACCTCTTGCGCATGATTGCCGTAAACCCGTCGACTTGCGCCTCCGCAAACATTCCCGAGGCGCTACAGTGACGAGGCAGCCCCATCAGCATCCTGAAAGCGTTGTTGTATTGCACTCGTAGGTCACTGTACGCCCGCCGCGTATAGCTACCCCACAGGCTGCACGTGTAGAAGGACTGACAGTATGCTTTGAAGAGCGTGACCTTAACTGAGTGGGTACAGCGAGAAAACCTGCGGGTAAGCATATTGCAACGAACGGCCAGTGACCTACGCTCCCTCTCTATATCACAGTTATCGCTAAGATCTTCCGTAACCCAGTGGCCTAAGTATTTAAACTTGCTGACTCTATGCAGAGGTGCGCCACAAAGCGACACATCAGGCAAGTCAGAATACCTCCTAGATTTGGGCTTGAAAACCATTAGCTCGCTTTTTTTTACATTATATTTTAGGCCATGCGTTTCCGCATAGCCTTGGCATTATAGAGTTTGTCCGAAAAGAGAAGTTACGTCTTAAAATTAGCTTTAAATATTTTTTGGCTTTAGCTACTTCTACTTATATGTCTGTAATTAATTACAAAATTCCAACACACTAATACTAGAAACTTCATATACCATGAATGCGCAGTTTTTATCTTTATTTTTCTGAATTTTCGATGAGCTCCAATACTAATTGTTACATAGTGATTCTCTATCACTCGTGCTTAAACAGATAGGGACGGAATTTACCTGTTGTCATCCCCTTAGTTCTTAAAACCATCTTCGTTTCGTCTCTGGGGAAAATAGGATCAATAATACATTTATAAAACAAGCCTGTAACATGAACAGTGAACACCTTCAAACAATCCCTCGTCTAGCTTTTTAAAAATGGTTTTGTTTTACCTTCAACTTTGCGCTTTGGTTCTTTTAGGGAGAATTTGTTGTTAAAAACATTTTCGTGTGTGTAAGTATCTTACACCGCAGTAAATTGCACTTAGACGAAAAAATCTCTTTTGATATCATTCGTGACGCCCCATTACTTTTGAGATGACGAAGGGTTTTTCTTAAGACAACAAGAGGTATATTTTCTTAAAAATGCATGAATGACACTGTCGTGTGCTTATGATAGCAAATACAGAACTTGATATTAGAAAGTGTTTAGAAAATGCATCTTATAACAATATTTCTTTAATTATAATACTCTCGTGAGACTCTTACATATTTACAATATTTGTAACGGGTTACTCACATAATTTAAGTCGATTTTTGCTCAAGTTTCGATCAATATACGATGGCTGTTTTGGTGAAAATTATCATCGTACATTGATAGAAACATGAACAAAATTCGAATTAAATTACGTGAGTTACCCGTTATAAATATTTAAATAGTTTTTTATTGAGGATTTAATTAACGCCGACAGGTAGGCTATTATTGCAATCTGGTTAGATATTAGGTCCAGCAGAAATCGGCTTAGTATGGCCAGCAATTTGGTAAGCAAATCGAGTG
Organism: Pammene aurita; assembly: GCA_947086415.1. NCBI lineage: Eukaryota > Metazoa > Arthropoda > Insecta > Lepidoptera > Tortricidae > Pammene > Pammene aurita. The sequence continues at coordinate 6,424,053 of OX352310.1, read as the reverse complement.
CAAACCCCTGTACGGCAGACCGTATATGGATTAAAGTCTGTACCTAATTGTGACCAATGGACTAACATTTAGGTATTCACGTTTGTCTAAAACTCGATGTGGCTCATCTCTACTAAATTAATTCACAAGTTTCAAGTGTGCTTGGAAAATTGTCGTTTTGCTAGTAATAAGTAGGTAGAATGTTGAGTAGGCTAAAAAAACAATGTTTTAGGTAGACGAGCTAGTAATATAAATTCATACAACATTGCATTACATAAGTAATTAGTCATAAGGTGTATTTCAAATATAAAATACAGACAATTTTAAAATACAAACAAATAAATCATTAAAAACTAAACCTTAAAAATCTAAATAAAGCCTAAATTTATATACTATTATAATTCTAAATATTAAACACCTCACCGAAATCCCCCACTTCAGGCATAGACCCCAGAATACTGGCGGCGTTGCCCCTCTGCACCGCCAGACTCAACCTCTGGGCAAAGAAGGAGCCCGCCCTGTAGTCCCCCGAGACGCCTATGAGACGTTCCGACACCTTTTTAACAAACTGTTTAGTGTCGGACGACCATGGACCCATGGTTTCAACAGCGAGCGCCGCAAACTCATAGTCATTTGCTAAAAATGAGTATTTGCGGCGCTTTAGCATTTGAGCTTGGTCAGCGGCTGACCCAGGTTTCCGAGCCGAGCCCTCGACGTGGGACGGAGCTAACGTGTCTACGCAGGTGGCATCCCACGCCAAGGCGCAACCCAGGCTCCAGGGTACGAGAGTGCAGCCATCAGGTCTCTTGCCATCACCTGCAGAGAGGCCCGATGGCTCCAGAGTCGCAGGGAGACAGGCAGTGGAGAGGGCACGTCTAATTAAATCGTTAATTGCAGCATGCCTGTAAAGCCGACCCGCGCTCCGCAGACAGTGCAATCCATGACGGCCCAGTGTGCCCACAGGATCGCCACAGCGGCTGCATGAGTGCGGCTCGCAGATTTTAACACCAAGGCGAAGGCATACTGCAATACGCATTGCTGAGGGATCCAACACAGAACCAATGTTTCGCGAAGGCAGCGCATGCAACCAATGGCCTGATTCTGGCTCGGATACAGCCAGCAGCCTAGCACGTTCACATGCGTTCTGTGAGTTCTCAATCAAAATTTCGTGTTGAGACTTGATGTACGCGGAATCCCAAGCTGCTTGACTGGCTTTCTCCGTAGGTAACCTTTCGACGGAATGGCTCGCGACCCAAGCCGATTCAGCGACTGCCAGACACGCTACCGGGACATCAGCGGTTGAAGGTAAGCGTAAAATACCGCCAATGAGGGTGAGAGTGCCATGGACAGACGAGAGAAAGGCAGGGAGTGCTAAACTGCTCGTCGTGCGGATACCGAGACCACCGTATTTGATAGGCAGAGTCGCTTGCATCCAACTGGAAGGTGTAAAAGCAAGGTTTAAAATTTTGCTTACAGTGTCCTTCAACAATTGGTCCACACTCTCCGTGACTGAAGCAAATTTGAAAATCGGGGAACAGCGGAGAATGTACAAAAGTTTCGGTGAAAAGACACAAAGGCGAAGAATGTAGATGGCCATGTGAGGGTTTATTTTGAGGAGTTGATCTGAACATTTTTTAAACTTTTCGATTTTAGAATGAACAGCCCCCACAATGGATTCATCGAAAATAGGGGCTCCTAATAGCGTGAGGCTCTCACGAGTAAGCAATGCCATATTTGGCATGATGCTGTTTAGGCCCTGAACTATGGATGCCCGGGTGCTAGGAGAAATAGCTTCTGAAATGTAGGCTTCACACTTGTCAAAATTGACTGACAGGCCAATCTCTGCAAATCGTTCTGTGATGGTTTTTAAATCTGCAAGCACTGATGACACATTGCCGCCAATTGTACCGTCGTCGAGATACCAGATGTTTAAATCCGATGTGAATTGCGTGATGATGGGGTGGATAGCCAAGTTAAAAATGACAGGTCCCAGAGGATCCCCTTGCTGGCAACCTACGCAAGAAGAGATTTCGTTATCACGGTACATGAGTTTTGTATCTGCACCGTAACACTGCCACAGATATCCATAAATCTCCGGAAGCTCACTTTCTATTTGAGATAGAAGGGCACCCCGATCGACAGAATTAAAGGCATTATTCACGTCAATTTTAACAAGGATCTCAAAATTCTCACTATCAAGGAAAGATCGCGTCGCGTGTACTGCCGCCTCACAGCCACCATTAACTCCAAACCCCAGCTGTGTAGGTTTAAATTTGTCCGTAAGGCGAGCGTGAAACTCACGGCAACAAATTTTTGACGTGAGGCGCCGTAACGTGCTCCCAACTGCAATCGGGCGGATACCCCCATCTTTTTTCTTTAAAGCAATAAGGTTGGCTCCATAAAGGATGGGAACGATATCTGGACAAACCTTCCCGGAGAGCATCAAATTAACCAAAGCGGTGAGCTCCTCCAGCAATGTCTCACCGGCATCACCCGTAAGCAGACTAGTTAAATCCTTTAAATGTTGCGAAGTAATGCCGTCCAAACCTCCTGCTGAACCAGCAGGAAAGGAGAGAACTGCCTGTAAAACAGCAGACCTCGACACTTGCAGAGGTTGGTCTGAGGGTGGTGGATGGAGTGGCCGCGAGGACGTAGACGCACTGGGGTGTTTTTCCTGTAGAGCCCCAAGCACAGCTGGAGAATATGTTGCCAAGGTATCGTTAGAAAATAGCAATCTCGTCGCCCCTCTTAAATCACCATCTGACACTTTATTTTCAATCAATCTACATTTGAATCTTGGATTGTCAGATGGCAAACGGGAGCTCTGGTCTACTGCGCTCGGGTTATCGGCGGAAGGAGGAATGCAAAAGGTCGGATTAGACACGTTAGTTTTGATAATAGTGGTTAAGCTGCGGTTAGATTTCGTTTGTGGAATATGAAGACGTTTATACGCAAATGTCAGAAGCTCTTCCCATGCCGCGTAGTTGTTATCCGATACCACCCTGGCCACGCACTCAGCCAGGCTTCGTGCTGCAACAGCCCGTGCTCCTTTTGGAATCCTTTTAGTTACTTTAGTACTGGACTTAAGGGCTGCCAAAAATTGGGCCAGCGACGTCGGGACTGAGCCAGAATCCGCGCTATTATTAATAGACACATTGCGAGTCGAAGTTGAACCAGAAGGTTTATCGACACGGGGACTGTGAGCTCGTACGCAGTGAATATTAAGGCCTTTTTGGCCTTTGTAGCGCTTGTGATCAGCGCAAATAGGACACTCCAGCAGCGGGATCTGAGGTGAGGCGTTTGGGTTAGCCATTCAGAATGTATGTACCTCTTTTAAAACAAAAAAAAAAAAAAGACTAAAATTTAAATACCATATACATTAATTTAAAACAAAATTTACCAATTTCGCCTTATTCATAACAAAATTTCAAACGTAATAAAATAACATGTCAGGACATAAGTAATTGAATTTGTGACCTTAAAAAACCGTCTGTAGATAACCAACTGAGCTGCAGAATCTAACGCGATCTCGGTGAGTATTTCCATCGCTCCCTGCTATTTTCCCGTGCTTTAGGAGTTATATATGTATAAGTACTTTAGTGACAAGGTAAACTATTAATGAACCTTGAGCTGCATTTAACCTTGGGCTTGATAACCAGCAAAGTTAAATAGGCTGGCAAGGAAATTGATCTCCGGAGGCTAGTGGGGTCCCATCAAACTTGCTAATAGCTCGTAACAGTGTGTTAACGATGCACTTCTCATTAAAGTGTAGAGATTGTGGAGTTTTCATTAACCTAAATTATAAGACAATACATAATCATGTACGTCCGCATGTTTATTCGGCTGTTTCTCTCTACTGGTGGCATTTCTCAACCTCTCTTGAAATTTTGTTAGCAGGTTCGATTAATATACCTACACAATTTTTTGTCGATTTAGTTATCGATTTTTTTCTAAATGGTTGGATATGGGTCTACATTTTTGGGGACTGGGGACAAAAAAAGGCAACATTGTTTTTGTATTAGGTTTCCGAGAAGTTGAAGAGGGAATACCACAAGCCAGATGCCATGCGCCACATCCCGTATCTTATAAGGATGAAAGTGAATTTTAGAGGCCAACTAGTGCTAACCACGTGACCCCCCGTTTATTGGCTCGAAGTGCTATCGCGTTTTTTTTTTAATTTGTCTACTAGTCGGTAGACTTACAACGCCTGAAGTGCGGGAACCGAGGGGCAGCTCTTGCTATTACTTAACATTAGCTTAAGTTTACAATTTAATAATATTACTAAATAAAATGTGGAAGACCGTTCAAAGCTGTTTCTATATTATTTTTTATTGCTTGATATACCTACCTATTTTACGTATAAATACAGATCCGTTAAGCAATGTGTATCTACTTTCTCACCCGCCGAATTCAAAACAACAAAACTACTAACTCCCATTTTCCAGCAATAGCAAAACAACTTCAAACTACTTTCAATTCATTTCATACGCTTATTAGCTTTCATAGCTTAAATCATCCTTGTAAATATGAACATACGGCTCAAAAAAGGTTGCTGGTGCGATGAGCCAAATGAATTGATTCCCGAATGATTGGAATGAGTGAATGAATAGAGCCATTGACGCGGCTGGAATGGGATTTCTGGGTTTTATACTAACTTGTTTGGCATCAGATAGCTGATTATAGTTTTCCGATACTTAACGCATTGCACAAAGTGTGGCTGAGAGACTCTGCCACACGACTAATTCAATATAGGTCCCGGAACCTATATTTGATGGCACACAATAGAGCGCCTGGTACCACATCTCCCTTTATGTAAATCAATGAGTTCATATTTCAAATTGGTCATTTTCATTGTCCTTGATTATGCATTGCTTTCTCTTTAAGGTAATTTAACAATTTAATAAAAACTGTGTACGAACATATTATATCATACCCAGTGAGGAATAATATGACATAATTTTTCCTCATTTTGTGATTAATATTATGTATAGTTTACCGTATATGCCACAGGAAAACGGGACAATGGACATGTAACTACTAGTATTTATTTTGACTTCTGGATTCAGTCAAAGTATTGTTGCTTTGCAATAATCAAGTGCTGCTAAAGTGGTAATTTAATTATTTCAATAACTAGAGAGTTAATTGGGTCAGGTCAGTTTGTGGATACCTATGAATATGATGATTTGGCGCGTATAAAGTGATATCTCGAATTATTTCAAAGTGCAGTTCTATGGATTGGATGTCAAATTTACTAATAAAACTTATTTTGAAGTTGTTTAGACATTTAAAAAAATGCAAGGTAAGCTCGCTGTTTCCCAGCTGTACCTAAATAAGATATTATAATTTTAAACAAAAAAGAACCGACTTCACTTAGCATCCTTTCCAACAGCAAATGCTCGAATAGGTGTGCCTATAATAGTTGAAGAGTTCCCTCGATTTCTCCATGATCCCATCATCAGATCCTGACCTGGTTACAATGTGACCAACTGTGAAGTATACTCTTTCAAACAAAAAAGAATTTTCCAAATCGGTCTAGCCATCTTCGAATAATCGGTGAACATACCTACATAAAAAAATAGCAAAAAAAAACAAAGATCCCGACGAATTGATAACCTCCTCCTTCGAAATCTTGAAGTCGGTTGCAAAAGCTACTTATAATATGTTGTTCCAATAGATTCGCCTTCTTTTTCACTTGCAGCCAAATTTTTGGTTATATATATATTTTCCATATATAGATTCCAAATATATATATTTTCCTCTTCTGTAGGAATTTATACTTGCAAAACATATTACATTTTAGAACTAATGTTTTCATACTTTTATATTAAAATTAGTATGTTATCGAATTTTCTCTTCTTGTTCGCATGTGTGTATGCGTTAGTAGCCTAGCATTAGTTTAATTTAGACTATATTGTTATTACTTGTGAGTTCCCTTAATTGGCTTTCTGTGTTTATTTAATTGTATAACTGTGACTTAAAAGCTGTTGGTTCTCCTTAACATAAATAAATAAAATAAATAAATAAATATTGAATGTTCTTGTGTGAAAAGAAAAAGAGTAAGTAAATACTTACACTCTTTTACTTTTGATAATTACATGTAGCAAAAGGAAAAACGAAACCCTCATGGAGTCATTATTTTGATTTTAACTTGCCGACCCTTTTTGTATACAGACGGACGTAATATATACCAACGATAATCAACATTATAAGGAAATCACAGTTTTACAGCTTTTAAATTAGGTATGTTTCCTAGCATAATGTAAGAAACATCTTGATAGGAAACCTGAAAGGTTTCCTACCAACTTGTTGTACCATGAGACAAGGTTTCTAAGAGTTAGACAACTGTTTATTTACAAAACTGTTTCTATGGTTCATCAATATATTGCTAAATCGCCTCTTAAGGCACTTATTATGAGTAGACGTATATATAGAGTCCCATGTGCCTGCTGTTCAAACGACTCTCGCTAAACGTTCTTCTTTCTACATTTACCCTTTCGTGTATAATGCGGTCTGCAAAATTTTAGACTTAAAAGCATGCTCCTTGCCAGTAGTACAATCTAAACTAAAGAAATGGTTTGCTACTCTATCGTACGTGACACGGAAGACATATTACGTTGTCTCTTCTAGGCCTATGGTTGATTCAGCTCTTACTTGCGCTCATAAACACACATGCACACACTCATCACACACACTCGCTCACACACATCCGCACTTAGATTTAATTAATATCTTTAAGTACTTATTTATATTTTACTAGCTATGATACCCGGCTTCGCTCGGGAGTTGATATGAGATTACGTGGTAGATGAAATAAAAAAACATACTATGACGTAAAAAGTAAAAAATATATTTTGAAAACATTTTCTATATTTACATGTATTTACATTTTCTCATTATTTACACTACTTGTTTATAAACAACATTTTTCATTTTATTGTCCGGGGTATATATATATGAATTTTTCGAACTTCCTACTCTTGAGCAAGCTACATATAGCTGACCGTGAGAGAAGCAGGATTCTTTGAGGTTGATGCCACAATATTTCAAAGTTTGCCCTTGCGCTTTGTTAATTGTAAAACTAAAGGCTAATTTAATTGGAAACTGCAATCTTTTAAATTGAAATGGCAATTCAGAAGAGATCAGTGGTATTCTAGGTATAAATACTGTGTGTCCTTTGTTCTTTCCAGAAATAAGTTCAGCTTCAATGACATTATTCGATAGCTGTTTTACGATCATCCTCGTTCCATTACATAGTTTTGGGGAGTTGAGATTTCTGAGTAGTATGATTGGAGATCCAATTTTCAGACGAAGGCAGTGTAATGGCATTCCTGGTACTTGTAAAGAGTTTAGAAATTCAGTAGGAAAGTTGACACTTTCTTCAATGGATACCATCGTGTCGATCGATTTATATACTTTCTCTTCACCAGGTATTTTCTTTAGAATATTAAAATTGATATCGTCAACAATATTATTTTTAGTGGCCAAAATTGCTCTTTGAAATAACCACTCTACGTTGGTATAGTTCTGAATAATATTTGGATAAATTTTGTCGATTAGTTCGTTTTCAGTAGTGGCTATGTTACAGAAATCACTATTGAGTTCAATGAGGCCGGTCGTTTGGTCAGTAGGATATGTACCTTCGCCTATTTGTAAAAGTATTTTAGCAAAATGTGCTGTTGTTTCATCTTTTGATAATTCAACCCTCATGTTTTTTGTTAATTGCAGTATTTGTACTTGCGGCCAGAGATGTGACTTTTAAGCATGCATTGATCTTGTCTGCTGGTGTTGATTTGGGAATAACTGGAAGTGTTTGTCGAAAATCTCCTGAGAGTATGAGTAGAGCTCCTCCCATCATTTCAGAGTTTTTTCGCAATTCTTGTAATGTTCTGTCCATGGCTTCTAGTGATTTTTTATCGGCCATGGTGCATTCATCCCAGAAGATAATTTTAGCATGTTTTAGAAGTTGACCCCGTCCAGATGTTCCTGAGATTTTACATACCGGGAATTGTTGTTCGGCTATATTCAACGATAGTTGTAAGGCAGAATGGGCAGTTCGTCCTCCTTCCATAAGTGTGGCTGCAATGCCGGATGATGCTAGTGCCAGTGCGATGTGTTTTTCAGCACGTATTTCCGCCAGTATTAGATTTATTAGAAACGTTTTACCGGTGCCTCCTGGTGCGTCCAAGTAAATAATTCCACCAGTGTTGTTATTTATTCGGTTCATTATAACGTTGTAATTTTTTTTTTATTGTCATTGAGGAGTGGTTTGTTGTGAGCAATGTATTCAAGTAGTTCATTGACGTTGTAGCTTTTTTCCTTTGTAGTTTCGTAGTTTAGCACACTGAAAATATTTCTTTGTGGTGCTGGCATTCCAATTTCTACTAAGGTCTGGTTATTTATTGCTAAACATTTATCTTCTAAGCGAATGAGTGTTTCATTGAAGATGTCGTCATTGAATTCTATAGTCAGTTCTGGATTAGCTTGTCGGATTTGGTACATTATATCATCACTCATATTCCTTTTGAAAGAGTCCCATAGCTGTTTTGGGTTTGATGGGTTACATGTTGTTAGAATTATGGCGAATAACTCTCGAATTTGTTCAGCTGAAGCTGTGAGTGTGGCTTCTTGTAGTGTTAATTCCCAGTGGTTATCGTTTTCCAATAATCCTAAACGTTGACATGCTTCTCTGTAAGTCTGGCATATGTAGCCGTCAATAGTTCTGACATCTGTGAAACTTGTTGGTCCCCGTATTTCGTGTAACAACATTCGGAGATAGAAACATTCGGCATTGTTTGGATGTACAGTGTATACTCGACCTATTGCGTTAGTTTTCATTATTTCTGGATGACCCTCTTCTGGCATTCCTTGTTTTCGTCGTTGAAAAATTTTCCTTGTTTTGTCCCACGTATAATAAATAGGGACGTCGACATACAGTAACGTCTTTGCGAATGGATCCGTTTGGCAAAGTTGGAAAAAAGCTGTTAATGTTCTGTTCTGAGGTGGTTCGCTTGCAATTTTTCTAGCCGAGTCTTTTGTGAAGTAAACTCTCTGTCCATTCTCCAAATGTACTGCTAGATGTTGCACAGCTGGTTCGCGTTCGTGTATGGGAAAACTAAAAATCCTCCACGCTGCTTCGTTACTGTTGATGTATCTTCCCATTTGGTACATGAGGATTTCATCATTTCTATTATTTTGTTCGCTATTTTGGACTATTTGAAATACTGCCATATCACTACCTTTGTTTACGTACTTACATATATATTTAATAGATTTTACTGAATTGCAATATTCAACGTTTATGTGTGCTTGGAACATTTTGGAAAGTAGTGGGTTATATGGTACTACCCATTGATTATCTATTTCCAGTTCGTCTCTGCCTTGTATTCGTATTTTTGCTGTGAAGCCACCGTTTTTCGGTGATCGTCTTCTATATTTGGGATAGCCGTCATCTTCAGTTTTTGTATCGTCCAAGTATGGTTTTGGATATTTTTTTGTACATTTTCCATCACTCATGCATGGCGCATTGAAGTTTAATGGTCCACATGGTCCGTGAATCATGTTTTTCACTACTATGTTGTATAGTTCCGGATCATTTTGTGGATTGGGAAATTCAGCTTGGATGATTTTGTCGATATCCGTGGGATAAATTTTATCGTGTAGCCATATGAGATTGTGTGAGTGAGGTAATCCTCGTTTTTGCCACTCGATTGTATACATCCAGCATCTAACGGTTCCAAAGATGTGGTATTTTGTGATGACTTCAATAAATCTTATTTGTTTTTGTCGAAAAACTCGGGCTATCATGTCGTGTCGATCCATGGAGGTTTGTCCGTATTTTAGTTGTTCTTTGATTTCTGGCCATGATGAGTTGCATGTAAATGTTATGAAGAGATCAGGTCGTCCATATTTTCTTACGTAGGTCATGGCATCTTGAGTATATTCGTGCATATGTCTTGGACTTCCTATGTATGATGAGGGTAAGATTACCATTGTTCCAATATCATCAATATTGCCGTCATTTATGATCGCATCTCGAAGGTGGATGTATTCTTCTGTGCGTAGTTTCTTCTGATTCAGTTTTATGTAAAGCATCCGTTCTGCTTCTATTTTTGCGTACATATCTACCAGAAATTGTTGGAATAAACGGCGAGTGTTGAGAATGTGATTGTATATTTCATTGTCTCTGATCATTAAGCGGTAAGCGTAGAACTCCTTGGAAGTGACTTTTTTGTTTGTTTCTATGCCTGTTTTAGGATGAATTTGTTTTATATTGAAATGATAACCATCCTCTCCGTGCAGAAATATTAACGGATATTGAAGAGCATCATATGAACGGTGTGTCTCTGCAATGCGTTGTAGTCCTTTTCTTCTTCGTTGTACAATTATGTCACGGCTTGTATTTTCATTGTCCACAATTACGATGGCGACTTCATCTATCTGAGGTGCATTAAATCTACGTTCGTGTTCTCCACGTGGTCTTTTATCGGCTCGAATTACAATTTTATAGTCATCAGAAATCATGCGGTCTAGTGTTGTTTTGAATATGTAAATCAGTTGATTGTATTTGTGTAAGATCCTCTGTACATCTTGGATTATTTCGCGTTTCAATGCAATAAAATTTGTACATCGTTGATCAATTTCGTTTTCTTCATTTCCGATGAAATATACTTGCAGAAATTTATAGTCATCGTTAGGCATTGGTAGTAACGATCCAATTTTGTGATAAATTTGCCCTTGAATTGAAAATACATATTCAAATTTGTCTCTATTAGTGTCAGTCGATGTAACACCGAAAGAAATCATTTGAAAGCAGGAGTTGTATGATCTTATATTTTGAAGAAAGTGTTTTGATTCTGGTGTTTCCCCGGTCATGTAATGTAGAAATTCCTGTGGAGGTGCTTCCAGTGGTGGTAATCGAATTTTTCCATTCATGCAACAGAGACCTGGTGTTTCTTTACTGAATTTTTTCGCGTGGCAAAATTGGCAAATGTTATTAATTTTTCCGATCACAACATATTTATGCTCGTAATATTTCTTCGTCGGTTCGTAGTGGAATGCTTCCTTTGTTAGATTATCTTTTAAAATGCTCGATTCTTCAATACTTTTATTTTCTTTTCTTTCTTCGCTTTTTCCGCTTCTCAGGGTGCTCATTCTGGTTCGTTGATTTTGTAAACGTGCTTCGCGCTCTTCTTCCGTTTCATTTCTTCGATTTTCTTTTTGTTACCGCCGTTTCGCTGCAGTACTGGCAAGATCTCCACCTCTTTTACGTCTATTCTGTAAAATATAAATTAAATGAACATTTTATAGACAAATATATTGTTACGTAAACGTGGAGCACGTTGAGACAAAGAAAAAAAAAATATTTAATCTTCAAGCGGTCGCGCGATATTTTGTTTACGGCCAAAGTATATAGAAGGCATCGATTCAACGCCGCGCGACTACTTGAAAGTTAAGGAAATTACAATTAAAAGAAAATAAAAAAAAAACCATTAGAATTAATTAAATACACTATTAAAAATACTCACATTTGATATTTCACAATAAAGGCTCACAGATAACTTTTTTCTTCTTCGCTTCGAAATCGAGAATTAATTAAACACACTATTAAAAATACTCACACGTGATACTTCAAAATAAAGGCTCACACACAGATAATTTCTTTCTTTTTCGTTTCGAAATCGCTTGTTTCGCTGTTCAAATCAAACTAACTCTGGCGGGTGACACCGGGCTCTTATATATTCAGAAAGCTAGGCTCTAGGATATTCGAGAAAGTTGGCGCTAGGATATTCGAGAAAGTTTGGGAATAATCGTTCGTTTAAGTCCATATTGTGTACAATGAATGAAATCCAACTACTCGACAACAGATGGCGCCACTTTGGACAATGAATGAAGTTCAACTACTCGACAGCAGATGGCGCCACTACACTTACTTTCCGAGTTGAAGGGTTGGAAAAGCCCTTATATCTTTAAAGACACACCCTTTAGGTTAAAACGGGAACTTTCTTGTTCGAGGGGGAATAAAGGGCTATCACACTATATGAGTCCCTTTATCGTGCTGGGACTCCTTTTTAAGTTTTATCGGCACGCAAATTTTCTCAACTTAGTTTTATTATATATAATGATGATTAACTGTGAACCCCTGAACCCCGAGCCCCAAGATACAGGCGCAGCCTAGTTTGGGGCTCACAGGACATCTCGTGTTTTGTACAATCATTATTTAGTAAATAAATATTATTTATTCTTTATATACCTATCACTTTGGTTACGACTTGCAATTAAGAAAATAATTCATGTATGCGCTGCCACGCTGCGTATTTCGTTCTTCAAATAATTTTAAACATTTAATTTTAAACAAAAAAGAACTAACTTCACCTTAGGCTCCCTTTTCCAAAAGCTAATGCCCTAGTTGCTGTAAAAAATACTCAATTCACTAAAGGTGTACCTATAATAGTTAAAAAGTTCCCTCGATTTCTCCAGGATCCTATTATCAGATCCTGACCTGATGACAATGGGACTAACTTTCAAATATACTCTTTGAAACAAACAAAGAATTTTCCAAATTGGTTCAGCCATTTTTTTTAAATCGGTGAACAAACATTAAAAAAAAAACATCAAAAACAAAGATCCCGACCACCTCCTCCTCAACCTCAACACAACAAGAACCTCCTCCTTCGAAAATCATTATTTGTCAGCATTGGCTGACAAGGTTATTTTTAGTACTTCGTCCGGTTACTTACTTTGCTGCTGACTGAACGTTTCAACGCCACACGTTTCATCGTTAGCTAGAATACGTAACGATCCCACTTGGCGCACGACAGCCTTATAACAGGATCCCATCGTAAACATAAATGTGAATGAATGCCAAGTTCGTAAACGGTTTCGCTAATAATTTTTAAGTTATTCGGTGGTCAAAAGCTTATACACGTTAAAAGTTGGCTGATACACTGCCGTGTGTCTAGATAATTTACGGAACCGCACAGCGCCGTATATGTACTTCAGCTGTCAAATTTGCGGCTACAATATTTTGCACTTTACACGTCTTGTTATTCCTTTTTCTTCGTTTTATTTTTTCGTCACATAATAAGAATTAACCCTCATATTGCAGATTGTACATGCCGGAGAGACAAAGATCCCGCGAGCAGCGAAGACTTTTGTTCGATTTATTGCAAATTACCAAGGTTAGTCGAGTATTCAGATATTATTTCAAGCAGAGAACAAAAAATACACTCAAAGACAAACGGATCACTTTGTATAGTCGATACAGGCGACCCGTTTCCGTTATCCTTAATCGGGATAATGACACATGTTGAAGTATGCTATAAAATTTAGTTGATAGGATGCAAAATATCCAAATTAAAATCAATTGAAATGTTTTAAAGATCAGGGGGCTTAGCCAAGATGACAATCGTTTGCAGAAAATGAATCGAAACGCTATACGTCTCTCTATCGCAGTAATGAAGAGTGAACGAAAGCGTGTAGTGTTTCGTTTCGTTTTATGGAAACGAATGTCATCTTGGCTCAAAATTTCAAAATATTACGATAATACCTTTAGATTTTTAACATTTTACTGTAAAATAAATTGTACGCCATTGCAACATTTCACTACAAAAAGAGCAATTTCATAAATTTTCCACACATTTTTACTTTAAAAAGTACGACTATATCGATACCTTTGGGTTCAATTGGCGTAAAGGACAAAATGCTGGTTTTCAGGAGACGCAAAAAACAGAGACTTTTTTTAAATTTCGATTTTTTTGTTTTTTTGTTTATCGGGCTATATCTTTGATGTGTATTAGAAAAGTACTCAAATTGTTGGTATTTCTAATCTGAATTAACAATCATACCCATAAACGAAATACTTTAGAAGTTAGATGTCCTTTACAATTGGTCAAAACGCTATGAATGTCCTTTACGCCCATGGAATTTATGACAGTTTAAAAATGATGGGGTCGTAAGTGACGGTCTTAGATTATTTTACTTCAAATTCAGGGCGTAAGTAACGGTCTTAGATTATTTTAGGCCAAATTTGGGGCATATAGGTACCGGTCACAGTACACACGTTAACTGTATTCAGTTTAGTTTACTGTTAGGAAGCCTGAAAAATGTATCAAAACGTGGCTGATCCGAATAGTTATATCCAGATTACATTTATAATATACATAGAAAACTCAATAAATTACTTGCTTTAAAACTAGCTAATATAGTCCGGGAATGAAGATAAAGTAAATATCCCAGTGCTTATATTTGTAAAATTGTTGACACTCTCGGCCTAAAATCAAAACAAGGGAAGTAACCGATCGGTTAACGATGATTACTATTAGGATATCAAGAATTAGGACGTTTACATAGTGAGTAAAATACTATAAATATAATTTCAATAATATCGTTTCAATATTTCAAGGTATCTTATTGTAATGTACGATTCAACAAGATTTTTATTTGAAAGTAATTATTAATTCTACTATAAGTAGTAATTTCTGTGTCTCAAGAGTCACAACTGAAAAAAGGGTTAACTTTAGCTGAGGCGCAGAATACTTCTTACCTTGCGTTTAACGTCCAATAATAAACTAATCTGACATAACTAAAAATGTATCCTATTTACGGTTATCATTTCATCATCATCATATCAGCCGAAATACGTCCACTGCTGGACATAGGCCTCCCCCAAAGAGTGCCACAATGACCGGTCCTGCGCCACTCGCATCCAGCGGACTCCCGCGACTTTCACCAGGTCATCAGTCCACCTTGCGGGGGGTCTACCCACGCTGCGCCTTCCGGTTCGTGGTCGCCACTCGAGAACCTTTCCGCCCCAACGACCATCGGTACTACGAGCAATGTGCCCCGCCCACTGCCACTTTAGTTTAGCGATTCGGAGGGCTATATCGGTTACTTTGGTTCTGCTGCGGGTCTGCTGGTTATCATTTCATCATCATAATCATCATATCAGCCGAAAGACGTCCACTGCTAAACATAGGCCTCCCCCAAAGAGTGCCACAATGACCGGTCCTGCGCCATCCGCATCCAGCGGACTCCCGCGACCTTTACCAGGTCATCAGTCCACCTTGTGGGGGGTCTACCGACGCTGCGCCTTCCGGTTCGTGGTCGCCACTCAAGAACCTTTCCGCCCCAACGGCCATCGGTTCTCGTGCAATGTGCCCCGCCCACTGCCACTTCAGTTTAGTAATTCGGAGGGCTACATCGGTTACTTTGGTTCTGCTGCGGATGACCTCATTTCTGATGCGATCACGCAAAGAGACTCCAAGCATAGCCCTCTCCATTGCCCTTTGGGTGACTTTGAGCCTTCTTATGAGGCCCATAGTAAGCGACCACGGTTCAGTGCCATATGTCATCACTGGCAACACACATTGGTCAAAGACTTTCGTCTTTAGACACTGCGGAATATTGGACGAAAAGATGTGCCGTAGCTTCCCGAACGCTGCCCAACCGAGTCGGATTCGTCGATTAACCTCTTTCTCGAAGTTGGATCTACCTAACTGGACAGTCTGTCCTAGGTATAAATAATCGTCCACAACTTCGAGTGTAAAGTCTCCGATTGCAACGGGAGTTAGTGCTACATGGGCATTTGACATGATCTTCGTCTTATCCATGTTCATCTTTAGACAAACTCGTTCGGAGGCTTTACTGAGGTCATCGAGCATTGTACTCAAATCCTCCATGGTCTCAGCCAAGAATACTATATCGTCAGCAAACCGAAGGTAAGTGATGTACTCGCCGTTTATGTTGATGCCTAGCCTTCTCCAGTCCATAGTCTTGAAGACATCCTCCAGTGCAGCGGTAAACAGTTTAGGAGAAATAACATCTCCTTGCCTGACTCCCCGCTGCAACGGAATAGGCTTCGAGTTCTGGTCCTGGAGTCGGACTGACATAGTGGCGTTCTCGTACAAACACTTCAGCACTTCGATATAGCGATAGTCTACTTGGCACCTTTGGAGAGATTGTAGTACAGCCCAGGTTTCGATCGAATCGAAGGCTTTCTCGTAGTCCACGAACGCTAAGCAGAGGGGCAGGTTATACTCCTCAGTCTTCTGTATTACCTGACGGAGCGTATGTATGTGGTCTACGGTACTAAAGCCTCTTCGGAAACCGGCTTGTTCGGGAGGCTGGAAGTCATCTAGCCTGCGTGCGAGACGGTTCGTAATGACTCTTGAAAACAGCTTATAGACATGGCTCAGAAGTGAAATGGATCGGTAGTTCTTCAGTAACGCGTTATCACCCTTTTTGAAAAACAGTACCACCACACCTCTGTTCCATGCCTTAGGCGTTCTCTCTTCCAGTAAAACGGAGTCGAACAACTTCTGAAGGGGCATAAGGACCGGTTTACCACCCGCCTTCAGAAGTTCGGCTCTAATTCCGTCTTCACCAGGTGCCTTGTTGTTTTTGAGCTGTTTAAGAGCCATTCTAATCTCGTACAGCCTGATGTCCGGGATATCTTCGGTATAATGTCGGGTCAGTCTAGCTCTAGGGTCTTCCGCCAGACTAACTTCAGGTCTCCTAGTTGATGTGTATAGCTGTCCATAAAAGCCCTCTATCTCACCCAGAATATAATTTACATACATATTATTCGAAATATTTATAATATTACATGTCATTTCAATTATAATTAAAGAATATATTAAACAATTAAATGAATTAATTAAAACCAAATCTAGTAGTAATGAGTAAGGTCGCTAGAGGACTCTAAATGGGTGCAATGTGTTGACGACGGGGGCCCCTTTTTTCTCTTTAGCCTTCAACCCAATGTACTCTTTTCTAAAGGATAAAATATTCTTCATCCATTTCTTGAAGCTTATCTTTAACTTTTTATTGAAAAGGTAACGTAGTGTACCCTGAATGAAAACGACGTAGGATAGCAGTTTGATCACAATACTTTTTTAGGTCTTATACTTAGCCGACGAAATTGGTAATCGTTCGGTATAACTAGGTCAATAGTAAAATTTAAATGTTAATTTCAATTATAACTGATGTTTACGTTATGAATGAAAGCAATACATTGATGTTACATTTATAATTTTTCGTTGGCGTCCATGTTTTTATACGATTATTTTTAAACGATTATTAAATTCATAACTCATTATCAATTTAACTTCTCTCTTTACTATACAATTAAAAAACAAACAAAAAATTACACTCACGTGCCCTTAATTATGATATATAATTAATAAAAACATGTCCTTTATAGCCCACAAAACCTAACTGTTTTCATGGTAAGTGACCTTTACACTGTTAGTTTACATTTAAACTGAGCGTAAATGTTTACTAATTTGAAGGTCAAACAGTACATTTTAGTAATAAAGGTCCCATGAAACAATTTTTTTGACATTATAGACCTTTACATCCATGTTAATTCTTTTAATTGTAGAATTTAGAAACTCTTTTATAGCTGTAACCGCACAAACTTTTACAAAAGTCCTTTACAACCATGTTCACTTCATTATATTACAATTAATTATGGTAAAATCATTTTTAGAGCAGGTCGTAAAGGACAAACGTAATAAAACATATCCTTTACGCCCATCTAGACCATACGATTTGGAACACAAGCAAGATGAAATGAAGGCTTAAAGGACAGAAAATGAGATGAAAGTCACTTACTACGATATTTATATCTAGCGACTTCCTTTACGATTATACCTTAAACTTGTAAATTATAACTGGTCATTTACGACCCTTTAGATACGCTGTTTTTGCAAACTCATAGTATAAAATTTGGTTCATAAAGGCAACTTTTTAAGAGATATCGAAATTTTAACTATACAGAACGATAGCGCATGTAATTCTGAACACAGCTGTATATATAACTCATTTTCGCCAAAATGTCCTTTACGACAATTGAACCCAAAGGTATCGAATGATCGTGACGTCACTTTTGTACGTCACTTAATCCGTTTTACTGAATAACGGGACCACGATTTTGTATCCCAATTCCGATTCCGATTCGGTCCAGTTTTTATATGGTCCTGGCTCAGGTATAACATAAAGATACTCACACAGTACGTATTCGTGTTGGTGGTAAAATGGGACAGGGACAGAATTCCCAAGCACGTTTCAGGGAAATTGATGAAGTAATGAAATGGACTTTCCCTACTTTTTCCTAATTAATAAAAGTATAGTAAAATAAACAGTTATGATTATATATATATATATTATTATTGCATAGAAGAAAAGACAGATAAAATTAACAACGTTTCAGTAAAGTAGGTACCTACTCGTACATTAAATAGTTGGTGCACAACGAAGTTGATGAACAGAGATTCCAGAAGTTCCCGCACTAGTATAGGTTGTATCGCGGGAGGCCAATTATACATGCAGCATGCAGGTCAAGATTAGACTGGAATTTAATAATTAAGAAGAAGTAAAAATAATACTAATAAAAATATAGGTTGAGGTTTATACAAAGGTAGAGAAATACATGCAGTTTACATTAAAAATTGTACGTGCATGCACCATATGCACGCATTTAATTTAGGTACATAGATTCAATCGACGTCTAAAAGATACTCTTCTTCCCATGTTATATTTTATATTTATTTTATAAGGTGTAAAAGAGTACACGTATTATTTAACGTCGACTGTACTTGCGAATCTTCTTGTGATTCTGGCATATATACCTAACAACACGACTCCTATCATTTTAAATACCTACATTATAATATACTTGATACTTCATGTATTCAAATGAGAACATCGTGCCGTGATAAATAAACCCACGATTTTAAAACTAGCTGCTGTGCCTATTATTATAGTTCCATTTTTTTTAAAAGGAGATCGTCTATTCTGGGCCACCTGATATAAACCGTATACAGTTTATACTTCAATGTAAAATAAATACTCATTTTATTACTAAAGTAGACAAAATATTACAAAAAAATGAAACGGGAATCAGAAATACAAAATAAATAAACATTATGTTGATTTTTCCGCGATTAAAATACAGCAAGTCGTTAACGTCCTTATGGCATTTACATAAAGTTTAACTTCACCTGGACTGAAACGGTTTTGTTTTTTGGTTTGACACTGTCAATGTCTACCGTTACATAATCTGCGTTTTGATACTGTTCGGTAAGTTATTATTATTATTATTATTATTATTATTATAAGACAATCTTACACAAATCGACCTAGGCCCACAGTAAGCTCAATAAGGCTTGTGTTATGGGTACTAGACGACGATATATATAATAGATAAATATTGATAAATACTTAAATACATAGAAAACATCCATAACTCAGAAACAAATATCTGTGATAAACACACAAACAAATGCCCTGACCAGGATTCGAACCCGGGACCTCCTGCTTCGTAGGCAGGGTCACTACCGACTGGGCTGGAGGCCGGTAAGTTAGAACATTGTAATATTAAAATAATATCTCAGCCTACGAAAACGGAAGTTTAAATTAGATATCGACTGTATTAAAACGCCTAGATATTGAAAATGCGTATTTTTGCATTTTTGATCGGAATTTGAATATTAAAAGTGGGTTTCATAATGGCATAATATCATGCTCCTTAGATAACGAAACGCATCTTCTTTTCAATTTTGCAATGTCAGATACTAGTGGTATCGCACTTAACGGTGGTAAACCTTATACCTTCGCAATAGGTGTTAGGAATGTTCAGTTAATAGTATCAACGATGGTTTGACAGCCGTCTTTGTTTACCGAAATACAGGAACTATAAATACGATCAAAATATGAATTTTTATTATTTCATCATGATTCCCGTTTTGTTTTTAAGTCCGCTTTTGTACATTTTCTTAAAAAACCGGTACTTTTTTTACATAAATTTATAAATCATAGGCATGTACGCTTTCAAATATTGTCCTTGTCAGATTTAAGTTTTAAATGCATGATTTTTCAATTTTGCCATTGGATTTCGCAATTTTTTTACAACCGTCCTGATCTAGAAATTATGACGATTTTATAAAGGTAAGAGTCATTCCTAAACGGTCCTAAATAATCTGGGCCAGGTCACCTAACAAAAATTGACGATCTCCTTTCCTTCCGCCGTTTAATTTTTTTTTTAAAGATACGCGGACCAACATTACCTAATCCTAAAAGACGATACAAGGTGTAAAAAAATTGCTGGGTATCGTATTCGAATTATAAACTACTAAGAAAAAGTGTTTAACGCGAAATAAAACTTGGTTTTGTATGGAGGGCGGCCGGCTGGGATGAAGTACTCGTATCCCATACAACAATTTTTTTTTTCGTCCAAAAACTTGTTCTCCTACTATTTCTTAGTCGAAATGCAATACCAATTATGCCCTTAAGCGGATCACCACGATTCTTGTTACATCCTGTATAGACAGGCTAATTTAACAGAAAATATTGAAAATATTTAGCTGCTCTACTTTAACTTTGATTAATAAATGTTCATAAAATTTCAGATTTGACTGGTACTGGGGAAACGTCACTCGCTCAGAGGTGGAATATCTTCTCCTAAAATACCCCGGAAACTTTATAATCCGAGCGTGCAGCGATCTCGATCACATACTCTGCGTGTCCTTCCGTCTAGACCCTAGTTCCAGCGTCAAGGGAACGACCAGCAGCTTTTCTCATATGAAACTAAAGCACTATAAAGGAAGGTTTTCCCTCGACAAGAAAGAGTATGTAGCGGTGGAGAAGATTCCAGAACACTGCGAGAGAGTTGGAAAAGAGACGAGAATATTCAATGCAACTGTGTTAAAACAAGATGAAAATACTGTACTTGATATGGCGAAGGCATTTTGTAAACAACGGCGCGAGTCGTGAATTTTAGACTTATATACGTACTTTATAGATCTCAATTTTAACAGGGGGCGATATTGAACTTACAAACGCTTGTAATTAAAGAAAAAGATCTGAAAGATCTGTCTTAAAACGACCGTCTCCAGAGTTATTGTAATACAATTGCGTCATGGTCTTCGTCAGAATGCTCCTTAAACTCTGTATCAAATAGATACGAGTTCATCAGTTAATTAAGTACCTATTAGCTTCGTAAAATAAGTAAAATAAACCGTTTAAAAGCACACAATCTTTAATTATACATAGTTTCAATTCTGCCCACAGACCAGCAATGTCCATGTGTGAGCGGGAACAAAACGTCTTGGTCTATGATTCTACCTGCGGTCCAGCTGGCGGTTTCGTGGTTAGAATCTTAAACTTATCAGATGGTTTTTCAAGGATTGTTGTCGTGCGTACTTTGAGGCGATAGTACTCGGGCATCTGCAAACACAATAGAATGACTAAGATAGTTTTATACGTTTTTTTAAGCTTTAATCCAGACGGATTACACGGATTATACGGATTAGAGCTGGTTCCCACTTGTCGGATTGTCGGATGTAGGATCCGGATTTTAATTGGTCGTTCCAGTGGCAGAACATTTTATATGAAGCTATTCACACTCGTCCGACACCGATATAATGTGAACAGCTTCATATAAAATGTTCTGCCACTGGAACATCCGATTAAAATCCGGGCCCGACGTCCGACCAGTGGGAACCAGCTCTTATACGGATTTGTCATTGTTCTAAGTTTCAACCGCTTCCTAGTGTTTGAAATGATGTCTTCAAACTGACGAACAAATGTGGATGTCGATAACAGTGTATTTTTTAATTACTAAATGCATTTATTTAGTAATTTAAATAGGGGGTATAACTGCAATGTTCTGCCGCCAGAGTGCAGTACTAGCACATATGGTAAACCATAGAGCACTTACACATACCCATACATGGCCTTAAACAGTTTTTTGACAAGTATTCACAGAAAAAATACAACGAATAAATATTTAATGTAAGCATCAAAGCGTTTAACAACAGAGGGCTATCGCTATGCTCGAATATGCAATCTGAGTGATAGAGAGACAGATGACGAAATTTCGATTTTCGTGTTTAGCGGTAGGCTTCTGTTTGTGCTAGTGCTGCCCCCTACGCAGAGTTTTGCGTAATATTCCCTACTACCTAATAACCTAATAAGATCAATAAGATCAACCTGGATAATGGCGTCTGTTGAGGTTAATGCATTGTCTCAAACATTGAATGATATATTGTTCTTAAAGCATTATAATAGGCTCAGAAGTATCCTGTTTCGAGCGCAGTAATTCAAGAGGACTGTAATGGTATTTCATACATATTTTCAGGCCTAGGCTTGCAAAGTAACCTTGGTCTATACTATAAGATGGCGGCAAGATTTACGAACAGCTGATTATGTTTTTATTTTATTTTATCTCATGACCGGATGGCCATAGTATCCTATATGAAGTGAGAATAATATTTGTATGCTACATTATTTCGCGATAAAGTGCAATAGTGGAGTACGCGAACGCCTTTTTAACCTATAAAAATGACATAAATCACAAGTCTGATTTTACTTTGTGATCTGTTAGAATACGTTAAGTACTAATAAAAAAAAATAATTCTAACAATTGTTAGCATTGCGCTAGGTATAATACATGTATTTGTTTGCTACGAAAAGAAAATGTTATGTAAGTTTTATTTTTCTCCACCAGGCTATCGCTTTTTACTATTGCAACATAAGTTCACATTTTATAACGGTTTTGTCAAGAGCATATGTCGTCATAGCCATTTGTAATTCGTTTAGAATTCAAGGTTACTTATATTTTGACAAATTGTTTTCGATTATGCTTACATAATCTATTGACCAAACTGTCATAAAATGACATATGATGTTGAAATAGTTGAATGAATAGTATGGTAAAGGAAAATATAGCTCGTATAATCTTTTCTTGTTGTTATTAACAAATATCTATATAATACCTAGCGCGACGTCAAAAACTGTTAGAAAATATTTTTTACTATAAGTAATCTTATCATATTCTCTAACTAAAAAATAAAATCGCACTTGTGAGTTATCGAAGCTCAAAACTGTTCGCGTACTGTACTACAATGGCGATGCAAAAAGAAGGATTGGTCCTGAACAAATGGAACACAATAGCGTGGAACGTATTATTTATAATATTGGTATGGCGACTTTTAGTTGTGTCAAATAGATTGTGGTCATTTCAGAAGAAACACAAACTGCTACCATGGACATAAAAATGGTTGTTTCAACTATATTTGTCTCTGTACTCTCTATCTGTCAAAATGGTAAGCGATGGAAATATACATACTTATATATTTTTTATATTATTTGTTGCCGCTGTACTGTACAGTCGCCATCAGATATATCGGAGCGGCCAAGGTAGTCATAAATATCTGAACAACGCCTCTATTGTTAAGGGGATAAGGTGCATGTTCAGATATTTTTGAGTACCTTGGCCGCTCCGATATATTTGATGGCGACTATACGTACAATACAGTCTTTATACGACTTCGACAGTATATCTCAACAGACGCGATTCCTCCGATTCACAGTACTGTAGGCACCAACTCTTAACTAAATAGAGCACCAGGTAAACCGAAGTGACATACCGATTCATTGACTTGCTCGATCCAGTCCACGTAGGCACCGACCAGCGAGAACACGGTGGGGGCGTTCGCGTACCCGCACGAGGTCGGTCCGAACGATATGATGCCTATCAACTTGCCGGACCGAATTGCGGGGCCTCCGGCGTCGTGCTAGAGGAGATTTGAAATGGGTTAAGTAAGGTGAGGGGAGCTGAGTGTCTCTATTTGTAAACTGCACCTACTCGAAGATTACAAGAGTTAGAGATTATTTCATTGTGACCGCATTTTAATCCTTTCTTTATTGGCTTTCCTTTTATTACAGGTTCTTTTGTTAATTTTGTCTAAATCTGCCCATTTTGATCAAGCTACTCGAAAAGGAAGGGTACAGAAATAATGACATTATTACTGACAGTATCTGGTTAGCTATTAATTTCACGTAAAAGCAATAAGTAACAAAATATGGATTCATTGACGAAGGTTGTTATTAACTAGTAGGTAATACATAGGCTGCTATTTATATATCCGGAAACCGGGATTACAATCTTCTTAAATAGCATATTTGACCTCCATGGTAAAATTTGAACTTTTTTAAGTACTGGCCGGTATATTTTTTCTTTCTTATTAACGCTCGTGTTTTGTTTTTGACGGGTTTTAAATGTCATCTCGCAGCAAGAATGGAACTCACTCGTGAAAATATTCGTGCTATGATTTATTATGATTTTCGGCGTGGTTTAACGCAACAACAGTGCATAGATCAACTAACTTCAACTTTTGGTGATGAAGCCCCATCTAAAACTACTGTGTATCACTGGTTTAGTGAGTTCAATCGTGGACGTAGTATGCTTACGGACGAAGTTAAGGCAGGTCGCCCGAAATCGGTCGTTGTACAACAAAATATCGAGGCTGTGCGAAAACTTATAATGGACGACCGACATGTTACGTACTGCGAGATAGAGGCGACTCTGGGTATTTCTATGACCAGCATTAATAGCAAATTACATAATTATTTGGCTGTAAAAAAAATTTGTTCGCGTTGGATACCCCACAACTTAACAAAAGAGCAAAAAGATGCTCGCGTCGAATGGTGCAATAAAATGTTAAAAAAATATAACCGTGGTGACTCAAAAGCCGTTTATAACATCTATACAGGTGACGAATCCTGGATCTATGCATACGATCCCGAAACGAAGCAACAATCAACGGTATGGGTGTTTCAAAATGAGCCGAACCCTACGAAAGTTACTCGTGCAAAAAGTACATTGAAACAAATGGTGGCCTGCTTCTTCGGTATTAATGGCCATGTAGCTACAGTGCCACTAGAAAACCGTAGAACGGTTAATTCAGAGTGGTACACGACCATTTGCTTACCGGAAGTATTTGAACAAATTCGTAAAACTAACCAGCGACGAAGAATCATTCTTCATCATGACAATGCCAGCTGTCATACGTCACGCGAAACAACTCTATTTTTGGAGGGTCAAAATGTGGAATTAACGGGTCATCCGCCGTACAGCCCTGACTTGGCACCCAACGATTTTTATTTATTTCCAAATATAAAGAATAAATTACGCGGTCAACGATTTTCGACCGCTGAAGATGCTGTCGACGCATTCAAACAACACGTTATGGAGGTACCTCAGGCGGAGTGGCAGAAGTGCTTTAAAAATTGGTTCACGCGAATGAAAAAGTGCATAGATCATCAAGGGGAATACTTTGAAAAACAATAAAACCATTTTCAGCCGTGTACGTTTGTTTGTTTTTTTTGTTTCCGGATATATAAGTAGCAACCCGTAAATGATAAGGTTACATTGTGTAAATAGGTTCTACTTACATCACATGCTCCTTCACCTGTGGTCAGCGTGCCAGCACAGAACTGCTGTTTACTTATAAATTTACTGCAAACAAAATTATTCAAAGTGAACTATAAGCCCATTTAGTCGGTGGTGTACACTTATTTACACGGAAAATGATGATGATGGAATTTCCATTTGCAGAGCTAATCCTTTAGGCTCTAAGATTAATTTAAGAAGGGGAGAATCTCGTTTTCAAGGGGGAAATCAAATTTTTGATGCAAATTTTTGACGAAGTGGGGGGTTGCCCCCCATAATTAATTAAAAATAAAATAGAGCTATATAGTCAAGTTTGATATCATTTTCGTGTAAAGCAAGGATGCCGAATTCATTTTTGGTATTTTATTTATACCTTTCCATATAAGAAAACTGAGAAAACATAAAAAATATGAAATGAATGTTTGATATTCTTTTGAATAAATGCCTATATTTTTTTAAAGTATGGTCGTAACATAAAAAAAATATTTTCATGATAAAGCCCTGTTATTCTCCTTTATAAAAAGTATATAAATCCTATATTGGTTATAATATCTTTAACGAAAAAAAAAATGAATAGGCCTGTTATCAACCACAATATAATTATGTAGGAAAAACGATGTGGTTTGAGCTCTAATGCTTGCCTAATTATATCTTTCAACTAAATGGACATCAACCATTTTAAACACTATATTTACCTTGCCTTTGTATGCTTCTTATAATCCGTAAGTGAAATAAAGAGTTCGTTTAGAAGATACCGGAATCGGTTACCAATAAAGGGTATTAGATCGAGTAAGTATTTGGTAGGGTTGTTTTTAAAAACTATCAATTTAGTAAGCACATCATTGCGTTATCCAAAGGTAAGCGATTGGCGTGTACGGATTGGAGGAAGAGAGCAGAAGACCGAGCACAGTGGCGTGCCATGGGAGAGGCCTATGTCCAGCAGTGGACTGATACTGGCTGCTGCTGATAATGATAATGTAGCGCTTACCGAAATGAAAATCCAAAATGACGTTTACCTATCAAGGTAATTTCATCTCTATTGCTAAGACATTATACAGGGACATAACATTGAATATAGGGTAACCATATAATTTTGTAACCAAATAATAGGGTTACCCTATCAAAAAGAGTTATCAAAAAGAGAAGTTCTCCAGTCCCTGTTATCTAGTGACTTTTTCAAGTGAAAGGTACATCATTGCGAGTTATCAATAAGGGCCCGTTCATTTTTTTAGAGAGAAAACTTAAGTGGTAGGTATACATCTTCAACTGAGGACAGTCTGTTGGCGAATAGTGCGCTCTAAAATAAAAACAATAATTTTGTCTTATACCTTACACTTAGGCATTACACAAACTTATTTGAAAATGTGCTAATTTATTATCCATACTAATGTTATAAATGGGAAAGTGTATGTGTGTGTTTGTTTGTTTGTTTGTTTGTCCGTCTTTCACGGCAAAACGGGGCGACGAATTGACGTGATTTTTTAAGTGGAGATAGTTGAAGGGATGGAGAGTGACATAGGCTACTTTTTGTCTCTTTCTAACCCCCCACTTTCCTAAAATGGAGGGTGGAAGTTTGTATAGTTTAATACCCCGAATTTAACGCGAGCGATGCCGCGGGCAAAATCTAGTAACTCATATTTACATAACTAAATGCAAGTCTGCATATCTATAGCTACATGCTTCATCTCACATCTCCATAATTTTGTGGTTGAAATTTTACCCTCGTCCTGTTGACAAATTGATCCGATATCTGGTGCACACCTTAAGGTCTGATGACAATTACAATTTAATAGATTCAGTATCATTGTAAATACAAGATGGCTGCCGCTACAGAATACCGCGTATTACATATTTCTTAACAACCCCCTCAATCAAGTACAAAATGAAAGGTATGTACTAGTAGAACACAGTGCATTGCGGATCATAAAGTAAGCGGAGTTTAGACAGTTTTAGTAACATAACAACTTGAAAAGACAATAACTATTTTTAAGATAAATTCAAAAGCTTTTATTGAAAATAAACAATGACATAGATAATGTAAAAAAGCTATAAAAATAATTCGGTAGGTTCTAGGTACCATTAATCACACCACTCTTCTCATCAATGTAGCTAGAGCATTGAAAAGACAAAAAACTAAAATCGTGGGGCACTTGAACCTTTTATCAACGGACAACGCCTAATATAATTATAATATATATGAACTTAGGTTAGGTACGCTACGCTAGTGGTGTGATGAATGGTACCTAGGACCTATCGATTATTTTAGCCTTGAGTACATTACCTGCATCATTATTTTCAATTAAACCGTTTAATATACGATTTTTAACATACTCATTTAACTACTATTATAAACGGGGTGTTTACCTAACTCAAATATACATGGTAAATACCATACCAATAATAATATTTTAATAGTATCTAGTCAAAACAGAAAACAATTATTTTTACTTATTTTATTTATGGCCTGGAAACGACTCTTTCAAGCCAGATCTTTATTGGATAATTCTGCACTACAATGTGTTACAAATATAACAATTGTGTTCCCCACTTCCCACAAAAGCAGGAACATTCATATTTTTTTTGCAAAAACGGTTGAAGTTACCACAAAATTTTCTTTAAAGGATATATTCTTTATAAAATTCTCTACAATTCTTGCCTTTGAAGTATGTTGCTAAGACTTATAGTTTTCAATCTATGTGTCGCGAAAATTTTAACCCCCCCCTTTTTACCCCCACCGCACCATAAATTTAGGTGGCTCTGCTTCCTAAAATGGCATATGGGTCCTAAAGTCTCACTATGCAAAAGGAGATCCTTTCATCACTAAAATCCGTATAATGCCCTTTGTTGTCGTGTGCACCACCGACTAATTGCGGACGTATTAAATAAAAAATAATGATCATTTTGGATTAAAGACTCGACAAACCCTTAAAACTGGTAAGTCTTCGAGTCTCGACTATTTTTGAGAATTGTATTGGCTTATTTTAAGCGTATAGATAAAACTTGTAGCCTCGAAAGTATTTAGGGTTCGAGTCTTTAAGGCCTGAATTGAGCATTACTCACAACACTAATTGGTACATAAGATCTTTATCAGTGTACTAATCAAGATGAACAACTATCAGCTAGGATATTGCTCAGCAGTGGCAAGCGGCAAGTGACTATTCTTGAGAGTGAGATAACTGAAATATCTTGATCTGACTAATGCTACGCGCCACTATTTAAAGTTCAACGTTGACTCTGCATCGAATTTTCAAGCGCTATATACATTGTGCCACACCAGGTAGAATTAATATCACAATCAATGAAAATATGAGGTTTATAAAGGCATTTCCAAACTTTGTCAATGAAAAGAGTGGGTTGGGCACTGCGGAAGTACCTCCACTTTACAGATAACCACAGCCAAATAGCACTAGACTCATCGTGTACCTGCCGGTGTATTGATGACTGGGGACCCACTTTTTCCTTTAGCCGTGAATCCTCCTTTATTTTAAAATTTTAGTTGCACTAAGTCATAAGACTAGAATAGTTATGTGCAGTCAGCAGCCGAAATAGCTAGCGGACAACACGGTTAGAGGCCACATCAAGGGCTAATATGACTGACTCACTCGCCGTAGATTTCCTTGCAGAAGGGACTGGGGTAGACGGGTAAGAACTTGCGCTGTAGGAAAACGGGCTCGTATGCCATGCGGTTTGACATCTGTGGATAAATTTTGATTTCAGATCAGTAAGCACTATATATAATTTTAAACAAAAAAACAGGCTAGACCATGTCGGGCTATACTCAGTGTAGGGTTCCATAGTTGCCGGCCTGTTACAAAACATCCGTTCAAAAGGTCGTTTAATAAAAGACATTTGGCGGCGCTTACGTCATTTTACTATCCGGCACTTCCGTCCTTTCACTATGCTGAACTAATTTCATTCAGTATTGAAAGTACTAATCAGGCCTCATTTCCATGTATTTTTTTTTCAAAATTTTTGGATCCATTTTTTAGGTTTAAAAGGTAGATGGCGGACGCCCTGTTTTGAAATTTCACAGCTATACACATACTAACACCATAATTCAGCTTTCTTGTGCGAACGGTCACTGAGCTCACATGTCCACGGTACGGCGCAGCACATTGGTTCAGGGGCGGAATAAAGTCCGAAAATTACATATTAACTAAAGTCATTTATTTGACTTAAATCTAACAGTAGAATAGTTGTACAACCCTGTACTGAAAGGATTTTAATTTTGATGTATTATTTATTTGTAAATAAATCATAAGAAACACGTAATGCTGAACACTTACGAATTTTTGGTCAAAAAAGTTGTTTCTTTCAGGTAATATATTTCTAAAACGCTAGCTAAAATACCCAAAATATGATTTTTATTTGATGTGCCCTATATAAAGGTATTTTTATGATAGATAATATCAGTGATTTCGTGTATTGGTTAGGGCATGGCTTGGATTAAAACAACATGGTCATTATTTTGACCATATTCAACATTCAATTAGATATTACTTTTAAGCTACTCCTTCCTTTTCACCAAAAACTAACACAAATGATACCTTAATTATCGAAAATGATTATCTAATTGATTCTAGCTGCTACTACTTGCAAACTTTTGAGTAATGACCATTTAAGTAATGAGCTCATTGAGATGTAGGAAAAATAATGACAGAGATAAACTAATTCATGAGGGTAGTTAATGAACAAATAACTTGATTTGGGTATAAACTGTGTACGGAGTTGTCTTTTTCTTCATTCACTATTATCGTTTCGAGAAAGTAACATAGTTATTATTGATAGTCATGCCAAGTTTCAGCATTTCAAATGCAGAGTTAGTCGAAATTGCTATTTCAAGTGACCGGGATGTGCATAAGTGTATTGAAAGCCTGAAGATTAAATATCCAAATCTTTCAGAAGCTATACTTGGCCAAATCTATATTCAGTTAAGTAAACAATTTTTACCTACTTTCACAAAAAACGTGGAAAGCTGCATCAAGGGTGAGAAAGTATTTTTTTGACAAAAATAAAGATTGGCTCAGTGGTATGTTTTCAATACATACAATGCTCTTGACATCTTCAGACCCTTTTATTAATAGCTTAAGGGCTAAACATAATAATAAAAAAAACAGGAATAGACCATGAGGAAATAAAACAATTTATTTTAAATAATAATTAATAAAGTGTGTTTTTATATTTTTTTATATTCTAGAAATAATAATATTATATTTATTACACCTTCTTTGATAACATTATGAACCTATCAAATTTATTTATTAATTATTTTGTATTTTATAGTATGTTTTATATGATTTTAATACAAATCATACATTTTTTTAAATGTTTGTTTCATTTTTTTTATTCATTTTACCTATTTATATTAATAAAACCACATTTCATAAATGTTAAAACGCCCACCTTTCATAAAAATAATTAATTCCGCCCTCCCATACAACCTGAACCACTGTGCGGCGCTGTAGGAATTTTAGTACCTACTTGAAATTCCTGCGGCGCCGCACCGTATCACGGTGGCGGCGCCGTACCGTGGACATGCCCAAACTATAAGAAAGAAAGAAAACACGTTTATTCGTGACGTAATATATTGTACACATGTACTTAATAAGTTATAAGGGTCCCTAGTTGACTATGGTACCCTATCAAGAACCGACCTCATCTAAATGAGGGAGTCTAAACTCCACCTTTCCAAATGAAATGCCCGAGCACTTTAAAAAACATTGAAATCACTATAGGTGTGCCTATAATATTTGAAGAGATCCCGCCGAATTAAGAACCTTTTAAACTTACACGATGTTCACTCATTATTATGACAAAAACGGGACTTAATCGCGTACACTTACTTTTATTATTTTCCTGACGTTTCGAGCGTGCCGTAACGCTCGTGGTCGCAGGCAGACTGGCGAGGAATTGTATCAGCATCTCCTAGCTGCGCGGGTTTTTCGAACTACCCGCACTTGTTCTCGATTATGCACATTCACGCTAGGGTTGTCACTTTGCCTACACACAACACTCACGACATCTGGTGGTTTGGAAATGCAAGTATTTTCACGCTTACATTTGCTGATCACTGGATTCCACAAAGACGAGATCCCCTGTCCCTCGTTCTGGTTTGAAATTCTTATGCTTCCTAATTTCAATAGCTTCTCGTAGTTTCCTGCTATAACGAAGACGTTCTGTAGAGAGGACTTTTGGATTATGGAGCTCAATCCAGCTGGTTTGGTCCAGATTCTAACAAATGTTCGGCCACAGCAGACTTATTTATTTGCCGATTTTTGACTGCTGTGATATGTTCCCTGACCCTTTCCGCTATTTTGCGTTTGGTTTCCCCAATATAGGAACTACCACAGCTACAATCAATCTTATAAACACCCGGTGTTTGATAAGGGATAACATCCTTAGCCGACCTTAAATGCCCCGACACCCTGGATAACGGCATGTATACGGTTTGTATAGAGTACTTCCTTAGTACTGTACCTACTTTGTCCGTCACTCCTTTGACATAAGGCAAAAATGCCGGTCGTCTTGCAACATCCGGATGCTTCCTTCCCGGTTTCCGTCTGGGTTGCCTACTGTCCACCCTGTACCCATTCCTCC